>OY282515.1:24424597-25658347 GCA_958296145.1 Hydrotaea cyrtoneurina
TATATAATCTATATAAAATATATAATCTATATAAAATATATAAAATATATAACATATATAAAATATATAATCTATATAAAATATATAATCTATATAAAATATATAATCTATATAAAATATATAACATATATAAAATATATAATCTATATAAAATATATAATCTATATAAAATATATAATCTATATAAAATATATAACATATATAAAATATATAATCTATATAAAATATATAATCTATATAAAATATATAATCTATATAAAATATATAATCTATATAAAATATATAACATATATAAAATATATAATCTATATAAAATATATAATCTATATAAAATATATAATCTATATAAAATATATAATCTATATAAAATATATAATCTATATAAAATATATAACATATATAAAATATATAATCTATATAAAATATATAATCTATATAAAATATATAATCTATATAAAAATATATAAAATATATAAAATATATAAAATATATAAAAATATATAAAAATATATAAAAATATATAAAATATATAAAAATATATAAAATATATAAAAATATATAAAATATGTAAAAATATATAAAATATATAAAAATATATAAAATATATAAAAATATATAAAATATATAAAAATATATAAAAATATATAAAATATATAAAAATATATAAAATATATAAAAATATATAAAATATATAAAATATATAAAATATTTAAAATATATAAAATATATAAAATATATAAAATATATAAAATATATAAAATATATAAAATATATAAAATATATAAAATATATAAAATATATAAAATATATAAAATATATAAAATATATAAAATATATAAAAATATATAAAATATATAAAAATATATAAAAATATATAAAATATATAAAATATATAATAATATATAAAATATATAAAAATATATAAAATATATAAAAATATATAAAACATATAAAATATAGCGGCATACTTACCTCTTTATTATAAGATAAACATTCGATCATTTATCTCAAAAAATGTAATATTTCTTTGAATACCAAAATAACACCTCTTGTTCGAAAACCCTGTAAAATGTTTCTCTCAAAAATGTGTTTTTCCAAGGATGCCGCCTCATTTTCCCTGAAGATAACTCGAAGGTGTCTATGTAGCAAGAGAATATTTCATTACATCGTAGCTTGATGCTCGTTAGGAAAATTCTACGTGCAGAAATTATTTCGGGTCTGTCGTACCAAAAAAAACTCCGATAATTTCCAAAATTTTCAGTGGGTTTGCGGCACAGTCTTTGTGTTATCCGACCAAAACCATAATTGTTGCCGTCAATACCCTTTTACAAATGATTCGAAATTACCCACCCTAGTATACATACCTACAGCCATCAGAATGTAGAATAGTAAATTCATATTTCGTTTAATTGTAAATTAATTTTATGCCCGGAAGCAATTAACACAGGTTCTTCAAAACATAATGTACTCCGAATGTATATCAAGTGTTGAGAGTTTATTAACGTTGTTTTTTTCTTCTTCATTTTACCAAAAGAAGACTAAACAAACATGTGATAGTTTTAGGTTTTAATCGTTGATGTACAGTGGTACGAAATAGAAATAATTTTTATTTTATACAAGAACACAAAAATAAAATTTTATTTTATATTTTATATATTTTAAAAGGTTATCCATTTTGCTTTTTAAAAGTAAACGTAAATAAAACATGTATAAAATAGTTTTTTTTTCATGATATTTCTTTTTTATTATGAAGTTCGAACGTTGACATTATGTGTGAAACACAACATAATTTAAATGACCACCACGCGAAGTGTTGCAAGCGCTACTTCGTAAGCGTATATTTTCCTTCCCAGTAAACACACAAAATATTTGTTTAATTGCAAAGAAATATTTTATAACAACTCAGAATCGTTATCGCCTTTTTCAAATTTTTAGTTAATTTAATTTTCCCCATTTTGGTCCCTTTTTCTACTTGTTTGTTTCCTTTTTCCATTCGTTCACACATTTTTGTTTTTCCCCCCTTTGCATCTTTTTTAATTGCCTTTTCCATAACTTAAAATTTTTGGCTTATTTCTGGCGATAACAACTTTATCACACAAATTCTTATTTTTTTCACATTTTGTACATTTTTTATCCCGTTTTGGCCACTTTTTTTTATCCTACTCCAACTATTATCCAGTTGTTTTTGCCAAAAATCTGTTTCACTAGTTTTTAATTTTTTCACCCTTTTTGGGTCCCTTTTTTATTCCATCTTGTCCCCTTTTTCGTCCCATCTCTAATTCATTTCCACCTGTTGTAGATTGTTTCTCATTTGTGTTATACCAGTTTTTGGGCCCATTTTCCATTATTTCCATTTTCTGGCCCATTCCTGTGGATTATAATTGCTTTCACAGATTTTTGGTTTTTCGCCTTTTGTACTTTTTTTAACCCCTTTTGGCCACTTTTTCGTCCCTTCTCTAACTATTGTCCACATGTTTTTGCCAAAAAATTTGTTTAAAAAGATCCCATTTTTTGTACCCTTTTTAATCCCGCTTGGCCCTTTTTTTCGTTCCACCTGTTTTTGCCAATAGTAATCATGGACAAATTTCCAACAAAAATCACAATATTTGATTTTTTTTTGTTTTTTTTTTTGGATTTTGAAGGGTTTTGGGGACACATTTTACCAGGTTTCCCCTATTTTTATCCCCATCCAATCCGAACTTATATATTATATAAATTTTGTATATAAAATTTCCAATTCTTTTAAAATTTGAACAAACCACTGTGCACTCTCTGATGACTAACAAATTGTTCAGCACCGCATTGTCTGTAGCGCACGCATCTGTGCCGATCGACAAATGTCGGCTGTGATGATGAATACATTTGAATACCAGACCACGAAAATAGGCAAAATTATCTTTTCGGCGAACCTGGTGAGTCGTTCTATGCGAATGAATCGATTGGCATTTGATAATATCATAAAGTGATGATTTAGCGTTCGAATAGAAAACACAGACGTTATGATTATTGAAATTTCATAAAACTAACTGACTTTTGAAATATGATAGCATCTTAATAAAAAGTTGGTTTTAATTTGAAATGATTGTGGTATTTAACACTTGTTGGAGGTCCAAAGTCATTTAACAATCGCCCGTCCATTCTAAATGATTAATGCGATAACACCCCTTTTGGCATTTTGCATCAAAACGAATTAATTTGTTTGGTTTTTTTTTTTTTTGGCGTTTTGAGATTTCAATCGAAACAATGAAATTCCATTAGAAATGACAATTTTGTATTAAGAATGATTTCGGAATGGTCAACAATTAAATTCGACTAATGACATAAACAAATTCGATCAAATCACATGTTTAATACTGGAATATCTTTGGCTATTTTAATTCGTCCATAACTGTTTGTTTTGATTTTATGAATTTATGGATTTTATTTCGACACAATACAATGTGCATGTTTGTGTGTGTGTGTGTGTGATAGAGACGATCCATTAATTCTCTAGGTCATTGGTGAATTGCCAACAATACAGCTATAACTGGCCTGGGAAAATGTTGCACTAAAAAAACTAAAAACTTGCCCACAGTCAATTACTAAAAAATTTTAAAACACAAAAATAAAAACATGCCCACAGTCAATTACTAAAAAATGTTAAAAAAACGAGTGCCCAAACTTTTTTTTAACAAGATTTAAGTTTTTTAAAACATATTAAAATTTCATAAACAAAAATTTAAAAAATAAAAATTTGCCTATAGTCAATTACTAAAAAATTTAAAAAAAAAAATTTCATACAGTCAATTACTAACAACTTTTAAAAAACGAGTGCGCAAAATTTTTTTTACAAGATTTAAGTTTTTTAAAACATATTAAAATTTCTTAAACAAAAATTTAAAAAATAAAAATTTGCCTATAGTCAGTTACTAAAGAATTTAAAAACACGAGTCGTTACTAAAGGATTTTAAAAAACTTTGTTTAACAAAATTTAAGTTTTTTTTTTAAAAAATATTCAAATTTCTTTAAAAAAAAATGTAAAAAATAAAAATTTTACAACATTCAATTACAAAAGAATCGTTACTAAAGGATTTTAAAAAACTTTGTTTAACAAAATTTAATAAAAAATATTAAAATTTCTTTTAAAAAAAATGTAAAAAAATAAAAATTTGACAACATTCTATTACAAAAGAATCGTTACTAAAGGATTTTAAAAAACTTTGTTTAACAAAATTTAAGTTTTTTTTTTAAAAAAAAAATATTAAAATTTCTTAAAAACAATATAAAAATAACAACTTGCCTACAGTTAATTACAAACGAATTTAAAAAAAAAAAACGAGGTGTGCGCAATTTTGGTAGAAATTAACTTTTCCAAAATATATTAAAATTGCTTAAAAAAATTAAAAAATATAAATTCATTTAAGACTTTAAAATAATAAATTTGGTAGACATTTTAAAACATCGTCAAAAGTAAACGTTACAAAAAATTTTAATATTAAAATTTCTTGGGCAAATTTAAAAAAAGAAAAATTTTACTACTCTCAATTACTAAAGAATTTTTAAAAAACGAGAGCGCAAACTTTGTTTAACAAAATTTAAAAAATATTATAATTTTTTAAAAATTATTAAATTACTAAAGAATTTCAAAATAACAAGTTGTGCGCACTTTAATAGAAATTTAAAAAAAATAATTCGAAAAAATTTAAGATTTAAAAAAAATATTAAAAAAAATTTAAATATAAATTTGACTAAATTTTATAGATTATTTTATAATCAGTCAATTACTAGAGAGTTATTAATAAAATAAATTAAAATTATTTTAAATTAAGATTTTAAAAAATATTAAAATTTCTAAAAAAAAAATTGCCTACAACTTCTAAAGAATTAAAAAAATCAAGGCATGCGCAAGGCATGTAGAAATTTCAAAAAAAAAAACGTCAACCATAATCTTTTAAAAAAAATTTCAGATTAAAAAAAAAATTCTTAAAAATAAACATTTGACTAAATTTTACCTAGTGTTATCTATCGTTCAATTTAGTTCAAAGCCTTTAATCCATTCACGAACACCAAGATTTTTAATAAAGCCGACAAAATAAATTCCCAACCCCAAAAAAAAAAAAAATATGGAAATAACAGCTCTGTTCCAGCTTTTACTTTCATTCCGTCTCACTATCCACTTTCATTCCACCAAAGTGAAAGTTTCATGCGACAGCTTTCATGTGAAATACAATTTTCAAAGTTTTGGACAAATTGGAAAAGACAGTTTCATGGATTTTTCAAATCTCTAATATTGAGAGAAAGACCATTTTCTGAACCAAACCTCTCCGGACAATTTTTCAATTTAAAAAAATCAAAACATTGTCTTGTTCAAAATTTTAATGAAAGTGAGTGTTACCAGCGACAGCTTTCATGTGAAATACAATTTTCAAAGTTTTTAAAGTTTTGGACAAATTGAAAAAAAAACCTCAATTAAAAAATGTACATATTCAAATAAATCAAAAAGTTTTTTTTTTTGGAAAAATAGATTTTGTTAGTGGACCTGAATCTGAACAAGACAATGTTATTATTTTTTTATTGAAAATATTTTCCGGTAGATCTCTAATATTGAAAGAAAACCCATTTCCTGATCCAAATTTCTACCGGACAATATTTGAAATTTAAAAAAAAATAAACATTGTCTTGTGCAGATTCAGGTCCACTAACAAAATCTATTTTTCCAAAAAAAAACCTAAAATGTTGATGGGTTTTTATTTATTTTATTTGAATATGTAAATTTTTTAATTGAGATTTTTTCCTTCGTGAATTTAATATGTATATGAACATACCAAAAAAAAACTTTGTAATATTTATAATATTGAAAATAATGAACATAGCTGACGTATGTATCTGTGAGACATAACAACCGGGCTAGTAGTTGTTTGACCGGTCTCGAACATTAAGAGAATTTCTTAAACAAACCTTTCACGCCGAACCAGTTGTCACTGACTTCTGGTACATGTTAAAGATCACAAATCATTTCGAAAAATGACACACACATTCAGAAAAAGAAACGAACAACATGCATGCATGTTTTTGAAATTATTTATTTTGAAATTATACAATTTTGTCTCCTATTGTCATAATTTTAATTAGAAGCTGAAACATTTGAATATCTATATATTTTTTTTGGATAAATTCAGCACTCTACACAGAACGGCACTTAAAAACATTTCATGTTGTGTTGTCCGAACATGACAGTTAACATTTCATTACTGAATGAAAGAAAGAATTATGTGTGCCGGCCAATTGTTTGAAAGCCATTGTTAGGCTTAATGATTCGGATTTGCGATATATCTTCGAAATACTTTAAAATACGATAACAAAATTCATTTCATGTTGATGGTGGCTGGAGGATCTAACGGCCGCCATCATCACCATCATTATGATGCAAATGGATCCCATACAAGACTCACATTTATTTTATTGTCTGTTTTGATCAATTTCGCCAATGGTCAATGGTCCGAAAACTCTATGCAGTTGATTTGTTTAAATTATCGAAACAAATTTCTGGAAACAAAAAAAAATATAAAATATTTCAACTGTTTTTTGTTTTGTGGAAACAAAAACATGTATGACTGAGGAAAAAAAAATATTTGTTTTTATGTTTCTCCTGTTTTTATTATATATTTTTTTGTTTTTTTTTGGAAATGATTAACATTTTGTTGGGGACTGTCTAAACGAAATTGAATTTATAATTATCATGCCCGTGCCCGCCGACTTGGCCCGTGTTGTCACGACAAACTAGAAATACCATCAAAAAAACTTAAAAACTCCATTTATTTCTACAAAGACAATTTGAATCAATTAGAGATCGATAAATCACCGTCTGTTGGCTGTGTGAGTTTTGTGCGTTAAACGATGGAAATTAAGAAAGGAAATAAACCGTAGTGTTGGTCTCTTCTCCAAATACACTTTATCAAGTATCCGCCTATCGCCTAACTCATATTGCTTTTGCTTTTTGGCGGCACAATGTTTTTTTGTCACCATTTGTGGTGTGTGACGCCTCTGCCCAAAATGGCGGAAGTCATCTTTAGCATTTTGTTTCCTTTCCTTTCGTTCGTTGTTCTATTTGATAGATTTTTGAAATTGCCATAAATATTTATAAAGTTTTAAATCAGCCGCTCGGAAAAAAAATATGGAATTTATGGATTAGTGAATTACAAATCCGGGTGTTTACTAATTATTTTTATTTGTTTTTAATCCCCTTTAGACATGGGACACATAATGTCCGATAGCCATCTGAGACTCAAGCTGTCACCGTTAAACCACGTTAAACAGGTTCACACCTGATGCGCTAATTAAGATATTTTTCCCCATTCACTTATCGCGATGGCCTTGTCTCATTGGCCAACTACATTGAGAATTATGTCTGTTTGTGTTATGCGAACTGAACTCTAGTTTGCAGATCGTTATCTCTGATAGCTGATTCTGTGTGAATATCTGAAATACACCAACTAAATATACACGGAGTTCGATGGCATCGAAATATATTGAATAGTCGACAAGAAATCATATATATCTCATTGTCAACTTTGAAAGTGGCTAGGTGATGTTGATGTGGAGATCCTACCCGCAGTCTGTCATCAATAGGTACTACGATCAGTATAACATTTTGAACATTTAAAATAAACGTCGAGGGTTTAGGCCCTTAAGATCTTAAATGTAAAAGTTTTTTTTTACATTGTAATTGGGACCCGCGAATTTTTGGGTCCATTTTGTGCCTGCCCTTACCCAAATTACTTTACATTCCTGTTGATTTCAAATTCGTTCTCTTAGTTTTTTGTATTCCCTACGTATCGGCAAATACAGGGTTTTCCAACCAAAGGTGTTGTTTTGGTATTGAAAGAAATATGGATAACGATCGTATCGGCTCTATGCAAAAGTCCCAAAAAAAATCTCACACAAAATTGCTGAGTTTTTCATAATTTTTAGGTAACATTTTATTTTTTTAATTTTGGACAATGAACAATTCCTAATATTCTAATATTAGGGAATTTTTGTTTTTTTTTTGATATTTTTAAATCGTTGTATAAATATAAAATTAAAATTGTTCTCATCATTTTAATTTTTTTTTTTTGGTTAAAAAATACACTTTTTCTAAATTACTAAAATCTTATATTGTTTTTTAGGGCATTTTTCCTAATATTTGGGAGATTTTGGGTAATTTCTCATACATTTTTTTGAGGACTATAGACGACTCTGAGGGAGTCTCTATAGACGACTCTGAGGGAGTCTCTATAGACGACTCTGAGGGAGTCTCTATAGACGACTCTGAGGGAGTCTCTATAGACGACTCTGAGGGAGTCTCTATAGACGACTCTGAGGGAGTCTCTATAGACGACTCTGAGGGAGTCTCTATAGACGACTCTGAGGGAGTCTCTATAGACGACTCTGAGGGAGTCTCTATAGACGACTCTGAGGGAGTCTCTATAGACGACTCTGAGGGAGTCTCTATAGACGACTCTGAGGGAGTCTCTATAGACGACTCTGAGGGAGTCTCTATAGACGACTCTGAGGGAGTCTCTATAGACGACTCTGAGGGAGTCTCTATAGACGACTCTGAGGGAGTCTCTATAGACGACTCTGAGGGAGTCTCTATAGACGACTCTGAGGGAGTCATTATAGACGCCTCTGAGGGAGTCTCTATAGACGACTCTGAGGGAGTCTTTAGAGACGCCTCTGAGTGAGTCTTTAGAGACGCCTGTAAAGGAGTCTTTATAGACTCTTCTGAGGGAGTCTTTATAGACTCTTCTGAGGGAGTCTTTATAGACTCTTCTTAGGGAGTCTTTGTAGACGCCTCTGAGGGATTCTTTATAGACTCTTCTGAGGGATTCTTTATAGACTCTTCTGAGGTAGTCTTTATAGACTCTTCTGAGGGAGTCTTTATATACTCTTCTGAGGGAGTCTTTGTAGACTCTTCTGAGGGAGTCTTTGTAGACTCTTCTGAGGGAGTCTTCGTAGACGCCTCTGAGGGAGTCTTTATAGACTCTTCTGAGGGAGTCTTAATAGACTCTTCTGAGGGAGTCTTTATAGACTCTTCTGAGGGAGTCTTTGTAGACTCTTCTGAGGGAGTCTTTGTAGACTCTTCTGAGGGAGTCTTTGTAGACTCTTCTGAGGGAGTCTTTGTAGACTCTTCTGAGGGAGTCTTTGTAGACTCTTCTGAGGGAGTCTTTGTAGACTCTTCTGAGGGAGTCTTTGTAGACTCTTCTGAGGGAGTCTTTGTAGACTCTTCTGAGGGAGTCTTTGTAGACTCTTCTGAGGGAGTCTTTGTAGACTCTTCTGAGGGAGTCTTTGTAGACTCTTCTGAGGGAGTCTTTGTAGACTCTTCTGAGGGATTCTTTATAGACGCCTCTGAGGGAGTCTTTGTAGACTCATATCAGGGAGTCTTTATAGACTCATATCAGGGAGTCTTTATAGACTCTTCTGAGGGAGTCTTTACAGACTCTTCTGAGGGAGTCTTTATAGACTCTTCTGAGGGAGTCTTTATAGACTCTTCTGAGGGAGTCTTTCCAGACGCCTCTGAGGGATTCTTTATGGACGCCTCTGAGGGAGTCTTTGTAGCCGCCTCTGAGGGAGTCTTTGTAGACGCCTCTGAGGGAGTCTTTTTAGAGTATTCTGAGGGAGTCTTCACAGACTCTTCTGAGGGAGTCTTTATAGAGTCTTCTGAGGGGTCTTTATAGACTCTTCTGAGGGAGTCTTTATAGACTCTTTTGAGGGAGTCTTTATAGACGCCTCTGAGGGAGTCTTTATGGACGCCTCTGAGGGAGTCTTTATAGACGCCTCTGAGGGAGTATTTGTAGACGCCTCTGAGGGAGTCTTTCTAGACGCCTCTGAGGGAGTCTTTATGGGCGCCTCTGAGGGAGTCTTTATAGACAACTCTGAGGGAGTATTTATAGACGCCTCTGAGGGATTCTTTATGGACGCCTCTGAGGGAGTCTTTGTAGCCGCCTCTGAGGGAGTCTTTGTAGACGCCTCTGAGGGAGTCTTTTTAGACGCCTCTGAGGGAGTCTTTGTAGACGCCTCTGAGGGAGTCTTTCTAGACGCCTCTTTATAGATAACTCTGAGGGAGTCTTTAGAGACGATCAGAAGGCCGGTTTATTTTGAACAACAATTTTAGATTTAACACCCTGTATATTCTTATTTTCGTTCTAGACTAAATCCCTTCTAATTTCACTGTTGTTATTGACCAATTAACGTAATCACAATAACTAAAGATTAGATTGGATACACATTCTCAATGCTCGAGAAAAGTTCTCACCACACCAGTAACAATTCGGTCATTGAACAATCAATTCATTTCTAAATACTATTCACAATGGTTCAGATCAAATTAATAAATGTCTATAGTTCGATATTAATTGCACTTTTCTCTGTAGTCACGGTGAATGGAAGTTTTCAACGAATTATTGGCGGTTCTGCGGCAAAGGAAAGTCAATTTCCATATCAAGTTTCGGTGAGACGAAATGCCCTGCATGTCTGTGGGGGTGTTATAATCTCCAGGAATTACATTTTGACCGCTGGACGATGTGTTGTTAAGAATATCGCCACTGATGGCATAGTAAGGTATGTGCGATGTTATTTGAGTCTTTGGGAAAACAAATTCGTACAGACTAGTTAACCATAAAATGATATTAATGCAGGGACCGTAACGGTTATAAGTGCTATCGAAAAAGTTATTTTTTAATAGTTATTTTGTGACTTAAAAAAAAAACTCATGTAAAACAGTTATTTTTCAACGTAAAATAAAAGGTCGGATGAAACTGTTAAAAAGAGAGTTTTATTTATCCGTCATAAATAAAACTCTTTTTAGGAGTTTTATTTTTTCCGTCACAAAATAAAACTCTTTTTAGGAGTTTTATTTTTTCCTACAGAAAATAAAACTCATTTTTCAAAGTTCGCCGCTGATCTGATCATTACAATTTATATAGCAGTGTAATCAATTCTCGTTGGTGACCAAGAGAAATCTATTGACAGCTCAGCTGATATGCGTTGTAAAATGATAAGAAATTAAGAAAAATTTCGATCGGAAGCCGTGATCCAAAAAAAGTCGAAGCATCAATATATCGACACGAACATTTTGTCGATAACGGATGCCGTGATCAGGCACCAGTTCGGTTGATAAACCTATGTTGTCTATAGTGTGTCGTGCGATCAACCGGCCATTGGACTATGGATGGGTGAAAGTCAGCGGGATAGTCACGAATCCCAGCTGAATGTCCTAACATCAGGGATATTCGAAGAACAGAGCGATGTTGAAGGGAGACAATAGGCTCACCCCTGCTCCCCTCTGTACACGATCCAGCAGCTGCAATGATATTTTTGAGCTTCTGTCCATATTTGGGAGTTATAATCACTTTTTAATCGGATGTAGGGAGTGTAAATATTTCCATGAACAGGGAGGTTCTTTTGTTGACACTTTGAAAATATGTCTATTCCAAAGATCATCACCCTGTATGTTCATGCCCAGAACATCAATATTGTCTGTTTGGTCGATATTCACACCATCCATAGAGGTGACACAAAACAGCAAAAGGCTTTAAAATCTACTCTGTTCATTGGACCCTACTCTTGGTCAAATTCTGGTTGACTGAGTCATACATCGTTCGTATTCTGTCACCGACTTCCAGAGGACTTTGCCGATTATTTAATAGTCCAGGATATATTTATCAATTCGAAGACGATCTTTGGCTTCGAAATTTCAGCGGATAGAATTTAATACAAATTAAACATGAGTACAAAATATTTGCCATACTTTTTGTAAAGCTTGTGGATGTCCTGCCTTTGCAGGCATTATCTTTTGGGTACATTTTCTGAAAGACTTAGATCTTCTGCTATTAGTAAGCGAGAGTGCTTTCAGTCAAACCCTTTGATAATTTGGACAGATTGTCCAATGCAGCCTACAGTTTTGTAGCTCCCTGAATCCCTGCCGCTCTAGGTATTATCAACGTATAAAGACGATCCAGTATATGAAATTCCATTCAGATTTGAGATTCTGCCGCTCTAGGGATCGACTAAGACTTGATATGAATTGATCTGGATGAAATCGGGTATACAATATACAGGGTTCTCCAACAACAGGTGTTATTTTGGTATACAAAGAAAAATGCAATTTTTTTAATATACAAGATCGGATGTTTATTTCATAGTGACGAGGAAGGTATGTCGTTAATAATGAAAACAACATCAGTCAAATGGCCACCACGACCACGCTTACAGCAGGACCATATCCTTTTCATGAAATTTTCCATAACCAAATCGCAAAGTGGCTGCCCTATGTCCTCGATAGCCTCAAGAATTCTATCTTTGAGGTCTTGAATCGACGCTGGGCTGTTGGCGTAGACCTTTTTTTATCTTTTTTCGTTCACGAAGAAGTCGAAAGGTGTTACATCAGAGATAACGCGGTCCGGAAACTTTTCCCGTAAAAGAGCAATGTGTTCGTTGCTTGTGTGGCACGTAGCGCGGTCTTGTTGAAATATCATTCAACTCCGACCATAAAAAAATCATTAATCATCTCTCGATAGCGAAATCCCTTCACCGTAACTGTTGATCCAACCTCATTTTCGAAAAAGTAAGGTCCAATGACCCCGCCGGACCATAAACCGCACCAAACAGTCACACGTTGAGGATGGAGCAGCTTCTCAACAATAACTCTTGGGTTTTCCGAATCCCAGATGCGATAATTTTGCTTGTTGACGTAGCCACCGATGTGGAAATGGGCCACATCAGTGAAGATGATTTTTCGATGTATTTCCGGATTATTTTCATGCATTTCAAGGACCCAATCAGCAAAGACACGACGTTGTTGATGATCTGCCGGCTTTGAGTTCTTGCGTTAACAGAACATTATAAGCCTTAAGACACAAGTCTTTAAGCAACTTCGGTGTAATGACGTTTGTGCAATGCCCAATTCCAAAGAACGACGAGGAATGGGCAATCCTGGGTTTTATTCAACACTTTGGGCTACAGCAGCATAACTCTCAGTTGTTCTTGAGCGACGTGCACGGGTTTTATTCTTCACATCACTAACTTGTCCTAACAGCTCAAATTTCTCCACCAATTTCTGTATTTATCCCCAGCCCCATACCAAAGTACCATTTGTTTTATGTTCTCAAAATCGCGTTTAATATCTTTTCTTCTTTTGCTTACCGACTATTTATTTACGTTGTATGAAAACATTCCGATTTCATTAAATCATTGAACTTTCTACTCTTTATTTGTCATCTAGAATCCTAGAACCTTAAAAATGTCGCTATCGTATTCAATATTAATGAGTTTTATACATTTATCGACATTCTTTTAGGTATTTCATGCCTTTACTCAAAATCGACTTTCTTATTGACAACAACATTCAGAGCCATCCTGATATTTTCGCTGGAACTACAACTATTCGTGAGAGTAGTCCTTATCTAGCAGTTGTCTCCTTCTATCCACTTACTTCATTACACACCAATTAGTCAACTGCGGCAATTAAGTTCTAATGTCGAGAGCAACTTCAAGGAGAGCGAGAAGCATTCGAAATAACTCCTTTGTAATGCAATGCAATAAAAAACATTGCTGTTGTTTACCTTTTGAAGTTTGCTCCACCTCTCCCTCTCTCTCCGATCCATTTTACTCTCAGGCCACCCACATACAGAAAGAGAGTTTAACTTTTATCATCTCCAGTGGAGATTCTCCACATTAGTTTGTCAACGTTTTGACGGGATCGGTCGTGCGCGTGTCTTGTTAAATTAAAAGTGTTTAAAAAGTGTTGTTAATTAATTAAGATGTGAAATAAATATGTCAAAAGTTAAATAGCAGTTGTAAAATGCACATACAACGCAACAACTGTGTGATATTTGCTGTGCAAAAATAGCAAATACAAAAACAACAATAATTTTTTGATTTGTGTCGTGTAGAATGTTCTTGTTGTGTGTTTTGCAATTCGCCCGTTCGTTGTGTAATCGGTCGGCAACAAATGTAATTTTGTTCTTCGTCATCGTGCTGTTCGTGTGTTGTTGGTGTTTCCGCAAAGAATTGACTTTTGTGCGGCGAAACCTCTTTGCGTATGAATGAGTGTGTGTGAGTGAATGATTGTAAATATGTGCACACATTAGAATTGTTGTTACAATTGGCTGCACTGATTCTATGCCTCGGTGAAACGATGTTTTTGACATTCAATGTGGTCTTACATCTTCTGTGGGAAATATACTCAATAGAAAATCGATATTTAAATCTGTGCAAATTAGATGCAGCATTAGGGATGCAAGTGTATCCCAAAATATAACAAATTACGTAGGTAAATGGACTTTTTCGGAACTGCAGAATCTATTTGAAATATGAGAGAAACATCTAAAATACGGGAAATGAGGCAATGGCGGAAATGAAACAAAAAAAATAAAGAAGTAAAAACGTCGTTTAATTTGATCGGGTGGAATGGTATTTCTAAGTGTGAGTGCGTTCGCGATTGGTGAAGAAAAATTGACAAGATATGGAGAGTTGAAAGAATTGATGGTTGACAACACGACCAAGGCTGACATGAGAATGGGTATAAGGTAAGTTCGTTTTTATGTGATTTTCTTTCATGCGGACAAATTTCCCGGTAAAAATCGCAGGCATTTTTCTGAATAGGCGAAAATATTAGTTTGCATTTCATATTTTGCTATTTGGAGTTTCGGAATGGAACAAATTTACATTACCGACATTGCTCCAATTTCTTTTTCTTGGGGTAGGGAATTAAATAAGAAAAAAAACCATGTCCAAACTTTCCGAGTTACGGGCCCTGAAAGTCCTGAGATTTAATTAGCCCTGACTCCTAAAATTTGAAAGCTTGTCGAAAAAATAGCACTATAGTCCTTGTCAGTCTTTATTAACGGATTTGTGTGTTATTGGCCTATTTCAGTATAGGTTTTGCCTTCTGAAATCATTTTTATAATTATTTCTCTCTTTTGCTCAGTGCAATGCTTTCCACGGCCCATATTTGTTAATTTTTTAACTTTTTTTTTTGTATCAGCGGAATATATTTTCTATTAAAGCAAAGAACTTTTCTCCTTAAAGTCTACGCGTCATACTGACAAATATGTTCTAAAAGTCACATATCTAACAAGAATAGTGATCAGTGCTATTTTTTTACCGTTAGAATTTGCTCTTTACTCAACAAATAGCTAAATATGAAAATAACTACGCACATTATGAGAGTAATTACCATTTTCTCAGAGAGGGTACACATTGCGTTACATTAAACTGCAACCAAAATTAAATAGGATGGGTAGTAAAAATGTTGTGTGAAGAAAAATAATATAGTCGAGAACAGTGTTATTTTTTTACCGGCACTGTATATATCTCCGATCCATCAACCCATGCTGAGCCATGCTGAGACATGAAATGACAATTTTTTTTTGTTATTTTCAATACATGGCATACATAAAGTTGTGTATTTGTTGTTGTAACATTAAAGCCAAGATCCTTAACTGTAATATGGTACCTCATGTGGACCATTAGCCCATTAAATACCGAAGTTATTGTAAATTAAATATTTACATTGCAATGCAAAAGTCAAAAATCGTGTTAGGCGTAAGTTTTTTTCTTGGCACTGTTTGTCATTCCGTTTGCAACACCTCGAAAGAGTGATCCGCGACCCTATAAAGTATATATATTATCGGTCTGTGTAACATTCTAAGACATTCTAGCGATGTCCGTCTGTCCGTCTGTTGTCTGTTGAAATCACGATAGAGTGCGAACGACCAAAAGAAGAAGCTGAAATTTTTCCCAAAGGGGAAAAAGTTCCCCTTTACGGGACTAAATATATCCCGACCTTAATCAAATTTTTCAAATATTTTTTTTCACTACATCTGATTTTTTTTTGGTAAAATTGTTCTAAGTTTATATAATTTATAGATGGGGAAAAAAATCCCAAAAATGGGCGTGCTCATGGGTTCCGTGGACCCTTGGGGCCCAAAAAAGGGCCCATGATAAACATGCGCATATGGGTATCGAAGTGCAACGAAATTTACTCACGAACCCAAATATGCCTTTATTTTCATGATTTGCCTAAATTTTTTGATCCGGTTTGTGGGACTATCGGGTCACCAGCGTCCCAAAAACCGTCCCTTGATAAACATGGACATATGGGAATCGAAATGCAACGAAATTTTCTCACGAATCCAAATATGCGGCTATTTTCATGATTTGGATAAAATTCCTGGGACCATAGGGTCACCAGCGGCCCAAAAACCGGCCCCTGACAAACATGGACATATGGGTATCGAAATGCAACGAATCCATGATGGAGGGTATATAAGATTCGGCCCGGCCGAACTTACTATTTGTCCACTTGTTTATTCTGCTGTGGTTTTTTTTCTTATTGGTGATTTTCTACAAATAATTTGCATCAGGTAAAAAATCTCACGACTTTTTTATATTTTTTTTTTTAGTATTTTCTTTATAAAATTTAATGAAAAAAAACTATTTTGCCAAAATGGTTTTGTTTTTTTTTTAAATTATAGAAATGGTTCAACATACATGAATTATTTAAAGGAGCCTTCACTAGATTTTGAATAAAAATGAAAATATTTTTTTTTTAATTGCACGATATGGCAACTTTGTGATAAACTATTAAAAATGGTTAATTGTTCCCGTTTTAGTTAAGAACAAACAATTGACGGAAAAAAAATAGTTTGTCAAATTTGCCGGGAGTCTGGAGTCGATAAATATGCTCGACTCCGACTTCGAGTTTTATTTACTGAAACAAAATAAATTAAAAACCTGTTTTTAAATTTTCAAATATTTTCGATTATGTGCAGTTTTTTTATTCTTTGTATACAAATACATACAGAGTGTTTTCAAATAATGAATGGAAATACAATTTTCGAAATGTGGTAAGAGAACAGCTGATGTCGGTGTGGACTCCAGAGGCGGAGGCCAGCTATTTAAAAATACTGGAATCGGAGTCAAGCAAATTGTTGGCCCAATTCCACAGTCCTGCCATTCACTATTAGTTTTGATATTCCAATTTTATTTCACTGTTTACTTCAGTCACACTTTTTTGTCGTGCTCATTTCCGATATTACACAAAGTTTGATTGGTTTTTTATGTTTCTTTTTTGCGCTTATGGACAAATTGTTATAGTTTCAAGTGTCTAATATTTTAATTATGGGGTTTTTAAAGAAATCTGGCCAAATTATAATTATCATGTACTTAGCATGACTTAACTGCCGTTTGTTTATTAACAAACAGCAACAACACGATAACTACATACGCTCACCTCTCACACTTCTCCCACCACTGACAGGCCACGGTTCAGATACGTTTATGGTGTTGTACGATGTACACTTAACGGTAGGTCAAGTGACGCTCATCATCTACAACTTCTCCCACATATAAGCCGTAGCCAAAAATAATTTGAAATACTTTTCAAAATATCTTACCAGTCATAGTCATAGAATAAGATCATCAGCAGCGGCAGTAGCTTCGGTCAAGTGTACAAAAATTGTAGCAATAATTTTGATTTATTTTGAGATTTTAGAAGGGCAGTAGAGGTTACTTGTCTTACACGCCACCGAAAAGAGTGGAAGATGCGCGCTGTACCAAGTTCCTGTAAAGCCATCGCTCACCACCGTCATCGCCAGCAAAAACCGAACAAGACATAAATCATATAAATTAAAAAAAAGGCGGAAATATTGAAATGAATTTAACGACTGTAAATATAGCAGTCAGAGCAGCACAGTGTGTGTGTGTGTGTATGTGGTGGCTGTGCCATCACATTTTGAAACAAACTGTATAAAGCCGTTCGGGGTGCGTGTGAGACTATTTGGGGGGTATGACAATGCGAGGTGATGGATTTTAACGCCACAAGTGAAAATCATATAATAAAATAACCATAAATATCTTGTTTAATGTGAGATTATTTTGTTTTGGTGGTGCTAAATAATAATTAGGACTTTTGTGATTTAGTTTTTATATCCATTTTTCGTCTTTCATTCACATTTGTTTCATCTAACGATCATCACAAAATTTGTTATGGAGATGTGTGCGCTGAGATTTTTCTGCACATAACTTTCAAAAAAATTATCATACCAAATATGAAATGGCCAGAGGAAGAAGGTCATCGCCATCCGACATAGTCGACTAGCAAAACTGTGTGTTGTGTATTATTAACAGCTTTTTTTTTCTATTTTAAAAATAAAGGCGCTAAATTGTGCGGCAAACAAAATACTGTTCACATCTGTAACGCTTTCGTGCGCTTCGCCAAAACACCATGTGGGGGAGATAATGATAATGACGTGGTAACGTTGCTGCAAAGTGAATCACTTGAGAAGTATTGATTTGTCATCGCAATGAAAGTAATAATGATGACAATGGGCGTTGTGGTAGTGTAGTTTACCACAAACTCTCTCTTAGTTGTGATATCCAAAGTTTATATATTCACATTATATTCGCTTAACTAATTGGCCCATAGAAATTAAGGTCTGAAATAAAAAGAAGCTAATAGTATAAACTATCCTTCCTATCTAACTAAATTACAATCAGGTTCGAAATTTTTTTTTAGGGAGAATTTTTTTTAGTAAATAATTGAGGGGTAAAGTTTATTTTTCACTTTTTTGGAATAAAACCGTAACACTAATACACAGCATTTCATTTTTCAAAATTTAAGAAGAAAATAGTTGTTATGTTTGTTCAATTTGAATACCAATTTTTGGCGATTTTTTCTGATAAATTACTAGTTTCGATTCAATAATGGACTTGGTACAAACGAGATTATGACGAGTTTTGGCAATAAATAACACCGTGTTACAAAAAATAGATTTTTTTCTGTCCTATCAACCAAATGCACATATTCGGAAAGAGGGGAAAAAATAAAAATACACGTGTATCGGCGATTTTCATGTACACGTCAGAATTTTTTTTTTTTTAAGTTTGAAGTATGAAGCTCGTAGTGGTCTGTGTGAAAGCCTTTCGACCGATTTTTAACCCCTTTTCAGTGATCCAATCGAGCTGATTTTTTGCAGGCAGACACGTGGAAATGTCTGTATCACGTCAAATTTTTTAAAAAATAGATTTTTAGCAATTCTCAGATTTTCCTAAATTTTTATTATTTTTGAAAAAAAAATATTTTTTTCACTTTTCTTAGCATAACTTGAAGAGACTCCAAATTTGTAAACTACTTAAGCGTTACGAAAAAAAATGTTTTTTATGAACTGAAACTTTAAAAAAAAAACGATAACCATTTTTAAAAAAAAAAAAATTAGGAAAATCTGAGAATTGATAAAAATCTATTTTTTAAAAAATTTGACGTGATACAGACATTTCCACGAGTCTGCCTGCAAAAAAATCAGTTCGATTGGATCACTGAAAAAGGGTTAAAAATCGGTCCAAAGGCTTTCACACAGGCCACTACGAAATTCTGACGTGTACATGAAAATCGCCGATACACGTGTATTTTTTATTATTTATCCCCCTTTCCGAAAAAGTAAATTTGGTTCATAGGACAGAATGTGTGTAACACGGTGTAATTTTTTTTTTGAAATAGTTTAATCTAAAAATTAACTTTTAACTATTTTGTCGAGAATTAAAACATTTTATAATTTATAAATACATTTTTTGACACTTTTTACAAATTTGAGTGTGCAAACAACTCTTTATACCAATTGAGATTATAGTTTTCACCAAAATGTTTTTCCAGCAACTTCTTTCTGGATCAAAATCACGAAAATTGTTCATTTTAAAACTGAATAAATGGCCTTGACCAATTGTGAAACTGAACTCGCTGGACCAGTTTTGATTTTCATTATTCTTCAAAATTAACAATTTCAAAATTAACAAAAATGGTTTTCAACCTAAGACTTCGTAGACGCGTAGAAATTGTTTTTTTTTTTGGCTATTTTTATTAGTTCTCAAAATTAACAATTTCAAACTAAGAATGATTTTTTTTCTAAGTTTTTTTTGCCCTTGACCACTTTTGAATCTCAGCCCCTCAATTGTGTAAATGGTCATAATTCGAAAAAGACATGTCCGATTTGGTTGAAATACATTTTCAATTGACCTCTAAATTATTTGTAATCTTCTTCTTGAGAGCTTTTAAGTCCAAATTTAAAAATTGTAATCTTTACTAAACTATAAATAAAAGCGAAAATTATCCATCGATTTTAGTGATCTAAACTTTATTTTCATCGTAAGATATGTGGATTTATGATAAACTACTGAGAATAGACACAAGGTTTTGGCATTTTCCATTATTTATGCATTTTTCTTTACATATCATTATATGTGTTAATGCCAGAAATCCGGGATTACTTCCGATTACTACAAATAATCAGAACGAATCAAAAGTAATCGCTGAAAGTAGTCGAATTATTTTCCGATTCATTTTGATTATTTTTGATTTTTTATAGTAATCGCAAGTAATCCTGATTTCTTTTAGATTATTTCTAATTGTAATCAATTATAAGTCTGGAAAAGCTGAATATTATCGTAATTTAATCGTTGGTGCACCTCTAACAAAAATGTAATTTATGATTCGAAAGAGCAAATACTTCCAATTATATATGCCTCGGCCGACTTCGCTATAGCACATCTTGACAACACGATTTGGCTCAATAAATAGTGACCCACAAAAAAAGAGAGATGCGCAAAAAAAAAAAACCAAAACAAAAATTTTTTTATGAAAAATTACGATTGTTTTCATAATTTGTATATTTTTGGGCCATTTTTTATAGGCAAAATAGGTTTTAATTTTACCAAGTTTTCTTAAATTATTTTGGGAATTTTTCAGAACTTTTGCTGAAATTTTAATTTTTTCATTGATTTTTGGGCCATTATTCATATGCAACATAAGCCTTACATTTACAAATGCAAAAATTCCCGCCTTTTTTTCTTAAATTGTTTTGACAATTCTTCAGAATTTGTTCTAATTTTCATCTTGGCCTTTCTGGGAATTTTTCAGTATTTTTGTAGAAATTTTCATTTTGGCCTTTTTGGGAAATTTCCAGAATTTTTATTGAAATTTTCCTTTTAGCCTTTTTGAGAATTTTTCAGTATTTTTGTAGAAATTTTCATTTTGGCCTTTTTGGGAAATTTCCAGAATTTTTGTTGAAATTTTCCTTTTGTCCTTTTTTGGAATTTTTGTTGAAATTTTCAAATGGAGAAGTAGTTAACAGAAATGACAGCTTTAAAGAAATGGATAAGCTGTAAGGTTAAAAGGTTTTACTATTCCCAACTGATTTTGGAGTTTCCAGATGCATGTGCTTATATCAAAAGCTAACTCTGAAATTGACTATGTTATAATGGGTAATATGTGGCTTCATTAAAGAATAGAAAGGTTCATACCAAAAGGATTTGGTTTTCTGGTCCCTGAAATAGGCTCAGCAAGAAACAACACCCATAACGCGCCGGTATGATAACAATAATTCGATACTTTCGTCACAGTGGCGAATACCAGCGGTTACGTTATTCAAAGACAATGAAGGTGTATACGAAAGCCACAGTTCAATGCCTTCTTAAGTTATTCATGGTTATCGGATCCTGATTTCTCAAATAAAGTCAATTCTCCTCGGTTATTATTACCTAAAAGAGCCTAAAAATCCAATTAGATTTAAGGCACTCGCAACATCTGCATACGCACAGAATTTCTTTTATAAATAAACAAATCAAAAAAACTCCTTAACAAGTTTGTGTCTGCAGTCTTTTGTTTGTTATTGATTGACTTTACGATTTATTTTTTTTCTTCTACGTTTTTCTTCTATTTCCTTACGCTTACTTCCCCATTTTCAGTAAGCAGTCACTGATTAACAAAAAATACAAGAAATCATTCAAATCCGATAAGGTGCTGATAATCGTTCTCAAGAAACCAACAGGTGTCCATTTTAAAATTAACTTAAATTATAATAAAAAAAAAACACAAAAAACGCACAAAACTACCAGAATACCAAACTTAAATGTGAACGCCTCTGTAATGAGATTTGGATTTATTGGCTTTGTTAGGAGCTGAGGAATATGAGGCAAACAAAAAGAATAATGATGTTGGCTCAATGAAAATGTTAACTACTCTTCAACACCTCCACAAAACGCTGACAGTGTTGAAGATTTAAGAAAAAAAATAATTGCTTTGGCATAAACATAACAAACAAATGCTCCAAAAAGCGTGATTTCATTTCATTCAAGAATTCTATGGTTTGAAGGGATGGGTGGCCACTTAACTGGCTTGTTTTGTTGGTTTTATTTAAGATAACATAACAGATAAATACGAGCAAGAGGAAGAGTCGACGATGATGATGATGATGAATGATATTCCATCAAACCTGGCGTGTTATTTCCTATAGCAGTCGTCAATAAGATGTGCGCCTGAAATATGGCTGGTATTTTAAGAATTTTTCAAACAAAAACATTTTAATTGGAATTCATTAATTTCATATCGATAACATTCATCATTAACCAAATCGTCTACTAAATGAAAAGGCCTCAATTTATGTTAAACGATTTGGATGGATAATTCGAATGACTAAAACGATAACAAGTCGATACATTTGCCATTGAAAATGTAAGAGCATCTTAGTAGGAGACATTTTGAAGGTTTAAATGGCCGGTCTTAGAACACTGAAGAAACCCGTTATCGGTAAGCAGTCCTTTCACTTCGGAAATGCCCATCAGTTTTAGAGTACAAGACTTGTACTGTATTTATTGTATCAATAATATTTTCTAGTGTAGTCCCTTGGCCTTGTGAAATGTAGAAAGAAATATTAGCTGCTCGGAATATTAGTATATCCTATTTGGTGAATATTCAAACCTTAATACTGCACAGCTCAGTGATTGAACAGAGGCTGATTGAACAGAGGTTCCAAAGCCTCTGTTAGGAATCCAACCCACAACCCCCACGCTGATAGGCAAGCACGCTACCAACTCGCCTATCGGGGCGCTTTATTATCTTTTATATAAAACTTTAACGATTTCCACTTATTTTTCTCAAACAATGTTAAAAATCACCTACTGTTATGTAGACTTTAATCTGTGAAAAATTCAAGTGCTGATTTTTGCCCTTGCGTTTTTTTAGTAGCTAAATAAAAATGAGTAGCCAAATTTATATAATTTAGAAAAAAACACACTTGTTTCTGTGTTCTTTTTTAATATTTTTTAAAATTTTTATGAATTTTTTTCGAAAAAAAAATTACATATTTGTCCTTTTGAAATTTGCTGGAGTTTGAGTACCCTCAACTGTATAAGGCGACCGGTCCAATTATTAAGGAAAATCCTGGAGCCGCGCCTCGGCCCTCCGATGTTTTTTTCTGCATTGTCTTTCTAGAGTTTGACTACTACTCGGTCTTTCATGTTTTGATACCTAACGCCTCCGCCTTTCTCATAAAGCTTCTCGTTATTTCAGGATCATTTTAAAGGAGGATACGTTTTTCTACTGGATTGCTAAAGGTCTTTCGAAAATTATTAATTTTGTCCAGCTAAATTAGGGAAATCGTTCTTTAATGGAAGAGCTGATTTTGAATTGTGGATTTTTTCAAAAATTATTTTGGCGAGTTTTTTGGGGACATTTTTATTTTGTTTTTTTTTAGGGGAATTTAATTTTTTAATTTTCCATTTAATTTTGGTGCATTTTTGTCTCATTTGTGATATCACATTATTCGTTCAGCTTTTTTGGCCTTTTAATTTATTTTTGGAAATTCTTCATTTCGGTCATTTTTCATTTTTTTTTTGGTGCATTTTTCAAAGTCTCAGTTGTGATATCTCATTATTCGTATTATCATTATTATTATTATAAAAATAAAAAAAAAATTGCCCGCTACCATAAGTATCACGTGGTTATCCACCCATTACACTGGGCAGAGATTGTTCGAACAACTCAACACACTCACACATTTTTACCAATACACACTAGGGTGGAGTGAAAACATGTTTTTTTTTTAATCTGAAAAAGTTAACCTCGGAAAGAGATGTAGTCTGGGGTCCTAATGAGGGGAAAAATAAAAAAAAAAATTTAAAAAAATTTTAGGGGTCGCGCCACTCCCTCAAAATTTGGAAATTATCGCTATTTTGGCGTTAATTTTAGAAAAATCCTAAAAATTAACGACTTAACTTATTCGAAATTTAAAAGTTTGAGCTTGTTCAGTGCCCAAACAAAAGTATTTGAGGCAAATATGAGGATAATCGACTAATATTTGTAGCTTTGGTGGCGATTTCATTGTTCAGTCAATTTTCTGAAGAAGGGACGATTTGACTTATTTTACTTTTTGAAATTTTTGAACAATGAGAACATTTTTTTTAAATTTTTTCATGCCCTTATTTTATTGTTTACGCTATTGCAAACATTTATTGACATAAAACTTTTTAGGATTTTTCTAAAATCAACGCCAAAATAGCGATAATTTCCAAATTTCGAGGGAGTGGCGCGGCCCCTAAAAATTTTTTAAAAAATTTTTCTTTATTTTTCCCCTCATTAGGACCCCAGACTACATCTCTTTCCGAGGTTAACTTTTTTTTTTTGAATTTCACTCCACCCTAATACACACACAGTTTTTCTACTGGTCGGCCGACTGGCAACGAAAATTCAATGGCTGTGAAATTTTGGCAGATGCAGCAGAGACGATTGTAACAATTGTTTTATGGGATATTTTTATTGTGTTTCGATCGTTTTGTCGCATTAAAGTTAAATTTTGAACATTATTGTCAATACAGGATTCTTCACACTATTTTGAAGTATATACAACAAAAAACAACAAAATTTTGACGTATTTATGAAAAAAATTTGCTTGTCCATACTTTTCCCCAAATGCTTTGACAGTTTGTGGTGTAGGGCAACTTTGGTGTTTTTGTTTGCTGCTGCGGACGGCAACAATTCTTGAGAGTAGTTACTCTTGCGACGACATTTTTCAAATGAACATGCACATGTTCTTTTCGAGCCTCAGCTTTTTTCAAATGATTTGCGATATTTTTAATTTGCGGTTAATTTTTTTTTCGAAAAACTATCTTGTTGGAAGTTATTTTCCCCGTTTTAGGAATTTGTTAAACTTTTTAAAAAAATTTTTTTTTTAAAAATGTTTTCGTTTCCTCATCATCTTTCATCATGAACATTTCGAATTGTTTTTGGTATTCCTCATGTCCCGACCGACATCCCTAACATAAGTCATCACCAAAAATATATATCAGTATACGTTTCCTAGATGCTCATAACACAATCACTGCTACTTCTTAGACAACTTCATACACTTTTTGATATTTTCAAAACAAAAACCAAAAAAAAAAAACACTTCCAAAGACCTCTTCAATATGTCAGAATTGCTGTTTGATTAAAAGGGAAGCAAAAACTCGTATTGTTTGATTTACGTTTTCCTCATTTGTGAATTACCAAACAAAATTAAATTTTCTCAACTTTATACAGATAAAAATCATAATGTCAGACACGCGTGTCTTCGTTCGTTCTATTCTTTAAGAATTTTTCGATTAAGATTTTAATGATTTACTGATGTACCGCAACGGCTAAAGCGTTTGATACGCTGGATGAAACATTTTGTAAATTCGAATGTTTACACTTCATTATTTCATTACTATTGTATAATTTATCGATATTTCATAATCAATACGGTGAGTGTGTGTGTGAGTAGATATCAGGCGTATACAAATGTATGTATGTGTGTGGCTCATGTAAACTACAAATTGGAAGCACTATTTTTGGGTGGAATTTGGAATCTTAGAAGAATTAATAATACTCTTATTGCTGGCAGCGGAAAACTTAAAATCCGGCTCGAAGGACCACAATGTCTGACTGTATTCGAGCTTATAATTTCCATTCGTAGGCACAATCGTATGCTGTCCTAGCCACTGACTGTGACACACATTGAAGTGTGATTATCTCGTCACCTCTACATGGGTAAGAAAAGCGAACAAAACACATACTCAATGCCGAATAACACTCTCTTCAACGTTTGGAAAGGGCAAAGGTACTTCTTTAAAATTTTCCAAAACTAAAGCTTAATTTTAAAATTCGTCAAAAGAACTTTTTTCAAATTCTCCAAATCTAAAGCTAAATTTTTTTAAATCCGGGTAAAACTGTTCTACAATTTCTATACAGATGAACGAAAACCGCAGTGAGCGCCCCGTTAGGTGAGTTGGTAGCGTGCTTGCCTATAAGCGTGGGGTTCGATTCCCATTAGAGGCTTTGGTCTGTCGCTGTCAAAATCTAGCCCGGTTTACCCTTGGACCCAAAATTTGAATATAAATTTACTTTGTATTGTAATTAATAATAAAATAAAATAAAAACCGCAGTAATCGTTTAAACTATGCCAACAAGCGGATGAGGTTTGACGCACGGGAAAACACCACGAATCGCTGGCTACTTCGTTTCCCAGGAATCTCAGATTGAATAATAAAATAAATTATCAAGTGATAATCGTAAATCTCTGGAATTGTACTGGCTAGACACAATGAACATATTTACAACTACCAGATTTAATTGTACGAAATTAAATGAATTCCCCCACTGTGAGCTAATATGTCAAAAAAGAATAAAAATTAATAAAAATAACAACTTGGTCAAAGAAGAAGAATACGTCACCAGCTCAAATAAATCTTCACACAAAATACTGTATCAGCCTATGTTTTATTTCGATTTTATAGTTGTCCTATATTTTTTTTAATAGCTCTTTTGTTACCATCTCCTAACTCGCACCGCCATCAAGGGAATATTCACATCTGGCCAATTCTTAAACAATAAAAAAAAAAATAATATCAACAAAAAGGCGTTTAGTTATTTTGATTGGCAAATGAAAGGCTTCGAGAAGATCGTTAACTTATAACCAATTAATTCTTTATAATTTTATTACTCACACAATGATTTGAATTGGGAATTATGTGGAACTTAGAATTCTATGTTACCCCATAAATATTGAATCTGCATATGCTAACATATTCACGATTTACGAGAAGGGAGTGCCATTAGCATCAAAATCTTCTGAAACGAATTAAGCTCATTCAGAATGTTGGGTTCGCGACTTTTTCCTAAATAATATCATATTCTATAAATAATATCATATTCTAATAATGAGCAAAAGTTTGGTTTTTTTTTTATTTATTTATTTAAAATTAAAACCTTCATTAATTCAAATTTTGTTATTTGACAGATAACTTGGAATGAGTTTTATTTAAAAGCAAAATAATTCAAACAGCCCATGAATTGGTAAAAGGTCAGCGGATACGGAATGAAATAGTTTACCCCAAAACCTCATAATCTCCATAGAAAAAACACAAAAACATGGCTGATCAGTGAGACTAGTAGGCTGCCTTAATAATCTGATCCAACACACACTTGAAATGGCCAATATTTGCAAGGGTTTCTTTTAGAACAATCTAGTCTCTGAATTTTAAATATTTAATTTAATGCCTTAGAGGTGCTGAGGCCAAATTTGTACTTATTGTAATGTTAAAAAGTGCAAATAAATAAAAGAAAAATATAACGACAATTTCTTTAATTAGCTGTCATTCTATGTTGTCATCGTGGTACAATTTTTCTTTTTCTTTATTATTTTTTTGAATCATATATTTTTTTTCGTTTATTACCATTTTATCATTTCATTGATTGATTATACGTTTATTATTTGTGATTTGTTTCTGGTCTATTTTGGTGATCGTGCGGTTGCCATGCCAAAGTGTCTGAACTAATGTGCGTCTAAATGGCCCGGGGGAATCATCACCCCGACGGTACAGAAATTGGAAACAACATTTTGCCATAATAACATTGTCCAGTTAAGTGTTCACGTTGCTATTTCTAGTCGCTTTTTTAGTGTCTTTGGTTTCTTTTTTTTTCTATCTGTTGCCAACAATCATTATGATGCCATAATTAATTTGGCAAACAAAAAAGAACTAATCTGTTTGAATATTTATGGCACACGTCTGCCAATGAATGGCACAAAGAAAGCCAATAATTATTATAATCGCAGATGAAATACGAGGTTGTTGTAATAAGTCATGGAATCACAAGCACTGGTCATACTTTAAAATTAATACTAAATATACTCAGTGTGAATGTTTCAAATAATAAGCAAAACCTTAAAAAAAAACAATGATGAAAACCCTTAAAATGAATGAATTTAAGGCTCCATCTCGGAGTCTATTGGAATGGAACTCAATTACAACTATTGAAAAATCATTTATCTAAAACACATTTTTAATACAAAGACACAAAAGACAGAAATATGATGAATGTCACGGCGACAAACAATAATGTTGTGCCGTCTTATTTCAATACTACTTCGTGCAACTCATTAATGGAAACGTTGAAAGTGCTGTAGTAGGTTCCATAGAATTTATTCTGAGATCTTCATAATGAGGCATTAGGAGACATTACAATCAATTTATGCTATGAAAACATTTTTTTGACAACAATTCTGATGCCTTGGACAAAAATGATTCAAACAAATTATGACAACTTAACCAAATGGAAATACGTGACTATTTTCAAGCAAGCTCATTGATATTGAATTTAAATTTTACAGACATGCCAAGTTTCTGCATTCTTTTCAGAGAACAAATGCAAAATTACATACTCAGTTCGTTTAAATGAAAGAAGGTTGAATTATTCGAAGTACGTTTAATTGAAAATCCTGCATAAGTGAAAACAATGTTCATCAAATTGGTGTACAATGTTCATTAAATTAATGTAAATTTTTCATCAAATTGATGTACAATTTTCTTTAAATTGATGTACAATTTTCATTAAATTGATGTACAATGTTCATCAAATTAATGTACCATGTTCATCTAATTGATGTACCATATTCATCAAATTGATGTACAATTTTCTTTAAATTGATGTACAATTTTCATTAAATTGATGTATAATGTTCATCAAATTAATGTACCATGTTCATCAAATTGATGTCCCATGTTAATCTAATTGATGTACAATGTTCATTAAAAAAATGTAAATTTTTCATCAATTTTCATGAAATTAATGTACCATGTTCATCAATTTTCATTAAATTGATGTACAATGTTCATCAAATTGATGTACAATGTTCATCAGGTTGATGTACAATTTCCATCAAATTGATGTACCATGTTAATCTAATTGATGTACAATGTTCATTAAAAAAATGTAAATTTTTCATCAATTTTCATGAAATTAATGTACCATGTTCATCAAATTGATGTCCCATGTTAATCTAATTGATGTACAATGTTCATTAAAAAAATGTAAATTTTTCATCAATTTTCATGAAATTAATGTACCATGTTCATCAAAAAAATGTACAATTTTCTTTAAATTGATGTACAATTTTCATTAAATTGATGTATAATGTTCATCAAATTAATGTACCATGTTCATCAAATTGATGTCCCATGTTAATCTAATTGATGTACAATGTTCATTAAAAAAATTTAAATTTTTCATCAATTTTCATGAAATTAATGTACCATGTTCATCAAAAAAATGTACAATTTTCATCAAATTGATGTACCATGTTCATCAGTAGTAGCGCAATATTTAGTTTGTTTGTGTTTTGCCCGATAGAGATTAGCGCGATAAGCCACCTTTCATTTTTCTTCGAAATACAAATCTGGCATGACTTTGCAACGGAACCAGACTTGCAGTGTAAATAAAATTTGAAGGCAAAACAACGTTTGCCCGGGTCAGCTAGTTTGATATAAATCCAGCTCTCCAACCTCTGGATTCTAAATTTTTTTTACAAAATCCTCATAAACATACGCCCCTCATTAAATATTTGTTACTTTATGAAATATTATAAGTGATCAATCAGGAAATGATGAGACTCTAATTATTATTGTTTAACATCTACGGCAGAATGCGACAGAACAGAATGAAATTCCAAAATAATGAACGTTTGTTCACACGCTTTAATGGCACCTCTGGTTCAGAAAAAAATTAGAAAATCAATCTTGAAAATATTCTTTAAATTTAGTTCATTTTTTAAGTGGTCTCCCCTTTGTTGGTAATCTTTCATGAGAGCGTTGTTTCAATTTATAGCTAGAATGTGAAAAGAAAATATGAGAACGTGCCAAATTTATCAGGCGTTACCAATCCTGCAGTAGGATATCCAACTCATTGTCTCCTTACAATATTGCCGGCATGTGGGTTGTGTACCGTTGTTCTATGGATATTTTTAAGGTATTTGATACGCAGATATCCGTCGTCTAGTCCCTGACCAGACCAGTTGATCGCAAAACACACTTGAAAGGGTTAGTTCTTCAGCTGACCTGTTCGTATGTGGAATACTCTTCCAGCACGTGTGTTTTCTGCCAGCTATGACATTTTCAAATTCAAGACATTTGGTCTTTCCAATCGTCATTGCATTTAAGGTGGCATCCCCTGAGTGTCGACCAAAAATGAACACAGATTTCGTTTCTTTTTGGAGGTTTATGAATTCATTGTAAAACCCACATACGAAACGCACAATTCCCACAGTGAGGCGGCGTATTATAAGGAATTTATGTCCATTGACTTAATAAATAAATAAATGATACTGAGATTTCATGACTCCGTTAAAAGTCTTGTTAATTTCGGACATCATTCCACATGAAAGTGCGCTCGGAAATATACCGCATGACAATAGCTAGATGTACTTTTTCGTAACACTGTTCAACACATCAATTTCATTCCTTACCGGTTGTCCGAGGCTCTACCAATGCGCGTGTTTCTCACTCTATTATTTATGTTTTGCTTCTTCTTATACATTTTAAAAATGAATTGGCAAAAAAGAAATTGCATAATTAATTATTTTCTTCTTCACTTCTTGCCCGGATCATGAAACACACAGAACATATATAAGTCACTCTAAGCCAAATAATTCGCGAAATAATCTGCTAATCAAACGATTTCGGAGGCGTCATTTTGGCAAAACCGTCCGTTCATGAAAATGACTGGCGAAAGTTTAACTGTATAACAGGTTCGTGCCTTAAGTCTTTCGATTGATCGACTTGTATCCGCAGTATGCGTAACTGTTTTGTTCCGAAACAGATTTAAAATTTTAACGTCTAACGAAAAAAAAACAGGAAATTATTAATAAATGTTAATTGAACTTTTTATGTATTCATTGAAATGCTCGGAGCGTTGTAGAAATTCATATTGAAGTCTGAAGATAATATAAATATTAAAGTCTCTCGCCACTTAGTTATTTGGGTGCGATTAACTGGAAAATGCCATGAACAAGGCAGAAATATTACCGACACTGCGGTTTATTCATTTCGATTTCCACACATTTCCGCACAGTGGTCGAAATATGAAAATTTGAAATTTAATATGTGATTGAGTTTAGTTAGAATGTTTTGTTCGAATATTGAATTGAAGGTTATAATGGAATACACCAGTACCCGATTTCCAGTGGGTCCGAAACAACGACTGCAATAAAATATACAGTGGGTTGGTGGTGTCGAGGAAAGACTTGTACAAAATTCACTTTGTTGTAACCCTGTGTCTTTCAGTAGCGTTTTCAGAAGAGGGGACTTGTAAAAATCGTTTCTCACAAAAAGCGTTCATACAAAAAGGATTGAATAGTAGGGTGGAGTGAAAACATGCTTTTTTTTTAATTTGAAAAAGTTAACCTCGGAAAGAGATGTAGTCTGGGGTCCTAATGAGGGGAAAAATAAAGAAACAAATTTTAAAAAAATTTTAGGGGTCGCGCCGCTCCCTCGAAATTTGGAAATTATCGCTATTTTGGCGTTGATTTTAGAAAAATCCTAAAAATTAACGACTTAACTTATTCGAAATTTAAAAGTTTGAGCTTGTTCAGTGCCCAAACAAAAGTATTTGAGGCAAATATGAGGATAATCGACTAATATTTGTAGCTTTGGTGGCGATTTCATTGTTCAGTCAATTTTCTGAAGAAGGGACGATTTGACTTATTTTACTTTTTGAAATTTTTGAACAATGAGAAAATTTTTTTTAAATTTTGTCATCCCCTTATTTCATTGTTTACGCTATTGCAAACATTTATTGACATAAAACTTTTTAGGATTTTTCTAAAATCAACGCCAAAATAGCGATAATTTCCAAATTTCGAGGGAGTGGCGCGACCCCTAAAATGTTTTTAAAAATTTTTTCTTTATTTTTCCCCTCATTGGGACCCCAGACTACATCTCTTTCCGAGGTTAACTTTTTTTTTTTTGAATTTCACTCCACCCTATTGAATAGCCTTAAGAATTTATAGTAAAACCCATAGAACAATCGAATAAATAAAGCTAAGAGTTATTTAAACAAAATAAAAAATATCATGACATAAGTGTTTAGTTTGTTATAACTGATAAACCAGGCTACCAAGGACTTTGCATTACTTGTCGGTTCATATTTGACTCAACACCACAACATATATCTGGCATAAACAACGGATTGGACCCGGACATGAGAGTGTTAAACTCAAGTAAAATACCAATATCTTGAAATCGTATTTCTGTCTCGTCTATCAGTTCTTCATAACAAACATTCCGTTATCTTTATCTATGCGCGACAGAGATAAATTTCGATGCTGGGGATTTCCAAATCTGGCACTACCGGTAATTGATGGAAAACCGGAAGATTTTGTATTGAATACGAAAATAATGCAAACTAAGAAGATAAGCCATTCTGAGCTCCCCCTTCTTCCAGCACAACCATCTGTTGGAATGAATTTATTTAGCATTTCTTGTTGTGTGAATTGTCATTTTTTTTTTTACTTTGTTTTTCTCTTCTTTTTTTTCGCACAATAAAGTTATTTATCATAAAAAAACATAACAAATGAATTTAATAAAAGTTTAAATAAATATTGGCATTATTAGTGTCTGACTAAAACAAAAAAAAAAAAAACTTTAATATTCTCCACACTCGGTGTGTGGTTAATGAAACTACTTTCAAAAGTCACAAACACAATTCGCTATCAAAACATTATCAATCACGTATGGCAGTCATCGAGCCACTCAGACGATCAAATAAAGCATCAGTTTCATCGAAACTGATTTTAAAACATTAGTTTACTTGTTCTTCTTCTTCTACTCAATTTAAGAATAGTTAAGAGGAACTTTAAACAGCAAAACTATACAACAAAAAAAAACCGACGCACATTTAAATATTCAAATGATGAAATCCGACAAGGTGCATGATTAAAGGCAACTCTGTGCCGGGTGAAGGTATGGCAAATTATTGATGACAATAAATGATTATAAATACGCGTGCGTGTATATGTGATGATGATAGCAAAGATAAGACACACGCACACACATACACAGTGGTTTTGATACGATTTTCGTGGAAATTTTTACGACATTTATTGTCAACCGATTGACAGTGGTTGCTGTGAGCTTAAAGTGATAATAAAATCGAGATGTGTGGAAGTGTTGGACGACTGTTGGAATCAAGAGATATACCAATATCAAAACATTATTACTTATTTTTTTTTGTTAAGAAATAGTTCCATATTTTAGTTTATGACTTGATATTTAATATTTTCTTGTAAATTTGTAAATTCGATTTGAACGACCATAAGGCTTCGAATCGGAACAAGTAAATAAATGAAATAGATCTAAAAAGAGAACTCATTACTTTTAACTCACAGCTAGATGTTACTTAGGCTTAGTCATGAGTTTTTTTTTTTAAATACTTATTTCTAGCAGGTGATGTATTTCTTTTTTTTCAAAATTAAACAAAATCCAAAAATTCAAATCAAGTGTGGAATCTTTATTTTTCATTCGAAAGGACATTTAATGCCAATTTATTTTTCGAATATAATTTCCTTCAAATATTGGCCGCAACCCCAGGATTACGAAGATTTTGACACTCGTAACGTTGGCTTCCAAAACCCGAATCGTAGCTGTTTTGTCAGCATAGACCAAAGGAATATGTCTCAAGCTGTGATATGACACGATCCGGCCAAGTCACCGGTCAAAAACGTGAAATAAGCTGCTCTTCGAAATGACCTCTCAATAGATCCATTGTTTGAGCACCTGTATAGCCTGTTGAAACCAAATGTTGTCAAAATTACGGGCTTCAAATTCAGATCGCTACAAATTTCGATGTCGTGATGTGATAGCGAGCACCACTCACGGTGATTGTCGGGAACACAATGAATTTACTGACTTGTGAATAAAAGCCAATCTACTTAATTAATTTTAATGATCTATTATAGCTCATTTTTATTATAAGATAGGTTGATTTGAAAATAATTATTTTTTTTATAAATTTTTTTAATTATTTTTTGGAACAAGTATATTTAGGTCTCTTAAACTGTCACTGTTACAAAATCGAAATTGTCGTTTTTGAGTTATTGAAATTCAGATAAAATTGATTTAAACCAAATTTAAAAATGTCTTTCCATAGAAAACAGACTTTTACAATTTTTAAAACTTATTTCCGCTAAATCGGAAAAGTGATATTTGAGTTATTATCATAAACTGTCATTTGAATTTAAAAAAAAAACGATGAACATTATTTAAAATTTATTTCAACAAAATGGTTTTTGAGTTCTTCCGATTCATATAAAATTGATTTACAAAAAATGCCTTCGAAAACAGATTTTTAAAAGTTTTTTTAAATCAGAGAAGTAATTTTTGAGTTATTACAATTCATATAAAATTGATTTTAAAAAAAAAATTTAAATGTCTTTCCATAGAAACCAGACGTTTACAATTTTTAAGATTTATTTCAGCTAAATCGGAGAAGTAATTTTTGAGTTATTCTCTTGTCATATCGTTTGTATATAAAAAAAAAAAACTTTAAAATCTAGTGAAAAAAATTCAAAATTTCTTTCCAAGAAAACCAGAATTTAAAATTTAAAAAAAAAATTTCAATCAACTTGTTTTTGTGTTCTTACGATTCATGTAAAATTGATTAAAAAAAAAAATGAAACCAGAATTTTAAAATTTTTCAAATTTGTTCAACAAAAGTCGTTTTTGAGTTCTTCCGGTTCATATAAAATTATTATAAAAAACGTCTTTCCATAGAAAGCAGACTTTTAAAATTGTTAAGATTTATTTCAGCTAAATCGGACAAATAATTTTTGAGTTATTCTCTTGTCATGTCATTTGTATTTAAAAAAAAAACTTTAAAATCTAGTGAAAAAAATTCAAAATTTCTTTCCAAGGAAACCAGAATTTTAAATTTAAAAAAAAAATTCAATCAACTAGTTTTTGAGTTCTTCCGATTCATGTAAAATTGTTTTAAAAAAAAATTAAACCAGAATTTTAAAAATTTTCAAATTTGTTCAACAAAAGTCGTTTTTGAGTTCTTCCGGTTCATATAAAATTATTATAAAAAACGTCTTTCCATAGAAAGCAGACTTTTAAAATTGTTAAGATTTATTTCAGCTAAATCGGAGAAATAATTTTTGAGTTATTCTCTTGTCATGACATTTGTATTTAAAAAAAAAACTTTAAAATCTAGTGAAAAAAAAATAAAAATTTCATACCAAAGAAAACAGAATTTAAAATTTTAAAAAAAAAAATTCAATCAACTTGTTTTTGAGTTCTTCCGATTCATGTAAAATTGATTCAAAAAAAATGAAACCAGAATTTTAAAATTTTTCAAATTTGTTCAACAAAAGTCGTTTTTAAGTTCTTCCGGTTCATATAAAATCGATTTAAAAAAAAATGAAAATGTCTCCATAGAAACCAGAATTTTAAAATGTATTTCAACCAAATCGGGGATGTCGTTTTTGAGTTATTCCCATGCATATAAAATTGATTTAAAAATTAATTTCCATAGAAACCAGAATTTTAAAATTTATTTCAGTCATTGTAATTCATATAAAATTGATTTAAAAATGGCTTTCTATAGAAACCAGAATTTTAATATTTTTAAAATTGTTTCCAGTAAAATCGGAGAAGTCATTTTTGCCTTATTGAAATTCATATAAAATTGACTTAAAAAAAACTAAAAATTACTTTCCCTAGAAACCAGAATTTTAAAATTTTTAAAATTTATTTCAACAAAATCGGGTGAGTCGTTTTTGGATAATTCCGATACATATAACGCAGCCATTACACTGGGCACTGATTGTTCGAAAAACCCAATTCACTCACAATTTTTCACCAATACACACACACATTTTTGCTACTGGCCGGCCCCCATCACATTTTTATTGTGTCAATTTATGGGATCAAAAAGTAAAATTTAATAAATTATTGTCAATATAGAATTCTTCGCACTAGTTTGAAGCACAAAAAACAAAATGCTAACGTATTTATGATTAGAAATTTGTTTGTCCATACTTTTCCCCTAATGCTTTGAGAATTTGTGGTGTAGGGCAACAATATGTTGTTGTTTGCTGCTGCGGATGCCAACAATTCTTGAGAGAAGTTACTCTTGCGACGACATTTTTCAGATGAACATGCACATGTAGACCCTCTGTTTTTTGTTAGAAGATTTTCGATTTTTCTCTTTTGTTTCGAATCTGTAAGCTCGAGATAATTAGTATACTCACTGAACGGGATCTACTATTTTAAAGCCGGCTCCGAACGGCTAATACTTTTCTAGAGAAGTTTTACATGGCCCAGAGATTACTTTTTTACTCGTAAACTCGCCAGTTTTGAAGAAGTGGAATTACATTTTTCCCATGGATTTCTGTAACAAAAATCCGCAGTTTTGAGGTTGTGTTCGAGATATCTCTGTGGACCTAGAAGTTGTATCAATTGTATTGTATCAATCTGGAATGGGATTCTGAAATTTCAGAATGTCTCCTTAATTCAATTTATTCTAAATTCGAACATAACCGTTTTATTGTTATTCATTTATTTTCTGTTAGTTTGCACCACAGTGCCACAAGTTCACAAAACTTTCGAACAGAACACTTTAAAGCATCGGCAAAAGTTATGAAATCAATTTAAGCCGAATATAAAAACAAAACGTTTTCGTAACGTCTGTTTTTTTTCATCTTTCTTTCTTTCATTAAATATGTGTACAAAAGACATGAAAAAAAACCACAAATAACCTGTATTTTAGTATTTTATCGGCCGACTATTAAGAACCTATTTAAATATCCGCTTGATGCCAGCCTGTCTGGTTTCTGCGTATTCAAACTATTCGACAAGTCGGCGCTCTTTTCCATTCTGGCTTGTGTTGTCAATTTCATGTTGAGAGTGCCGTTGCCATCTTTGGTTGGGCGACACGTGTATGTCGCTGTCAGATGGCGGCTGGAAAATAACAATAAATCAAGTTCATACCATAAACGGAGAACAAAAAAACACAAAGAATGAAAATCAAATAAACTGGTGTTAATATTTAAATATTAAATACTAATATCAAAATACAGTTTGATCTGTCTTATGGATATTCGTGGACAGAAATGATTTTCAAGTTCATTTCATCTTGCCTTATGTGTGTTAATAATAGGCTACGACTATCTAATGGAGCAGAATGTGATTGATGAACGGGTTTGGACTTATTTTAGTAGGTATATTATTATTATTATTAAAGTAAACTAAGAACTAATCACAGGAATTAATTCATCAATCAATGTGCACGTGTAGCAATTTCAAGTATTGATTCATGGATTTTGTGAAGTATTTCAAGTATTTGAAACATGCACACTTAATTTCCCCTATTGATAATAATTAATGAATTCCTTTATCAGTGTTAAATTGATGTTGCTGCACTGCTAATCATATTTCATTAATTTCCACATATTTCGGAAATTATGCATTTAAGAAATGCATCAAAAATATTTAAAGTTTGTTATGGAATTTGGCCCCTAGAATGCCATGCTGGCGTTTCCAGGGTTTTCCATCAAGAAGTGTTATTTTGGTATTCAAAGAAAAAGAGGAAGGTATGTCCATAATAATGAAAAACAACATCAGCCAAATGGCCACCACGACTACAGTTAAAGGATCATATCCTTTTCATGAAATTTTCCATAACCAAATCGCACAGTGGCTGCCCACGTTAACCTCAGGACACAGGCGTAGACCTTATCGTTCTCGATAGCGCAATCCAGTCACGGTAACTATGGATTCAACCTCATTTTCGAAAAAGTTTGGCCCAATGACCCCAATAAAATGTTTCACTATGCCCAGTTAATTTCTAAAGAGTTCTCTCCTTAAAGAATTGTGGAATTTTCCATTGTACAAATTTTGGGATATTTCTCATATGAAAAATTGCCAAAAACAAAACAAAAAATTAAATGTTATCTAAAAATTCTGAAAAATCCCCCCATTCATTATGAAAACTCCCCAATTTTTTAATGAGTGCTTTGTAAATAATCGTTTTTCGTTTTTGGGCGTTCTTTTTTTTTTTTGGTAATTTTTTAAGGACCATTTTTCCACTTTCGGAGATAAAAAAAAAGTTGGAGAATTTTTCATTATTAAAATTTTTCGGTTATTTTTCATTTTAACAATTGTTCAAAATTGAAGGCTCTCATAACAAAAGAAAAATGCCCCAAAAAAAATTAAGAATTTCCCAAAATCAATGAAAAATCCCCCCAAAAGCCCAATATGAATATGTCCCCAATTTATGAAAAATTACCCAATGCAAAATCCCCCTAATATTATGAAAAATGCCAGGATGGTCCTTCATAAATAAAAATCGAAGACCCTCCACCGATTTTAATTATCTATACCTCATTTTAACAGCGTTGTCAGTTAGGCCTCCACCAGTAATCAAGAGGTAAGAATCGCATACACAGCGAATTCTGTAAGTGACTCTTGGGGTCTATCAGGCTGACTCTCTTGCTTTAACCCTTTCCGTGGCAATTAATTTTTTTTACGTGTTAAACATAATATGAAGTGTCGAATATATTTGACAAAGCCACTGAAAGGGTTAAGTACTGGCTTAACTAGGTATGCTGGGTAATGTCTTCAGACCATGACGATGACAATCAGATAAAACTCCAGCGACACTTTCTGCTTATCCCATTTGAATTACATGAAGAAATAGCAAAAACCATACAGAGGGCAGACGTCCCATGTAGTTTGCCGAACATTTCCAAGAGGGTATTTATTGGTTTTAAAAAAATCAATTTGTTTTAAAAAAAATCTAGGTATTTGTTTTAAAAAAAAAAACATTATTTGCTTTGAAAACCTTTCAAATAATGCCATGTCAATTACTGACATTCAGCCGAACTAATGTGTCAAAAAACAATTTGGAACGTCTGCCCTCTGTATAGTCTTTGATAATAGTTACACTGTAATACGAATAGTATAAAACCTTTTCCAATAATAAAAAAAAAAAGTTTTTTTTCTGTTTCCAAAAAAAAAACACACACACTCGACCTATGATTAATGTCTTACAGCACACAAAAATATACACAAATATTTAACGGTTCGAACACAGATAAACCATTTGTAAACATTGGAAATGCGTCACGACCTTTAGCTAACATTCCATTCGCTGCTTAACCCATATATGGATGACGTCTTTCAATGGCTCACACACACACACTCACTCACAGTCGTACCACTTAATTAAGCCCTTCATTCAGCTTCAGTTTATTTAGAAAACAGGTGAGACCGAATTCGACTTCCTCTTATGATTTACAAATTGACGATAATTAAGTCTCGGTTTTCGGCTCACCAGAACACTTTTAATTCTTCAACTCCTTTAGGCCCAATAATAACCCTAAGCTACTCGTAGCGGTTATTAGCCAAAATTGTGGTAGCTGGCATTGTTTGTTAGGTTGGAAAGGTTGTGAGCCGCTATTTACCTGTTGGTGTTAGGCTAAGGCCATGGTCAAAATGATTATGTTGTACGCGTCTAAGGTATGTTGTGTTTAAACATGTTTTTTTTCATGTTATGGTTATTGTCCCCCTCTCTACATGAAGTATCCGTTTTGTATCATAAGGCATTCGACACACACACACACACATCTTTGGGGAAGCTGTTGAAGAAGACATTAGCCTCACGTTTATGCTGCCGATAATGACGTTTTTTTGTTTACTTTGGTGTCGACCAAAAACAAACAATGACTACAGAAACGACCAACAAATTACATTGACAGTTAATCATTATAATGTCATTTTATTAAAAACGACCCACATTTGATGAGACAATGCGTTTTGACAAGGAGTGTTTTTCATAGCCCTGGTTGGTGGGTTTCAATGGTCTCCAATCGTGCAGTCATTCTGTTCATTCATTTGTGTCCGCCGATCCATCGTGTCAGTCATTCTATTCATTCATTATTGTCCCCAGTCCATTGTAATAATCACCGAGTTTCTCGCCCTGACAATGACTTTCAAATTAATGTGTTTTTAATTTAATTTTGTCTGTATGTGGCGACCGATCATCTTGGTGACTGTGTCTCCACCAAAGGCCAATTATGTTCATGTAAATTTTTTTAATCAATTTGTTTGGAGCGTTGTCGCCAAGTCGTCGTTTGGGTTTTCTAGAAACAATCAAATCCACAAAGTTTTGATTTGTTATCTCGTTTTTTTTTTTTTTTTTTGATCTAAATAATGTTTATGTGACTGTTTGTTTTGCCTATTTGTGTGACAAAACCTTGACTTAGTCAGTCCGATCAGTACAATGAACCACGTAAATGGTAACATGAGGATGACGGCTATGGTGGCTTCTCCATTTGGATTTCAGCTACCTCTTGATTAGCAGTATTTTTTTTTTCTTTTTTTGGCGCTCTCAATAAAAAACATGCATTTATTTGATCACTAAATGTGCGAGTTTGTTTCTTAAGTCGTTTATTTTGGTTTTTTCCGCTGAATTATTCAAATTTAGTGTCAACGACATAAATGTTCGGAATTTGACGAATGTCCCGTATATGTCTAAAACATTGGCACAGTTGTGGCATGCAATGGGGTTTCGATTCGTTTCTTAAGTCTTTAGTTTGCACTTTTGGTAAACGGAAACTTGTAATTGTAATTTATTTTTCTTTGCAATTTAAGAACATTTCCTTTTGAATTTCGAATAAAGAAATGTATATATAAAAAAAAATCATTTTTGGAAAAAAAAAATTCTAAAATTTAAAAAAAACAAATTTTGTAATCCAAAATAATTTTTTTTTCTAATTAAAAAAAAAATATTTAAAAATGTATTTTAAGGTCATTCAAAATTGGATATATTTTAAAAACACATATTTCCGAAGTTTTTTAAGGCTGAACAAATTTTTTATATGTTTTGGTTTTTAGGGTTTCTAGGGGGTGAAATTTACAAAAAAAATCCTTTTTTGAAATCAAAAAAAAGACTTTTTTGAAATTTAACCCTTTGTCGACCGACGGTACTTAAAAGTACCATTAAAATAATCAGCTCATAAATACTAAGGTACGTTAAATTACACTAAAATTTATCTAATACATTTTTTTTTAAAATTGTTGGTAGCACTGTCTTCCCAGAATAACGGTAATTTGCGAAAACGTGTCACTAATTACGACTATTGAAAAATAGTTGTCGTGGAGAAAGATCAATATCTAGAAATTGTTTTTCGTTTTTTATTACTATTTTTTTGAAATTTAAAAAAAAAAACGTTTTTTTTGAAATTTGAGAACAATTCTTTTATTGAAATTTAAAAAAAATCTTTTTCTGAAATTTAAAGAGATTTCCTTTTTTGAAATAAAAAAAATATTTTTTTAAATTCAAAAAAGTTTCTTTTTTTGGAAATTTAAGAACATTTCTTTTATTGAAATTTAAAGAAAAACCTATTTTGAAATTAAAAAAAAAATCTTTTTAAACAATTTTTGTGAAATAAAAAAAAACCTTTTGTTTTTAAATTTTAAATTTAAAAAAAAAATCATTTTTGGAAAATTCTTTTTCTAAAATTTAAAAAAAAATATATTTGGAAATTTAAAATTCTTTCATGTGAAATTAAAATGTTTTTCTTTTTGAAATTTAAAAAAAAAATAATTTCAAGATAAATTTTTTTTTCAATTTAAAAAAATTTATATTTAGTTTTTTGACTTTGTCGAACTGTACCACATACCTTTTAAGAACTACTGCACTAATATTTTTTTATTATTTTTATATTCTAAGGAAAAAAGTTTTCACTTAATTGACTGCAATAAAACGATTGTATGACAAGCTGTCCAACCTTGTTAGAACCAAATGTTTTATTTAGCTGATTAGTTTGGGGAAACAAAAATTCAGCCAGCAAGGCTTGATATCGCTATTATCTTACCACGTTTTTGAGGGTTTCAATCTTCACCTCCTCTCTGTCACCAGTTTGTAATTTTTTTAATATCTCTATAAACAGCCATTAAATTTACGCTATTGACCATTTTTTGCCGTTACTGTAGATTGGAGACAACACATGTGGTCATGTTTGACACCTCGTATCTCACACCGTGTTGATGCAGGATAGCCACCCTATATAGTTTCAGATCGCCAGCTCGTCAGCCGCAAACCTCCCATACATTTTATTCCATTGGGCTGATTAGTCTCAGTATTCCAGTGGACATATTCTCAAGGATTTGTGTAGAATCGATTTATTTTATTCTATTTACATTTATTTTATTCTATTTATGATCAATATATTTAATACATAAAAAATATATATTTTCTCAATTTCAAACATATATAGCTGAAATGCTTAACGGTATTGCTAATACGAGCACACAGTCTCAACTATAGTCAATTACGATCCATTAATTTCACGCTGACATTTTTTAATTAGAACCATAATATGTTTATCATTAGGCTATCTGCAACTGGCATGTGGAATATACAACAGGTTAGTGGGCTCATTGTATAAAAACCAAATGGAGCGAATGACCGTTATACACTAACAATACCGTTATTCGTCGAGTTATTATCTATAATCTGTGGACAAGTATTTATTGATCAACCACACGACATGCTATTGCCTTGCTAGCTAAAACTACTCCCACAACAGGTACGAGCCAAAACTTTTACTACGCGAAATAAAATTGTCTAATAAATCAAACTGACAATTTTCGGTAGGGGTTCGCTTTAGTGGCGCCATCGAATGCGGATGAATAATTGGAGCTCATAATTTACAAATCCAAAGGTTTGTATCTTAAGTCTTTTGTTTCATTTTGTCAATTATAAATCTGAAAATGTTTTCTCAAATAAAACATTCTTATTTTATGTTGGCATTTTTGGCACAATGCTTGAGAACTGTCTTTTGTAGAGCGGTTGTTCCCTGTAGTTGTATTAAATCGTTTTTTAAATCTGCTAGTATACACAAATAATTTACTCATGTTCTTGTGATTGTTCTACAAGTTATTATATTGCCTCTTTGTTGAGAATGTAAAAGAAATAGATCTTCTTTCCCAAACTGTATTGCGCAGTTTATTTATTTCATTCAGCACATATTACTTAGTTGCGGATGTAGTAAACGCATCAGTTCTTTTGTTGGCTCGCCTCAGTTCGCTTAAATGAGCCACAACATTTCTAGAACAAACCCGATTTGTCGGAAAATTCTGCTACAGGAAGCAACACGATTTGTGCTGATTGTTATAAATGACAACATTATGTCACAAATATTGCTCATATATCACATTCTCGAAATTGGTTTTTGTTTTCCAGTTCGAGCATGATACTATGCTAACCATAACAACAAAAGATTTACGGTACGAACCATTAGATCTATGAAATATTAGTTCCAATTATTCATAGCATTTGAGGGGGTCATTAATCACCATGAGGATTATCAGATGTTTATTGTCAATTTCAAATCGTCGTGTATCTTTAGATTGTGCCTCCAAAAGTGAAAGTCATTCGCTGAGTTGATTCTGATACACAAACATATTTCATCTATGGCTGCGTGGGTTGTGAAATGTTATGACAGCTTAAACAAACCATTATTTTTAAGATACCCATACATAATAATATATAGACGACCCAAAAATGCTTTAGTTTTGCGAACTGTGACTGCAAGATTTTCACCATTTTTGCAGTGAATTTTAATAATTTCAATGCGTTGTTGAAGCGGCGGGGTCATTGGACCTTACTTTTTCGAAAATGAGGTTGGATCAACAGTTGCGGTGAATTGATTGCGCTATCGAGAGATGAATAATATAGTTGGATGATATTGATCTAGACAACGTTTACTTTCAACAAGACCGCGCTACGTGCCACACAAGCAACGAAACCAGTGCTCGTGTACGAGAACAGTTTCCGGACCGTGTTATCTCACGAAGAGGCGATCACAATTGGCCACCGAGATCTTGTGATTTATGACCTTGCCATCCTTTTGGGGCCATGTGAAAGACAAGGTCTACGCCAACAGCCCAGCGTCGATTCAAGACCTCAAAGATAGAATTCTTGAGACTTTCGAGGATATAAGGCAGCCACTTTGCGATTTGGTTATGGAAAAGTTCATGACAAGGATATGCTCCTGTAAGCGTGGTCATGGTGGCCATTAGGCTGATGTTATTTTAGATTATTAACGACATACCTTTCACTTTATTATCAAATAAACATTCGATCATTTATCTCAAAAAATTCCATTTTTCTTTGAATACCAAACTAACACCTCTTGTTGGAGAACCCTGTATTTGCCGTAGTTGACTTGTCTGTAGATAAGAGACTTGGCGTGTTCCCACAAAAAAAAATAGGTTAGTGGGGTAAAAATGCACAACAGATGAGGTCAATTGGCAGTGTCAAAATCTCTAATTAAATTCTAACCAAACTCGCCTTTTAAACCGAGAACCATCGAAAGGTTGCTTGCTCCTTTGATCGTAGCTCCCTTGATCGTAACCATCATCGCCGCTCCGTAAAACGAACCCAAAAGTGCATGTTGCCGGTGCATTGTCAGCTCTTGAACAGCCTTTGGCTGGCCTTCGGAACAAAATCGGCTGCGTAGATGCGGTTAGAACCAATCGGCACTATCATTGAGTTTTCTAGAGAAGACAGCTATTCAGGGTTGTCACATTACCTTTCCCCAAAGTGAGAGGTTCGACGTTTCTGATCCCTGAAAGTTTTCCAAAACTGACTTTTTCCCATAAGTTAATTCAGGGTACACATCTCCAACTACTGCCAGAAATGTATTCTATAGATGGGACGAAATTATTTCTACATTCATACTTTATTCTTAAAATAGCAATGTCCCCCTCAATGTCTCGTTCTGTTGCTGAATTCCAAAAATGTTAAATCTTCCGCTTTTCAAATATCCCCAAGTAAAAAAAAAGCTTTTCAATATTCCACTCATTCGTTTGCAAATGTTAGAAATTCTGTTTTATCTGGCCAACCACAAGAACACAGCTTTACTACTAAAGAAAACCATCTCGTCGATCATCTTATTTAAAACCATCTAGCACATATACAAGTCTAAAGGTTGTAGAATTCAATGCTCATTGTGAACTACCCAGCTTACGTGTATGTGTCTTAAGTCTTTTGTTTTGAAAATATAAAACCCCCGCCTAAAGGTAGACTTAAGCTTTGAAACACTCTCAAACACTCCTTTGCACCATTGGGTGCAGCATAACTTTTGGCATAAAATATTTAAAAAAATTTTATTAAAATTTTAATTTTAAATTTCACATTGATATGCAAAATGCTGGGCAACATTTTGATTCATTCATTCATTCGTTCGTTCTTCTTCGAAATAAGCTCTTATAAGCAGATGGGCAAACAATGAATGAAGTGTGTGTGTCTGTGTGAATTAATAAAATATGTATGTTGTGTGGTGGGTGTTTCGTTAGTTTGTTCTTTTTCATTTTGCTTTTGTTTTTCATTGTTGTCACCTGAAGTGATTCACGAATTATTTAGTTTTTTTTCCGTATTATTTGCACTTCAAAGCTTGAGAAACCGCTAACATGACTATTAATAGTTTTTGCGTTATTTTTTTTTTGTTACTTTATTATATTTAATGGATATAAATCATCTTTATTTGCCTTAAAGTTTATCGTCGTTTATAAAGTGATAATTGACAAATGTTGAATAATTTACGAAGACATGCATTGATTCAACGATTTGTGGTTAAGTATAAATTTAAGAATTTCCTGTGAATTGAGGAGACACAGTTGGTTTTCTGCTGTTTTTGTTTTTTTGTGTGCCTTCATTGAAGATATGATGCGTTAGTTTGAATTAATTGTTATTCTGTTGACAAAACTCTACCACAAGGCCAGGCGACCCTTAACGACAAGCATGGAACTTCACTTACAATCGAATACCGATAGATATCAGTTCATTTACAATTGGAAAAGTGGAACATGATACGAGGGCAAGTTGGCAATTTGAATAGATGACTATAAAACCCATATTCATTTTACCTCAATGCATATACTGGCTGTTTCGAATTTGTCCATTCGTTACAAGTCCTACACAATGGGTTTCTAATTTGAATCAATTTTGGTTTTCAGATATCTGATAACAGACCCACAAGAATAAGTTTTCATTACTGAAAAAATGAATTCATTTATTGAGCCTTCCATTTTGACACGTTCTAACGAACGACCAGATTAGTTTTATGGAAACCGGCAGTTAGTCACTAGTTTTTCTTCTTTTTTTTCTTTCATATAAATGATTTTCTCAAGTTATTATTTATTATATCGGATTACATGAGAAATTAGATTTAATATTCTATAATTTGAAAAGAAAAATCAAATATTTTAATTTTTTGTAAACCATTATAATGATTTAGTAGATCCGTATTCCTGATATAACTGCATGGATAAATCCGTGTCACTATTGAATAATCCGAGAAATCACACCGCTCCAAATATCGAAGCTGCACGTGTCCGACCTCTTCGATTCCATGTCACACAGCGGTATGAAAATAATTCAATATTGACCAAATTTACACACTTTTGAGATTTTTTTTTTGAAAATTTTAAATTTAAAAAATATTTGTGATGCAAATGTCTTTTTATATATATTTTAACGTAAACAATGAAAAACGGCAAAATTATGCATTTTTTTTTTGGAAAATTTAAAAATTTTAGTTTAAGGTTGCTTTGTTTTTACAATATGTTTTGTTATTTTAAATTTAAAAAAATATTTTGAAAATTATTTTTGATCAAAATATTTTTTTGACATAGAAAGCAGTTTACGACTTACGTTAATTCGTGCAAAAACAGCAAAATTTTAGAAATACACTTTTTTTTTAAATCTAAAACTTTTTAATTTAAAAAATATCTTTAAAAATTATTTTTGATGAAAACAGTTTTTGACTCGGGAAAAATCGGCACAATATTGAGATTTTTTTTTTAATAATTTAAAATTTTTTTAGTTTAAAAAATAGCTTGAAAAATTATTTTTAATACAAAAATATTTTTTTATAAAGGGTCCGCCATCTAACGTTTTTTTTTTCATCTAGTGCTTATTTCGTTTTCGTTATTTTCATTACCGGGCCATGTAGAATGAATTTCTGTTTACAAAAATTGAAGATGAGGATATTGGCAACATTTGGTTTCAACAGGTCGTGCCACAGCCGAAGCCACACTCAATATTTTGCGCCCTGTTTTTGTAGATCGCATTATTAGCCACAGAGCTGATGTGAGGCTACTGCATGGCCAGCCGGGGCAGCCATTTGAATGCAATTATTTTCTATTATTAACCGGAAGGTTAAAAAAACAGCAGGTTATAATTTACGTAAATTCGTGCAAAAATGGCACAATTTTGAGATTTAAATTTTTGAATATTTAAAAAATTAATCTTGAAAATTTAAAAAATTAATTAAAAAAATTATTTTTTGTAAAAATGTCTTTTGATATATAACAGCAATTTATGATTTACGTTAATTCATGCATAACGAACACAATTTTGGGTTTTTTTTTTTTGGAGAATTTAAAGATTTTTGTTTAAAAAATATTTTGAAAATTATTTTTTTATGAAAATAGCTTTTGATATATAAAAACAGTTTATGATTAACATTAATTTGTGCATAAATGGACACAATTTTGGGATTTTTTTTTTTTAAATTTAAAAACTATTTTGCAAAATTATTTTTGATGAAAATATCTTTTTATACATAAAAGCGGTTTATTATTTCCATAAACGGCACTATTTTCAGAATTTTTTGAAATTTTTTAATTTTTTAAAAATATCTTGAAAACTTTCTATCTTTTTATATATAAAATCACTTTTTAATTTACGTTAATTCCTGCTAAAAGGCAAAATTCTGCGACTTTTTTTTTTTGGAAAATTTAAAAAATATCATGTAAAATTATTTTTGATGAAAACATCTTTTTATATATAAAATCAGATTATGATTTACGTTAATAGGCACAGCTTTGCAGTATTTTACTTGAAACTTTTTGAATTTAAAAAAAAAAAACCTAAAAAAATATTTTTGATGAAAATATGCAAAAGGCAAAATTTTGGGAATTTTTTTTTGACGACACAATCTATTTATTACCATCAAAGGTTTAAAATATTTCTATTTTTTGCAAAAAAAATATAAATAAATCAATTTATTTGAACAAAGGCAAAAAAAGGAATAAAGATAAAAAAATAAAAATTTAAAAAATAAAAAATATCAATTTAAAAATGTATAAAAAAAAAGATAACAAAAAATAAAAATTTAAACAAAAATTAAAAAATACGTCAACGACAGCAATTATTTGAACTTTGGAAATGTGAGGTCAACATTATTTATGAACGCATTCCTTACTGGAGCTTAGTCTGGCTGTAATCAATAATCCCCGAACGATTAGCCACTACATTATTTTTTTCCATTTCATTGTATTTGTTTTATACTTTCCCTACTTTTCCCTCACTTTCATATCATGTACATCTTCCTCTATTTGAAATGTTATATCTTTACCTTTTGCGGACTCCATTCGCCAAGACCCTCTCCGCGTTTAACAATCTCTCCGCTGCCTTTCGAATTTTAGCTGGCAACATCTGATTTAAATATAATTTCGTCTACGACCTTCAAAGTTCAACAAATGAATTATTTAGCCAAGTCGTTAATCCATACTTAGATGCTGGTTTCTTTGTCTAGTAATTGGGGAGGGGGGAAAGTAAGAGAAAAAGCCATAAATTAAATGCATCATTAAAATATACTTTTGAATATTAAAAGAGTAATTAGTTTCGATGTAATTAATTATTAACCTTTTTTCTGTTAACAGTCAAATTATCAAAGAATCCTGCAACGTTTCAAAACCAACAAAAAAAACTCAAACAAAAAACGTTCGATGTCTACGAAATTTAATCGTTTCTTTATTTGTGAATATAGGGTCGGACTAATTTCAAACAATGGATTAAGAGTATTTTAAATGTAATTTTTACGCAGGCATATTACCTGACCAGCCTCTTGTCCTTATGGGACCAACGGATTTCATTAAACCTCCCTCAAACATATCGAGCCCTTACCGCGAAAAATACCGAAGCGCCAAAAAGAAAAATTCAATTCAAAGAAATCGGGTAATTAGTTTTCAAGTCATGGCAATTTATGCCTCGAAAAATTTATTTTTTTATGATGAATTTTTTTAAATTTAATTCAAAGAAATTGGGTAATTCGTTTTCAAGTTATGACAATTTATGTCCAGTAAAATAGTTTTTTTTTTTTAAAAAAAATTAGAAAGATGCTCGTATTCAAATATGCTAATGACAAATATTAAGAATAAATTTCTGATACAATTTTTTAAATTTAATTCAAAGAAGTCGGGCAATTCGGTTTCAATTCATAACCATTTGTGTCTCGAATAATTAAATTTTTTAAAAACAAAGAAAAATTGCGGGATCATTTTTTTAAAATTTAATTCAAAGAATTCGAATAATTCGTTTTCAAGTTATGAAAAATTTATTTCTCGAAAAATTCGATTTTTAAAAATAAAATTTAAAAAAAATATATGGATTCAAATGCACTAAAGCAAAGATTTAAAAAAAATTAGTGATATATTTTTAAAATTTACCTCAAAAAATCGAATAATATGTGGTAATTTTTTTAAAATTTAATTCAAAGAAATTCGTTTTCAAGTTATGACAAATAATGTCTCGAAAAATTTAATTTAAAAAAAAAATTGAGTAACAAGTCTTTTTCAAATGCACTAAAGGCAAAGTTTTAGAACAATCATTTTTTTTAAATTTAATTCTAAGAAATCGAATAATTTTTCAAGTTATGAGAATTTATTTCTCGAAAAATTGAATTTTTTAAAAAAAAAATTAAATATATACACGGATTCAAATGCACTAAAGGCAAATATTTAGAACAATTTTGTGATGAATTTTTTTAAATTTTATTCAAAGAAATTGGGTAATTCGTTTTCAAGTTATGACAATTTATGTCTCATAAAATAGTTTTTTTTTAAAAAAATTAAAAAGATGCTCGTTTTCAAATATGCTAATGACAAATATTAAGAACAATTTTCTGATACGTTTTTTTTTAATTTAATTCCAAGAAATCGGACAATACTTTTTCAAGTTTTGACCATGCATGTCTCGAATAATTTAAATTTTAAAAAAAAAAATGAATGCACGGTTTCAAAGGCAAAGATTTAGAACAATTGTGTGATGATTTTTTTTTAAATTTAATTCAAAGAAATCGAAAAATAAAATTTAAAAAAAATATAAAAAATCGAATAATATGTGGTAATTTTTTAAAAAGTTAATTCAAAGAAATCGGATAACTCGTTTTCAAGTTATGACAATTTATGTCTTCAAAAATTTAATTTTTTTAAAAAAAATATTCTCGTATTCAATTGCGATAATGGCAAAAATTAAGAACGAGTTGGTGATCAATTTTTTAAAATTTAATTCAAAGAAATTGGGTAATTCGTTTTCAAGTTATGACAATTTATGTCTCGAAAAATTGTTTTTTTTTTAAAAAAAAAAATGCTCCTATAAACATGCACTAGAGTCAAAGATTTAGAACAATGTTCTGATGAATTTTTTTAAATTTAATTCAAAGAAATCGGTTAATTCGTTTTGAAGTTATGGCAATTTAGGTCTCCAAAAACGTAATTTTTTTAAAAAAAATATTCTCGTTTTCAAATGCGATAATGGCAAAAAATAAGAACAAGTTAGTGATAAATTTTTTAAAAAAAATTATGTCTCGAAAAATTTAATTTTTAAAAAAAAAAAAATCGGCCATTTTTGTACTCTTGGGACCACAGTACATGAGAATTCAAAATATTTTTGTTGTTGTAATTATACTCACTACTCATAGCCTATAATTAAAACCATAACTGGTCCCATCATTCCGACCAAATGCCAAATGTCATTGAACATAAAAGTACTCGTATTCCTTTATTGTTCACAATTTCATAGACATTTCATCGTTTATGCTATTATTAAATATCTGTGAAATCTAATATTGATCTTTAAACTCAATAGAAGGAAACAATTGCAAATTAGTCAATTAACATGTATATATTTATTGCATACCCCCTCCCCCCATCCTATTGCCCAGCGCATGCAAATTACACTTATCTCTCCAGCACCATCAGTGTTGGTAACGGGTTCCGGGCACCCGGCAAACATGTTTAACAAATTACAAACCTCCCCCACCCCCATAAGTTTCACACAATCGATGCATAAATTAAATGACATAATGTCAATTATTTAATAAACCATTGGAGTACATTAAAAAAAATACATTAAATACGTTACATCTTCTAAGTGTCGTACGTAAATGTACTGTAAGTTGAAAATGTAAGAATTAATTTTTTCTTCCATGGAAGTCTTACTTAATTTAAGCCTCTTTTTTTGTTAAAAGATCAAAAACAGAAATTAACATTTTTTCTTGGGTTTTCTATAACGTGTGAACTTTAAAATTTTACGGAAGACGTGTGTGTGTGTACATTTGTTGTCTCTGTGTATGTCTGTCTGAATGTCTGTATTTTGTTTTTCTGTTGTTGTTGTTGGTTTTATATAATTCTTTCATTTGTTGTCGTCGGTGTATTACGTGCTATTTAATAATAAATATTAATAAAATTCCTTAACAAACATTTTTTGTTTAAGTTATAATGTTACCTATGAATACATTGTGCATACAGATATGTGTATGGGATAGGGTGTTGTGCTATGGCATGTTGGATATTTCTGTTGGTGATAGGTGAGTGTGAAACTAATTGTGAGGTTATAAATATAACTACTCTGAGTAGCACTTTGAGTCCCGACAATAATTTCAGTGTACTCTCTCACAAGCGGACACCTAAGGGACTGAGAATTGTGTCCGCTTATGAGATAGTACACTGAAATTTGTTGTCGGGACTCAAAGTGCTACTCAGAGTAGTTATATTTATAACATCACAATTAGCAATAATTTATAACCTCACGTGCAGCAAATTCTTAAATTTGTGTATGTTAATATCTGGGGCAACGTACCTTCAAATAGTTCTGTAGTACACATAGGAGCAAAATCCGCTTGTGCGATTTTGTTGAAATAAATTTTGAAAAATTTTGATTTAGTTCATCTTTTACCTAGTCATTCATTGCGACTTACTCTGAACGACAGTTCCGCAGCTATAAACAAATTTAAGGCAAAATCAAATATTTTTTTCTTTTTTTCAAATATTTCTTAAAAAATTTTCTAATTTTTATTTTCCGTTTTAGTCCCATTTTATCTTACTTTAAATTAGTGGCTCATTACGGTAGGTTATATTTTTTTCGCACATTTTTATCTTTTCCTCTTTGTTACCTTTTTTTATCCCGTCTTAGTAAGTTTTGGCCCCTGTTTCGTCCCCTGTTTCGTCCCATCTCTAACTATTATCCACCTGGTTTTGCCAAAAATTTGTTTCGCCATTTTTGTCTCTTTTTTATCCGGTTTTGGTACGTTTTTTTCACACATCTTTTGTTTTTTCCCCTTTGGTACCTTTTTATTCCGACTTTTCCGTTACTATAAATTTGTGGCTCAGTCCTATCGAGTAAATTGTTTTTTTCACACATTTTTGTTTTTCCCCTTTGGTACCTTTTTTATCCCGTCTTGGTACGTTTTGGCCCCTTTTTCGTCCCATCTCTAGCTATTTTCCACCTGTTTTGGCCAAAAAATACCCCAACTGAGAATTGCCCGAAAAAAAATTTAAAATGACCCAAATGAAGAATTCCACAAAATACATGAAAAATCCCCCAAAACAATTTATGGAAAATTACCCAATGCTAAATCCCCCAAATATTATCAAAAATACTATAATAGATTTTCATAATTTGGAAAAGAATTAAAAAATTGGGAAATTTTTCATTGCTAATTTTTTGGAAAAATTAAATATTACTAAAACATTATGAAAAAATCCCCAAAAAATATTTAGAATGCCCCAAATGAAAAATTCCACAAAATATATGAAAAGTACCCACAAAAGACCAATATGAAAATTTCCCCAAAAACTCTGAAAAATCCCCCACACAATTTATGAAAAATTACCCAATTCAAAATCCCCCAAATATTATCAGAAAATACTACAATAGATTTTATTTTTTTAACCAAAAAATAAAAATAAATCAAAATTATGAAGAATCGACCAAAAACAAAACGAAAAATTCCTCAAAATTAAAAAGATTAGGAACATTTTTCATTGTTCTATTTTTTAGAAAAATTAAATATTACAAATTACTAATTATGAAAAAATTCCCCAATTTTTTTCGGGAATGAAAACTTCTCCAATTTTGTATTAATTTGTTTGATGAACTCTTCATTTTGGACATTTTTCACTCGAAACTCCTGTTGGCCACAACTTGCGTGGGTCAATGCAATGATCATCACTCCTCAAATGGTACACCCTGTGTCAGTTTTCCGTTTTCAGCGAGACATACTTGCATAATATTTATTATTTTTATTTTATTTTGTTTTGTTTTTTTTTTTTAATTTTTGTCATTCAAACATTACTGATGTTTTGTATTTCAAGACGCGTCGTGTCAGTGGTTGCCATTGCTTTGTTTTATTGAATTTTATGCACTTAGTGTTGCAAGCTACAAACGAACATGTGAGATTATCCGGCAGTAGGTTCATACACATGTGTGTATGTGTGTGTGTGTGTAATGTCTCGATGTCCGTCTGTCGACACGATGATGCTATATTTCGTTCGTCAGAAGATTGATGATGTCGCCACATTGACTGATTTAATGACATTTCTTGCCATCTCGGGGTGTATTGAATCTAAGTGAGTGTTGCAGTCATATTTATACCAACTTATCTCTCTATACACACATATATATATGTATATATATATATATATTGGATATATTTGGATCTATGGCCATCTTTAGATGTATGCGTTTGTATTATTAAATTCAACATGGATGTTTTTTTACTTATTAGTTTGATACACTGTCATGTTGTTTCATTTCGTTGCACTTCTTCGTTTCGTTTCCTTTCCTTTTCCGACCTCCTCTTCCATTTCTATCTGATGAACTATTGTTGGCGGTGTGATGATGATATTTTCAGTTTACTTCATTTCGAACATTTTCCGTTTCCATGTTTTGTGAAATATTATACCTTTGGTAATTATAATTTATTAACGAATAACATTTTTTGTTTTTTTTTTTTTGTGGTTGAAACTATTCATGTTCATTCACTGATATGTAATTGTTGTGTTGTTCGTTTGTTCGAAATATGATACACATTCATGAAATTGAGGCTGGGTCACTCTGTCAGTCGGTGAGTGGGAAAATGAACTTTATGTCAAATTTGTGGTTCATTTATCATTAATTAAACAAATGCGAAATTTATGATAAATTAATTGAAAAGACTGTGAAATGTTAAAAGTGTACTTACACCATAAATGTATTGTGGAGATCAAATTCAGCCTTACTCACTTTATACACATAGCGGACGTTTTTTGTTGGACTTACGAGGTTAACAATGTGTCCTAATACAAAATTGCCTGCGGACGTAGAGCAATAACGGCCAATAGTAACATGTTAAAGAAACTTGTCAAGAAGATATAGAAATTTTGCGTCAGTTTTGGTCTTGGTATTAGAAATCGAAAAAACGGAACAAAATGTAGGATTCCAATCAAAACAATCCCAGCATTCCTATAACGAGGGGCAGAATCCCAAAAATTGGAATTTTACTAGTAAATTTCTGGAGAGACGTTGAGCTGTTAAGTGAAAATTGTTAAGAAGACATAGAAATTTTACATAAATTTTGGACTTGGTACTAGAAATCGAAAAAACTAAAGAACAGTAGGATTGCAATCAAAACAAAAAAAATGTTTGCAATAGATTTCACAATTCTGGAGGGACATCGAGCTGATAAGTGAAAATTGTTAATAAGACATAGACACAACTACATCGGGTTAAACTTTAAAAAATTTTAATTTGCGATTCAAGAAATTGAGATACAAAGTGGTAATTTGCTTTAAAAATGTGTCACCTACATGGGGCGGGCTGGTGGAATAAGTATAAGGGTGACCCTAGATTTTCTTTTTGTTACATTCATCTAGGTTTAGCGAAGTTTAAACAAATTCAAACTTTTTTATGTTTATAAAAAAATAAAATGAAATGTATGTGGGTACCTTTTTATAAGCAAAAAATCACAAAAAAATTGTATTCCTAATTTTGGAGTTCCAACGACTTTTAAATTTTTCCCTTTAAAGATATTGTTTTGATGTCTTCAGTGGATTTTTTAATAATTCTGTTTTCCAGCTAACCATGTTTACCCGACTGAAAGCGAACATCAAATAGTTACGATATACGCAATTAACTGCAATGGGATTAAACAAATTTGGTTTTTTGTTTTAAATGCGTATAACTCGCGTTCTGTGAGAGACAACCGTAAAGTAAAAATATATTTTTAACTTATTCAGGTAAAATATTTGGACAATAAATAGAAATTTTAGAAAATTCTCCATTGATTTTAATCAGTTATACCCTTTTTTATTGTGGCTACTGAAACTACTAAAAAGAATACTTTTTGTCAAAAAATTTATAAAATTATGGAAATTGACAAAAAAATGGTCCTTTTCAGTAGTTTATCATAAAGCCAGGTATAGATCAGGTATAGATTATTAAAATCGATGGAGAATTTTCTAAAATTTGTTTTTATTGTCCGTTATTTTAAAATGATAATGATCATAAATCATTAAAATGATGGAAGTTTTAGGCTTTAATTCACAATTTATGAAAAATGTCACAATGAAAAATCGACACTACGACGAGACCACCGAAGAATTTGCAAAAATAAATGAAAAGTTTCACAAATACTTAATATGTAGATTTCGGAAAAATTTTAAGAAACATCGCCTAAATAATTTATGAAAAACTATAACAGATTACTACAGATACTTTTTACGTGCAAACAACATACGACCTCCATTCCCGACAATGACATTCAAAGTGTTCAGGTCGATATAAATGGGCAAATGTGCAGCTAGAACGTCTTCGAAACGAACGTTGGTAAGTCCTTTCTCCATTCTTCATCGACAGCAACACATTTTCGATAACCAAATAAGGCTTATGGATTTCGCAACCGCAAGGAATATATTAAAGATTGCAGCTAATGGAAAACCAGAACCAAACCGAGCATGTTGTAATGGATGGAAGGTATGAATTCTGCGTGCTGGTTGCATGCCTTTCATGACTCGTCTCAGTGCCGCCTAACACATACGCCAAAAGAAAGCACGACGTTGAACTGCAGCAACCTAATAACCGACCTGTCCGAAATCTGGAACCCCCACTCCACAGGGCTATCAATATTATTCATGCCAGTAGGCCAGTCGGCTGGTCATTTGTAATCCAAATTCCACTGGTGACACTGACCCCATAAGAAAAAGGGAAACCATCACTGCGTTCATGAAAATTCGAATAATTTTTTTGACAATTGTCGTAAAAAAACTATGTACCTTCCGTTTGTAAACAAATTGAAAATATTTTGAAAAATTGCTTTTTGTTTTTTTGAGTTTTATTTTCTGTTTCCATTTGTTTACATGTAAGTTAACACATTGCCCAACTTATCATTCCTATCACCCATACCCATATCAACTCAGTTTATTTGTGACACTTTAGAAACATAAAGTATTCTGGGGATAGAAAAAGTTGAAGTCATTGTATTGGAATAAAAATAAAATTATATTATAATTGGCAACCGAATAGAACGGTATTGAACTCTACGCTTTTAATTGGAAATAACCAAGCTGAAAGGAAGGAATAAACTCGACCGCAAATTAAACCTTTGCGTTCAATACAAAGGAGCCAGGCGACTCCCAACCTTAATTTTTTAATTTGTATTTGGTTACATGTATTTGGTTGCCAAGCAACATTTGTTATATTTTCATAACAAACTGGAAAACATACATTCGTGTTTCCTAGCAATCGAAAATACTATTCAAACAAAGGCATTGATTTCAAACATTTTTCACTTTCTTTACCAATAGTTCAGACATAATTTCCTTAAAAAATGGAAAAAAACATAATTTCAATACTCCAAGAGAAATGATGAACTGGTAAATAATGTCGATGGGTTTGTGGTTGGTATCAGCATCGGAATTTGGATTGCAAACTGGGATTGTATTGCTCGTACTGTGGAATGGTGAATTCGAATATAGAAGTACGATGAAGGCGTAGCCGGGCATACCAGAGACATGTATTCGCCCATAAGGGATTTGTTATCAAGTGTTTCAGTGTTCAATAGAGAACACGGGATATTTTGCAATCAAAATGAAAATGTGCTTAAACGATGTTTTTGTGTAACTCGAAAGATTCCTTATAATCGTTGCACTACTTTTAGTGGTGAAGAGGGCGAAGTGCAATCGTAGTGCATTTTTGTATAAGGGAATTGTTTCTCACAACATTTTGCATCGATAAAGTCCTCAGATACCAGAAACTTTAAATAAAAGAAATACAAATATTTTGCAATCGAAATAAAGAAGTGCATAAATGATGTTTTTATATAAATCTGAACATTTTTCGTAATCTTCGCATAAATTTTAGGGGGAAAAGAGGGCGCTCAATTTTATAAGAAAAGTCTTTCTCACATATAAATTACATGATTTCTGATTAACTAAAGCCAACATTTTGCATCTTTAAAAATCCTCAGATATCAGAAGCTTTACCTCCCACAAAATGCATGCAGTTGATTTCCATAGGAAAGAAGGTTCCTTTAGCAAATCTGAGACACAGTTCTTCCGAAGAAAGAAAAAATGGGACTTTTTCTAAAAAAATTTTATGACTACTAACTACTAATGGTTTCTACCTAAAGCCGAATATTGTCAAATTCTTTGGTTGACGTCTTGGATTGAGAATGGTAATGTGATTGAAGTGAACATTGAGGACGATCTCATCTTCCACCATTGATTCGTACTTGAGATTTTACATCGACAAATCAAATTAGGTTCTTCGGTTGAAGTCCTGTGTGGAGAGGGTTTTCTTTCCTCTTGCACGTACATGTCTTAGGGAATGCCAAGAAAAACGAGCTAACCTCAACGTCGTTTTCTTAGAATTCCAGGTCACTTATCTACACGAAAATTCAGAAGCAGATTATAGATCTCTATGGAAGAACTAAAATGTTGGCCTTAGTTAATCAGAAATCATGTAATTTATATGTGAGAAAGACTTTTCTTATAAAATTGAGCACTTGGATAGCTCTTCGCCCTCTTTCCCCCCTAAAACTGATGCGACGGTTACCAAAAATGTTCAGATTTATATAAAAACATCATTTATGCACTTCTTTACTTCGATTGCAATATATTTGTATTTCTTTTATTTAAAGTTTCTGATATCTGAGGAGTTTATCAATGCAAAATGTTGTGAGAAACAATTCTCTAACACAAAACTGCACTACGATTGCACTTCGCCCTCTTTACCACTAAAAGTAGTGCAACGATTATAAGGAATCTTTCGAGTTACACAAAAACATCGTTTAAGCACTTTTTCATTTTCATTGCAAAATATTCCTCGTTCTATTGAACACTGAAACACTTGATAACAAATCCCTTATGGGCGAATACATGTCTCTGGTATGCCCGGCTACGCCTTCATCGTACGTCACCATTCGAATTCAGGTATCTCTTCACCATTCCACAGTACGAGCTATATAATCCTAGTTTGCAATTCAAATTCCGATGCTGATACCGACCATAAAGCCATCGGCATTATTTCCCAGTTCATTATTTCTCCTGGAGTATTGAAATTATTGTTTTTTCCATTTTTTTAGGGAAATTATGTCTGAACTATTGGTAAAGAAAGTGAAAAATGTTTGAAATCAATGCCTTTGTTTGAATAGTATTTTCGATTGCTAGGAAACACGAATGTATGTTTTCCAGTTTGTTATGAAAATATAACAAATGTAGCTTGGCAACCAAATACATGTAAACAAATGGAAACAGAAAATAAAATTAAAAAAAAACAAAAAGCAATGATTCAAAATATTTTCAATTTGTTTACAAACGGAAGGTACATAGTTTTTTTACGACAATTGTCAAAAAAATTATTCGAATTTTCATGAACGCAGTGATGGTTTCCCTTTTTCTTATGGGGTCAGTGTCACCAGTGGAATTTGGATTACAACGTTCTCTCAAATGACCAGCCGACTGGCCTACTGGCGCTTACACTCGATATGTATTTCTTTCTAGCCGGGGAACTACATAGCTCTACCCATGAGTTATCAAGTGACTCTTTTTACTCCTGCTGGGCTATTGGGTTCCACAATGTGTCCACTAGTAAACCAGAGGACTCCTGTCACCCATGTGCAATTAATCACTACCGACAAACTGCGGCTGCTACAGACACATGCACAACAACAATAAAATAATGCCATCTAAAAAAAAAACATGACTTAACCTCTATCGATCGGTGTCAAAAAAACGCATTAACCATAAAATTTATTCGCTAGAGCATTTGAGAAAATTATGGATTTTTTTTTTAAATTTTATGTCTACTCGTTTCATCGATTTGGTCACACCCTTTGCCAAAGGTTATTCAAAACTAACGTAGAACAAATATTCGAAATACTGGAATTAACCACAGTATTCTTCGATGATTGTATCATAGAAAAACCAAAACGAATTCCTATAGCTAGAATATAAAATGCAAATGCATTTGGCAAATTCATATGTGTGACCGGAAATGTTAAAGTGATGGGATAAATTAAAAGTAGAGACGAATATTTTATTGTGAACAAATAAATATTATAAATTTGTTTGTGGTTACGCGTCTAGCTGTGATGGTTTATTCATATTTTTTGTTTTTAAATCTATGATTTCATTCAGGCTGTTGTCAGCTGTAAAGAAATTCGATTTCTGGCTACACTTCATGATTGATATTTTTTTTGAATCAAACTCGATTGACTGTCAGACATTTGATTACAGTAATCCATCAATCTGTTTTGTAATTTTGCCCAGATTTATTGTTTTTTTTTTTGTATAAATATTTTTAGCCAGTTAAACAGTCAAATAAATGTGAGCAATGGAAATCAATGACCTGTCATTAAAAAATTCCTTCAAAATAGAATTTTCATTAATACCAATTGATCATCATTATTTTTTGTGGAGCAAGTAATTACCGGGCACGAACAAAAGCCAGCTGACACACGTCCAAATAATTCATATCAAAGTTTACCTTTGAAAACCCTCAACCCTCTGCTTATTCCCAATCTGTTGTTTCTAATTGTAATGTAAAATATTTGTGCTGTTGTTGTTGTTGTATTCGTTGCAGCCTTAATGTTTACATAGTCTACAAAGTATGTTGCTTAAGTCTTTTGTTTTGCCACAGTCAGAACCAGTCATCAAATAAACAAAGATGTTATTTATTGATTTACCTGTAGAATCTCAAAAGTAATGATGTTCGCTGCAATGAAAACTGAAAAGATCACAAATGATCGATGGGTAACGAGTTTGTGTCTTAAGTCTTTTGTTTAACTTGCGACAATATTTGCATATAAATATCAATATGCTCGCATACACTGACATGCACATTTATTTGCCTTACATAGAAACCGACATTCACCACGGCTGGCCCGCCATGGCCACCGCATATTCTAACATCACAGTTATTGTAGTTCAATCATCAAACAAACGGAAATTAGATCATGATGTGGTCTCAAAAATATGAAAACAAAGTACATGTCAACTGTGGCCTTGTAGTTGCTGAAAGTAGTCCAGAGTAATAAAATTGGAAACACTATTAGGTTTTAGGGCGGAGAGTGGGGTATTTATAGTAAATCAAATATTTGCTCTAAAACCCAAAAGTGTTTATTGTTTTATTACTCTGTACTACTTTTATCAACGAGAAGGCCATATCGTTTATACTTCTTGAAATTTTGAAATTTAAGTTTTAAACAAAATTTTCTATAAATTCTTTTTTTCAAAATGCAATTTTTTCAGGCCTGAATTGTCATTGAGTGAAAACGAATTTTTCAGATTTCTTTGTAAAAAATGTTATGCACAATTTATTTATAATTTTTTTTTTATAAATCACACTTAACCAACAATTTGCATGGGAGGCACCAGAAGGTGCCTTCACTAAATTGTGAAGAAAATCGAAAATACCACATGTAATTTAATGGTCTGTAATTCGTTTTGATCGTAAGATATGTGGATTTAAGATAAACTGCTGAAAATAAATAATTCGTCCATTTTAGTTTTTTAAAAAAAAATTTACAAACAAATTAAGAAATCCGACTGTAATTTGTTAATAATTCGGATTCAAATGCACTAAAGACAAAGATGTGTTTGTATAAAGTTTTGATCTTCGGTGTGTTCGACATATCGAGCCTTCACCGTGAACCTAAACGCCAAAAAGAACAATTTTTGGGGTAAAGGCTCATTATGTATACAAAAACATTTTAGAACATTCCTCCTCCTAGACGTTTTTTTTTTGCGAAAATTTCAGTTATGTGGGGAGATTAGAAGGTTAACAGTTTCCACAATAATATTTACCATCATATAGAGCCCTAACAGCGAAGAAAATTGTACAGAAGAGGGTTTTCTGTGTGGTCAAGCAAATAGGCGAGTGATGCTTACGATACAATTGAATTTGTTATATCTTTTGTAAATGTAATCTTTAATTTTTAATTTTTAATTTTTAATTTTTAATTTTTAATTTTTAATTTTTAATTTTTAATTTTTAATTTTTAATTTTTAATTTTTAATTTTTAATTTTTAATTTTTAATTTTTAATTTTTAATTTTTAATTTTTAATTTTTAATTTTTAATTTTTAATTTTTAATTTTTAATTTTTAATTTTTAATTTTTAATTTTTAATTTTTAATTTTTAATTTTTAATTTTTAATTTTTAATTTTTAATTTTTAATTTTTAATTTTTAATTTTTAATTTTTAATTTTTAATTTTTAATTTTTAATTTTTAATTTTTAATTTTTAATTTTTAATTTTTAATTTTTAATTTTTAATTTTTAATTTTTAATTTTTAATTTTTAATTTTTAATTTTTAATTTTTAATTTTTAATTTTTAATTTTTAATTTTTAATTTTTAATTTTTAATTTTTAATTTTTAATTTTTAATTTTTAATTTTTAATTTTTAATTTTTAATTTTTAATTTTTAATTTTTAATTTTTAATTTTTAATTTTTAATTTTTAATTTTTAATTTTTAATTTTTAATTTTTAATTTTTAATTTTTAATTTTTAATTTTTAATTTTTAATTTTTAATTTTTAATTTTTAATTTTTAATTTTTAATTTTTAATTTTTAATTTTTAATTTTTAATTTTTAATTTTTAATTTTTAATTTTTAATTTTTAATTTTTAATTTTTAATTTTTAATTTTTAATTTTTAATTTTTAATTTTTAATTTTTAATTTTTAATTTTTAATTTTTAATTTTTAATTTTTAATTTTTAATTTTTAATTTTTAATTTTTAATTTTTAATTTTTAATTTTTAATTTTTAATTTTTAATTTTTAATTTTTAATTTTTAATTTTTAATTTTTAATTTTTAATTTTTAATTTTTAATTTTTAATTTTTAATTTTTAATTTTTAATTTTTAATTTTTAATTTTTAATTTTTAATTTTTAATTTTTAATTTTTAATTTTTAATTTTTAATTTTTAATTTTTAATTTTTAATTTTTAATTTTTAATTTTTAATTTTTAATTTTTAATTTTTAATTTTTAATTTTTAATTTTTAATTTTTAATTTTTAATTTTTAATTTTTAATTTTTAATTTTTAATTTTTAATTTTTAATTTTTAATTTTTAATTTTTAATTTTTAATTTTTAATTTTTAATTTTTAATTTTTAATTTTTAATTTTTAATTTTTAATTTTTAATTTTTAATTTTTAATTTTTAATTTTTAATTTTTAATTTTTAATTTTTAATTTTTAATTTTTAATTTTTAATTTTTAATTTTTAATTTTTAATTTTTAATTTTTAATTTTTAATTTTTAATTTTTAATTTTTAATTTTTAATTTTTAATTTTTAATTTTTAATTTTTAATTTTTAATTTTTAATTTTTAATTTTTAATTTTTAATTTTTAATTTTTAATTTTTAATTTTTAATTTTTAATTTTTAATTTTTAATTTTTAATTTTTAATTTTTAATTTTTAATTTTTAATTTTTAATTTTTAATTTTTAATTTTTAATTTTTAATTTTTAATTTTTAATTTTTAATTTTTAATTTTTAATTTTTAATTTTTAATTTTAAATTTTAAATTTTTAATTTTTAATTTTTAATTTTTAATTTTTAGTTTTTAATTTTTAATTTTTAATTTTTAATTTTTAATTTTTAAGTTTTAAGTTTTTAAGTTTTTGTAATTTGTAATTTTTAATTTTTAATTTTTAATTTTTAATCTTTAAGTTTTAATTTTCAATTTTTAATTTTTAATTTTGTGCCTTTTTTCTATCGAATTTCATTAAAAAGCGAGTTTCGCAAAAAATGGCGTCCACAATGACTCCATGTATTTGTGTTCCGTCTAGCACCACTGTGCCACCGTTACGTCCTTCATTCAGTTTACAAGCCCACAATTAAAAATGGACATATGTCAAAAACCTATTGTTGACCTTTTGTGTCTACAAGATATGAAATGAAATATTGAAATGTTCGATGAAAGACCGTCTTACTGAGCTCCACAAATTCCCAGCACCGTCTCCAGCAGAGTCGACGCTATCCAGAGTTACACTGCTCGTTATAAGCGAAAAACAAAAACAAACACTATAATAAAATTTATATTAATGAATAATTTTAATTAGACAAATCAAACAAAAACTTTAATCCGGTTGTAATTTCCCGCCAATTATTGTCATTTTTTATTCTCTAACGTTGGTTTTTTTACGTTTTTTTTTTTTTGTAGTTCTAACGAGCATTGGATGGCAGACGAGAAAAAAACTCATTTGCATATTTACGAGTACTCGTATTTGTTCTCATGTTATTTGTTAATAATTTTGTTGTTGCCTTCTTGTTAATACCTTTAACTTTCTTTGGTTGCTTCATTAAAACTAACCAGAAAGCCGGGGGGCAGTTTTTCGTGGTTTATAATTCTTGATCTGTGTGTGTAAAGTTCTTTTTTGTTGACTACAGTTTTTTTTTTTTGGTTGGAATTTCATTGATTAATCACATCTTGGCATGTACCGGCAGTTATTTATACATTATGAGTGTGAATGCTCATAGTTGTATTTAAATATCAATTAATTATTATTGTTGGTTTTTTTGTTGTTGTTGTTTTCTTTTCTGTTTTCTACGAAACCCAGTGATTTGTTCGTAGATTGTTCGCTAATCTTTGATTATGTTTAACGATTTGCTGGGGGGACCGCTGAGAGTTGAAGCCATAAATTATATTGACGTCTGTTAACAGAGTTATCACTTGTCATGTCAAATGACAACTAATGTCAATAAGTCGTTGAGTTTGGCGTTTGCCACAATCGCATTGTCCGCTGGCGTTTCTTGAGAAATATTTTGACATCAAATGTTAGCTGAAGATTGTGGCATCGTTGGATATTAAATTTGCAACACCTCTTACAGTTGAATGGATCCGAATTCTTTGGATTTGGAATAGTGTGTTTATTTAGTTATTAAGAAGTAAATATCATTTTACAGCTGGGCAAATTTGCAGCTCTCACAATCATAAAAAACTGGTTTTAAAAGTTCGCAGTCATTGAAAGCCGGTTAATGTTCGATATTCAAATGTTCTTGAGTTGTGGATATTTCGAATCAGCTGTGAATCCGCTTCTGGTGATGTTACAAGTTTCAAACTAAATACACATATTGTCCGTATACATTTAATTAAGAATTCGTATTACAGCAATTATAATCAGGTTATATGGAATCATTTTGCATGCCTCATCCTCCACAGCCGTTGAGTTCATGTGTTAAAATGTCACATCTCGATTAAGTTCATTGAAACGCATCAATTGCCTTGATTGAATGGATTAGTAATTTATGTTGTTTTGCGTTTTTTTCTTCGAAGAGATTAAATTCTCCTTTGCAGTTACTTTTAGCACGGTCGTATACGTTTGATACGCTTTTTTTGGCATGAATTGACTCTGAACTAGTAGTTTGGTATTTGGAATGTTCAGTGATGCTTTGAAGATATTTAAAGATAATTAAAGAAAATCAATTTGATACTGAGTAAGTTCATCAAGTTTCAGTGAAACTTTTATTAGCTACGTGGTTGAACTTTTGATAGAGATTTCACTTAGTCTTTGGTTGTTTAATTGAAGGGTTTGTCTTAAAATACCCTTTAATTGTTGTCGCCTTTGTTACAAATGAATGAACTCTTCAGGCTTACAACTGAATGGAGGCTACACACTGTGAAATTAGATTTGTTTCATTTTTTTTGGCCGTAGATTGAAAGCGTGTATTTGGAGGATGGCCCGCCAAGCCACATAGATCATGACACAAACGATAATAGTTATTGTCGGCCGTCGCGACAGTGCCGAGAGGTCTTCTCGGAGTTGGCATTTTTTTGTTAAAGGACAAAGGCGAACAGTCCAATAACGTTTCAGACCTTTAATGCGGATATGGAGTTGGCCATTCATGTGATAGGGCTAGAAACCACCGCTAAGGTCTTATAAAAATAAAATTGACAGGGTACTCTAGTGTCAAATCAGCCGAGGCAGCCTCTTGATGGGAATCATGTTTCACAAATAATGTGAATATTTGCTCTTTCAAAAAAAAAATGAATTTTTGTTAATTAAAAAAAAAACACAATTGAAAACTCCATAAATTGTTGCCATTTTCGTTTAAAACGCCTGTTTGGATGTAATCACCATCAAAACTAACTTTCAATATAAGCTGCATTTTCCGAACCGGTTTATTTTTTAGCACGATTTATAATGGGCGATTTTTGTTTTGTTAATCTAATTAACTTAACATCAATCGAATCAGCCTTATTAAGTTGATTAGCCCCTAATATGGAGGTTTATCTGTATGGGAACTATATTGAAATAAAATAATTTCTGTGGCAAAAAATTTGTGGATAGTGTGACTTAAGATTAATCGAATCTTCAAATGATCTGACGTTTTAATCCAAACAAATATTTTCTTGCTTTTTCATTTTATCGATCAAAATGTAGGCTGAGGTTTCCATAAATAGGAAAACTTATCAAAAGCTATTGTCAACTGAAAACTGTTGTGAAATGTTAAACAATTTTTTTTTACTCATTAACTTTCCCTGGCTTGACTAAATCAGTATACTTACTTATTTCCCTTAACATTCCATAAAGGAACAGACGGGGAACTTGTCTCGAATCAGTGAGTTGTGTACGATATAATTTCGTATACTCACTGATCGGATCCTACTGTTTCAACGCCGGCTCCGAAGGGGTAATGCTTTTCTAGAGAAGTTTTACATGGCTTAGAGAATACTCTCTCTCTCAGTCGTAAAGTCGCCAACATTTAGGAGGTGGAAACAGCCGCTGAAAAATGTTTGATGGTCTTACCCGGTTTCGAACTCGGGTTCTTCGGTGTGATAGTCGCACACACTATCTACCACACCACGGCCGTCCACAAGTATACACTATGTACTATAACAGGTAGGTTGATGTAATTCGAACTCATTCCGATCTGCCCTCGTTTTTTACCCAAAGCATTCTCAACTCATCGTCGTACATAACAAAACACACAATAATTTAATATCCCTTAATGTTATCATATGAATTTGAAACTAAAACGGTAAACATGTGCCGAAATCTCAAGGTTATTTCAGTTGGTCGACACTTTTCTCATGCTACGGTGTATTGTAATGGCCCACTCTCCCCCCAAAAACCAGATGTCTACCATCTAACAACGCCAAGAACTGCTGGCAGATGGTGGATGGCCAATGGCAAAATAAAAATTCTTTGCTTACTTGTGTAATTAGCATCAGAGTTTTTACGAACTTCTAATTAGTTACTGGTCCATGAAGTAAAACTCAATTAAAAACTCATTCACGCATGACGATTTTTTTCACACACCCCCATCATCAATCTAAACATAAGCGTCAAATAAAAACAGCCAACTTCAATGGAATATACAAAATAAAATTGTGAGATATATTTCCTTGTTTGCACAATTCCCCCTCCCACCCCACCAGCCATACAGCTTTACGCCTCAAGGGGGAGGCTGGGGCGGCTGGTTCACTAGTCGGCTATTCACAATGCCGCTCGCATGCGTACATCTTAGCATTTAGAAGCAGCAAAAGATCATTGGCTAACATCTCTATGGCTTGAGGCGGCCGGTTTTTGTGTGTGTGTGTTTTTTTTTAGCCAACATTAGTTGGCAAAAAAGGGCAAACAACAATAAACACGCAACGCACTTTTAACACAGACACCACCAGAACTCACACACCGACCGGCAACCAACCAACAAAACCTGGCTATGGATGGTTGAGATTTTGTGAACAACAGCAAGATCAACAAAAACAAAAACACACACACATCTTGAGGCTGTTTATTTTGCTGTTTTGGCCAAAATGCTTTAGCTGAGCAAACCACACCACACCAAAACAACAACAACAAACACACACTCACACAAAATAAAATAAAACTTCAATCTAAAGTACACAACAGAGAGCTGAGCTGAGCAGAGCAAAGCCATGACCTATAACACGTTCATTCATTTGTTATAGAAATTTGTTTGTTGTGCATTTTAAATGTGTAACGAAAACTATTATTTAATAACAATAATAACAATAAAGCGCGTACGAATAATGCAAAAAATAATGGAAAAAAAAAACAAAAAGCAGTCGGCTAACAGCCACTGACAAGACAATAAGAACAAAAGCAATGAAGTGGCGCCAAAATAAAAAGAGCACAATAAATAATCGTAAAAATAAGAAGAAGGAGAAAACCACGTTACAGCGATGTTAGAGTTTGTGATTAGCCGGGCTTTTTCATTCCCAGGGAAACGGGAAATCGGAAATAGTTTTCCCGGGCAAAAATTATGCTTTTAAATTTCATTGATTATTTTTTCAAGTTTTTTTCCAAATATTTTTTTTCCAATTGATTTTTTTTGGTCCCTGAAAAAAAAAATTAAATCCAAAGTGAACGCAAAGCGGATATGACAAGTTATGGCAATTTTTCCAATTAAATTGAGCTAATTTTTAGACATTTTCCATTAGTAAAAACTACCCCAATTCACTTAAATTTTGGTATTTTTTTTTTATTGTTTTTGAATAATATGTATATTCTTCAAAAAATGTTGGCGCCATTTTTCGTATTGGTTTTGTTAAAGCCTTTGTTTTTGATTTTCCTACATGAAATTTGGGCCATTCTCCGTTAATAAAAATTACCCCCAAATGTCGTAAATGTTGTTTTTTTCCTTTTTGAATAAAAAATGACCCAAAATTGGTTTACAAAAATGTTGGGGCCGTTTTTTATATTAATATTGCAAATGCCTTTGTTTTTTATTTTTCTACTTTAATTTTGGGACATTTTTCATGAATAAAAATTACCCCAAATTTCTTAAATTTCGGTATTTTTTCCTTTTTGAATAAAACATGACCCCAAATTGGTTTACAAAAATGTTGGCGCCATTTTTCGTATTGGATTTGGCACAAAACGTTTGTTATTTCATAAATGAATTTTGGGACATTTTTCAGTATTAAAAATTTCTTAAGTTTTTGTATCTTTTTTTTTCTTTTTGAATAAAAAATGGTTTACAAAATATTGGCGCCATTTTTTGTATTTTATTTTATTTTATTTTATTTTATTTTATTTTATTTTATTTTATTTTATTTTATTTTATTTTATTTTATTTTATTTTATTTTATTTTATTTTAATTTATTTTATTTTATTTTATTTTATTTTATTTTATTTTATTTTATTTTATTTTATTTTATTTTATTTTATTTTATTTTATTTTATTTTATTTTATTTTATTTTATTTTATTTTATTTTATTTTATTTTATTTTATTTTATTTTATTTTATTTTATTTTATTTTATTTTATTTTATTTTATTTAGTTAGAGAAGGGGGGAAAAAATGGTCAAAACGGGATAAAAAAAGATACAAAAAGGGGCCAAAATTTGATGCAATGAAAACGGATCCAAAATGGGCCCAAAACTGGTACAATATCAATGGGAAATAATCTAGAACAGGTGGAAAAGAGTTAGAGGTGGGACAAAAAAATGGCCCGTCTTGGTAAAGGGACAAAAAAAGGGCAGAAAATAAAAATAAACATTAAAACAAATGTTTGGCCAATAGTTAGAAAATGGACGTAAAAAGTCACCAAAACCTAGCAAAAATGTGTGTGAAAATGATGTTATCAACATAAATGAGCTAAAAATGTATAGTAATGGAAAAGGGGATTAAAAGCGTCCAAAACAGGCCCAAAACGAGTATATAACATACTTGCGTAACTGTCTGATTCATCCTGTCCTCGCCAATGGCTGAAGCTAGAACAATGAAATTTGATATGAACGAATTTTTCGGAATTCGAATACGAAGGGGATAAAAATAGTAAAACGGTCAAAAGGGGGGAAAACCCTTCGAAATATCCAAAAAAAACATACAAATCAGATATTGTGATGTACGCTTACGAAGTAGCAGACATTTGCTAGTTCATACATATATTTTATATAACTTTCAGTTTTTCGAACTCAAATTTTTCAGATGACCCCACAGACATTTTTCCAAATGCCGTACACCTAAATAACTTGGCGGCCAACTTCCGTGAAAAACTTCATCACTTTTTAACAAGAAACTGGAACTAGAAGCTGCACATTCGGTTGGCCAAACTTGTGTTGTGTCATTTTGCGTCATTAGGTCACCCATTTATGGCGCTCTTAAATATCAGAATATGTACGTTTTTATTGCAAATTGATTCAGCTGAATCGTGGAATTTCACAGACTCCATTTTCATCGGTTTTTTCTTTTTGTCCAACATCATAAATATGTATTTGTGGCGGTTTCGCAGTCTAATCGTAAAAAAAAGGTGGTTAAATGTTAATAACCATTTCCTGTATGCAGTTTTATAGTAATTATTACAACAACTGGCAGCATCAGCCCATGCCATGACCATCTTTGACCCACTGATATTTTTCCAACTCACAATGGAGTCAGACAGAGTCTGTGTGTGTGTGTGTGTCTGGGTGAGATGAGTTAGTTCGGTGCGTTGGTCTCTATTGGCTGGTCTAGCGTTTTTGCTCATCTCAAAGGCAGTTGAGGTGGAAAATATTAAATTGTTGTGCAAGTATTTCTAGAAACTCATAAACTTGAAATAAGTAAATTTTATTTTGTTGTTTCAACGTCAAACATTAACAGTTTTTTTTTTTTCAAATGTCCATTTAAAGTTGAGATTTCAAATGATTTGTTTTGTTTTGTTTGTTTCTGCTGGTGCCGCCGTGTTGTAAGACAGCGGTCATTATTGCCATAAATCATCGAATGGCAACAACAACAGCAACTTGACAGCTGTCAAACATACAACGCCTTGCCTTGCTTTGCCGTGCCGAATCGTTGTTGTTGCGGTATGTTTGGTCAAAAGGTCAAGAATTTCTCGACGATTTTATTGGCGTTAACATGAATCTCTACGGGGAATTCGGACAGAACGTCGTTCGAGATGAAAACAAGTTTTTGTTTTTTTTTTCTTCGTTTAATTTTTTTTTTTTTTTAGGAAAATTATTTATTATTTTTATCAAAAATACACGTCTTTACAAAAAATAGTGTTTTGCTTAAATAAGTTTTGTTTCGTTTGTGTGTTTGTTTAAATAATACATGATTTTGTGTAATGGAAGTTCAAGGTACTTGAGTTTTGTCGATTTCGCATTCGTCAATTTCCAAAGTTTCGTCGGTCCTTGTGTTTTGTTGTGGTAATACTTTATTTTCTTAATGCATAAGAATGAGTATATATGTATGTGTATATATCTAGAAATAGTGGGAATCGGCCTTAATACGTGAACGGATTGCTGGGCTTATTGTAGTTGTAACCATCGGGACCAAATGAGCCGGCATCTGTGCCAGTGCCGGGAACTGTGCCCGGATATGTGGGCTGCTGCGGTTGAGGTTGTGTGGGCTGAGGACGGGGATATGACGGCTGTTGGGGTTGAGGCCGGGGATATGATGGCTGTTGGGGTTGAGGCTGTGTCGGTTGTGGTGCTGGGTAGGATGGCTGTTGTGGCCTTGGTGCCGGCTGTTGGGGTTTAGGTGCTGGGTAACTTGGTCTGGGTGCTTGTGTTGCTGGTGGTGCTGGATATGAGGGTCCAGGTTGTGGTTGAGGCTCAGGGCAGCCAGGCGCTGGTCGTTGGCCAGATCTCAACGGAGCCGAGCAATCAGGTTCCGGTTCTGGGCAGCCAGGTGCGGGTCGTTGTCCTGGTCTCAATGGAGTCGAGCAATCTGGTTCAGGTGCTGGGCAGCCAGGTGCGGGCCGTTGTCCTGGTCTCAATGGTGTCGAGCAATCAGGTTCAGGTGCTGGGCAGCCTGGTGCGGGCCGTTGTCCTGGTCTCAATGGTGTCGAGCAATCAGGTTCAGGTTCGGGACAACCAGGTGCAGGACGCTGACCGGGTCTCAAAGGTGCAGAACAGTCAGGTTCGGGTGCAGGGCAGCCAGGAGCAGGCCGTTGGCCAGGTCTCAACGGTGCCGAACAGTCAGGTTCGGGTGCAGGGCAGCCAGGAGCAGGCCGTTGGCCAGGTCTTAATGGAGCAGAACAATCTGGTTGTGTTGGCTGCTGCGACGGATATGTTGGCTTTTGTGGTTGTGGTTTAGGTCCAGGGCCTGGGCGTGGCTTATATCCGTTAGTGGGATTAACTTCATTGCCATCTGGAGGCAAGTATTCTACACCTGGTTTACCTGATGGGAATTGTGGTTTCGGTCCGGGTCCAGGGCGGCCGGGTTGCTGAGGTCCTGGTGCGGGACGACCGGGTTGTTGAGGTCCTGGTCCTGGTGCGGGACGACCGGGTTGCTGAGGTCCGGGTCCTGGAGCGGGACGACCGGGTTGCTGAGGTCCTGGTGCTGGAGCGGGACGGCCGGGTTGCTGAGGTCCTGGTCCTGGTGCGGGACGACCGGGCTGCTGAGGTCCGGGTCCTGGAGCGGGACGACCAGGTTGCTGAGGTCCGGGTCCTGGAGCGGGACGGCCAGGTTGTTGAGGTCCTGGTCCAGGAGCGGGACGACCAGGTTGTTGAGGTCCTGGACCTGGTGCGGGACGGCCGGGTTGCTGAGGAGCGGGAGCTGGACATCCTGTTGGAGGACGTTGACCAGGTCTAAGTGGTGCCGAACAGTCCGGCTCGGGCTCTGGGCAACCTGGTGCAGGTCGTTGTCCGGGTCTTAATGGAGCCGAACAATCTGGTTCTGGAGCGGGGCAGCCAGGTGCAGGTCGTTGTCCTGGTCTCAAAGGTGCTGAACAGTCTGGTTCAGGTTCTGGGCAACCAGGTGCGGGGCGTTGGCCGGGTCTCAGAGGTGCTGAGCAATCGGGTTCTGGAGCGGGACATCCAGGGGCTGGACGTTGGCCGGGTCTCAGAGGTGCAGAGCAATCGACTTGGGGACGTCCTGGTACTTGGGGTTTAGGTTGGAATGTAGGTCCCGGTGGTACATATCCCGGTCCAGGCCTTGGTCCTGTGGGCGTTGTCGTTGAAGGCCTAGGTGATTGAGGTCTTTGGGGTTTCTGATCCGGTGGCAAATATTCCAAACCAGGGCCAGGGCTACCGGGTTGTTGTGGTCCGGGGGCAGGACGGCCGGGTTGTTGTGGTCCAGGAGCGGGGCGTCCCGGTTGTTGAGGACTAGGTGCAGGTCGAGACGGCTGCTGTGGTGCAGGAGCTGGACGAGAGGGCTGTTGTGGGCCAGGTGCAGGACGACCGGGTTGCTGGGGACCAGGAGCCGGGCGACCAGGCTGTTGAGGCTCTGGGCAACCTGGTGCAGGACGTTGTCCTGGCCTTAAAGGTGCCGAACAGTCTGGTTCGGGTGCTGGGCATCCAGGTGCAGGACGCTGACCAGGTCTCAAAGGAGCCGAGCAATCGGGTTCAGGACATCCGGGTGCAGGACGTTGGCCAGGTCTCAAAGGAGCAGAACAATCGGGTTCGGGTGCAGGGCAACCTGGAGCAGGACGCTGTCCAGGTCTCAATGGTGTCGAGCAATCAGGTTCAGGTGCTGGGCAGCCTGGTGCGGGCCGTTGTCCTGGTCTCAATGGAGCCGAGCAATCAGGTTCAGGTTCGGGACAACCAGGTGCAGGACGCTGACCAGGTCTCAATGGTGCAGAACAGTCAGGTTCGGGAGCAGGGCAACCTGGAGCAGGACGCTGTCCAGGTCTTAAGGGTGCTGAACAATCGTCCTGTGGAGCCGGGCGCTGAGATCCCGGTTGAGGTTTCGGTGGACCATAGCTTGGCGATGGAGCGGAAGGAGTTTGTGCTGGAGGAATGTAGCTGGTGCCGGGACCGCTTGGTACTTGGGGACCGGTGGGTCCTTGGGGCTTTTGTGGCCTTGTAGGTTGGGTCTGTGGTCTCGATGGGGTACCAGCAGGTGGTCCATAGCTTGGAGCAGGTGCTGAAGGCCTATAACTGGAACCTGGAGCTGGCGCTGGCGCTGGAGCTGATGGCTGTTGGCCAGATGGGCCAAATCCTGGAGCTGGACCGGAAGGTCTAAAACTGGAACCGGGAGCTGGGCCAGAGGGTTGTTGAGCAGGTGGTCCATAGCTTGGAGACGGAGCTGATGGTCTATAGCCAGACCCTGGAGCAGGAGCAGACGGCTGTTGACCCGATGGTCCGAAACCAGGAGCTGGACCGGAAGGTCTATAGCTCGAACCGGGACCAGAGCCAGGAGCAGACGGCTGTTGACCAGATGGTCCGAAACCTGGAGCTGGACCGGAAGGTCTATAGCTCGAACCGGGACCAGAGCCAGGAGCAGACGGCTGTTGACCGGATGGTCCAAAGCCTGGGGCTGGTCCAGAAGGTCTGTAACTGGGCCCAGCGCCAGGAGCCGGTGCCGATGGCTGTTGACCGGATGGTCCATAGCCAGGGCCAGGACGTGGTGGTTGCGGTGCGGGTGGTTGATAATCATTGTCTTCTATGCCATTGCCCGAGGGTGGTTGGGGAAATGGCACTGACGGTTGCTTGTAATGATAACCATCCTCACGGAGATCGGTATCCAAATGAGAGACATCACCATAAACACTGACAGCGCCCAAAAGCGCTACCAGACAAATGAATAACTTCTGAAATGAGACAATGCCATGAAGAATATTAGAAGGTGCTTTAAAGCAAAGGAATAAATGGGGGATTTCATAATTTGGAGTTTCTGCTTACGTTGAAGAGATTTAAGGTGTTTATGAGAAAGTGAAAAATATTTTCAAATTATTTAAATGATAACTAAATAAGGGAGTATAGCGGAACAATCCCAGCGGAACTACATTGTGCTGATAAGAAACAAAAATTAATAACTTTCTAATATTAAGAATGCCAGCTTTGGAAATCTTAATAATTTGGAAAAACCTAAAAATCTAAAAGCTTTTGCAGCAGCTGAAGCACAATAAATCCGCCATAGAATCGAACGTATGAAAGGGAGGCTATCAACAGAGAAGAATGGCTTGTTTAAGTCTTGGAAATGTTGGTCCAGCTGGTCAGTAATTTAAGTTTTCATAGGAGTCTACATTTTGGTCTTTAAGTGAAGGCAAATGCCAATTGGACACATGACAGTTGTCAGAAACCAGGAAACATATTTAGGATACGCAGAGAACCCCGGCAAGTTGCAGCTTTCGATGAGCTTTGTCAACGAAGAACCACATATTTGTTTAATTCTCTTTTCAGTCATCGATGATTACTTTTCCATTTTTTTTAATGTCCTGAATATCCACATATTTTTTTTTATTTTTTTGGTCCTCAATTTTCCATTTTTAGAGAATATCATTTTTTAAATAAAATTATGTGCCGGATTTTTTTCTTTTTTTTTGAGTCCTGATTAAGTTTAATTTTTGTATATCTTTTCTTGAATAAAATTATGTGCCTCATTTTTTTTTTATTTCCTGATTTATTTTCCATTTTTTTTTTTTTTGAATATCCTGAATGTCCACATATATATTTTTTTTTGGTCTTGATTACTTTTTCATTTTTTTTAATATCCTGAATATCCACATATTTTTTTTTTTTTTTTTTTGATCCTCAATTTTCCATTTTTTGAGAATATCCTTTTTTAAATAAAATTATGTGCCCGAATATTTTTTTTTTGGGGTCCTGATTAACTTTAATTTTTGTATATCCCTCCTTGAATTAAATTATGTGCTTTTGGAATAATTGTTTGGATTTTTTTTAAGGCACCGATTTAAAAATAATTGGAAATAATTTAATCCAAAAAGAGGACTCTCTCTAAAAGACGAAGGATCTATGGGATTTCTTGAATGTCGGTTAATTGGTGATCCTACTTCCTCTTATTGAAAATGATTTTTGGTTCTACGAAAGTGCATTATTTATTATTAATTTATTTATTTTAATCTTATGAAACTGTTTCCATGATTAAAATAGTTAGCAGCTAAGGCTATTGTCTTAAAACGGCATTAAATTCAAAGCAAACAACTGAAATGTGATTTTAAACTATATCGTGACGAAAACTCTTATTAGATCCTTCTTTTAAAAAATTTTCTTTTATAAAAATGTCCCTTATCCTTTTACCCTCAAGGCAGGGGAATATTTTGCAATAACCGACAACAAAGTGACCTCGTTTGAAATCAGGACGCTTCAACTAATCGAAGGATTGTCCAGGACATGCTATTCCAAGTATGTGTAAAGGCACAACTTTTGTTGTAACCGCGCATCCATTAACAAATCACACAGTTCTCTATTCTAAAATGTTAACAAACACTCGCACTACGATTTACCCCCCATCGCATAATCTTCGAATCACATCCAACTGATTAAAGATAAACAATATTTTAGGGGGTTTTGGAAAATTGTGCTAATTGAAATCACTGTAGCCATAAATTTTCATTAAGATTTTTATCGTCAACAAACAAACCGAAGTCGAGAGAGAGAAAAAAAAAACAGCTATTGCAACGTTAATAAAAAGAACATGCGATTTATTAACAAATGTCTCATTTAGAAACAAGTGATGCCATCAACAGTCACATTGTCGGCGACAGCACCGGCACCAGCACTAACAATTTTTTTGAAATTTCCATTGAAAGCCCTTCTTAAAGGTATTGCCAATGTTGCTGTCTTCTGCTGCTGATGTTAGTGTTGTTGAAATATCATTAAATCACTTCTTTACACAATTGCTGCTGCAGTAATGGCTCAAGACACTGCGCGCTGGCTCGAGATAGACACACACTGCATTTGCAGTAGATTTTGTTTTTCTATTTTTGGTTTGTACTTTTTACCGTTTTGTCACGACTTTGAATTGTCTAAAAATACCCACAGTGACGTCTACTGTCTGGCATCTTCTTGAGATTGTTTTTTTTTTTTGGTAAACGAGCAGCCGACAGAAAAAAAAACAAAAGATTCTCATATTTGTTCAACTCATCCATCCATGCAGACATCCATCGTCATCTGTCTGTCCAGTTTCTCATTGTGGTAGATTGTCGAGTTGTAGAGTCCCATGAGAATGTTGTAATATTTACTTTATAGATTATTAAATGCGTTTATTTGATTGTCTTTAGAGGTTTTGAACTTTTTCGCGCCGCTTGTTTTTTGTCTGTTCCAATTGGGTTTTTGTTAAGCACAGCAACGACAATAACTTCATCATCACAAAATGTCATCTTAGATTACAACATAAATCACAGTGATGAGTCGCAGAGTCTTTACTTTTTTTTTAAATATTTTTCTTTTTTTTTTTGGGGATTTATTTTCATCATCATCATGGATTAACCTCAAACTCACCATTTTTTTTTTTTTAATTTTTATTTTAAATATTAATTAAACTTTTATAATTTGTAGTTGGTTTTCGGGTAAATCCATAAAAATCTTGGCTTGGCTAAGAAGACTTCCAAATTGAAAATGTTTTGTGTACTCGATCCCGCGCTCGTTTGTTTTTCTTTGCTAACCGTTCGTTGTTAACTGCTAAACTTTGAAAATGCGAATGATGCATTTAAGTTCTCCCTTTGCCAATTTATATGAAATCCGTCATAAGGAATTTCCGAAAATACAGAAAAAAAACAACGCAAACAAAAAACACACAACTCTACACCAAAAAAAAAAAGCGCCAAACAGCCACAGCAACTAGCATTTTTTTTTTATAGAGCTGAAAGCAAAACAGAAGAACAGCAACAAAAAAAAAAAACAAAACAACCACACAGTGCTACTCCCCGGTAGTGCTGTGCTCTGTGTCGTCCGGCACCTATTTTGTTGGCCCAGACACACAGACATCTACGAAACACATCGGTATCTCTTAACTTGTGAGATTAACGTTTTCATTAACTCTTTCGGTTGTGCTGTCGTATCTTTAAGATACTTCTCAGTGTGGCTGCCGCAGCACATCTCCCTTAGTTTGTTAGCTTCTACCGGCTGGATTGTCTCACATCTCATTCACTCGCTCACACTTTGTCTAACGATGATTTGGCTAATAGGTATTAGGCTAGATGAGACTCCCTCCTCAGCGACTGGCTGTTGCATCTTTTGTGGGGTTTTCTGGCACAGTGGTTTGCAGCCTACACAAATGTGCCAAAAGCTCGGCACTAAAGACAAAGAGTCTCTAAGAAAATCGTAGGTAATTCATAGAATTATATTCGATTTCTCAATTAGTCGGGGATCGAAATTGGATAAGGGTGATTTCGCCCAGACTATTTAAAAATCTCATCTCAGATCTTTGCTTCGATTACAATTACAAATAATCGAAAAGTAATTAGGATTACTTACGATTTCTATCAATAATCAAAAAGAATCGAAAGTAATCAGAAAATAATCCGACTACTTTCAGCAATTACTTTTGATTCTATCTGATTATTTCTTTTTGTACTTCTGTTGTATTAATGGAAATCAATTTGTGTTTGAAATATTTCTCGAATCAATTTTTATTCGTTCTTTTCAAATGCCAAATCCTTTCTTTTCTGTTTGTCTCAAACCACTGTGTGAAGGATTTTAATTGCCTTGCTGCAAGAGGTCAACGTCTGCCAAAATTCGTACACCCTTTCTGTTTGCTGGATACCACTGTGCGACAGTTTCATAAGCGTGTGTCTGTGTTTGTATTGTATGACAAGCACTTCTTGCCATTGTTGTTGTTTTAATCTCTTGGAGTCAATTGCATATTTATTTGCTTAAAATAATATATATGTTTTGTTGTTGTTGTTTTTTTTCTTCTTCTTAACTTTACATACATCTCAGATATTTTCAGAGTGTTAATGAAGTTTTCGTAAAGCCATTCTTTGTTGCTGTGGTTTTCCATCCACTCAAGGGAGGTCCACCAACAAAAAACTGTTTAATTTGAAAAACTTTACTTGAAATCACATTAATTTGTAATGTTTTTTGCAAGTTGTTCTAAATTTGAAAATAAATAGCAATTTTTTGGCTTTTGGTAGAAACCCAAAAAAAAAAACTGCGTTAAAAACGTATTAAGTTTAGCGTTGATTATGACAAACGGCGACCTTCGTTAATCGGCAACTTTTGTAATGGATTTTTGTTTGTTTTTTTTGTAATAAAAATGTGCGATATCTAAGGCCAGTTATAATGATCATGGCCGAGCGGATGACACTCTACGGCAGCTGTGGTTGGCAGTTTACATACTGGAAGGAAGCTTTAGACTCGGCAATGGGGAACTGGAACTGACCAACGATATGATTTTAACCAAATTGTAGGTGATGATTAGATTAATAGGACTTCTCAAGTATATGAGTATTTCATGCCCAGATGAGGTCTTCTGTAAATAACTCAGTATTTGACGGCGTTTTTCGTTACTGCAACGCATTTTTCTAGACTTTGTCAGAGAATTTCTGAATCACAAAAAAAAACATATTTTCTTCTGACAGGACTACATTGCTTTCTGAAAGTATTCTTTTGTTTTGGGATAATATAATACATTGTTTAGTAAAACTGCAGAAGAAAGCTGGTTCATACGTCTTATTATTAGATATCTTCTTTGGGGTAAGGGCGATCGTATGGCACCGTACACCTCTTGAAGTAACAAAATATATTTCATAATTGAGCGATAGCGCTGATTTGTTATAATTTCTTAAGTCTCACGGTGAAACTAAAATTAACAAATCTGTATTCAATTATATTTTAAGTTATCAATTTTATTGAAATGTGGTATTTGGCAAATCCTTTTAACCCTTTGTCGACCGACAAAGCTTATTAAAATACTTAAAAGAGCAAAATTTGTATAATTTTTCCGCTAGATACGTTAAGGTACACTAAAATGTATCTAAACTGTTAAAATAAAATATTGATTTTTCTTTCATTCTTTAAGATTAATCCTGGCCCAATGTGCCAGTCGTAAAAAATATTCTTGCAGGTGCTTGATAATTTTTAAACTGTAAATTTATATTAAAAATTTAATAACAATTCAGATTTCGTAAAGAAAATATTAATTGTTCAACTCCTTCGGGTCTTGGTCCACAAGGGGTTAAGGAAGAAATCCGGCTTTGTCATTATAACAGGCATTTCTCAGTGGGTTGTTTCTGATTTAATTTGCAGGTCCTAGTCTTTTTTAAAGTCTGCACCGAACCGCCTGTGCTTATTCGAGAGATGGTTTAAAGGGGTTAGAGATTACTCTCTGACTCTTAAACTAATTACGTGGTGCTAATTATCGCTGAAAAATTTGGGATATTCTCAGCAGAATATGAATCTGAGTTTGCTATGCCAAAGTCGCCCACACCAAACGCAGATAATTTAATTTTTTCTGACTTATTGCTAAATTAAAAAAAAATACTTTCTATAGGGTGCACACATTTGTATTGACTTTTGTTGCCCATCATTTTGACTTGAAATACAACAAAAGATTTTTTTTTTTTTCATTTCTTAGAAATTTTCTGTAAAAACCAAACTTGTCTTTTAGCCGGATCTATGAGCACACACACACGCAAATAAAATGATTCAGTATTTAAGAAATGTTCTTTGAATCATTTGCATTTATGTAATTCAAGGTGTATTCGTATAATCAATGACCTCTTTGTCACGTTCACATTGAATGGAGCAAATTTAATAAATTGGAATATTTTATTTGTAGGCCATACCATTTGACTACTCAGAATTCTCTAAAATAAAATAAAATAAAATAAAATAAAATAAAATAAAATAAAATAAAATAAAATAAAATAAAATAAAATAAAATAAAATAAAATAAAATAAAATAAAATAAAATAAAATAAAATAAAATAAAATAAAATAAAATAAAATAAAATAAAATAAAATAAAATAAAATAAAATAAAATAAAATAAAATAAAATAAAATAAAATAAAATAAAATAAAATAAAATAAAATAAAATAAAATAAAATAAAATAAAAAAAAAATAATAAAAAAAAAATAAAATAAAATGAAATAAAAAAAAAAAAAAAAAAAAAAAACCCCAGCGTCTATTCAAGACCTCAAAGATAGAATTCTTGAGGCTATCGAGGACATAGCCACTTTGCGATTTGGTTATGAAATATTTCATGAAAAGGATATGGTCCTGTAAGCGTGGTCGTGTTGGCCATTTGGCTGATGTTGTTTTTCAGTATTAACGGCATACCTTCCTCTTTATTATGAAATAAACATCCGGTCATTTATGACGAAAAATGCCAATATTCTTTGAATACCAAAATAACACCTCCTGTTGAAAATGTGCTTTTAGAAAAATTATGCTTTTTTAAGAAATACAAATTAATAAATATTTAGTTTAATTTTTAGCAACTTGAGTTCTTTTACAAAACTTTAGTAAGTCTACAAACGGCAAAAAGAAATTCTTGAGTTTGTTAAGAGCATATAAGCGATTTTTTCCCCGTTTCACACAGAAATTCTCGGAAACGTGAACCAATTATTGTTGAGGGTGTTCACGTTTTCAAATCCTCTAATTTTTAAACAAGACAGTGCTTTTTTATGCCTGTAATGAACTTATGTTAATAAATTCAATACCCAGTGTCACATTTTGTGTAAAGACTAACTAAAATTCGTTGATTAATGATGAAAATGTTGCAAATTATTAACGAGTATAATTAAAAAAAAAATCAGTTATCTTTTATTAGAGTCTGGGCAATATAATGTTCAAATTTCTGGGTCGTTATTATTATCTAAAATTGAAAATTTCGCACTTTTATATAAAACCTGAAATAGTGTTTCAAAATGTACGCATTATGTGCATGGTAGGAAAAGAAATCTGTGGCCCGTTACTCATAAATTGTTCAAAATTTAAATCTGGGGAGTGTTTTGGATGAGAATTAATATTCCAAATATGGTATTAAGTCGACGAAACCATTCGCATGATAACATCACTAGAGAACCGATATAAAATAAACGAGATAACATTTTCTCTACTTCTATTGTGTTCCGTTTTTAGCCATTTCATCATTTCCACATGCAATAAAAAATGCCAACAGTAGAAATTCGAAACAAAATATATTTATTGTTTTCCAACCAGTCTAACAGAACTACATACATATGTAGGTCAGAAATCTACAACAAATTAAGACGAATATATGACATATTCAAATCTATGAGCAAAATTGCTAAATTTACGATCGCTACTAAACAAGGAAATGTTCGGCGTACATCCATAAACTAGAAATTCATTCAAATAATATCTGTTTAACATTTGGAGCCAGGCGTATATAGGAAAATATGATTTACAAAACGCCATGCGAATGCCTAACTAACTGGGGAAAAAAAAAAAACGAAATAAAAATTTCGCTGATTTTTATCAATCCTACCGAACACACCAACCGACCAACCAACCACATTGGCCACATTGATGAGCTGTTTAAATGCAAAATAAATTGTATGTTTTTGACACATTTTATAATAATTTCAGAGAACAACTTTGACGGAGATTTCAAATCCACAAAAACATAAATACACAACAGGTAGTGAAATTGAAGGTTATCATGAAATATTTCAAAGTTTTAATCAATTCTTAATGGCCCGAACAACAACTACTACAGTTAGTAGGGAAATGTGTATGTAGGCAAAAAGGGGTGACGGGGGCTATAACCCCATGCGTACGATGCCCCCTGACTGGATATAATGAGTCACATGGCTACCGTTGACCACGCCAACTTCGCTTTTATCTTTTTGCCATAATTACAGCGGTCTTTTAAATCAAGAATCTCTTAATTTTTGTTTTCATACTAAGATTTGTATGAAATGTGTTTATAAATGTTACCGGATATTAAGAATTTAACTGCGACTACGACGACACAGGTAAATTGCTTTTTTTTTTGTCTATTTCGATTTATCATAATTTTTGCGATTTGCGCTTTATTTATGGAAACTAAAACAAACAAACCAAAAAAAATTGACTTATTCGAAAAACCAACATGAGTCAGCGTGGACGGTAAAATTCCTCACCCTCCTCAAGAACATGTGGAAATAAACCCATCATCGTAATCACCACACGACCCTCATCCTCATCATCCTCATCACCACCATCGCGGCTGTCATGAATAAACTACACAATATATATATTAATTGTTTTCAATCATAACAACAGCAACAAAATTAAAAATCTTTTATGCACATTGCTGCACAATAAAAATGAAACATTTTGCATAATAAACGGGATGGGAAAACAATGATTAAACCTCAAATTGTCTACAAAACCTTAACAAAATGCTCTAGTGCCTGTCCGCCTGCCCCCCGCCATGCCTGTCCCTCCGTCTGTCTGCAGAATAAGAGTCAATCTCGGTTACGACAACACGGCGGGTATCATGAGACACTTATAAAAGAAACAAATCTACATAAAACGTGCGCCAAATTAATTATATTATTGTTGTATTGTCTGACAACAACAACAACAACAACTACAACAGTGTTTATTATACTTAAGGGGGGGAGGAGAAGGAGGTGGTGGCTTAAGCCGACTGTGCGGTGCCCCACTGTGTCCAACTGTGATTGAAGCGTTGGCTGCTGGCGTTACATTTTATGCAGCCAGCGGCCCTTGCAAACAAAAGACTTAAGGCAGAAACTTTTAAATGTTAATCCATTCATAAATATATGTTCAATAAAACGGTAGCATAAATCAAAACACACAAACTTTATTTTAAAATAAATAATACAAAAAAAAAAAGGAAATGCGATAATTAAGTCAGCTGTAATAGAGTTGTAAATGTTTCATCTTCGTTCGCCAAGTCGCAAAGTCTTAGACCAATTAAGGTCTAAAATATATTATTGATTAATTTGACCAGTTGCATCACTGTTCTATTTTTGCTGTGTTAGTGTAGAGAAGTGTGAAAGTTTATAAATTAATTAATTAAGGGTATTTCACCTATAATTTTAGCACTTTGACACACATTTGTAAGATACATTAAACTTCATCATATAAAATTAATGATACTGGTTGACGAAGACAACCGAAATATTGGGCAAAATTAATAATATCTACATAGGTCAACAATACCTAATAGTTTTAACTTTTCTTAAATTCATAAGCTGTAAGTTACTCTTTTTCTTTAAGAATGCTGTAAGTCTCCATAAAGCCAATCTTAAGGTTAAAATATATTATTTTTTAATTTGTCCAGTTGTGTCAGTTTTCAATTTTTTGTTTTATATCTTTAGGTTAACAATATTAAGAAAATGCTATTAGGATAGGTTTGGTCGTAAGGGGTATTTTTAGCGTAGACTCGCTTGGACTCTGCAGACCTTTGTGAAACAACTGAAACTGGCAAAATACACATGCCTAGTCCCGGCACTATGAAAATTACCCAGAATGAAAAATGCCCAAAAAAATGAAAAATGTCCGAAAAAAATTAAAAACAACAATGAAGAATTACCCAAAATAAATGAAAAATCCCACAATATGAAAACTCCTACCAAAAATTCTGAAAATCCCCCAAAACATTTATGGAAAATTACCCAATGCAAAATCCACCAAATATTATGAAAACCAGTGAAAAAGTTGCAGTCGGGTAAACCGACTTACATACACCCTCACCCTCAGTAAAAACATACAAGTCTCATATTCCATAATGGCAACCTCAAAATGCCGCATGTTATAGAAAAATATTGTAGTTTTTCTCGAAAATTGTATGTAAGTACCAGAAGGGGAGTTGCCAGACTTCCATGTTTTGTCAAAAACTTTGTCTATCTATAGATTTACTAAATACAAAATTTGGCCAAGATCGCGTTGGTAATATTGATATTATTACACGATTTCTAATCAGAAATCATGTACTTTATATGTGAGAAAGACTTTTCTTATAAAATTGAGCACTTGGATAGCTCAGATTTATATAAAAACATCATTTATGCACTTCTTTACTTCGATTGCAATATATTTGTATTTCATTTATTTAAAGTTTCTGATATCTGAGGACTTTATCGATGCAAAATGTTGTGAGAAACAATTCCCTTATACAAAAATGCACTACGATTGCACTTCGCCCTCTTTAACACTAAAAGTAATGCAACGACCATAAGGAATCTTTCGAATTACACAAAAACATCGTTTAGGCACTTTTTCAATTTTTTATTGAACACTGAAACACTTGATAGCAAATCCCTTATGGGCGAATACATGTCTCTGGTATGCCCGGCTACGCCTTCATCGTACGTCTCCATTCGAATTCAGGTATCTCTTCACCATTCCACAGTACGAGCAATATAATCCCAGTTTGCAATTCAAATTCCGATTGTAATACCGACCATAAACCCATCGGAATTATTTCCCAGTTCATCATTTCTCCTGGGGTATTGAAATTATGTTTTTTTTTCATTTTTTAAGGAAATTATGTCTGAACTATTGGTAAAGAAAGTGAAAAATGTTTGAAATCAATGCCTTTGTTTGAATAGTATTTTCGATTGCTAGGAAACTCGAATGTATGTTTTCCAGTTTGTTATCAAAATATAACAAATGTTGCTTGGCAACCAAATACATGTAAACAAATGGAAACAGAAAATAAAATTAAAAAAAACAAAAAGCAATTTTTCAAAATATTTTCAATTTGTTTACAAAAGGACGATACATAGTTTTTTTTATACGATACATTTTTCCAAATAATTATTTGAATCTTCTATGAACAAATCATGAACGCAGTGATGGTTTCCCTTTTTCTTATGGGGTCAGTGTCACCAGTGGAATTTGGATTACAAATTACCAGCCGACTGGCCTACTGGCTTGAATAATATTGATCGCCCTATGGAGTGGGGGCTCCAGATTTCGGACATGTCGGTTGTTAGGTTGCTGCTGTTCAACGTCGAGCTTTCTTTTGGCGTATGTGTTAGGCGGCACTGAGACGAGTCATGAAAGGCATGCGACCAGCACGCAGAATTCATACCTTCCGTCCATTACAACATGCTGGGTTTGGTTCTGGTTTCCATTAGCTGCAATCTTTAATATATTCCTTGCGGTAGCGAAATCCATAAGCCTTATTTGGTTATCGAAAATGTGTTGCTGTCGATGAAGAATGGAGAAAGGACTTATCAACGTTCGTTTGAAGATGTTCTAGCTGCACATTTGCCCATTTGCCCACCTGAATACTTTGAATGTCATGGTCGGGACTGAGGTCGTATGTCTTTTGCACGTAAAAAGTATCTGTAGTAATCTTTAATAATTTTTCATAAATTATTTAGGCGATTTTACAATTTTGGTGAAATCTACATATATGTGAAAATTTTCATTTACTTTTTGCAAATTCTTCTGTGGTCTCGCGTGGTGTCGATTTTTCATTGCGACATTTTTCATAAATTGTGAATTAAAGCGAAAAACTTCCATCATTTTAATGATTTATGATCATTATCATTTTAAAATAATGGACAATAAATACAAATTTTAGAAAATTCTCCATCGATTTTAATAATCTATACCTGATTTTAATTAACTACTGAAAAGAACCATTTTTGTTGTCAATTTGCATAATTTTATAAATTTTTTTCACCAAAAAAATTCGTAAGGAATGGAAATTGACACCAAAAGTCTTCTTTTCAGTAGTTTATTGTAAAGCCACAATTAAAAAAGGGTATAAATGATTAAAATCAATGGAGAATTTTCTAAAATTTGTATTTATTGTCCAAATATTTTACCTGAATAAGGTAAAAATATTTTTATTTATTTATTTATTATTAATTACAATACAAAGTAAATTTATATTCTAATTTTTGGGTCCAAGGGTAAACCGGGTGACAAAGACCATATGTTTTTAGATTTTTTGCAGCGACAGACCAAAGCCTCTGGTGGGAATCGAACCCACAACCCCCACGCTGATAGGCAAGCACGCTACCAACTCGCCTACCGGGGCGCTTGAGGTAAGAATATATTTTTACTTTACGGTTGTCTCTCATAGAACGCGAGTAATGCGCATTTAAAACAAAATTTGTTTAATCCCATTGCAGTTAATTGCTTATATCTTAACTATTTGATGTTCGCTTTCAGTCGGGTAAACATGGTTAGCAGGGAAACAGAATTATTAAAAAATCCACTGAAGACATCAAAACAATATCTTTAAAGGGAAAAATTTAATAGTTGTTGGAACTCGAAAATTAGGAATAAAATTTGTTGTGATTTTTTGCTTATAAAAGGTACCAACATACATTTCATTTTATATTTTTATAAACATACAAAAAGTTTAAACTTCGCTAAACCTAGATGAATGTAACAAAAAGAAAATCTAGGTGACCTTATACTTATTCCACCAGCCCTCCCCCTGGGCAAATTTTTTACCACTTTGTATCTCAATTTCTTGAATCGCAAATTAAAACTTTTTAAAGTTTAACCCGATGTTGTTGTGTTTATGTCTTCTTAACAATTTTCACTTATCAGCTCGATGTCCCTTCAGAATTGTGAAATCTATTGCAAACATTTTTTTTGTTTTGATTGCAATCCTACAGTTCTTTAGTTTTTTTCGATTTCTAGTTCCAAGTCCAAAATGTATGTAAAATTTCTATGTCTTCTGAACAATTTTCACTTAACTGATCAAAGTCTCTCCAGAAATTTACTAAAAAAAATTCAAATTTTTGGGATTTTGCCCCTCGTTACAGGAATGCTGGAACTGTTTTGACTGGGATCTTACATTTTGTTCCGTTTTTTGATTTCTAATACCAATCCCAAAATTGACGCAAAATTTCTATATCTTCTTAATAATTATCACTAAAAAGCTCAATATCTCTCCAGAAATGTGGAAAATATAGCAAATTTACTAAAAAAAATTCCTTTTTTGGGGATTTTCCCCCTCGCTGTAGGAATTCCGGGAATCCTTGTGATGAAATCCTATATATTGTTCACTTTCCAATGCCAAGCCCAACAGTCATGCAAAATTCCATGACAATATTTCAATTAACAAAGACTTTTTTTAAAATTTTTTAAGATTTTCACGGAATCGGGGAAACTTTTAAAAATTCCATGAAAGTGTTACCAAATAATTATGTGATTGGCAAGTTGGTACAGTTGAAAGGAATTTGAAGAACAAATATTATTGATTTTACTCTTGACGTTTTAAATGTCAACCACCCACCCCAACGACCCACTGTAGGGGAAACAGACAACAATAAGAGCAGACGCTAATAAAGCACTTTACCAGCTAGACGAAGAAACAGCGCGTAACAAGCACAACAACAACAACGAGCAAATTGTTGGATAAAGTAATTGTTGAAATAAAAAAAAAATATGCTACAATAACTTTTTTGTTCTTCATTTATTTTTCATTGTTTGTAAATAGCCATTTTGTGTGTATGTGTGTGTGTATTTGGCCAAACTAAGAAGACGAGGAGTGAAAAACAGGCAGCGCCAACGGCACCGGTACCGGCACTGACTCCCGTCCCCGGCACTTGAGAGCGTGTGAGATTTTATTGTTGTTGTTGTTAATAATAACAATGTTGGCCGCTTGTCTGTATTCGGGCATTCGAACTGGGGAAGGTAATTAATTTTAATAATGCTAATTATAATTTGTTAAAAAAAAACGTTATTAAATCATTTAAATTAAACAAAAATGTTCATGTCATCTGATCCAGAGGCCATAAATTGTTCTTTAATCCGCCATCCAATGATTTTATGTCCGCCGTACATCAACGTGGAAATTTGGATTGTTATTGCTTCTTCTTGTTCTTATTACTATTATAACTTCTTCTATTTGTAGATGACTTAGGCCAACGTTGATTCTAGTGTTTCTTCTTGGTTTTGTTTTATGATTTAACCACCACAAATTTTCTTGACCTTCGTGATGGAGCACGAGCGCGCGCGCTTGCAGAGTTCTGAAAGGTCAGCTGGCTAAGTTTAATGATACGACAGGTATGACAACAAAAGATTTCTTTATTTGAAATTTCAAATAATTAATTGTACCAGAAGAACAGATGATGTGTAAGATTCTGCTCACGAAGAACATTTTTTTTTTGCAATTAAAGCATGTTTCTGATGATTGTTATGGTTTTATGTTGTTGTTGTTGTGTTTCTTTCATTTTCATCACAGTATAGAAATATATTTTGTATGAATTTGTATATGAATAGGAAGAATAAATTAGCAGAATATTAAAATGTACTTGGCTGTGTGGTTGGAGACCATACGATGTCATGGTATGATGTGTTTTGTTGAGCAGACGTTTGATGAATTTAAATCTGCCGATAAAGCCCGCATCAGAAATGGCTGGTTGGTGTCATTAAGTTTACCGGGCACAACCAAATGATTGTAAATCTTATCTTATTTTTTTATCCATCACACATAGAAACGGAATCCTTTGAAATGGTCTATATATTTCAACTCGTGTGAAATGATGCGATTATACTACAAATATTGCCGGTATATCACCACACGATCTTAAGTTTTATTTTTTTTTTTTTTTTTCGGAAACCATTAATTAGTAATAAGAATCATGAAAGCGTGCACAATCTGCCATCAGTTTTCACAGTTTCTTATAAAGTCTTTTTATTGTGTGATCAAATTATTACTTTGCTTCAGGTGAAGACAAAAGACTTAAGACACAAACATACGACAGACGGTCAATGGTCGGTGAATAAAGGGGAAATCCTAAAAATACGTTCTAGATGGAATCGTTAGTAAATCTTAGCGGGAAAAGGTTATACGGATTCCCTGTTGGGGGACGACTATAAGGCCTACCGTGCATTAGTACTGATTTATGGCAAATTGTTTAAAAGTATTTATTTGATATTCAAAGAAAAATGTAATTGTTTGAGATAAATGTTCGGATGTTTATTTCATAATAAAGAGGAATTTTTCGACGTTTCCCGGGACATGATTTACATTATGAAATTTATCAAAAAATAATACTATTTTCCAAAAAAAAAAACAGAGATTTTAGCACATTAATGTCTTAAAATGCTTAATAAAACTTTAATTAAAAAATCCAAGGCAATTAAAATTTTGTAAAAAAATTCTGAACAACTGAAATGAAGCAGGATTAGGGAATTCTCCGGACTTTTATCCGGAATCTAATAAAAAATAATACTATTTTCCAAAAAACGGAGATTTTAACACTTTATTGTGTTTTATAAACTCGAAATGATTAATAAAACTTTAATAAAAATAGTAGAAAATTTGTATTTAAAAAAAAATCCTGGATAATTTAAATGTAACCAGATTAGAGAATTCTCCGGAATTGATTTTTTTTTATAAAAATTAATAAAAAAAAATTTTACGATGTTTTTTAATCTAAAATTCGTAATGATTAAAAAACTTTAATTAAAAAAATACTATTTTCCAAAAAACAGAGATTTTAGCACATTAAAAACTTTAATAAAACTTTAATTAAAATATCCAAGACAATTAATATTTAAAAAAAAATTCTGGATAACTGAAATGAAGCAGGATTAGGGAATTCTCCGGACTTTTATCCGGAATCTAATTAAAAATAATACAATTTTCCAAAAAACGGAGATTTTAACACTTTATTGTGTTTTATAAACTCGAAATAATTAATAAAACTTTAATAAAAATCGTAGAAAATTTATATTTAAAAAAAATCCTGAATAATTTAAATGTAACCAGATTAGAGAATTCTCCGAAATTGATTTTTTTTTTATAAAAATTATTAAAAAAAAAGTTTACGATGTTTTTTTATCTACTATTTTAATGAAAATTCGTAATGATTAAAAAACTTTAATTAAAAAATTTTATATTTACATTTGACAAAAAAAAAAAATTCTGGACAAATTAATAGAACTGTTTCAGAAGAAAAAAATTTCACGGTTAAACACCAGAATCACAGTTTTTGAAAGTTCGTAAAATCGGGAATCCCGATCAATAACCCCGGGAATCGGGAAATACAAAATTGGGAAATCCCGGGAATTCCCGTATTAAAAGATATGCAAGTAAGATATGCAAGTTTATTATAAATTGTAGGAAATTTACACTTTACGTCATTCTCGTTGTATTTTATTCCCGGGAATCCCGAACAATAATCCCGGAAATTGGGAATTACAAAAATGGCAAATTTCCCGGAAAATACGCGCTAGGCTAAAAAAAATAATATATTATAATTTGTGGAAAATTCTCACTTTCTCGATTTATAGTGGGTTGACTAAAAAAAAAAATATGAGTATTTAAAAAAAATAAATTAAATTTGTTCTAACTCTGAAACAGCCATGCCGATTAAAAGGCCCTAAAGGTAAAGATTAAGAGATTTTCAAAATTTATTTCAAGAAAATCGAACAAGTCGTTGTCGAGTTATAACAACTTATATAATTGATCTTAACAAAAATTTAAAAAATCCTAACCAAAGAAAAACGTCGAATTATAAATTTGGCACAAATCTTCTTTTTTTTAATATATATTTACCCTCGACACTGATTCACTGACTCTGTCAGGCAGTACGTAGGAATTTAAATAGGCATTCTATAATTTTCTATAAATAATAATAATAAAAAAAATAATATTTTTTTTTGTACAGAAATTGTGTTTTCCCCAAATTTTTTTTTCCAATTTTTTTTTTTACAAAATTTTTTTTTTCAACAAAAAAATTTTTTTTTTAGAAAATTTTTTTTTTTTACAAAATTTTTTTTTTTCAACAAAAATTTTTTTTTCAACAAAATTTTTTTTTCCACAAATTTTTTTTTTCAACAAAATTTTTTTTTTCCACAAAATTTTTTTTTTTTCAAAAATTTTTTTTTTCCATATTTCAACGGGCGCCATAGGCGCATTACAACTTACTAATTAATTTATAACGCCGAAACAGCCATACATATTAATGGTCCCTGAAGGCAAGGATTAATAAGATAGTCTAAAACTCACATTTTTTAAAAGATCTTTCAAGAAAATCTAGCAAGTTCTTTTTGAGTTATGACAAATTAGGCGTGAACAAAACTGAATTGAAAATGAAAAAAAATAAAAAAAAAATCGCAATCATAGAATAAAATCTCGACTATTTTTGTACATATGAGACTAAAGTCGTCCAGAATTGTAAAAAAAAATATTTTTTTGCAGAGTGTAATAATACCCTGTTTTGCTGATATGTGATAATCGCACACTATAACGCGGCAGGTCAAAATATTAACCGGAATATATTTGGAAACTAAAGAAATTTTGTTTTGAAATTATTGTTCATGACCAGTTTTTGTTATTTTTATGTTTAATGTGCTAGTTGTGGTCAAAATGTCGTTGTGTGACTCTCATCCATCTTATGCACAGCCCGCACTGAGTTCCCAACAGACATGGACTGAAGGCAGTCCAAAAATTGCCAATTCCATATTTGCTCAAGCTGGTTTTGAAGGCTTACTGAGAGTTTAGTTTAAGATTTTTTTTGGAAAAATCATTTTCTCATAAGAATTTAGTTTTTCGAAGGAATTTAATTTTGGAAATTTTTAGTAAGCTGTCAAAAAAAACATTTCAAAACTTTTAAAAATATTTTGAAAGTTTCTAAGTAATTTAAAAAAAATATATTGATTTTACTCTTGGCGTTTTAAAGTTACTGAATTTATGGCAGCTAAACGAGCCATGAACAAACTGCCAAAACTTGTGATTTATTTACCTCAAATTGAAGTTGGAATATTTTATGTCTTTAGAAATGATGACTCAAAGACATAAAATATACTTTTTATTGACAAAGCGAAAATTAAAAAAAAAATCATTTTGTGCCTATCAAAAAAAACAGAAAATTTTCTCAAAAATAATTTTTCAAAAATTGGTTTAACAAAAATTTTGTTATAGACCCCAAAGGGCTCTAATTGTATAGGGGAATTGCTTGTTAGTGAAATGTGTTATTGAGTCATAATATTATTGGTATCGCATGCACTCGATTACGGCTTACGAAGTTTTTTGTAACTATGTGAATTTCATTATCACTTCAAAACGAAAATATTTCCGATACAAATTATTATTTTTTATCACAAAATTCCCAATTAATTTTATGTTTGAATTTTCTAATTCAATCTTACATTTTTTTTTTTTCTGTATATGAAAGTTTTTATATCCATATTTATATACTTTTATTGACCTTAAGTTATGTGACTTCCACAACTCGAACCACCATTAGCCCGTAGAAAAGTTCGACTTACGGAGACTTTGAGTCATGGAATTACTTATAAAACTGTTTAAGGGAATTTATCTCCTTAACTGCCACTAGAAGTGCTTCGACTTATGGAAGTTTCTCTGTAGTTGAATATATTGAATTGCTTCTATAGTAAATTGTATTAATTAGTTATGGAGTACTTTTAGGTAAATCTAAGCCAACTCGCCCTTAAAATGTCCAACTGGCTGTGGGGCAAATATTTTTCTGGAATTGTTATATAAATAAATGAAAAAAAAAAAAAAAATAGTCCACATTTGCTATAATGAAGAAACTTCTTACTGTGCGATGCTTAAGCTTATTATAGACTGTTTTTTTTTTTGTTTTTTTCAGACCTAAAAGACCCCTGAGAGTATGGTAAGTCGATCAACATCTTGTAGCATAATTCTGACAATAATTCTAACTATGATTTTGGTTGTTGTTGGTGTAAACAATTCGGTATAAAGGAATAGAGACGAATGTGTGTGGCGTTACATGTTAACCAATTTGGATTTAACAATTATTTATTTATTTTTTCAATTGCGTATTTAAATTTCTTTAGTGATTAGAGTAAAAAATCGAAATTTTTATAAAATTCTAAGCACAATTTATGGATACTTAAAAATAACCAAATTGCCAATCTCCGTCGAGCTTAACAAGTAAATAATTTATTACATTGAGTTAAAGAAAAGGAAGATCAAGAAGCGCCAGGCTAATGATAATTTTTAAACTTTAAACGCACAACGCAAATGAAGTCAACCACTTACAACATTTATGCAATTAGATATTTAGGATTTTATCTACGTTCACCCGGTACCAAATAAGTTTTTTTTTTGAATAAATCGCCACTATTGCCTGTTCTTTTCCACTAGGCTGTCTGATACAGTTTTTGTTTTTGTCTGAACGAAAATATGTAAAAAAAAAAATAGGTTTTTGCGATACAGTTTCTTTACGCATTATCTATATAGAAAAATCAGAGATACCTTAGCGAAATGTTTTGTTTTTTATTTCTTATTTTGAATTAATTACAATACAAAGTAAACTCGTATTCTAATTTTGGGTTCAAGGGTAAACCGGGTGACACAGATCACATGGCTAGATTTTTTGCAGCGACAGACCAAAGTCTCTGGTGGGAATTGCACCCACAATCCCCAGGCTGATAGGCAAACATGCTACCAACTCGCCTAACTGGGCGCCTAAGCATTTGTTTTTTTTTTCCAATACCAAAATTAATCGATTCCAATGAAATTATAATTCGGCATTTAAGAAACTCAAGATTATGCTTTGCAGACTTCTAGTATAAATAATTCAAATTCGTTGAACAGAACGTTTGATTTAACTAGTGTCGAGTTTATTTTTCGCCATAGCTGGCAATGCTGTGAAATCACGAGGTTGCCAACAAAGTAAACCAAAAGTTTGCGCTGATTTGAAAACATTTTGGAGCGATTTGATTTCCAAATGAATTGACCTCTAGAAGAATTCAAGACCATTTGCTATACAAATTTTAATTACATCAAAACTATTGTTGGATTTTTGAAGAAAGTGGCATTTGAAATTATTTTCTGTAGCTTAAGACCTGTATGTAATTTATATTTATAATTCAGTTATAAATATAATTGTACGTCAACTTCTATGTATATTGTCTGAGTCTATTTATTTCTTATTGTTGTTGAAGTCCCTGTTGATGTTCTTCAAATCGGAACGAAATATTGGAAAAATAAATTAAATACAAATTTTTTTATTGAAAATTCTTGACCTCGAGCTTGAACAATTGTAAATTCAATATAATTGAAAAAGGTCAATACAAAATATTGAAAATTAAATTACTATAATTGTTAATAAAAACTAACATTTCTGTACTTCCACACTAACGCCGTAATGGGCATTTTCAATAACAAAAAATGTGAAACATCTATGATTACATTGGCGCCAGCGGAGTCTGCTAACTAAAACACACAAAATAATTAAAGCCGAGAATGAATTATCGATGTACAATCTTTTTTTTTTTTCGAAACAAATCAAATTTGTCACTTCAAGTGTACTTCAGCTGTCGCCTGAAGCTCATTGAAGTTCAGAATAAACCAAAAAAAACAACAACAGAACTTGTCATAAAAGGCAATTAATGATTCCTAACACTTTGTGTTTTGGTTGGAACACTTGCCTTCACTTGGACACTTGGACGAACGACGACACTCGGACAAATGTCAACCTAATCATTGTAGACTTTCACATGGTGCTTGAACAGGAACCCTTAAGCGAAAAGCGTTGTAATTAATCGTCTCATTAGAATCAAACATAAAAAATCAACAATGTACAGACATATTTGTACAACCTAGGGTGTCTCTAATTTTGTGTTTAGCTGGTATAGATTTATGTCGAGGTTATGTTCTTTTCATAGGTCTCACTAAGTTCGCACCAAGGCTGTTGATAGAAAACTCGTAACGTCAGTTTGGATTATCTCAGATATGATTTCGTCAAAGTTAGATACCAAATATTTACAAAATCCTACATGAAATAATCCAACTCTTCGTTTCGAGCGATAACAAAGAGAATGGAAAAAGATGTTCCTGAAACAAGTGAATATTCTTCATCAAAAATTACTCAGATGACGCTTTCACATATTTCACACAACAATTCATGGCCATACGCTCAACATGTTCGTATCACCTCCACTGAAGGGACACCCTTCTTTCTCCACACTCGTCAGAATAATTTTTCATTTAAACTTCAACATAATAACGTTTCCCTTACTTATCATCTCTAGAGAATTATACAAAAAAAAAAAAAGAGATACTTAATTATTTTGGTTTTGTTGTTGTTGTTGTAGTTGTATTAATTAATTGGTGTTTGTTTTACGCTATTACGCTTTATTAACTTGTTGTAGCCAATCAATTATTAGGTCATCATTGGTGTCAATAAATTCGTTAGTGTCGTGTCTTAGTCGTATCCTTCTTTGTGGGTTTTTTTTTTGTTGTTTTTGGTTGTCTTTAGTCTCCCGAAATATGAGATCATTGTACGCTGATATAACCACTTGCGACGACTCTTAATTTATGTCTAAGAAGAACGCTGTCTGTTTTTAGAATATTATTTAATACAAAATTCAAATAATTATTGTGATTAACGTAGACGAATGTTTGTTTTTAATCGCCGTTATCTTAAGAAGTTTCATTAAATGTAATTGAAAGAATACAAAAGCATTAAAGAACGAAAATCCCACACAATTGTTGATGACTTTGTGGATTTTGGGTTTTTTTTCTGTCTTTTTTTACAAACCATCTAGAATAATGGCAAATATTAATAATGATTCGGTGATTGGCAATAGGGGCGGGCGATGACCAACACACTGGAGGTGCTCATTAATTTACGCATATCGGCAATTCCACGGTGTCGAACGTGACCGTTGTACACATTCAAAGTGCAAAAAAGGTCAGAATAAAATATATTTTAGATTCATCTTATACATATTCGTACAGGTCCTTAGTAGTACTATCACCGGTGGTTTAGTTTTTTTCAGGCGAAATAGTGATAACGTAGTGAGGACAAAACAGGGAGCGGGTCGAACGCGACAAAAACAGAAGTAGTTTCCGTGAACATCTTTAAAAACATGAGAATCAGCGAAATCAAACAGAATATGTTATCGATGAAAAAAAAATTTTGTTGAAAAAAAAAATTTGTGGAAAAAAAAAATTTTTGTAAAAAAAAAAAATTTGTAAAAAAAAAATTTTGGAAAAAAAAATTTTGGTAAAAAAAAATTTGGGGAAAACACAATTTCTGTACAAAAAAAAATATTATTTTTTTTATTATTATTATTTATAGAATTATAGAATGCCTATTTCAATTCCTACGTACTGCGTGACAGAGTCAGTGAATCAGTGAATCAGTGTCGAGGGTAAATATATATTAAGATAAGCCTCTTTTTACATAAGCCTCTCTTTACGAAGGAAATTTTAAAAAAAATGTGCATTTAAAAATCTGAAAATGATCCAAAACTACAACTTTCCACTTTGCAATTGTTTTTCGTAAATTTTTGGGTAAATACACGTGAAATTCTTCATATTGATCGAATTGAAAGACTTCAAAGAGAATTTATTAAATTTGCACTATTTTCCATTAGTTTTTCTAGCCCTCTGCCCTCTTATGAATCCAGATGTAAGTTAATACATCTTGATACATTAACTAACCGCCGTTCTAAGAGTTCTATAATATTTCTTTTCAAATTGATATCTGGATTGATAGACTGCCCTCTACTTCTAAATCTTATTGGCTTCAACGCTCCTGCTAGACATTTACGTTTTATAGAATATTTTAATCTGCCTGTACATAGATGTAACTACTCTTTCAAATAACCTATTTCACGAGCCTTAAAAGAATTTAATACTATAAATATGAAACATGATTTAGATTTTTCATTGTCTTTGAATAAGTTTAATGAAATTTTAGATTTATTTTACTCCTAGTTATAAGCTAGTCTGTAAGGATTGTAATGTTCCCTAGACTATAAATAAATAAATAAATAAATGGTGAAATGCTAATCGTACTTTCTTCCTTCTATCAATTTTATATCGATGTAAATGTCAAAAAAAAAAATATTTTTTTTTTTTATTTATTTATTATTAATTACAAATTTAAATTTATATTCTAATTTTTGGGTCCAAGGGTAAACCGGGTGACACAGACCATATCTTTAGATTTTTGCAGCTACAGACCAAAGCCTTTGGGAATCGAACCCACAACCCCCACGCTACCAACTCGCCTACCGGGGCGATTAAAAAAAAAAAAAAAATTCACACACAGATGTTTGCTAAATGCAGAAACTATCGTCTGCCTGGATAATATTTTTAATTTGCATTACTAAGCTTTCAATTCCATTACCTTCCATGCCGTTTCCAACATAAAAAGTTTGTGTCTCAAGTCTTTTGTTTTCATGAGGATACCACTCACAACACCGAATCAAGATCATATACCAGTCATAAAAATCGAAGACAAACGCTGCAGTAGGCGAGTTTGTAGCCTGCTTGCCTGTCAGCGTGGGGGTTGTGGGTTCGATTCGCACCAAAAGCTTTGGTCTGTCGCTGCAAAAAATCTAGCCAAATGAACGGTGTCACCCGGTTTACCCTTGGACCCTAAATTAGAACTTATGTTTGATTTGTATTGTAATTAAATAAAAGAAATAAATTAATAAATCGAAGACAGATCAAAGAAATTCCATAAAAAAGCATGTGTTGGCTTTATGACCTCAGCAGACGAAATCCAAAGGTTTCGATCCTGAGTTTACTTGTGTGACAATCGCGCACACCTATCACACCACGGCCTTCCACAATGTAGCGGGTGTTTTTTTTTTTAGACGTGTGGTTTTCAATCTGGCCACACATTTTTCGGATTTGCTCGTTTTGACAGCTGTCACTTGATTTATGCTCAGGTTGGTGTGCCATTTCATAACACCGTGTTACAAAAAAAAGATTTTTTTCTGTCCTATGAACCAAATTTACTTTTTCGGAAAGGGGATAAAAAATAAAAATACACGTGTATCGGCGATTTTCATGTACACGTCAGTTTTTTTTTTAAGTTTGAAGTATGAAGCTCGTAGTGGCCTGTGTGAAAGCCTTTCGACCGATTTTTAACCCTTTTTCAGTGATCCAATCGAGCTGATTTTTTGCAGGCAGACTCGTGGAAATGTCTGTATCACGTCAAATTTTTTAAAAAAAATTGTATTAATTGTCAGATTTTCCCCAATTTTTATTATTTTTGAAAAAAAAAATATTTTTTTCATTTTTCTTAGCATTACTTGAAGAGACTCCAAATTTTTAAACTACTTAAGCGTTGCGACAAAAAAATGTTTTTTGACTGAAACCTTAAAAAAAAGCGATAACCATTTAAAAAAAAAAAAATTTAGGAAAATCTGAAAATTGATAAAAATCTATTTTTTTTAAAAATTTTACGTGATACAGACATTTCCACGAGTCTGCCTTCTGACGTGTACATGAAAATACACGTGTATTTTTATTTTTTATCCCCTTTCCGAAAAAGTAAATTTGGTTCATAGGACAGAATGTGTGTAACACGGTGTAATGTATAGACTTACTCCGGCACAAAGGTTGCAAATCGTGTAAATTTATTACCAAAAATAATGGTTCGGTCCGAGCGACGCATCCTCAATGACGCCGTGCAGTGCCTAACGAAGGCTCTATTGCTACTGTGGACAACAGGACCTCGAGCTTAAACAAATTCATTAAAAAGGTCGAATTCAAAGATATACACTCAATTAAACATAAATGCTTGCCCACAACACTTAATTATATGCGTTTTATTTCTACTTAGAAACCACACGTCTAAAAAAAAACACCCTTTAAACTAAACTAAACTCAAACCGCCATTAGCCCGTAGAAAAGTTCGACTTATGGAGACTTTGAGTTATGGAATTACTGATAAAATTGTTTAAGGAGGGGTTTCGACTTATGAAAGTCACACGGTATATTTACAAATCCCCTCTGAAGAATTGGACCAAACCTCAGCGTCTATCTCTCATACTAAACTATAATTTCTCTCCTATCTTAATATATATTTACCCTCGACACTGATTCACTGATACACTGATTCCCTGATTCACTGATTCACTGACTCTGTCACGCAGTACGTAGGAATTTAAATAGGCATCTTAATATATATTTACCCTCGACACTGATTCACTGATACACTGATACACTGATTCCCTGATTCCCTGATTCCCTGATTCCCTGATTCACTGACTCTGTCACGCAGTACGTAGGAATTTAAATAGGCATTCTATAATAATTCTATAAATAATAATAATAAAAAAAAGAATATTTTTTTTGTACAGAAATTGTGTTTTCCCCAAATTTTTTTTTTACCAAAATTTTTTTTTTCCAAAATTTTTTTTTTCAAGAAAAATTTTTTTTTTCCACAAAATTTTTTTTTTTCAACAAAATTTTTTTTTTCAACAAAAATTTTTTTTTTCAGCATACATTTTTTTTTCAACAAAATTTTTTTTTTCCGCAAAATTTTTTTTTTCAACAAAATTTTTTTTTTTCAACAAAATTTTTTTTTTTCAACAAATATTTTTTTTCCACAAATTTTATTTTTTTTCGAAAGTTTTTTTTACAAAATAGTTTTCTCAAAATATTTTTTACAAAATTTTTAAAATTAAGTAACAAATACTTTCTCAAGCAAATTAACGGGCGCCATAGGCGCATTACAACTTACTAGTCTTAAATAACCTCTTAAATAGTTCTGTCTTTCTATTCGCCACACCCTTTTCATATTTCTAAAACAAAACAACACAAAACAAAAAACACTTTTTAGCCATTTATCTAAATTTGTTATTGTTGCCATAGGATTGTCAGCATGTGTCAACAAAGATCATTTGTGTGAATTTCTTGAATTTTAATTAACACTTTTATTTCCATAAAGCCACCACAAATACCTGCACACACATTTAATTCCTATTAATTAATAGTTTTGATGCACATTTTTATTGCCTGTTTTTTTTTTAGTGGGTAATTTTCTACCATCTACGGGGCATTTTTTTTGTAGGTAGATAGGTTGGTTGGTTTAAGGTAATTTTGTCCATTTTAGAATTCATATTTCGTGTTTTGGGGGCAAATTATACGAAGAAACTCATGTTGCCCAAAAATGGCCAAGATCTTTGCAAACGCAAAAAGGTGCATTGACATCGTTATGATGTTGACAATTGTTTTGGTGAGACATGAACTACATTTGCGGAAATGCATAAATGTCAGTAATGGCGATGGCCTTTAATTGTTTTGATCCATAGTCGGGGAAGTAGTTATGTTTTGTGTGTTTAAACAATTAGCAGGAAATCGGTGGAAAAATCATGGACGACAATTGAATAGTCTGTGAACTTCAGTTGACCGGCTGAATATGAAAACAATTTTGAAAAATTAAAGTTATCGATGGAAAATTAAAAATTAAAACGGAAATCCATTCCGAAATCTACTCTCAAGGGTTCTCCAACAAGAGGTGTTATTTTGATATTCAAAGACAAATCGAATTGTTTGAGATAAATGATCGGATGTTTATTTCATAATAAAGAGGAAGGTATGCGGTTAATAATGAAAAACAACATCAGCCAAATGGCCAACGCTTACACGCTTACAGGACCATATGCCTTTCATGAAATTTCCCATAACCAAATCGTAATGGTGGCTGCCCTATGTCCTCGATAGCCTCACGAATTCTATCTTTCCATTGTTCTCTGGAAATAAATCCAGGGATAGTTCAAGCTCATGCCGAGCTCTAGGCTAAAGTCCCAAAGAAAATTTAATAAAAAAAATATTTAATTCAAATTGTGTGATTTTTTTTTTTGCTGAAGTTATTGCTTTTCGAATCCTTCACTAGTTAAATCCAGATTTTTTTTTTTTTTTAAATTTATCTAACACTATGGGATGCCCCATCCATAATCAGAGGGCTATTGACAATTTTGACTGAGCTTAAAAATTCTATCTGGAATACTCCCTAGTTGTTCGCCCCCCCCCTGGTCATGTGTCACTGAAGATCTGCTGCTTTTAAGTAGAAATATTTGCATAACACCAGTGAATTAATTTTCAAAACTTTTTTCAGCGGCCATTTTCACCTTGTGAATGCCGGCGACTTTAAGAGTAAGAGAGGAATTTCTTAGACATGTAAAACTTCTCTAGAAAAAACAGTAGCAGCTCAAAGCCGGCTGTGAACAGAAGGCTTCGGTCAGCAAAAAAAAATACAGAGTTGAGACTTTCTTCATGAAATATATAAGAAGATAATTAAGGTTTTAAGTACACAATGAAACTAAGAAACTGGAATCGCTACAAAATCACAATTATTATGAATTTTTGAATTTTTATAAATTTGTTTGAAATCTCGCATAATATTCTCAACCATTAATTCCCAGCTTATAAATATTTGATTTATCTATCATTGCCACTGTATTTATTCGCATGCCAAATACAACTGCTGCCAATTCTCCATTAACCTACAAAAATTTCGGCACAGCCATAAAATGTTCCATTGTCACGTCCATCAGTGACGGCCACACCCCTGCACATCAAAATTATGACAAACTATATGTTTGTATTTATTCTGTGTATGGGTATCTGTAGACATACATACATGTGTACTATGCGTGTGTGTAATTAATACATGCAACATTTAAAGATTCTTAAGTGTTTAACAAATCCTCCGCAAAACTTTGTGGAGTTTTTTTTCTTCTTTTTTCTTTTGTGATTAACATAAATACATAAACTTGAATGTACCAAAAGGTGCTTAATTAATTCAGAAGTCACACAACAGCATCAACAACGGAAAATTATAATTAAACATTAAGTTTTATACTTGAAAAATCATAAAATTCAATGGAAAAATCATGATGTCAAAGACGTTGACGATGGTGGTGCAAGAAAATATTTAATGAAGCCTCACGTAGGTGGTGTAATAAGTTTGCTGAAGATTAGATTGGACATAAGGGCTGACATCACCACCTTGCAGGGAAATACGAGGGAGTTTATAAAATGAAAATCGCCAATATTTAATGCAGCTGCAAGTTCGAATGCGCAGGTGTCACCTAGTGGCCGGTGTCACCCCAGTGGATGAACAGTTGGCCACAATCCACATCTAAGCCAAATTCTTCATGCTCCGACAGAAGAGAAAGACAAGACGATCAAAGATAGATTACTAGCTAGCTGATGTCTACTCTGCAAACGGAAAACTACCGCTTTCAAATGACTGTCACTTCAAAGTGAACGATAACACTGGAATTCTTTTAAGGTATTCGCTGCCGGCAGACTGTCTCGCCAGCATTTCAAGTAGTCGACCAATCTCCTATTGAATATTAACGACTTCACTTCAACTGCATGTCTTTCTCAGCCACTCAGGAATCACATACCATCCTCGTACTGTAGTATGACATTTTTTTTATTTCTTTCACAACTTCTGAGCAAACACATACAACCGAAATAAACAAACCAACCAAACATACCAAACGCAAGCCGCTGCTGTCGCCGCCTCATATTAGAAGACAAATTGTAGATAAATAAATAAGATAGAAACTGATAAAGAAACAAAATTATTACGCAAAAATATGCTTTAAGGTCGCATTTATAATAAGTCATCGTTTTGTTGTTGCTGTTGGCCTCTTGGCATGCCCGTGTTGACGGGTTCCACCAAAAAAAAAAAAACTGGCCTGGTCTGATGCTACCACAACAACATGTGATTGACTGATACCACCACCGCCGCCAAACTCAACTCAACTCAACTCAAGATGCTGATGACGGTGACTGAAATTTCTAGATGATCACCAAAGCAAGGCAAATCAAATGGCGAAACAAACAAAAAACCGAACCCATCGATTCATGGCAGATAACACAACAACAAAAATCACTTCCAGCTGCCTGAAGATTAGCTGTGTGTCGAGGCGTTGGTTCGCCAGATTCGTTTCATGTTGAACAAAGAATGCTGAGCGGCAGCCAAAACGCCAGCATACTCCGCCAGCGTACACCAAGTGCTGAATTGTGCTATCGAATTATAAATTAATTAATAAATTATTGAAATAATGAAACTGAGAGTGAAATATAAACACATGTATGAGTGGAGTTTTCGACACTGTGCATTTTTTTTTATTTGGTTTTGATTTTTTTCTCATTTATCAGTTTTTTTTTTTGCGAATATTTTTATAGATAATGTGAAATTAATTCTCTGAAATTTAAATTGATTCGTTCCTTCTAAGATTGCGTTGCCTGACAGGTAAGCATCGTCGAGTGTGTAAAGTTTAAAATACGTTAAGTTGATTTTTAAAATCGAGTTTATCCAAGAACTGTTAATCCAATCCTTACAGTTTTTTTCCAATGGAGGACTTCCCCCAAATCAGTGAGTTTTGACGAATGCAATTAAAATAAATAATCAATAAAATGACAGCTGTGAATAAAATGACAGCTGTGAATAAAATGACAGCTGTGAATAAAATGACAGCTGTGAATAAAATGACAGCTGTGAATAAAATGACAGCTGTGAATAAAATGACAGCTGTGAATAAAATGACAGCTGTGAATAAAATGACAGCTGTGAATAAAATGACAGCTGTGAATAAAATGACAGCTGTGAATAAAATGACAGCTGTGAATAAAATGACAGCTGTGAATAAAATGACAGCTGTGAATAAAATGACAGCTGTGAATAAAATGACAGCTGTGAATAAAATGACAGCTGTGAATAAAATGACAGCTGTGAATAAAATGACAGCTGTGAATAAAATGACAGCTGTGAATAAAATGACAGCTGTGAATAAAATGACAGCTGTGAATAAAATGACAGCTGTGAATAAAATGACAGCTGTGAATAAAATGACAGCTGTGAATAAAATGACAGCTGTGAATAAAATGACAGCTGTGAATAAAATGACAGCTGTGAATAAAATGACAGCTGTGAATAAAATGACAGCTGTGAATAAAATGACAGCTGTGAATAAAATGACAGCTGTGAATAAAATGACAGCTGTGAATAAAATGACAGCTGTGAATAAAATGACAGCTGTGAATAAAATGACAGCTGTGAATAAAATGACAGCTGTGAATAAAATGACAGCTGTGAATAAAATGACAGCTGTGAATAAAATGACAGCTGTGAATAAAATGACAGCTGTGAATAAAATGACAGCTGTGAATAAAATGACAGCTGTGAATAAAATGACAGCTGTGAATAAAATGACAGCTGTGAATAAAATGACAGCTGTGAATAAAATGACAGCTGTGAATAAAATGACAGCTGTGAATAAAATGACAGCTGTGAATAAAATGACAGCTGTGAATAAAATGACAGCTGTGAATAAAATGACAGCTGTGAATAAAATGACAGCTGTGAATAAAATGACAGCTGTGAATAAAATGACAGCTGTGAATAAAATGACAGCTGTGAATAAAATGACAGCTGTGAATAAAATGACAGCTGTGAATAAAATGACAGCTGTGAATAAAATGACAGCTGTGAATAAAATGATAGCTGTGAATAAAATGACAGCTGTGAATAAAATGACAGCTGTGAATAAAATGACAGCTGTGAATAAAATGACAGCTGTGAATAAAATGACAGCTGTGAATAAAATGACAGCTGTGAATAAAATGACAGCTGTGAATAAAATGACAGCTGTGAATAAAATGACAGCTGTGAATAAAATGACAGCTGTGAATAAAATGACAGTTGTCAATAAAATGACAGTTGTCAATATTATAAAATGTCAAATAATGTCATAAAAATGTAAAAACGAAATATTTTTATTTTGTTTGAATGAAAATGTTCCACCGCTTTTGGCTTTTTTGACTTGATGATCTTCTTTACTTTACATTTTACTTTTATTTACCGATATTCCAGTTCGGATTACAGTCTCCAAACAAATTATCAGACTATTGTTTTGATGATGTGAAAAAGTCATAGAGCGGCCATAGTATAGTGTTCCATTTTGCCTTAATTTAAACACAAAACCGTTCAAATCATTTCGCTGTTCAACATTTAACATTGATTTTGTATGTAAATAAATACTTCAAAAAAAAAACGAATACATAATTTGACTATAATCCATTGTAAATCACAGATATTTAAATTTAAAGCCAACCTTTGTTAAAGACATTCACACATGAAATGCATCAATCAAAGCGACAGCGGCAATCATATCTTGCACTATAAACTTGAATACGGAACAAATAATCGAATATCGGTCTCGGCCTTAAGCAGCTGTTCAACATTTGCGTGCCGTCTACGGCTAACAAAAGTTACCCAAAATCAGACAAAGACATGTGAATAGAAGACAAAAGGTCAATAGACGCTCTGCTCTTTGAATAGGGCAGACAGTAGACCGAAAACAAAACGGAGAAAAACAGCACACACTCACACAGCAGATGACACACAAAAACGTGCCACTGATTTATAAACAGATAAGAAAAAAAGTTTTACTTTCATAAGACCTACTCGATGGCAAAACCATTGAACGAACCTACCCCACCACAAGCTAAGAGATTTCGTTAAGCTGTTACACATTTCTCTTAAGACCACAGCTCCAGCAATCTCTTAAGTCCACTGAGAAAAGTCACACGGGGAGGTGCTGTAGTCTTAGCGAAAGTCATTAGACAAATTTTAGCCTAAGACTCTTAATTATTCGGCTGATAATGCAATTAGAGGCGGATATTATAAATACATAAATTGTGTTTAGTTCACATAATCAACTAAATATGGGCAAACAAACAAAAGACTTAAGCAACGAACTTGGGTTTAACATTTTGGCCGCGCTGTCTGCCTGCCGGCCACCTCTCCCGCCCTGCATTGCCTCATCATAATTAACAAATTCAAATACTGTTCTATGGTGTTAATTTATTTTTAGCAGCTTCTTAACATTTTGCAAGTATTTGGGAGATTTCTGGCATAAATTAACAACAACAACAGCAGCAGCAGCACGGGATTACATAATAATTTGTCGACCAATTTGTTAATGATCAATTACCAATTATTGCACTTAGAAACCTGCCGCAAAATGAGACGAAATATCGGCAACAATAACAACAACAACAACAGTAACAACAACAATGTGTGTAAGTTAGTTGTAGACGCCTATTAACACCTTTTAAACATTTGTGTGTGTGTGACTTGGCAGTTTGTTTGAAATTGGTGTCAACGTTTTCAATACTCACCCCATCGAAAGGGTGTTACATCGTTGGATGATGATATATTCCCCCAAAAAAATGAAATGAAAACTGAAGAATTTTCCAAAAATAAATGAACAATTCTTAAAATAATGTATGGAAAATTTCAAGTATTCAACATACGACATAGTTTGAAATGTACCGACAATTGAATATCCTTGCCTCGGCCGGAATGTAAAATATGAACAATGAAAACTCTCCATTTTTTTCATATTGGCGAATTTTTCGTTTTTTTTGGGATATTTTCAAAACAAAAGTGAATCTTATTTTTGTTTTAATGTTTTGGGGTTACCTTCCTAATTATCACATTTGAAAAATGATCCCAATTCAATGAATTTTTCACTTTTGTTTTGGGTTTGTTTTTCATTTTGATGTCGAGTGTTTATTCACATTTTAAGTTGGGGTGATATTGCATAATGCAAAATAGACCCATATTTGGGGCCATTCATCATTGGAGCCCCTTTATACACAGCCAATGTGGATAAAATGAAATGCCCATTTTGTCCACATTGTCCATATTTGTCCATTTCGATTTTTTTTGTAAAGAAATAAACTTTCCTAAATTACGAAAATTTTTTGTCGTGGTATTTTCATAATTTTCATAATATTTGAAGAGATTTTGCATTGGAAAATTTTTCAAAATTTGTGGAGAAATGTGAACATTGGGCTTTGGGGGCATTCTTCTTTTTTTTGTGAGTTTTCAATTGGCTCTATAAAAAATGCCCGCAAAAAAATTAAGAATTTCCCAAAAATGTTTTTTTTTGTGATATTTTTCATAATATTCCGGGGAGTAAAATGTTTGGGGGGATTTTTCCAAATTTTTTAGAGATATTTTCATATTGGGCTTTTGGGGGGATGTTTCATTTGTTTCGGGTATTCTTAATATTTTGGGGATAAAATATACCTATAAAAAATACCCAAAAAAATGAAGAATTTCCCAAAAGTATCGCCCCAGGGCAATTTTTTTATAATGTTTTTTTTGGGGGGATTTTTCAGAATTGTTGGGGACATATTTATTTTGGGGGGATTTTTCATTTATTTTGGGGACTTTTTGCATTCGGGTCATTCTTCATTTTTTTGGCATTCTTCATAAAGCCATGAAACACACCCCCAAAAAATAAACAATTGCCCAAAAAATCTCATACTAAACTGGGGAGTTTTTAATATTTTTTGGGTAACTTTCCATTTTTTGGACAATGACATTTGTCAATAAAATGACATTTGTCAATTAAATGACATTTGTCAATTAAATGACATTTGTCAATAAAATGACATTTGTCAATAAAAATGACATTTGTCAATAAAATGACATTTGTCAATAAAATGACATTTGTCAATAAAATGACAATTGTCAATAAAAATGACATTTGTCAATAAAATGGCATTTGTCAATAAAAATGACATTTGTCAATAAAATGGCATTTGTCAATAAAATGGCATTTGTCAATAAAATGGCATTTGTCAATAAAAATGACATTTGTCAATAAAATGACATTTGTCAATAAAATGACATTTGTCAATAAAAATGACATTTGTCAATAAAATGACATTTGTCAATAAAATGACATTTGTCAATAAAATGACATTTCTCAATAAAATGACATTTGTCAATAAAATGGCATTTGTCAATAAAATGACATTTGTTAATTAAATGACATTTCTCAATAAAATGACATTTGTCAATAAAAATGGCATTTGTCAATAAAAATGGCATTTGTCAATAAACTGACATTTATCAATAAAATGACATTTGTCAATGACAAATTCCCCCATTTTTTTTGCCATTTTTTTTTTTTTTTTTTAATTTTTGCATGGAGCCTCTTTAATCATACAAAACGAGAAGTCGTTTATGAATCCATAAGGCTTTCAAATGTTTTCCCGTTTGACAGGTTTCACTATACCCAGCTGATTTTGGAGATTTCGAGAGTACCACTAGGTCGCTTTAAAAAAAATTGGAAAATTTTTGCCAACATTTAACACTATTTTTGTAAGCAAACTCAACCTGGTTGCATCTCACCAAAAATACGCACCCTTTTGACATGCTTTACATATTTCTATCTGCTTTGTTTAAAATGGAGCATATGTCGTCTACACACAACATCACATGTGTAAATATTTATATTTACATACATACTAACCGGGATAAAAGGTTTCGTCGAATCTATTGACACTTTGCCTATGGAACACAGCAACATCAGCACGTGCCATAAAAACTGAAATGAGAATGAGTAGAAACAAAAAAAAAAACAAAAAAATATGCGGCCATAAATGAGGTGTTACAGTAAAACTGCGTTACATTTCAGTTTCCTTATGATGCGTTTACTTTTCGCCAAAAACTCGTTTGTGTGGTGTGATGCGATGCGTACGTGTTTTAATGGAAATTGTTGTTGAATTTTGAAAAGCAAAATTATGTAAAAATTGTATAATGGAAATAAGTGCGTAGACGCAACAATATACATAATTATTTTTAAATACATACACAGAGAAACTACCAAACAGATGAAAATGAAATTTCTGAATTTCTAAAATAACTCAATATGAGCAGAAATTATTTGCATTCCTTTTATATGACTTGGTCTGCCTTTCGTACCAGTTAGAAATGGTCGATGCTGGGAGTTTAAAACATATTCATCGGGAGTAACATGGATTTTACAATACTATTCAATGGTCCAAACTGTCACTCTCTGACGATACATTGGCTTCACCTGCAAGATTTCCGGCAGTTTTACTTGTTAACATAACCGCCGAGATTACAACGCTCTTCGTCAGAAAATATGATTTTTCGGGCAAACTTGTGGTCCGTTCCAAGCTCAACCTGAGACCCAAACTCTTAAGAGCTAACAAAGCGGATGATCATTTACATTAGTCAATTAGATAAGGCGAGGTCAGTTGGGTGCAACATTTAGCAGTTGGTTTGTGATTTAAATGTTTAGTTGATGATCCAGGACTGAGTGGCACACTATCGTCTACGGTAGTTACGCACTCGTCCTTGTTCGTTATTTTTATTTTTTAATTTCATATCGATTTTTCACGATTTTATCCCCGCTCCCCACCAACACAATGGATTAAAAATATATTTATTTTCGGCATTCAATTTCATTTATTCTGATTACAATTCATTTTCAATTCGGATATTGACGATTTTTTTTTTTGCATAACATTTTTTTTATTTTTTTTTTGGAAATCTAACATTCTTCCAAATCTTTGACGCTAACAATTTTATTCTCCCTTTCCAACTGAGCTCCGTGTCACTTATTCCTTGTAAGCACTTAATAACTATTTTGACTTTTGGGGATTTACTTTCTTTATTAAGAAATCGTCGTAACAAAACAATTATAAAAAATACTTCACAAAAATTGAAATTGAATTCGGATGATTGTGTGCCATCTTCCGTGTGATTACAAAATGTATTACTAGTAAAAAAGGAATTTATTTCAATATGGGAATTTTATAAACGATTTATTGTGTGTGTGTGTTTGTTGTTCGTTCTTTAAAGATGTTATCAATTCTATTCTTTTTCATACAATTAATACTAGATTAAAACTACTTTGTCGGGGGTTTGAAATGGGTATTACTTGATAACAGTTATTCTCATTTGAATTTTCAATGGGGGACTTGGAAGTGAGTGTTATTGTTTTGTCAGTTGTTGTGCCGATTATTTTTTTTTCTTTTCTTTTATAGATTCTAGAATCTATCGGACTCTTATAATAAAAATTTCATTTTAATTTGAATATCCTTCGTTTTTTCTTTTGCTTTCTTGTATTAATTATTGTTGCAATTTGCAATGTTTAACTTTCGGTTTTTGGTTTTTAAATTTTTTTTTTATTAAAAAAATCTCTGTGGTTTTTTGGTTTACAGGAAACTTATTTGCCTCTGTAAATTTCGATGATACGATCCTGATCGACATATTCGAAGATATGTGGAGCATCCATAAGAATGCCAATGGTACCGGCAGTGGTGACAATGAAGAACAGATACAATTGTAGACGATCGATGACCATGGCAACGTATTTCCAATCTTCTCGGGTCTGTAAAATGAAGGGTGATAAGAATTATTATAATCAAAAGTTGAGAGTCATGTCAATCAAATGATAGCTATGTCAATTAAAGTGACAGCTATGTCAATAAAATGACAGCCAGGTCAATAAAAGTGACAGCCATGTCAACAAAAGTGACAGCTATGTCAATAAAAGTGACAGCTATGTCAATAAAAATTGCATTCCTGCATATAAAACCAGCTATGTCAATAAAATGACAGCCATGTCAACAAAAGTGACAGCTATGCCAACAAAAGTGACAGCTATGTCAATTAAAGTGACAGCTATGTCAATAAAATTACTTCTATGTCAATAAAAGTGACGGCTATGTCAATAAAAGTGACAGCAACGTCAATAAAAGTGACAGCTGTGTCGATAAAACGACAGCTATGTCATTAAAATGGCAGCTATGTCAATAAAAGTGACAGCTATGTCAATAAAATGACAGCCAGGTCAATAAAAGTGACAGCTATGTCAATAAAAGTGACGGCTATGTCAATAAAAGTGACAGCTATGTCAATAAAAGTGACAGCTATGTCAATTATAGTGACAGCTATGTCAATAAAATTACTTCAATGTCAATAAAAGTGACGGCTATGTCAATAAAAGTGACAGCAACGTCAATAAAAGTGACAGCTGTGTCGATAAAACGACAGCTATGTCATTAAAATGGCAGCTATGTCAATAAAAGTGACAGCTATGTCAATAAAATGACAGCCAGGTCAATAAAAGTGACATCTGTGTCGATAAAATGGCAGTTATGTCAATAAAAGTGACAGCTATGTCAATAAAAGTGACAGCTATGTCAATTATAGTGACAGCTATGTCAATAAAATTACTTCAATGTCAATAAAAGTGACGGCTATGTCAATAAAAGTGACAGCAACGTCAATAAAAGTGACAGCTGTGTCGATAAAACGACAGCTATGTCATTAAAATGGCAGCTATGTCAATAAAAGTGACAGCTATGTCAATAAAATGACAGCCAGGTCAATAAAAGTGACAGCTGTGTCGATAAAACTGACATCTATGTCAATTAAAGTGACAGCTATGTCAACAAAAGTGACAGCTATGTCAATAAAATTACTTCTATGTCAATAAAAGTGACGGCTGTGTCGATAAAACAACAGCTATGTCATTAAAATGGCAGCTATGTCAATAAAAGTGACAGCTATGTCAATAAAATGACAGCCAGGTCAATAAAAGTGACAGCTATGTCAATAAAATGACAGCCAGGTCAATAAAAGTGACAGCTGTGTCGATAAAACGACAGCTATGTCATTAAAATGGCAGCTATGTCGATAAAACGACAGCTATGTCATTAAAATGGCAGCTATGTCAATAAAAGTGACAGCAATGTCAATAAAAATGGCATCCCTGCATATAAAAGCAGCTATGTCAATAAAAGTGACAGCTATGTCAATAAAAGTGACAGCTATGTCAATAAAAGTGACGGCTATGTCAATAAAAGTGACAGCTATATCAATAAAATGGCATTTTTCAATAAAAAATTACATTTGTCAATGAAATAATAGCAACATTCTTTATCTCCAAAAAAAAAAATGCCTATGTCACAGTGAACGTTTTTCCTCAAAGACAATTTTTCTCACTAGCAAAATAAGTTTCAAAGCCCCATTTTACCTGTATATAAAGATCTTCATTCCTCAAATGTTCCGCTATAAATTCGACCGCCTCCGTAGCCTTGCTCGCTTCCGGCGACAATAAAATCGAATCCGATGACTCACTCTCTCGTCGTCCATGATCGCCGAGACCCAATTCGGCACCGCTGTTCACTTTACGATTAATTTTACAATTAGGATGATGTAAATCAGACAATTCCATAACTTCCATCTTCGATTGTTTGCCCCCAATGGCACTGATTTGCTTGGGCATTTCGGCGGGGGAACCGTACGACGTTGGATACGTCTGGGCACTGGTGCCCGGCATTTCCATCATCCAGCGTAATCGTGTCTTGCGCGGACGTTTCATCAGCAGAATGGCCGGCAAGTACTGGAGAAAGGCGCGACGAATCCAGTTGGGCATACGGTGGGTGCGAGGCCCTCTGAAATTCCAATTGATAATGACGACCGTGACCAAAATGGACACGGTATTCATGATGAAGGTGAAGAGCAGATATTTGGCGATGAGTGGCAGCACCAACGACGTGGGCGGTAGAATTTTCGACACCAGCAACAGGAACACAACCAGTGACAGTAAAATGCTGATGCCCAGTGTAACCTGGTCGAAAGGGCGAAAGATATTTTTAGAAATAATCATCAACTATTCGTGGCAAACCTTACCTTTTCTCCGGCTTCGGCTGGCAGATAGAAGACCAACACGCACAAGAATGAAATCAGCACAGTGGGCAGAATTAAATTCACCGTGTAGAACAGAGTCTTCCTTCGTATTATGATGTAGAATGTAATGTCCGTTTCCGTCGGATGATTGCCATCTCCCTCATACACATTCAAATAGGCGGGCACTTCGATAATATCCCATGTGCCAGATTTCCAGTAATCCGATAAATCGACGAAATTCTTATTGTTGTACAAGGCCAGCGACACCTGATCACCGTTGAAGGTCCACGAGCCGAACTTCATAATGCACGTTTGCTGATCGAAGGGAAAGTATGTGACATCGATGGTGCACGAACTCTGATAAATGGCCGGGGGCACCCACAGCACTTCCCCAGTAGGATAAATCAACACGTTGGACTTGTAGCGCACTTCATAATTACCATCGGCACTAGGTTGGCGGGGGAAAAGCGAAAAAAAAAATTTATTTTAGTAAATATCGCTTGTTTGGTGTCCTTATTTAAACGATTATCTACGCAACACACTATAGGTAAGAGAGTTTTTTTTCGAAAGGTTTACAAAAGAGTTTATATACTTGGTGTTTGATAATAATTTATGAATGACAGTTGGCGATTTATGATTGACATGAACAAGAAACCTTCACTTTTTGGGGAAGGAAAAGTTCTCGCAAATCCAAAAATCTAGGTAATGGTTCACGGATCTGACCCAACCTCATGTATTATAAAACATATTCAATCATGAAGTAATTTTTCTGAGAAATGTGAAACCCGACGAGTGAAAAAATTACTGACGAAAGTCTACTGGAAAAACGCGGGCTCTGTGTGCCCATCGATCGGACACGATCTGGAATGTTTTCCTAAACTAAATGCACACTTAGATTATGAATTGACAATTTGGTCAATGGGGCCGATTTTCCAGAACTCTATCTCAGCTGGAATAGCAGTGATGTGTGCGAGTATCCATCAGGCGGGACCATAAACAACTTTTGTTTCAGTGTTTCAACTTCTCTAGAAAAGCATTAGCCGTTCGGAGCCGGCTTTAAACAAGTAGGTCCCGCTCAGTGGGTATACAAATTATATCGTAGACAGCTCACTGATTCGAGAAAAGTTCCCCGTCTTCATAGAATGTTAAGGGGAGTAAGAATGTGGTCTTGCATTTTAATTATTATTCTGCATGTGAATTTTTTTGTTTGAACAAATTTAAAACTTTTGCAAATTCTTGCTTTAAATACAAAGTTGTCCTCTAAAAATCTGAAAATTTTGTTGCTTAGAAAATTCTTGGCGTTATAAAAAAAAACGTTGTCTCAGAACGTAGAGAGGAATTTCAATTTTCTTAAATACATCTCAATTCCCCAAACAATAGTCAATCATTACCTAAATACTGTTTCGGCCAGCCTCTTCTAGAAGTTGTCTCTTTTTAAGCAAATTTGGGCTCACTAAAAACTGCCCCAAATGCAAAATTCCCCTAAAAAATCACCTACATTTTGGATTTTTTTTTTAAATTTTTAAATATGTACTTCATTTTTCGTCCGATAGACGTATCGTCAAATTTTTCATTGGGAATTTTTCATAAACTATTTGGAGATTTTTAAGCGCCCCGGTAGGCGAGTTGGTAGCGTGCTTGTCTATCAGCGTGAGGGTTGTGGGTTCGATTCCCACCAGAGGCTTTGGTCTGTCGCTGCAAAAATCTAAAAATATATAGTCTGTGTCACCCGGTTTACCCTTGGACCCAAAAATTAGAATATAAATTTACTTTGTATTGTAATTAATAATAAATAACTAAATAAAAAAAATGTTTGGAGTTTTTTTTTAGAATTTTTGGAAAATTTTCACATTACTTGCGATTACCATACTTGCGATTATGGGATTACTTGCGATTACCATAAATAATCAAAAGTAATCAGAAAATAATCCGACTTCTATCCGAGATTACTTTTGATTCTTTCTGATTATTTATAGTAATCGGTAATGTTTGCCATTTCCCCGTACGTTTTCTGCGCTCTTCATAAAAACTGTATTCTGTCCTAAAATCCCCCCTCTAGACTGGAACACTACATCCGGCATGTGTGGTTTGTTAATGATTTAAATGATTGATGGTAGTTGTAAATGTACTCACTTATTGAACAAAACAATATCCGGTTTCCAAACCTTATCGGGCGGCAGACGCAGTACACCGATGCCGCCGTAATCGGCTTCATCCCATTGTAATTGATAATCATACCAAACCAAACGTAACCATACGTTTGATTTCATAATTTGATTTTTCTCATTCTGTAGGTCGTGGTGGGAGGGGGCGGGCGCGCGCGCGTGCGCATTTGCATTTGCGAGTTTGTGATAATATTTGTGATTTGTGGATTTTATTTGATTTTGTCAGTTCGAAACAAAACATGTGGCAGGGTTCGGAGATATGTGTGAACGATTTTACAAATCGTGTTTGGTTTTGGATCGAAAAGAATATTATGTGATAAAGTTATAGGGGTTTGTTGGTAATTTTGTTTTTGGTTGTAATTGATTTATTTGATTTTGCAGGTTTATCGATTTGATATGTGTGAGAATTATTGCGAAGAGCATTTTTTGTTTTTTTTTGTTTGTTTTATATATATGTATATAAATATAGAGGAAATAAGAAGAAGTTTATAGAAAAAAAAAACAAACAAATCAGTGATCGTTGTCTTTTGCAAAAAAAGTTAGTGAGCTAAATTCAAAACAATCTTCAAGTCAATCATTAACATTAGTAGGGTTAGTTGTAACATAAGATTGATATGAGTTTTTCTTATTTTTTCTGTTTTTTTTTTTTTTTTTGTACATTGCGTTCAGTTCTTTTTACAAAAGAAAAAAGAAAAACAAAAACTTAAAATAAATATAATTGGTGTTAGTATAAGATACAATATTTACATGTAACGCAAAAGTCTCTGTACATTTGCCTAATGAACATTTTGCTTAAACATTTTGAGTGCGGAAAAAAACGAATCTTTGGCCATAAACATTTCATTTTATGGACATTTCATTGAAATCGGTTTTTCTCGCCTAGGAATGTATGAAAAGTCATTGCGTATGGTCGGCTGTGGGACTAACAGTTAGTGAATGTGACCAACATTATCCAACCGAAAATGTGAAAAAAAAAACCGATTATCATAAACGAAGAATTGCCTCAATTTCAAAACGAAACGATGGTCCTAGCAAAAAAAATCCTTTTCATTTTCACGTTAGGGTATTTTTGTTAGGCCTAATTTCCTGGAACCTTCGAAAATAAGGGCAGTTTGAATTTTTTTTTTCGCACATAGCGAAACCCTCAGCAAAAACGAAAACTACGGGAAATTCTAAAAATGTTTACCCAAAAACGAAAAAAAACAGTTTCAATATTGAATTCTGACGGGAAAAAAACCAATAAACGCCGATGCACAGTGGCCCAGAGTTTGTAACTTCTGATCTAAACAATTTTTTGGAGTTCTGAAAAAAACTGGTTGTAGGCAAGGAGTGAGGGATTATTTTAAGGTGTAAACATAAGAAACAGGACAATTGGTTATATTTTGGAAAAATTTCAAAAGTTGAATTTTTGATTTTTGATTATTTTTTTTTTTTTAAATTTTGATGTTCATAGTGCGCATTAAAAAATTACCTATTTCATATTAAAAATTGTCACTTTTTTATGTTTTGGTATACACAGGGTTCTCCAACAAGAGGTGTTCTTGTGAATCACCCGGTATTTCGGTAGCTGTGACTTTTGAAGCTTTTACTCTTTGACATTTGACAAGTAGATATTATGCCATTACTAAAAATGGAACGATACACGCTTCAACAAGGCATTGAAATTATTAAAATTCACACACAAAAATGGTGAAAATCTTGCAGTCACAGTTCGCAAAACTAAAAAGTTTCCACGGACCGTGTTCTCTCTTGAAGAGGTGATCACAATTGGCCACCGAGATCTTGTGATTTTACACGTTGCGACCTCTTCCTTTGGGGTCACGTGAAAGAGAAGGTCTACGCCAACAGTCCAGCGTCGATTCAAGACCTCAAAGATGGAATTCGTGAGGCTATCGAGGACATAGGGCAGCCATTTTGCGATTTGGTTATGAAAAATTTCATGAAAAGGATATGGACCTGTAAGCGTGGTCGTGTGGTGGCCATTTGGCTGATGTTGTTTTTCATTATTAACGGCATACCTTCCCCTTTATTATGAAATAAACATCCAAGCATTTATCTCAGAAAAATTTAATTTCCTTTACTCGCTCGCAGGTGGCGAGTCAGAATAAAAAATGCTGAACTATTCACTTAATGGAGCAGACACGATGCAGAAGTTTTCAGTATTTTCACTGTAACCAGACCATCATTTCATAGGTGTATTTTTTCGACTCTTCCCAGCGACCAACGAGCTGGAGACGTTTTTTTTTGCATTTTTCGTATTGACGTCTTGTGCTTCCCCAGAATCTCCGATATGAGGGCCTTTCGGCGAAAACTATTGGAAATACATTATGTTCGTCCTCGAACAAACATTATGTAGAGTACACTGGCAGGAGGATGCCCAGTTCAGTTTGTTGACTGTCGTGTGCTCCGGGTGATCTATTCAATGGTTTATTTTTCAATCAGATTTAGTTTTTTTTTTTTTTTTTGTAAACTAACACTCAGGGGATGTCCCCTATGAATGCAATAGGAAGTTAGGGTATTGGAGGGAGGAAAGAGGGAGTAGTGTTTGTTGATGTTTGCCTTGAATTTGAAAATGTCATAGCAGACAGGAAAAACACTTGCTGGAAGATTATTCCACATACGAACAGTTCGGCTGAAGAACGAATTTTCTCTATAGTGCGTCGTCCGGTCAACCGTCCATTTGACAATGAACGGATGAATCCAAGCAGTGCGTTTATTGAAAAAGTGTTTTGGCCAAAATCAAGCAACCATTGATAACCATGAGATGACACTTACGGTTCCCAATGGTCCTACGGTGTGCTCTGACGAGAATGTGGCTGCCTTCACCTAAAGTGAGCGACTTGGTCCTGGAAAATCTATCGCAACAATTCTAGATTTTCAGCAACAGTCTCTCAGGGTCGAATTGTCTCAGCAATTAAAGCAATTGTCAAAAACCAAATAAATTTTTATAAATTCATTTAAAGTAAAGTATTTTCTTTTTAATTTTTTTTTTTGATTTTTGCGATTCGGGTTTTCTCAATTGACTAAGCAATTGAAGACACATGAGGTGTCGAAATCCATTTAAAGTAAAGTATTTTGGATTTATTTTTTTCAGATTTTTTGGAAAGGATTTTCTGAGTTTTTCGTATTTAAAGCACAAATTTGTCAATAAAAAGCATTTTCCAACTAGTTAAAGGAAATCTTTAAAACGCCAACAGTTTTTTTTTAAATTACTTAGAATTTGCTGTATTAGTTAGTCATTAGTTTTTTCCACTTTCATGGAATTTTTTTAAAAGTTATGTAACTTTTTTTTGTGTTTTATGTAAAATTTGCCAAAAAAAAATGTATATGTGAATGCTAAACGAGCAAAAAAAATCCAATTAAAACTCGAACATTTTTTTTGAAATGAAATGATGACTCAAAGACTTTGAAAATGCTATTTATTGGCCAACTTGTGCTTGAAATACGGAAAAACTCAGAAAACTCGAGTTTTTCTCAAACAACGGTTTGCGGATCTACTAAACCTTTTTAAAAAAAATCTAAGAAAATTGCCAAAAAAAAAAATACTTTACACCTTAGGCTATCAAAATCAGTCTGAGCCAAAAAAATATTTTTTTTTGGACACCCTTATGAGCATCCGACACCCTAATGACACTTCTCAGTTTGGACGTTCAATTTTTTTTTTTTTTTTTTAAACCATTTTTTTCTTACAAGGCTCGTAACAAGCAAGACTGCTGCCGCTGGAGCTCAGAAAGCCCACAAGTGATCCTTGAGAAGCAAATTCATTCTCAGAAGGTGACTTCTTGGAGCGGTGGTATATTTGAACCATTTCGGTTAACGATGAGGGCTACAGAGGCATAACGAAGTTTGGCTTTAGCAGGAGGCCGCGCCATGACACACGGGGCACCAGCTGAGAATTAGTAAACAAAAATTAACATAAATTCAAATTTTGTATTTCTTCAGGATTTTTTTCTTGGCATTTTCAATTTCAACAGTGGATCTGAGGTCGGTGTTTAGTTAAGAAGACTTTGATTTAAAAAGAAAACTATTGGAAATACATTATGTTCGTCCTCGAACAAACATTATGTGATGACCTTTTAAAAAAAATCTAAGAAAATTGCCAAAAAAAAAAATACTTTACACCTTAGGCTATCAAAATCAGTCTGAGCCAAAAAAATATTTTTTTTTGGACACCCTTATGAGCATCCGACACCCTAATGACACTTCTCAGTTTGGACGTTCAATTTTTTTTTTTTTTTTTAAACCATTTTTTTCTTACAAGGCTCGTAACAAGCAAGACTGCTGCCGCTGGAGCTCAGAAAGCCCACAAGTGATCCTTGAGAAGCAAATTCATTCTCAGAAGGTGACTTCTTGGAGCGGTGGTATATTTGAACCATTTCGGTTAACGATGAGGGCTACAGAGGCATAACGAAGTTTGGCTTTAGCAGGAGGCCGCGCCATGACACACGGGGCACCAGCTGAGAATTAGTAAACAAAAATTAACATAAATTCAAATTTTGTATTTCTTCAGGATTTTTTTCTTGGCATTTTCAATTTCAACAGTGGATCTGAGGTCGGTGTTTAGTTAAGAAGACTTTGATTTAGTCCACCGATTTCAAAAGATTCAAAATGAATGTTTAAGCAAAACCTTCACTATATATCTTACTATTCTAAATTATTTGTGATTAATATTTACATTTGTTTAAAGAACTGAAAAGCAACTAAGAATTCTAGTTTTACGTAACAAAAGAAAAGAGCTATACAGTCGCACTACAACTGATCTGAACACGATTTCGTTAATTAAAGTAAAGTTCATTATTAGTATGTAAATTCATGACCAAACACAAAAAAAGAAAATTCTGTTTATTTTTTTTATTTTTATCTTTTTTAGTGATAATAATAAGTATTAGTACATGGTTTTTTTTTTGGTATTAGTACAATTACGTATTTTGAGTTTTATTTTTTTTTTAATTGACAAACACTTACGACATTGATTAGCTGTACGAACGCCAAACCAAATCTTACTCCAACTTTTTGTGTCATATTTTGTACGGGTCGTATGAGTTTATTGTACCCTCGAAAGAGGTCACGCACCAGACGCTCTTCATCTTCGGATGCATTAACTACGTTTTGGTTTTGTATTTTTTTTTTTTTTTTGGTAATGGAGAGTTTTGTATTTTTGGTTCAACATAAAAATATATAGAAAAACGAATAAGTAGATGCAAAAAGAAGGTTTTTGTTGGTTTTTGTTTTTATTGTAAAAGTTGTTCTATTTTTTTTTTTTTGAAATGAACTTTAATGAGGCAAAACAAACATTTCTTACTTTGAAGAAAATTGTATAACAAAATGAAAGAAAACGAAAAAAAAACTGAGAAATACCAAACAAAACAAAACTGATAAGTAGGCTGATAAAGGATACGAGTGGGTGGAGGATTATGGAGTTATGATTTCAAAGTGATTCTAGTTAAAAGATAGAAATTGCGAGGTGTTTTTTTTTCAAATATTTACCGGGGGGGGATTGGTTTCTAGCCCTAAATAAAAGGTTAATATTTATTTGGTGCTGTCCCTAATGTGGGAGTTTTTTTTTTTTTTTGGTGGGGTGGGGGAGCTTTGTTATAGAGGAGATATTAGAGAACTTGGTAGAGCTGCGTTTCCACTTGAACCCGCAGTTTTTCAATATTTTGTTTGGAAAGGAATTTTATATCTCACGTATAACCCTTCGATGGGACTTGCCAAGTATAACGATTTCTATTCCTATGCCCATTTCAACCTACATCACAAGTTCCATTTCCAGGAAATGAAAAATAAGGTATATTCTTCACAAAATTGATGATTTAACTAGTTGCAGGGAAACTTAAGTCTTGTTGAAAAATCTAGTTTCTTCTGATGAGTTTAAGTTGATGATGAGTCAACCCGTTTTGCGTCACATTAAGAGTGTTATACTCGAAGGCAAGCTAATTGATCGGTGGTTTTCCTGCTTAATTTTCAAAATTTTCAAAGATTTCTCGTAAGATACTTCCGTGCCGGGAAATGAGTACCGCGCCCATACCATCTCCCTTTCTATCTCCAATAGTCTGAAAGACAATTGGCTTCGGTAAAACATAATTTTGAGTTTCTGAGGTTTGTAAAGAAGTTCGCCATTGACTTGCGACGACATCGGAATCGTATAGTTTACTTGTCGGTGTACCCTGAACTTTTCAGGGCGCCAACTACAACAATTTGTAGATTCTGGCTATTTAAAAACTTGGACTTGAAAAACTTTTCTTAATTTCAATTAAGTCCCATTTTAATTGAAATACTGGGTTAATTTCAAAAAATTATTTAATAAAATAATATTCAAATTAATAAATTGAAAAATAAGGAGAATTTTTCCCAATTCAAATAAGTCCCATCTTAATTAAAAAAAAATTTGAAATAATGAATTAATAAAATAATTTTCAAATTAATAAATTGAAAAAGGTGCAGAATTTCTCTCAATTTCTTAATTAAAAAAACTGGGTAAATTTGAAATAATTAATTAATAAAATAATTTTCAAATTGAAAATAAGGAGAATTTATCTCAATTTCAAATAAGTCCCATCTTAATTGAAAAACTGGGTTAATTTGAAATAATTATTTAATAAAATAATTTTCAAATTAATAAATTAATAAATTGAAAAATAAGGGGAATTTTTCTCTATTTCAAATAAGTCCCATCTTAATTGAAAAACTCAGTTAATTTGAAATAATTATTTAATAAAATAATTTTCAAATTAATAAATTGAAAAATAAGGAGAATTTCTCTCAATTTCAAATAAGTCCCATCTTAATTGAAAAACTGGGTTAATTTGAAATAATTATTTAATAAAATAATTTTCAAATTAATAAATTGAAAAATAAGGGGAATTTTTCTCTATTTCAAACAAGTCCCATCTTAATTGAAAAACTGGGTTGATTTGAAATAATTATTCAATAAAATAATTTTCGAATTAATAAATTGAAAAATAAGGAGAATTTTTCCCATATTCAAATAAGTCCCATCTTAATTAAAAAACTGAGTAAATTTGAAAAAATTAATTAATAAAATAATTTTCAAATTAATAAATTGAAAAATAAGGAGAATTTTTTCCCAATTTCTTACTTAAAAAACTGAGTAAATGTGAAAAAATTAATTAATAAAATAATTTTCAAATTAATAAGTTGAAAATAAGGAGAATTTATCTCAATTTCGTTGGTACGTTTAAAAAAACGGTATAAAAAGAACTATTTTGGCCTAGTCCACCCATTCCTAGTCTAGTTCACCCTTAAATTTTTTTATTTAACGGTAAAGATTTTTGGCACGACACGTAATTTTCAACGAAAAGCTGGTCCCTCATCAACCTGTTACAACACCGACCACGGAACTTTCCTGTCGGCCTATCGACATCTGGAATCAGTTAATTTTTTATTGGGTCAGTATGTCAGTATGTGATACGCGTTTTCAAAATACACCTGCAGACATGTCACAGGACATGGAACTCATAAACAAAAATTATCACATTTAACGGATAACAGTGAGAGAGAGAGAGAGAGGACACGCATAAAGAGAGAAACTGAACGAAATTGAAGTTGGAGTAAAATTATCCACTACTAGTATAAAGAGAGAGAGAGAGATAGAAAGAGTGTGAAACTTAAAGGAGGCACAAGTTTTCAACAAGAGGCAGACAAACTTAAACAGATATTGAGAGAGAGAGTGTAAAAGACAGAGAGAGAGAGTGTGTGTGTTTATATTTTAAGTATGTATGTAATTCAAAATTTGAAAGGAAATGTAAATAATAAAATCAAAACGAGCTCTTTCAACGTGTGTTTATTGCTATTCGAGAACATTTAATGGTGAGAGGGAGAAGTGTGTGTGTGTGGATGTGTGATTTAGAGAAAAAATCTTAAGGTGAAATGGTAAAAGAGTTCAAGATGATGTGAGAGACGTAGACTTAAATTAGATTAGGTAGTGATACAGAGAGAGTGAGAGAGAGAGAGAGAGTGAGGCAGAGGCAGAGAGATTTAATCAAAGTACAGAGTAGAGTGATAAAATATCTTTTGACTTAGTTAAAAGTTGTTATGCAGACAACAACAAATGCGAGATGGATGATGGCATTAAAACAAAGCATACTTTTGGGGGATGACTCAATAGATACACTTGACAAAATCTCATAGTGATTGCAATTGTTTGATTTTTGAATGGGAAAAGTGGGACGGGTTGGGATTTTTGAACTTTATCCAAAAAAAAAACAGAAGGACGGCTATTACAAGAGGGCGACCAAGAGCGGCAACGTTTGCGAAATATCTTCGGGTGGCGTTGTCAGTTATGCTGTGCTAATTGTAGGTGATGTGTGCTAGTTTTTGGCCTGAATCGTTTTGAAGGAAGAAATTAGAAGGAGGCTTTGTTGGGAAATATCTGATTTTGTGTGCGATTGTATATGTAAGAAAAAGGAAAATTTTCAGTTGTTGTTTGTTTGTTTTTTTTTTGTGGAAATGTGACGTTGCTTTCTTTCTCTTGTTTGGGTTTTGTTTATTTAGTATATTAGATTGATTGGCAATAGAAGGAGTATGAATTAAGATTCGGCTGTTGATACAGAAATCTATCTTTTTGATTAATATCATCATCATTGGTGGTTAGTTAATGTTTCACAAACTAATGGGAGTTTGTGGTAAAACATTTCTATTCATTTTTTTTTTCTTTTTTTTTTTCATTGTACATATATATCGGCACAGTATGTACACATATACAAAGTACAAACGCAACCCTTATTATCGGGGCTTGTTGTTTTTCATTTTCGTTCATTCGTTTTTCGATTGTTTGTCTTAAGGTTTGCGTTTGTCGGTTTGGCTTGTTCTTTTTTGGTTGTTGGCATTATTTGACATTACACGTTTTTGCAAAACAGGGAGCAGTTTCAAAAGAAAATCAAGGGATGCTATAAATATTTCGTTTGATTATAATGCTGTATATTTATCTATATGTATGTTTATATATATGTATATATATTTATGTAGAGTATATATTTCGTATATATGAGAAATCTCTGAAGGGTGGGTGGGGGAATTCATTGAGAATAACAAAAAGATGAAGAAAAAAGAGTTTTCTGGTTGTTGGTTGTTCTAATATTTCATATTCCAAGCGGTAAAGAAAAAACTATAAATGCAGGAAATTGATTGGTTTACGTTCAGGTTGCTTGTTTGGTTAGGCTTAATACGAAGGTCATTGTGAGGAGTTAAAAGCGTTCGAGAAAACTTTGGCAAATTTTAAAATTCCTAGTATATCTGGTTGGTAGTAGGCAGTAGGTGAAACATCCTGCTTCCTGTGTTGTCTCTGTATGTGTATGAGTTTCTTATTTCGTTCTGTTTTCTTTTCATTTTTTGTTTTGGGGTAGGGCCTTGTTCAGAGAATGTGGTGTTCATAGTATATGATGCTGGTGGTTGGTTGGTTGGTTGGTTGTTGGGGGGACTCGAAGGGTGTTGGGAGATTTTAAAAAATTGTCAAAGTTTTCTTTGTTAAATAGTTTGTTTAAAACTTTAGAAAAAAATCAAATCATTGCTGTGCGTTACATTGTTTCGCTCTACGTATTTATGTCTGGCTCCTGGTTTTCGTTTGTCGTTTATCGTTCTTTTTAGAATCCTTGTATTCGGTTTCATTTAGAGTAGTCTTCACTTTACAGTTTTGGGAAGCTGTTACATAACTCGCCATATATTTATATATATCTTAGTTGTTGTTTTGTTTGGGGGGTTAAGGAGTTGTTTTGTTTTTTTTTTTGTTACGAAATTAATTGGAACAGAAAATAAATTCTCAACGGAAAAGAAATCATAAGTTCATTTTGGGTTTCTTTCAAAAGGCATAATTCAAATTAACTAAATGATCAATTGTTATAGTTGGCTCTACTACCGTACATACCTTGCAACAGAGAACAGGTCAATAGTAATATGGCCAGGGTTACGCCCAGGCCATGTGGGAGTCTCAGGTAATCCATGATGCCCTGGGAATCCTTTACTTACTAGCAGGATCAGCAGCAGAATCGTCTAATCAAAGGCAACTCATCATGATGCAAGACATTTTCATTCGCTTGCCACAAATGCAATTGATTTTTCCAGAAAACCCGAAAAAAATAAACTCTTTTTTTCACAGCAGCGACTACGCCTTGATATTTTTTTCTTCTCAAGCAATTGACGTTATGTGCATAACCTTTAGTTGGGGAAGGGAATTTGTGAAATGACTTTCTTTTTTTTTTATCAAACACACTTTAATTTTACAACACTTTCTATACTTTTTCTCTACTTTCATTACCTTCTAAATTTTCTTCATATATCTGTGTGTGTGTGTGTGTGTATAATTCTTTGCAATTCTCACTAAAACTACCAGTTAGTATTCCGTATTGGATGTGCTTTTAGATAAGATGTTCACCGTTGGGTGCGGATGTGAAAACTGGTTGGTGAAAAAAGTGTATGTCCTGTTTTTTCCATCGTTGTACCCAGGATTCTGGATAGCGAAAATCACATTTGCCTAAATCTCAAACAGATGCTGTACAGCTCACGTATTCGCTCGCTCATAATTTCCCAGGCGCAGACGCCGAAATTACAAGTAATTTTATGCTCAGTAATGAGTTCGCTCTAAACTGGCGTTACCATTTTTGTAAACATTTCATTTGTTTACATGCTGCAAGCGTGTTTTCGTCGGAACCAGCTGTTTTTTGTTGTCACTTATGACCAGCAACCCCTATTCAACGGGGATGATAATTTCTGGAGCGCATATTTCCAATCAATGACGGGAAAACAGTGAAACAGTGCTGCCTAACAGTATGCAACACTTTTTCTTGTACATTGAGCACAGACAGCATCCATTATGGTATTGGCAACACCGGGTTGTACGATGTTGGCAATATGATGAAATATCAGTTGTGCATAGTTTTCCAACAGAGGGCACTATGTACCAAACATGAGGCCAGTGTCCATGTGAGCTGTTGCCACTCTAATGGCCCAGACAGACGACAGCGTTAATGCGTATTAAAAATTCGCTGATGCAAATTAAAATTTTACCCTGACAGATGTACATTTTTCTGCATTTATTAAACAGCTGTTGCTACACAACTGTTTGTCAATAATTTTTTTTGGAATTTACATCGATGTTTTAGTGGAAAGCTGACCTCAGGGCACAATTAAAAAAGTATATACAGTGAAACTTCCATAAGTCGAATTTTCTAAGCAAAGACCATATAAAGGGCAGACGTCGCCCTTTGAGTCGTTTGCTGAACATTTCCAATAGGGTATTTAAACAGTAGGTATTTATTTTTAAAAAAAACATTATGTGCCTTGAAAACCTTTCAAATATTGCCATGCCAATTACCGACATCGAGAGTGTGTAGCCGAACTAATGTGTCAAAAAACAACTTCGGACGTCTGCCTTCTGTATGGTCTTGGCTTCTTCAGTTAAGAGAAATTCCCTTAAACAGTTTTATAAGTAATTTCATAACTCAATGTCTCCGTAAGTCGTACTTTTGTAATGGTGGTTCGAGTTATGGAAGTTACAAATATTACCCAAAAATAAACGACAACAAAAAATATAGAAAATTTACAAAAACTCAGACTCAGACGTGAATTTCAACAACTATTTGTTATGAAAAAACATTATGGGTTTTCAAACCTTTCAAGTTTGTGCAAAATCTTGCCATGCTAATTACTGACATCTAGATGTTGTAGCCGGACTAGTGAGTCAGAAAATCATCTTGGGACGTCTGCCCTCTGTATGATCTTTGACATAGGAATTACCAAAGGGTTAGTAAAGGCTGTGTCAATTACCATGTCCGAAGTTTGACTTCTCATTTGTTTGACGTCTTAAATATGGCCACGAGGTCAAGCGAGGTAGTCCGATTAAGACATAAACTGTTATAACTTTCAAACTAATTGCTCAATTCTTTTCAAACAAATTTTAAAAATTATAATTGTAAGATATGATTTAGCCAACAACAAAAACTGTGGTACAACCCTGGGTATTTTGACTGTGAAATTGTGACAGATAAATGGCAGACAGCAGAAAGTTACAACTCGCGGCTGAATTTTTTGAAGAACGATAACTTAATTTTTTGAATAATTCTTTGTGTGACTTTTTGTATTTTAATTCATTGACTTAAATGTTTAATACGAAAATGTATTCGACATTTGAACAAAAAAAAATTATGTAAACAATGAGTTTGACAATCAAAATTCTTTCGAAATGAAACAATTTTAATCAGCTGTTTGCATGGCTCTTCCAACAAGAGGTGTTATTTTGAATCACCCGGTATTTCGGTAGCTGTCACTTTTGATGCTTTTATTCTTTTTTGACATTTGACAAGTAGAAACTATGCCATTACTAGAAATGGAACGATACACGCTTCAACACCGCATTGAAATTATTAAAATTCACTACAAAAAAATGGTGAAAATCTTGCAGTCACAGTTCGCAAAACTAAAGCATTTTTGGGTCGTTGTGAACCACCTTGTCAGACTGCAATACAGACATTGTCGCATCTAAGGCTGGCAAATGTGATAATAAGGGCCGTGACCCTAACACATTATAAAAAGAAAATTTGAAAAAAAAATTTTTTTTAAAAAATTTTTTTTTCAACAAAATTTTTTTTAAAAAATTTTTTTTTCAACAAAATTTTTTTTTTCCAAAATTTTTTTTCCAAATTTTTTTTTTTCAACAATTTTTTTTTTTTCAACAAAATTTTTTTTTTTTTCAAGATCATTTTTTTTTTTCAACAAAATTTGTTTTTCATATTTCAACGGGCTCAAGGCAGCAATCGTGGTTGGCTTGTCCCTTTAGACGAGTGCCTCAACCCGAACAAACAACCAATCTTTCATTTCCAGTATTCAAACTAGGGGTTTGGAGTATCAAAACTTTATTCTATCATAAATTAAAAGCATCGCTCAAAGAAAATGCAAAAAAAAAAAATTAATTAAACTTAAACAAACTTAATTTTCTAAAACTAAACTCATACTAACACAAACTTAGCCACTAAGCAAATTGAAAATCATAGAGTTATCATAAGTTATCTGTTGCAAGATGATTAAAATAATATTTACAAGAAACTCAAATGCTGCAGTACATAAGACCGCCTCCGTGTTCTTCCCTTCCCTTCCGTTCATCATCATCAATCAATTTGTCCCTTGTGTGTCACATAGGAATCGTATAGCGAGGATTCCTTTTTCCGTTGCTTCAAACGTGAACAGGCAATCATCAGCGAGGCGGACAGAATGCAAAGCATCACCGAAAAGGTTGCTGTCATGGCAGAGAATGTACTTGTCTTGAGGCAGGTTTGATTGGGATTTGGTTCCAGGCGGCGGGCATTCGCATAGAGGTCCTCGTCATCGGCCTCGCCTTCCTGGAGGACACGCAACGATTGGAAGAGATTGACATTTTCGGATAGAGATGTTTCGGGTTTTTCGGTGGCATCGGTTAAGAGGTCATTTCCCATTTCATCGGGCACTGTGATGTTGGAGACATCACGTTTGGTAACGGCCTTCAAGTTGCGCCAGTGACAGGGCTGACTCTGAAAGACACAACACAACATAATTAATATCATTTGCTATTCGAAGGTCGCTGAGTGAATGTATCTACCGGACAACGGCCATGACACATGCGCACATCACATTCTATATACAAAGCCGGCGAACCGGTAAAACGGAAAGTCTTCATATAGGCATAGACCTGGGTCTCAAATACCCCCGAGTCTGACCATGAACCTCGGAAGCGGGATATCAGCTTGTCATCCACCGGGCAGCCGTACTGATCAATCAGCTGTATCCGTTTGTTGGCGCCATTGTGGGCAAAACAATCGTTGACCACAATATCAAAGCCATCTGTAAACGGGAACAAAAGTCATAAGTCACTGTTTCTCAAATATCTGGCTCGCTAAATATCACCATATTTGCTTCTCATATATATGATCAAGGTCAGGGGATCTCCCACACGCACTGGTCCCGTCACTCGCGGCCCGCCAATGCCATAGCCATTCTGTATCTCCATGTAACACTCGGGAGGGCTTAAGGTGAAGACCACTGGATTTCCGGTAGCCACCCTGCGTTGTGAATCAAATTCGTTTAAATTTCTATATAAATTTTTGTGTGTTCAAATTTCAAACAGGTGCATGCAGATTCAAATGTTTACTCACTCCACATCCAGAAAGGGAAACGTTACCGTCTTCCAGAAATCATAGCCATACTCGCAGGTCACCTTGAAGTGTTCATCGTATTCCTCCTCGATCAGCGGATTATATTGCACGGTCACCGTGTTCCACATGAAATTCTGTACAAATATTCCGTATGGTTTTTGAGACAAAAACGATAAAGTCAATTGTTGGTAAAAACTCACTGTGGGATTTTTCTGATTGTCATTGTGCAGAGCATTCTTGCCCAGTGTGCCACAACGGTTCAATTGTATAAAAAACTCGTAGTAATCTCTTCCCGATCCATTGATATACATGCAGTCGGGATCATAAGCATAGCCCGCCGAATAGACCAGACCGCTGAAGGAGCCATTGAAGCCAATGCGAATTTTCATATAATCATCCTGGCACTCAGCCTCGATATCTGCAAGGAGAAATAGTGAAACAGTATGAAATAGAAGTCGTGAAATGTGACATGGCCAACTTAGTCAGATCTCAGTGTACTCTCTCTATAACAGCGGTATCATAATAAAATGTCCTCAAGCGTTTTATGTGAAAGACTTAAGCCGCATCATTAGTTCGTATCAGTTTGGCTTTGGTCCTGGGAAATCTGCACCTGACCAGTACTGTACATTGCGACAAATCATGCAAAACTCCCTCCCCCGAGAAATTCAAATTTATTCATACTCGATGAATATGAAGCCAAAAAATGCGTGCGTTGCACAGTGGTCCAGAAACAAATTCCATCGGCCAAAAGTCAGCAAGTTTTGATCAAGTAAACATTTTATTAATTAAATTCACTATTAAAATGTGAAAATCGGGGAATCGAAAAATGAAGATCTCGAAATCGAAAAAGTAAAAATCGAAAATTTAAGAAATCGCGAAATTGAAAAAAGTGAAAATTGCGAAAATGTAAAAAGTGAAAATCCCGAAATCGATAAAGTGAAAAATCGCTAAATAGTGAAGAAGTGAAAATCGAAAAAGTAAGAAATCGTGAAATTGAAAAAAGTGAAAATCGCGAAAATGTAAAAAGTGAAATGTGAAAATCACGAAATAGTGAAGAAGTGAAACCCGGGGAATCGAAAAAGTGAAAATCGAAAAACTAATAATAGCGAAATTGAAAAAAGTGAAAATCGCGAAATTTAAAAAGTGAAATTCAAGAAATCGAAAAAGTGAATATCCCAAAATCGAAAAAAGTGAAAATCGCGAAATTGAAAATCACGAAATAGTGAAGAAGTGAAAATCGGGGAATTGAAAAACTAAAAATCGCGAAATTGAAAAAAGGCAAAATCGCGAAAATGTAAAAAGTGAAATTCAAGAAATCGAAAAAGTAAAAATCACGGAATCGAAAAAGTTTAAATCCCGAACTTCGAAAAAGTGAAAATCGGGAAATCGAAAATGTGAAAATCTCGAAATAGCGAAGAAGTAAAAATCGGGGAATCGAAAAAGTGAAAATCACGAAATCGAAAAACTGAAAAACTAAGAAATCGCGAAATTGTAAAAAAGTGAAAATCGCCAAAAATGTAAAAGGGTAAATCTCAAAATCGAAAAAGTCAAAATCGCTAAATCGAAAAAAGTGAAAAGCAAATTCGAAAAATAGCAAAATTACAAAAAAGTGAAAAACCCTAAACTTCAAAAAAGTGAAAATCACAAAATAACGAAAAAGTGAAAATCACGAAATCGAAAATGTGAAAAAATTAAAAAAGTGAAAATCGCAAAATCAAAATCGTGAAATCGAAAAAGGGAAAAAACACAAAATTGAAAAATATGAAAATCACAAAATCTAAAAAGTGAAAATCACGAAATCGAAAAAGTGAAAATCACGAAATAGAAAAATTACTATTACATCTAGTGAACATTTTTGAGTTCAGTAAAAAATATCTTGCCTATTTTTCACAGAACCCAAAAACGTCCAGAAGATCGAAAGTTATAGAATTTAATTCTGGACCAATGTGCAGTGTAGAATGGCACGGACTGATACACAATCTTCAAGAAAGCACCTATTTGAATATATATTCAATACCCAACGAGGTCTCAGAAAAGAGGAAATTCATTTTAGCATAAAAAAAGCCTCAGCCAAAGATTTCCCCGAAACCGAATTGATCACAGGGAGCAAAATAAAACCATCGCTTCCTTGCTTAAGCTGATGACATCATGGAACGGAATAAGTGTGAAGATAACAGGAAACTGTCATCCAAGAGGATGACAATTCAAATTTGTGTAACAGACCATGCAGACACCGGGACTCGGAACGACCAAGTCGCCTAAAATCTAATGAATAACCAAATGAAGGTGTAGGCGGACAGGAGACCTACTTATGTACGAGGGAAGTCTTTGAAAACGAATTTGATCACCTAAATTACAATTTGTTTTCAAAATTCTACGTTTTTGAAGATCTCATGAAATGGATGCCAAAATGTTGACAAGTTTTAACAGTGATATTGTTGTCTTTCCCCAGGCCCATTTCATTTCAATGTCGAATACTTACGCTGTACCCTGGTGTTGTTGTGACCAAAGTGTTTGTTATAATCGCGATCCCAGTATTCGCCATGCCATTTCTCCGACTCATACGGAGGCCCCGCATGATAGGCGGCACTGCCCGTCGATGTTGGCGAACCCGAACCGGTCGAGTCGTAATCACTATCGGCGGGTGGTGGCGGCAAATGGGGACGACCAATGCGATAGGGTATATGGCCCGAAGATTCGGGTAAATGATCCGTCTGCAAACAGGAAAAATACCCACAACAAATTAAGAACTTCAAGAAACAGAAAGCAAAACAGAAAAAACCCACCGCTTCTGCTTGTAGTTTGGACGATCGTTCAGTTTCCTTGGTACGATTACGGATTTCTTTCAGAGGTTTCCTCAGCTTCAGTTCGGCCGTTTGGCCCGAACGTTTCAACAGCTTGGGCGATTGGGTGGTCGGTTGGGTTATATACGATTTGGAGGGTACAACCACCAGATTGAGATCATCATTCGAGGAGGTCAAAGCTTCATGATGTTGCTGTTGTTTCTTTTGAACAGCCGAAGACGTTGGCAAAGCGGACGGTTGTTTGAGTAGTTTTGTTTTGGAATTGCGTGATGTCACACCTGTCGCCTTACTAATGGGCGTATAAGTGGTGGTTAAGTCTATGGTTGTGGAAACGGCTTCCGTGGGCTGGTATTCTGTTAGGTGCAGCAGGAGAATGAGCTGAAATGAAAGAAACCGCGTTAATAATAAAATGTCATTAAGCTGAAGAAAAACAAAAGCATTGCACGTCTCGGCATTTCTGCTGGATGATCTGTTGAAACTCTTTTTTTTTTTCTCAACAGACACAGGGGGGGGGGGGGGGAAATAAAAAGTAATGTTACATTTTTTTTCGTTGTTGCGATCCTCTTCAAAGCAACGGATTTTTTCACGCGTTTTATGCGCAATATTTCCGCATGAGCACAACGCATTGCATTCATTCCAGCGGCATTCAAACGTTTTGCTTTCTGTCTACGCTGAAGAAGTCATTATCAAGCATTTGTCTGAGTTTGTTTATTGAGACGCATGTGGTTTTGTATGAATGTTGTACAGATGTACGTGGCTATGTTTCACTGCTAAAACAATGCCTCATTAGTTGTTGTGATTGCTGTTAATGTGTTTTGTTGTTATTGTTGCTGTTGTTTTTGCTGTTGCATACGCATTGAACAATTTCATTTTCATACGCAGATTTTTTCTTCTTTTTGAAATGATGAAATTGAAAATGAAAATCATTCGGAAAATTGTCTGGGATATGTTAACATCAAGTTTGTTACTTAAGTCTTTTGTTTTGTACTACCGTTGGCGGCTCAATCAAACTAGTGGGAGGGCGTGCTGTACGGGGAGTGATAAGTGTCGCCGAGTGTGTGAAAATTTTGTTTTGAAATGAGATCAGGCACACAAAGATTGTAGTTGTCTCAAAGTGTACTCGAACCATTGCCCCGCATAACAAAAGAAAAACATTTTAATTTACTATTGGACACTAGTAGAGCATGTTTTTTTTAAATTTATTTGATTGCAATACAAACTAAATAGATCTCCTAATTGTGGGTACAAGGGAAAACCGGGTGACGCAGACCATATGGCTCGATTTTTGCAGCGACTGACCAAAACTTCTGGTAGAAATCGAAATCACAATATTATAAAAAAAATATAAATATTTAAAAAAATACAAACAATTTGTTGGGACATGAAATATATTGTAATAAAAAAAATAAAAACAAAAAAAAAATGCTCATACTGTTTTTTTTTTGTTAAAAAATACTCTTTTTCCTTATTACGAAAATCTATTGTTATTTTTTTTTTGGGGGTGATTTTTCAGAATTATTTTGGGGGATTCTTCATTTGGGTCGTTCTTTATTTGTTCGGGGGATTTTTGGAGAAATTTGTCATTTATTTTGTGGGATTCTTCATTTGTTTGAGGGATTTTTCAGAATTGTTGGTTCTTCATTCTTTATTTGTTCGGGGGATTTTTAAGAATTTTTGGAGAATTTTTTCATTTATTTTAAAGGATTCTTCATTTGTTTGAGGGATTTTTCAGAATTTTTGGGGTAATTTTCATATTGGGCTTTGGGGGGAATTTTTCATTTATTTTGGAGATTCTTCATTTGGGACCCTTCATGGGTGTTTTAACGATTTTGATGCCCAATTTTTTAATGTAATCACAATTTCTCTGACAAGACTTAACAGTTGGCAAAGTCTACATAAACAACAGATGACGTAAATCTGTTTGCAGACAGTTTCGTTTGGCTGCAAAACTCCAGATGTCTGTAATTCTTTTAAATTCTTTTAAAGAAATTCAATGGTAGATTTGTAGAAAAATCATAGCTGTCATCTTTAGGAAAACTTCAAATCTGTCTAAGGAAATCTGCCTTATTTGCTTGTCTTGGCAGTTGGGTCTCTGCTTGTTTCAGAAAATGTCACAAAAGTAATGAACTCATATGACATTGAATTAGTTCTTGCGAAGGAAAATAACTGCAGGGTTTTCCAACAAGAGGTATTTTGGTAGCTGTCACTTTTGAAACATTTATTCTTTGACATTACTACAAAATGGAACGATATACGCTTTAACAACGCATTGAAATTATTAAAATTCACTACAAAAAAAAAATGGTGAAAATCTTGCGGTCACAGTTCGCAAAACTAAAGCATTTTTGGATCGTCGTCAAGCACCTTGTCGGACCGCAATACAGAAATTGGTGGAAAAATTCGAGCTATTGGGACAAGTTTGTGATGTGAAAAATAAAACCCGTGCACGTCGCTCAAGAACAACTGAGAATATTGCTGCTGTGCGCCCAAAGTGTTGAAGAAAATCCAGGTTTTTTATTCCTTGTCGATCTTTGGATTTGGACATTACAGCGTATTTTGCAGAAAGACTTGGGGTTTTAAGGCTTATAAAGTTCACTTAACACAAAAACTCAAGCCGGCCGATCATCAACGTCGTGTCTTTGCTGAGTGGGTCCTTGAAATACATGAAAATTATCCGGAATTCCATTGAAAAATCATCTTGACTGATGAGGTCCATTCCACTTCGGTGGCTTCGTCAACAAGCAAAATTGTCGCATCTGGGGCTCGGAAAACCCAAGGGTTATTGTTCAGAAGCCTTATCATTCTTAACCTTTGACTGTTTGGTGCGGTTTATGGTCCCGCGGATCATTGGACCTTAATGAGGTTGGGTCAACAGTTACGGTGAATGGATGGCGCTATCGGGAGATGATTAATGATTTTTTATGGTCGGAGTTGGATGATATTGATCTGGACAACGTTTACTTTCAACAAGACGGCGCTACGTGCCACACAAGCAACAAAATCTTTGCTCTTTTACGGTAAGAGTTTATGGACCGAGTTATCTCTCGAAGTGGACGTGTGACTATCATACAGAAAAACCCGAGTTCGAAACCGGTTAAGTCCATCAAACATCAGCGGCTGTTTCCACCTCGTAAATGTTGGCGACTTTACGAGTAAGAGAGCATTCTCTAAGCCATGTAAAACTTCTCTAGAAAAGCATTAGCCGATCGGAGGCGGCTTTAAACTGTAGGTCCCGGACAGTTAGTATACGAAATTATATCGTACACAGCTCACCACAGAAAAAAATACGGGCCAAAAATATTCAATTACTGTCGTAATTGAAATTAAGCTTGGATATCAATTAATGTTGTAATTGAACTTAGAAATTCTTGGTGAAATCAATGTAAAAAATAGTAAAAAAATCAATTACTTATTTAAAATTTGAGTAATTGAATTCACAACTTTTGTAATTGGAAGAAAATCAATTAAAAAAATAATTGAATTGACGAATTCCATACAAACTTCGTAATTGATTTCAAAAATATGTTTTTTCTGTGACTGATTCGCGAGAAGTTCCCCGTCTGTTCCTTCATGGAATGTTAAGGGAAATACGTAAGTAAGTTATCTCTCTCATGATGACATGAGACTATCGAGGACATAGGGCAGCCACTTTGCGATTTGGTTATGGAAAATTCCACAAAAAGGATATTGTATGTTGTTTTTCATTATTAACGGCATACCTTCCTCCCTACTATGAAATAAACATCCGATAATTTTTTTCAAAAAATTTAATTTTTCTTTGAATACCAAAATAACACCTCTTGTTGTAAAACCCTGTTTAACTTTGGCTGAAAGAAAAAAAAACTCCTTGAAATTCTAACTGAAGTTATTATTTTTTTTTAAATATTCCTTATCATCAACATCGCTTTGTTTCATTTTCAAACTTCCACCGAATGCGTACAAAAGCCACACATCGATGAACAGCAAATCTGGCCAATGCACATACCGACAAGAAGAAGAATTTTCCAAAAATATGACTTTCAATCGGAAAATCTTGTCTGAGCCGGCAATGCATGCAGCTCAAGGGACGTTGTCATAACAATCACTACTCAGCGGTGCACTGCCATAGATCTTTAAGATGCGGCTGGGTAATGAATGAATGTCCGTCTGGCGATCGGTCGGCCGTTTTGTCTAGGAATGCGTTTGAGCTTAGCCTCAAATAGCTGTACTCGTACTAATGAATGGAATACACATTTTAATAATTCTTCTCGTGCGAATGCAACAACAACAACAACAACAAAAAGCCAATAATAACATAAAGATTGCCATGCTGAACATTGTGCTTAACATCCATGGATGTTCATATGCATCTGGCATCGGCCGGTATTTGCATGCATATGGCAGACCGTACATCTGTATGATTTCGAACAAAACATAATCTTTTTATTTGGTTTGTTTTGCCCCCCCATCATCAGCGGCAGCCAACGAATCGAAATATGTATGAGCGAACATACGCAATATCAACTTCCGTTAGTTATAGAGGAACAACGTCGTCGGCCAATGAAGGAATGATGGAAAATCAAGCCGATGAAGAAGAAAGAAAAAAACAGTGGAATCACTTAAGATTGGCCAATATTGGTTACGGTTCATGTGCCCTAACCTGACCGACCGTCGGTCCGACCAACCATCTGTCAGCGAGTGTGTAGTCCGGCTTGTTATGTTTTCGTTAGCCGCGGCTATTTTGCCATCTCCTCATGTTATCCAAAGTTCCATTAGGCTTTTGTGGCCGGCCGTGCAGCATAGGGCAACACTTATGATGTTGCACTGCAATGTCCGTTGGAGAAGTTCTTATTAACGTCGTTGTGTGTTTTGCTGGCTTCTGTTCAGATTTCTTCTATGCATATAAATTGCATCCGAAATAGTAACTGTTTAAGTGGATTGGTTTTTTTTTTTTTTTTTTTTTTTTGTAACAATCCTTTAATGTTTTTCTGATTAATCATCATCGTTACATCATTGGTTTTTGATGTCCAATCAACAAACGAGTCTTCTAAAGATGGGAGAGATAAAAAAAACCTCTTGTGTTTTACTGAATCGAAAGACTTAGGCAACGAACTGCAAGTTATGAAACTGTATATGTGTGTGAAGAGTGTGTTCTCGAACCCCCCGCTTTAGTTAACGCATTTATAGTTATTGGAATTAAATATTTTAAAATTATAAACACTTGAAAAAGTTGTGTATGTCAACCTGTCCGATTAGGGGGGTTGGGTGGAAATAAATATCCATTTTGCACTATTCACAATATCAAAATAAACAACGTCCCTATGCAAATTTCTCGTCCTCCGTGACCTCTCGTTGTAACCTTCAAACTTCTTGTTTTTGACGGGTGGCACAGACCGTATGGCTAGATTTTTGCAGCGACAGGCCAAAGCCTCTGGTGGGAATCGAACCTACAACCTTCACACTGCTAGGCAAGCATGCTACGAACTCGCCCACCGGGGCGCCCAAAATAAATGAAAAGTAATGAAAAATCCCCACCAAAAGCCAAATATGAAAATTTCCCCCAAAAATTCTGCAAAATTTCACAAACAATTGATGAAAAAATTACACAATGCCAAATCCCCCAAATATTAAACAACCTCCACGCTACGAACTTGCCAAACAGGGAGCCTGAAAAATGCACCAAATGAAGAAATCCCCAAAATAAATGAAAAATCTCCCCAAAATCCCAAAATGAAAATTTCCCCAAAAATTCTGAAATGGAAAATCCCACAAATATTATTAAAACTACCCAAAAAAAAAACATTATAAAGTAAAATATATGATTGACTTGTGTTATGAAAATATCCAAAAAAAAAACGAAAAATGCCCCAAAAATTAAAAATTGGAAATTTTTGTGTTGCCATTTTTTTGGGGCATTTTTCGTACGAAAAATGACTCAAACACAAAAAAATCATGAAAACTCCCAAATTTCCCCAATTTTGTATCAGATTTTTTTGAAAATTCCCCAAAGCCCAATATGAAAATTTCCCCAACAATTCTGAAAAACTCCCCGAACAATTGATGAGAAATTACCCATTGCCAAATTCCTTTAAATAGTAAACAACCTGCACTCGCCAACCGGGGATCCTGAAAAATGCACCAAATGAAGAAATCCTCAAAATAAATGAAAAAATCCCCCCAAAATCCCAAAATGAAAATTTCCCCAAAAATTCTGAAATGGAAAATCCCACAAATATTATTAAAAAATACCCCAAAAAAACATTATAAAATAAAATATATGATTGTGTTATGAAAATATCAAAAAAAAAAAACCAAAAATGCGAAAATTTTTTATTTCCATTTTTTTGGGTCATTTTTCGTATGGAAAATGACTCAAACACAAAAAAATCATGAAAACTCTCCAATTTTTTTCATTTTTGGAAATTCCCCAATTTTGTATCAGATTTTTTTGAAAATTTTTCATTTTTCATACATCCAAAAAATAACTGTGTATGCCCACAATAATGAAAAATTGATATAATTGAATTATGCAAATGTGTATTGCAGATCAATAGGGATTGAAAATGGGACCGAAGGTTTGGTAAAAAAATCACTGACAAAAACATTACTTTCCCAAACCTTGTTTGGAATTCGTAGTAATTAGCGATAGCCAAATGGGCGTGGCTTGGGCTCACAGGCCGTTATGTAGCAAAATCAGGCCCTCATAACGTGTGAATCAAATGGAACGGAATTTCAGCAAATACAATGTCTGGGGACCAAAACAAAATGTTTCCTGACACAATTGGCAACCCAGAGTCCAATCCAAGAATGCTGCAGTATGTTTTTAGAATGTGGATTCCGTGCCATTCATTAAATTCAAACGAAAAAAGACGTTGTTACATGCCTTTTAGAGATAGGACTGACTTTCTGTCGATACTGAATTATTGAAGTAATGTGACTGAAATTATGTACAGATGTGTACTAGGAAAAAATACCGGCTCCTTATGCACATGATCCTTGGAACAGAAAGAAACGAAATGTCCTCAGGAAGTCAAATATGAAATTCACTTAAGATTTGGGTGAATTTTCGTTCCTGACTCGTGGCCACCATTAGCCGAATGATGTGAGTATACAAATTTAAATTTATTGTCCAACCCAAAACTTTGCAAATTTTTACACCGCTACTTTTAACTTTGCTTGATCGACGTGAGGGTTCAAGGGACGGGATTGAAAACAGATTTTTGTTTTAATTTGAAATTTTCTCACTCGGAAAGAGGTGTAGTTTAGGTTTTTTAATAAGAATTTAAAATTTATAGGGATCCCGATTTGAAAAAATCCTAAAAATAAATGAATCCACTTATTCGAAACCAAATAAAAGCATTTGCGGCAAAGAAGAGGATGATTGAGAAATATTCGTAGCTTTGGTATCGATTTAATTCAGGGACCGGTAGAGCTGATGTCGTTCGGCTACTACCTGGCCAGCCGAGGCAGCCATTTGAATGATATTATTTTCCATTATTATCCGGAAGGATTGTACTTTCAAATAAAAAAAAGAAATTTGAGAAAATATCCAGTATTTTTTTTATAGAATTTTCAAAAAAAAAAAAAAAAGTTATTTGGAGCACCCTGTATTTTTACACATTTTTCTTAACAAAGGTTTACAAAGCTGCTATAATTTTTTCCGAATACGGGGTAAATGTTTACAATTTTAACACCAAACAGATTCGCTAATGGACAAATTGAAATATTGCAAAAAGTAAAAACAACCAAAATTCTTAATTCTTAAAAAAAATTAACCATTATTAACCAGGAACTCCAAAAAAATCTTAATATATATTTACCCTCGACACTGATTCACTGACTCTGTCACGCAGTACGTAGGAATTTAAATAGGCATTCTATAATAATTCTATAAATAATAATAATAAAAAAAATAATATTTTTTTTGTACAGAAATTGTGTTTTCCCCAAATTTTTTTTTCCCAAAATTTTTTTTATCAAAATTTTTTTTTTCCAAAATTTTTTTTATCAAAATTTTTTTTTCCAAAATTTTTTTTTTCCAAATTTTTTTTTTCAACAATATTTTTTTTTTCAACAAAATTTTTTTTTTTCAACAAACATTTTTTTTTTCAACAAAAATTTTTTTTTGAACAAATTTTTTTTTTCAACGAAATTTTTTTTTTTTTTCAACAAAAAATTTTTTTCAACAAATTTTTTTTTTCCAATTTTATTTTTTTTCGAAATTTTTTTTTGCAAAATAGTTTTCTCAAAATAGTTTTTACAAAATTTTTAAAATTAAGTAACAAATACTTTCGCAAGCAAATTAACGGGCGCCATAGGCGCATTACAACTTACACTGATTCATTGATACACTGACTCCCTGATTCACTGACTCTGTCACGCAGTACGTAGGAATTTAAATAGGCATTCTATAATAATTCTATAAATAATAATAATAAAAAAAATAATATTTTTTTTTGTACAGAAATTGTGTTTTCCCCAAATTTTTTTTTTCCCAAAATTTTTTTTTTTCAACAAAATTTTTTTTATCAAAATTTTTTTTTCCAAAATTTTTTTTTTACAAATTTTTTTTTTCAACAATATTTTTTTTTTCAACAAAATTTTTTTTTTCAACAACATTTTTTTTTTCAACAAAAATTTTTTTTTCAACAAAATTTTTTTTTCCACAATTTTTTTTTTCCAATTTTATTTTTTTTCGAAATTTTTTTTTACAAAATAGTTTTCTCAAAATATTGTTTACAAAATTTTTAAAATTAAGTAACACATACTTTCTCAAGCAAATTAACGGGCGCCATAGGCGCATTACAACTTACTATATATATATATAAACACCAAAAAAAATTTTTCCACAGTAGCTTCAAATCCCAAGTGGTCTCCATGGAACAACTCAAACGTATGGATTCTTGAGCAACTAAATTATTTTGTACACCGTTCTCTAATTGGAGAAAAATTCACCACTCCGTTACTCCATGGAATGTTGTGTGAAATTCCTAACAAATTTCAAAGGATTGAGATAAACAAAAGACACAATTTGTTTGAGATGACTTGATGTAAAAGTGTCCTACACTAAAATGTTAACTAATCCCCCAAAAACAAATTCCAGACATTTCACACAATCACATTTTTGTTTTCGGTTCATATTCAAGGGAAATAGTTACACGTACAACCGATGAAGTTCACATAAAACTGCTCCAATTAACGTAAGTGTGTACTCGTGTTACTCATGCATATGCATGCTTAACAACATATATGATATAATAATGGTTTAATTAAACACTTTAAGTGGCAACTCGGCCGCTTACCTGAGTTATTAAAACCAACACATTTAGAATGCGTCGTCGTCGTCGCCGCTTGTCATTGAAACGAACCCATGGAAATCCAAACATTTTGTACATCAATTGTGTTAGCATTGTACTTGAATTTCGCCCGAAATTGAATGGTACCGCACTGAACTGAAATGAAAAACAAAAACCAAAAATATTTGTTTTTATTTAATTTAATCCAGGATATCGCCAACTACACGTTGAGTAATTAACACACATTTGGCGTGAATGTAAAGGTTAAAATGAAATAATTAACGGCAACAATTCGATGCAGACGGAGAGCTTCGGCAAAATTCTAAAGTAACTAATTAGAAATCATCAAATTGAATATTACGTTAATTAGTAAAATCATACAGAACACACTTTAATAAATGACTTCACAAATGTTATGTAATATTAGCGATGAGAATGGCTGTGGGCCGGTGGTGTGATGGGATTTGAAGGACGTTAGGACTGGGTCTTGAGCTAGGAGCTGCCATTATGCGAACAATCCCTTAACGCCTCATCTCTTAAGGCGTGGTGAAGTCAGTCGAGGCAGGCACATGAATGAAACCATGTTCCGCAAATAAATTATTGCTGTTTCGAACAATAAAGGATTTTTCCTCAAAATAAAAATAACAAACTTGTATTTGAACCACCCTTTACAATCACACCAGTTTAATACATCCATGGTTTTTTTCCATTCTAAATCATTCCACATCACCAAATCCAGCAACACCCTTTTGACAATGTGAAAATGAGCACGAAACCGTAGCAAGCAAACCGTTAATCGTGTACATACTTAGATATTAATGAATGAGTAAGTATGTGCATATACATATCTACACACACACACACGCACACGCAAAGAAACTATCCATACACGCACACACCCATTTCCAACGGAGTGCGCTGTACAATGTATGAACAGACAACCCAGCTACACACATACATATGTGGACCGATATTCACATGAATAAAGTCATTAAATCCCTATGTGAACATGTAATTTTTCGGCAAAAGTTAAACACACACACTCATGTATATACACCGTTAAACACCAAGGTCAGGAAACTTCAGTTTTCCAAGTAAATGAAGAAGTTCTTCACCGAGCAGGGAGCAAGACCATAATTTTACTTATACTGAAAGGCAAGTGTATTTTGGGAGGAATTTTCTTTGTGGTCACTGACAGCCGAAATACAGAAAATGTCAGCACGTTTCACCCAAAAATTACTTCATCGGAATTTAACATACAATTCATTTGGTTGCGACATTACAAGCGATTGTAAAGTGAAAAGGTTTCACGTTGTCATGGTGGTTTAATTATAAATGACAAAGACCACTATGACCATGGGCTGTATATTTCCCAAGAAGACATACAGTATTGTACCAAGAATAAGGATTCAATGGATTTTTCATAAATTAATATCAAGACATTTCGATTGTGGAAGTTTTTCTCCCTTAAAGCGATTTTTTGTTGTTGCCCAATTTCGTCGTTTTTCAACCCCCAAGCAACTTTCTGAAGTCTCTTATCAGTTTCTATCTATTCTCGTTTGGCAAATCTCGACTTTTCAATGAACTTAGAACTTTACAAACATCCACACGATAAAGGTGGCTACAAATACAAGCATTTTTTTTAATATTCAAAAAATTATTTTTAGTATTTATTTATTTGTAAAAATTATATTATAATTAAATGACAATACCATCTAATCAGAGAGCACTGAAAAAGAGAACTTCGGCTAATAAGAATCCATTTTTTTTGGAATATTCATAAGGAACACAATTTTATTCATGTGGCTTCCTCGACTGGCTTCTCCTTTTATCTAATTGTCCCCAACCTGGATGAAGGTTTCTGGCTCAGTCTCACGAATGGCTTGCTCGATATTCAGCTTAAGAGCCTGAATCGTTAATGAATTGTCCGCATAGCATTGGTCATTCACGGAAAGCGGCAAACAAAAAGTCGAACGGCGTCAAATCTCCGGCTCCGAGGTGGCCGAGGTGGCCGAGATCGCCAAGATGGCTGATAACACGCAAAAGATCAATTGTGACGTGGGTTGTGCCATACAACTCAGCTTCCTGGTGAAACCAACGATCATCCAAGTCCATGCCACAAAAAGTAGTTTGTCATGACTCTTTAACACACGCCATTAATCAAAATAACATTTCCAGCATTTTCAAAAAAAAAAAAAAAATTCAGTCTCTGAAGATGCATTGGCTTCTCGACGACCACGCGCTTGTTCTACCAAATGTAGCACGTTTGCTTGTTAGCATGTCCACCACATGTAGGGTGTTAACTTGGACACCCTAATGTTCATGAGTAAAGTTATTCATTTCCTTCGCCGGTGACATCATGATTTTCTCTCCAGATTTCGAGATTTAAAAACAAATATAAAGGGTTATCCATTTCGTGGTTTCAAAAGTATAGGGCTGAAATTCGACATCTGTCAAACTAAGTTGTTAAACCAATTGTTTTTCTTTTCAATTGACGAAATTGGATTGGAAATTGACATTTACGAAATTGGATCGCGTAAAAATTACTAAAACCTACCACAAAATGGTAATTCTGGCACAGCCACAGATCGTGCTTTAAGAGGAGATTATGGTTTATGGTTATGAAGCATATGAAAAGGGAAATTTCTCTGTTTTGGAACATTCATTTCCAAACAAGAAAAATCTGCGTCAGGGTTTAGGGCAGCCAAAGACCGTATTACGACTTTAGTGGGAGGGAATGATGCAGGAGATAATAAGTTAAGACCCATGCTGAAAATCCACGTGCCTTCAAAGGTTGTAACAAATCAGAACCTGGTGTTATCTGCGATCAAATAAAAAAGGGTGGATGACAGCAAATCTTTTTGAAGGCTGGTTGAATAATTTTGTTGTGAGTTCTGTGACAAAATTTAATTCAGAGCAAATTATTTCAAACAAGGCATCGCTAATTATTGACAATGCACCTAGCCATAAGCTAACTCTCACACCTGACAACATCAAAGTCGTATTCCTACCACCAAAACTACTCCTATACTTCAACCAATGGATCAGGGTGTAATTTCTAACTTTAAGGCTTATTATTTAAGCCGAGTTTTCAAGAATCTTATCAAATATGTTGATGGTCCAAACCGGACAACTATTACAGAATTTTGGAAGCAATTTAATATATTTAATGCTATTGAGGACATTGTAAAATCTTGGGATGAAGTTAAGGAAACAGCCATGAATGGAGTATGGAAAAAATTATGGCCCGAATGCACTAATGATTTCGGTAGTACATTACAAAACATTCAAGAAATTCAGAATAAAATTGTTCCTATGGCACACGAAGTTGGTATGGATGAAGTGGGCAACAAAGATGTGGCAGAAGTTCTTGGATCGGGACAGGAAGATGTTTCAAATGAAGAATAAATAGCGATTCTTGAAGGCAGCACGGATGCAGAAAATGCGGGGAGTCTTACGCATTGCGAAAATTCTCGTATTTTGACATCGCAAAAAATTTCAAAAGCGTTTTCTCTTATCCAGGAAGCTATCGATATATTTTCGGAAAACGATCCTTCTGCATAAAGAAGTCTTAAGGTTTCCAGAGAAATAGAAAACTCAGCAAACGTCATTAGTTTATTATTTTTCTAAAAAAAGTGTTGCAGCTCCTAATATTGAAGCATCTGTAGAATCTATTTCCAATACTAGTTTAGATGAAGGATCATCTACTAGCTTAGGCGAGGGCTCATACAACTCATCAGAATAGATATAACATTTATAATTAATTATTTTTTAATATGTAATGTTAAGTTATTTATTATTTTAAAATTAAACGTTCTTTTTTAATGTAAAATTTGCTTTTTTAATGAATGTCTTATGTATTTTTTTTCAAATGAATATTTTTTTTTTCATATCACTTTGTTATAAATGTTTTTAAAAAAAGAGTTTCGCATAACGAACATTTTGGGTACACATCTATGTATTTTCAATACAAACGTATACTAATATGGATCTCGCTTTACGAATCTTTTTTATCCCTGGAACGTATCTATTTATTTTCAGTAGAATGGCATATTAATATTGAGCCCGCTATACGAATATTCGAGGGATTACTGTATCATGAAAACAATTTTATATGAGTTTTATTTTCGTTTTTTTTTTTAAAAGCAAAATGGACAACCCTTTACATTAACGAAGCTTTATAAACCTTTCCGAAGAAAAATGTGTGAGAATACAATTTCCACACATTTATCTTAACAAATGTTTATAAAGCTGTTAAAAAATTGTTCCGCAAATAATTAAATTGTAATCGCCACAAACGTTTTTTTTTAGCCACCCAATTCACTGGTTACAATAAAACTATTTTCTCCGGGCAGATAAATTCAAATCTGCGAATCTACTTTGTGCTAATTATATTGCCCAGGGGAAGTGTCCTCCATACAAGAGTGGTGGGTGGGTGGATGTGGGTGGGGGTAAGTGTTTGGTTGATGTATCCACGTGTTTCCCCAAACAAAACAAAAATACTAAAGCACACGAAATTAAGTCATCTTCATAATAATGAACTTATTTTGGGTTCAGATCAGATCTACAATTAATTTCTCTCTACTTCTCTACCTTGAGACATTATTAAGTTGTTCTTGATAATCCGCCAACCAACACAGCTGCCGCAGGGGCACAATCAGGCAGTCGAACAAAGTCTTACATAATTACTGCAGACTTGGAGCAAAATTATTATGAACAACAAAAAAAAAACCAAAGTAAGGCAACGGCAATAACGACAACATGTGTGAACATAAATGTACATATTAAACACACTTGTATGTCTGTATGTGTGTGTGTGTGTGTGTGTGTGTGTGTGGGTATGTACATACTTATGTCTATGCAGTACATGAATCATTATGTATTCCCTAAATACTCCACAGACACAACGGTTAAGTCACTCAAGCATTTGGTTTCATTCCTTAACACCGACAAATGTTGTAAATTTTCAAATACAAATCTGGTGACCTTAAGATAAAGCACCTCCTCCCCCCCCCCCCACGACCACATTTGCCGACCCCTCCACAACGAAAAAAACAAAGTAAATGTTCATCTTCGAGGTATTTATGTGTATCAGCACTTCATTTAAATAAATTATTTCCCCCAAAGAAAGACAAAAAAAAAAAAAACGACGACTTAAAAGATTTGTAGCATGGATGGAAAAGCTATTACGGATAACACATGAGTGGGTTCGGATTCCTCTATATATGTGGGTACATGTGGGCATTCACCCTTAACTGTAGGTGTTTAATATGGAACATACGAGCGTTTGAGTATTCGCCTTAGCATACGTATAATTTTCCATTGAAAATTGCGACCTTGGCTTTCAAGCATTAATGATTTATTTCAGATTTTCCATTGGAATCGGCTGGTGGGGTGTGGGGTGATTTCAACACCTCTCTCTCTCTCTCAGTTGCGTTGGCCGAACTGTGTTGGTGGCGGTGCTTGGACGGTAGGGGGCATTTGATACGCATTAAACTAAATATGATATTGGTTTCTTCACTTAGCTCGGCTGTTGTTTTAGCATTATGTTTACAAAACTTCCGTTTCCGTTCCATCGCCGGGGAAAAAAAAAAACATCCGAATGAAAAGCGTTTTAGTTTTAGTGTCCATGATGTTGCTTATTGCTGTCGATAGTGTTACAGTGGTTCTAAATAATAAAAAAAAAAGGTAATTTTGATTTTAGCTAGCGAAATTTCACCATTTCTGAGATTATTAATAACTGTGACACATTTTAAGGCCCCGCCAAATTGCAAATACCAACCTTCAGGTCTATCCATCAGTAAACAAGTTGCTGTCACTCCTCAGAGATGCCTTAACATCAGAGACATACCACAACATATGAACCACATTTGAATTAAATTCAAAACTCTCAGAGACAGATATTTTTATGGGAATTGCACGTACCCAGAGAGCCCAACACTCCCAATCCGCCCCCATACTTGCTAAAAGTTGTATTGAAAATAGTACTGAGTACCAAATTAAAGTGAATTTCGAGCATCTTAGAATGGTAGGGGAATTTTCTATGGGAGTTAACCGAAACGGTCTACAGTGGCTCAGACAAAATTCCATTCGGTCATAATTGTGATATGCGATGTAGATTTTTCATTTTCATTAAGTAAATTTGTGGATTTGTTGAATTTAATACATTTTTAAGACTAATGAATATATAAATAAATTCAGGAACTTTTGATCCAGTAAATATGCGTTGTAGAAAACTGTGTTTGAAGCGCTAACATGGTTGCATGACAAACTGATTAATTCACCAGTGTCATGACCAAAAGACGGATGGTGAACTCTGGCATATGGGAAGTATGTAGCCCTTAAAACAAGACTGCAGATTTATTGTTTCACCTCAGTGGAAAATGTGTTGAAGAGGACACAAAAAAGGGGGACAACGAACTAAAACAGGACGAAAGGGTACGAGAGGGGAGGACTGTGTAGAAAGTCTTAAATTAATATTTTATATGAGTTTTATTTACGTTCATCTTTAAAAAGCAAAATGGATAACCCTTTATAAATGAAAGTCGGACCAAATGATAAACGAAAAAAAAAGTATTTCAGTACTCAGTAACCTGGGGTTTACACGAGACTTTTACAGTAACCTTCCCATTACATGTACAATTAATTTGTTGCCAGTCCAGTACACATATTCTCTTCAAAATCATAGAAAAATATCGAAAATCATCTGCAAAAAAAAATTGAGGGTCTAGAAGTGCATGTGCATGTTCATTTGAAAAAAGTCGTCGCACAAGTAACAACTCTCAAGAATTGTGACCGTCCGCAGCGATGTTGCCCTACAACCACAAATTGTCAAAGCATTTGGGGAAAAGTAGAGACAATCTCCAAACTCCAATTAGGATTCCAAATAAGATCCTGTTTTTAAGATTTCACCAAAAGTAACATAAGTAACCAAGGGACTATTTCCGATTTATTTAAAATTTTCTTAAGAATCCCCGTTTGGGTCCCGATCTAGAAACCAATCTCTATGAAATGGATTGCCTTGAAACCACTGTTTGGTAAAACATCCGCATGAAATACGTTTATTGCCAATGTCGTTGTCTTGGAAGGAATTACTTTTTTTTGTGGCCATATTTACATGGCTGCCGCTGGTGTATTTGATTGCCACTTATGTGTCATAAATGTAACATCTGCTCATGTGTTCGTCTTCATTTTCCGTTTTCCATCACACACACACACACACTCACACTAAACGATGCTTTAATCGCAATTTTATAATCTTTAGCTGTGTTGTTGGTATTTTTTTTTTGTTCTTTGCCCAAAGACATGCGCTGGGATGTCTTATCGAGTCCATTATTATTGGCTCGGATTTGTGGTCACAACATTGAAGGTCAGCCAACAAATCACAGTGCGTACACTAGACATGGATATTCAAGGTTACGACATCACACACTTGTACATTGGTCTCGGTGGCGGCATTTGTTGGCACTGACAATGCTATTGTTTCATTGATCAGTCAGTCCGTCGGTCCGTCCGTCCGGCAATCACTAAAAAGTGAACACGATAAATAAAGAGAAACTTTAAGCGGTTTCCACAATTGGCCATGTTAAAACTTGTAAAGTGTAATGTTTGGATTTTAAGTGATCATGATGGATCATCATTCCGTTGGAAGATCACATCAGGACAAAATTATTAATTATTTTTGTGTAGAAACTACTCAAGAAATTTCGTAAATCCTACACTTTTATAGCCGACCCTTTAAATAAAGTGCCTCTAGGCAATAGAAATTTTAAAACTGTTTGCAAACTCTGTGACAGCAGAGAAAATATTATTGGCAAATTTCCTTTATCATTACATTTTTTATTATTATTCATTCCTAACTGTTTCATTTCCTGAGAAAGACTTTGCATGTCCAAATGAATGCACATTTCATACAGCTGATAAACTAACAACCGATATGATTTATTTTCTACCACAGAAATCTTTCGTACCACCGTTCACCTTTCTCAGAAAGTTAAATTTTTTCGTTAAATTCAAATTCGTTGAAATCGAATTTAGATTTTTTTTATATATAAAATTTAGTTAACAAACTGTTTTTTTAAAAAAAAAATTTTGTCACAACCAAACTAAATTTGATACAAAACTCTTACGTCATATTAAAGCCAAGCCAAGATCTAATAAAAAAAACTAAATAATTGGAATGCGATAGCTGCATCGGTGAATAAGAACTGTGCCGCCCAGTCAAAAAACAAATGTTCAGGTTAAATAAATAAATAAAAAAGGCACTTAAAAAAATTCTCAAATTCTCTCTCTTTAGATACAAAACTTTAAATATATTGCTAAATTTGTTTTCTTCAAAATCGAAAATGAAGAAAACTTTCTTTCAATTTCTTTTTCCGTAGTAATGTAACTATTTAAAGTTTTTGTTGTTTGTTTTCTCTTGGGATTGTTGGTTGGTCTACTCGAAAAGTTTGAAAACAGACGTGTTTATTCGTCCTGCGCCCTTCAACCAAAGCATTAAAGCAACATTTTTAAATGGAGCGGCATTCATAAGAATTGAGATGTGCAAAAATGTACACTTACGGGGGGTGGGCACCCCTAAAAATCGCCAAGAAATGGGTGGGAAATGTTACGGAGGCAGTAGGGGGAAACCACATAAGGATGAAAAAAATTGAGTGTGGCCATAGAAAAAATAATTTTTCTCAAAAAAATATAATTTTTGTTTTAAATAATTTTTTTTTAGAATATATTTTTTTTTAAAAAAAAATACATTTAAAACAAAAAAAGTATTCTTAAAAAAATATATTTCTTAAAAAAAAATTATTCTTAAAAAAAGTTTTTTTTTTAGAAAAAAATTAAAAAAAAAATTATTTACAAAAAAGGAGTGGGAAATGTTCCGTGGGCGGAGGTGGAAAAAATCAAGTTGGTACACAAACTTCAGGAAATCACATGAGGATGAAAAAAATAAAAAAATTGTGAGAATGGCCGTAGCTGGCCCAGGACACTCATTAAATTCGATCCACCGCCTATTTTTTTTTTTTATATAAAGTAATTTTTTTTTTACATAAAATATTTTTTTTTTAAAAAAAATTTAAAACAAAAAAAGTATTCTTAAAAAAATATATATTTCTTACAAAAAAGTATTTTTTAGAATATATTTTTTTTTAGAAACATATTTAAAAAAAATATATTCTTAAAAAAAGAGGAGTGGGAAATGTTCCGTGGGCAGTGGTGGAAAAAATCAAGTTGGTACACAAACTTAAGGAAATCACATGAGGATGAACAAAATTTGTGAGAATGGCAGTAGCTGGCCCAGGCCACTCCCTAAAGTCGATCCACCGCCCATTATATGAGTGTGGTTACTCAAATCTCATAACATTGCATAAGGATGAATAAAATGGAAATTGTATTTTTTTTTTTAAAATAATTTTTCTTTAAATAAAAATATTTTTTTTTGTAAAAAGTAATTTTATTTAAGAATTATGTTTTTTAAAAAAAAAATGTTTTTAAATTAATTTTTTTGTTAGAAACAAAAATTTTATAAAATAGGGTGAGAAATCTTCCGTCGGCGGAAGTTGAAAAAAAACAAGGTGGTACTCAAACTTTAATAAATCACATAAGGAAAAAAAATTATCTTGACAGGCCAGTCAGTATTTCAAAAATAGCTAACATAAGTATCTGCCGAAATTGAGGGGGAAAAATTATATGAGTGGGGGTACTCAAACTTCATGGAAAAAATGCAAATTGAATTTTTTTGTTAAAAAAAATTTGTCTTTAAATTTTTTTTTATAAAGTAATTTTTTTAATTTTTTTTTTTAGACATTTTTTTTTACATAAATTATTCTAAAAAAGAAAATATTTTTTTAAAAAAAAAAGGGGTTGGGAAATGTTCCGGGGGCAGTAGGGGTAAATCAAGTAACACAAACTTCAGGAAATCAAACGAGGATGGAAAAAATAAAAAAAAAAAATTGAGCGTGGCCACTCCTAAAATTCGATACACCGCCCATTATATAAGTGTGGGTACTCAATTGAAATTGCATAAGAATAAATAAGCAAATTGTATTTTTTTTAAAAAAAATATTTTTCTTTAAGAAATATATTTTTGTTTTAAGAATATTTTGTTTTGTTTTATTTTTTCTGTTTTTGTTTAAAAATGTTTAAAAAAAAATTTTTTTAACAAAGTAAATCCTTAAAATTTTTTTTAAGAATATTTTTTTTTAAATATTTTATGTAAAAAAAATCCATAAAAAATTATATTAAAAAACCTTAAAAAAAACTATTAAAAAAAAATTTAAAAGACAAATTTTTTTTAAACAAAAAAATACAATCTGCATTTTTTCCATCCTTATGCCTCCACTCATATAATTTGTTCCCCTCAATTTGGGCAGCTATGAACGGCAGCTATTTATGAAATACTGACTGGCCTGTCAAGATAGTGGAGATGGGGGATTCGAGACTCTCTGGAAGCTCTGCTAAATAAGCGATAGAAATCATTGGATTCAAACTAAAACATACGTTTTTATTTAAAAAAAAAATACTCTGCATAGATCAGTATGCCAATTAATTACGTTGAATTTGATTCATGAAAAAACCGACAAGGAACTTCTCTCAGACATTTATAAACAACATCACTCCCTTGTTTTTCCCCCAGTCTTTTAAGTTTTCCCGAAAACACAAATCAATTAATTAAGATAAATTTCATTCACGAAAAAACCGACAAGGAACTTCTCTCAGATATTTATAAACAACATCACTCCCTTGTTTTTCCCCCAGTCTTTTAAGTTTTCCCGAAAACACCCCAGCACTCATTGCCAATTCTTTCGAACATATTTTTTTTGAACGAACCAAACCTGCAACATTGTTTCTAATAACTTACCGTTAATTAGAATTTATTCAACTGAACCGTCACAGATCAAAGTTTATACCAGCGTAGTCTAAGCAAACAGATATTTTGGATCATAACCACAAAGTCGCTGTTGCGCAATACATCGTTTTGTTCAACACTTGTTGCGAAATTGTTGACCTTCAAACGATGACGGTTAAATGAGTTTAATTGCCGAAAATACCAAAACAACCGCAAAATGTTAAGACCGAAAATATTAAAATTAAGAAGTGCAAACTATTCGATCGTAGAACCGTTTTGAATTTAAAATGTTGTCCAAATGCTATAATTTTGTGAATGCGATTAATTTTTTTACGTTTACGTTTCTCTCTTTTTTTTAGTAAATATTTTCAAAATGTATTTTTTGGGACTTCTTTTGTATTTGGATTTTTGCTTCTGTTTTTCTCGTTTGTTTTACGTTTTGGTTGGAAAAACCACTCAAGTGCAAATTTTCCAAAAAAAAAAAAAACGGGCGAACAAACAAACCAGCTAAACAAACAACCGAAAAAATGCTAAATAAGAATCGGCCACACTTGTTAACGGTTTAGCTTTACTACTATTTTCGCTGTTGTTGTTGTAGTGTTAATGTTGTTGGTATCTTTTCCATTGGTATTATGTAACTTCTGTGCAACACTTTGAGTTTTTTTTTTTTTTTAATTTTTTGAACCGTTTCTTTGGCGTTGTTTTTTTCTTTTTCGGTTTGCTTCTGTTTTAGCTGCGTTAGGTGGATGGGTGCTTCAATTCCAAACCGTAGAAGACGCCGTAGAAGCAAAAGAAGTTGTACTTTTTTTTGGAATGGATTTGCAACAAACGTTCCTCAGCCACGTACCGTTTAAGTGTGAAACGAAGCGCAGAAGTTATCAACATTTATAAAGATTTTCTTCTGCAGCTTTTAACAACCAACAAAGAAGAGGGCTTACAACTCTGCCTGACTCTTCTTCCATTAACCAGCCAGCCAGCACAGCAAGTGCAGTAGCTGCTCTAAAGAAGTTTTTCCGCAGTTACTTTTCCTATAGCTATGAGCGAAGAATTTTTCTATTTTCCTCTTCCCCACCCAGGGCAAACGTTGTAATTTGTTTTGGTTTTTCCCACTAAGCTGCAGCTGAGAAATGAGAAAAATCAAGTTAAACTGTAGTTGTACTAAAAAGTTAATGTTTTAGTACGTGCCAGCACTCGCGAGCAGTCGTAATGTCTTCTGTAACATTTCAAATGATAAGAGTTATGTTCGCCAAAGCCAAATCTTGTTAGCTAATCCAAATGTAAACGGGCAAATTGCATTGTCGATTGGTCCAGCATGACCACGATGCAGTGTAAGTTAATTAAAAGGAATGATTTAAAAGAAAAAATCACAAATTGAAAAGTCGTTGAATTCATTTATTCCATTTGTGGATTGTCATTGTTGCTGGTGCATGTTTGGCTTCAATTGTTGACCCATCGTAGGGGATGAAGGCAGATAGGCCCAATTGTCGTGGACATTTTTGTAGTATGCAACAGAGCTGCTGACTCAGAATCTGACAAATTTGCCCGGAGTCGGAGTTTGGAGTCGAAATATTTCCTCCACTCCGACTCAGAGTTTTATTTACATACATTTCCCATAAAATAAATAAAATGTAGTGAAAATATGTTAATCTCTTAATTTTTTTTTTTTTTAAATTTGATATGTTTTCGATCATATACACTTTTTTTATCTTTATGATACAAACGCACCTCTGTGTGGAATAGAATATAGGAATAGTGCACGGAAATACAATTTTCGAATCTTTGTTATGGAACAGTTGAAGTTGACTACGAACTCAGAGTCGAGTTATTTAAAAATGCAGAGATTGCTCGACTCCACAGCCCCAAATAAAACACACTTCATAATAAAAAGTTTGTAGTACAATAGCTCTTAAAATTTGTGAGACACAATTCGACAAATAAACTATTTTTTCAATTTTCAAAATCTGAGAAAGTTGAAAATTTTTTTATTAAAAAAAAACGATTTTTTTCAAGTAAAATCAAAAAAACAAAAAATATAAAAAAAAAATTCCACCTAAAATCGAAAAATACGACAAATAGTCAATTTTTCTAAAAATATTTCAAAAATATATCAAATTGTCCAATTTTGAAAGCCACTTCCTTAAAATAATTAATCACTCATTGCCTAAAACTAAATTGTTTTAAATATGCCAAATGTTTAAAAAAAATCAAATCCCACCTAAAATCGAAAAATACGAAAATTGATTATTTTCTATTTCTATGTTAATACTAGTAAGTTGTAATGCGCCAATGGCGCCCGTTGAAATATGGAAAAAAAATTTGTTGAAAAAAAAAATTTTGGTGGAAAAAAAAAATTTTGTTGAAAAAAAAAAGTTTGTTGAAAAAAAAAATGTTGTTGAAAAAAAAATTTTTTCTTGATAAAAAAAAATTATGCTGAAAAAAAAAAATTTTGTCGAAAAAAAAAATTTTGTGGAAAAAAAAATTTTGTAAAAAAAAAAATTTTGTAAAAAAAAAATTTTGTAAAAAAAAAAATTTTTGTAAAAAAAAAAATGGAAAAAAAATTTTGGTAAACAAAAAATTTGGGGAAAACACAATTTCTGTACAAAAAAAAATATTTTTTTTTTATTATTATTATTTATAAAAAATTATAGAATGCCTATTTAAATTCCTACGTACTGCGTGACAGAGTCAGTGAATCAGTGTATCAGTGAATCAGTGTCGAGGGTAAATATATATTAAGATAAAAGATAAATAATCAATCACTCACTGCCTAAAATTACTTTTTTTTTAAATTTAAAAATTTGAAAATTTTTAATATGAAAAAAAGAAAATTTGTTTATTATGCACTTTGAACTATTTCGTTGAAATGTGAAAAAAAACATAAATAAAATCCCCCAAAATCGAAAAATATGAAAAGAAGTCAACTTTAGACATATTTCTAAAATAAAGGGTTTTCCAACAAGAGGTGTTATTTTGATTCACCCGGTATTTCGGTAGCTGTCACTTTTGATGCTTTTATTCTTTGACATTTGACAAGGAGAAACTACACCATTACTGAAAATGGAAAGATAAAAATTAATTAAAATTATTAAAATTCACTACACAAATGGTGAAAATCTTGCAGTCACAGTTCGCAAAATTAAAGCATTTTTGGGTAGTCTTGAAGCACCTTGTCAGACCGCAATACAGAAATTGATGGAAAAATTCGAGCTGTTGGGACAAGTTAGTGATGTGAAGAATAAAACCCGTGCACGACGCTCTAGAACAACTGAGAATAGTGCTGCTGTAGTCCAAAGTGTTAAAGAAAAATCAGATATGTTCATTCCTCGTCGTTCTTTCATTACACCTTATTTTGCATAAAGACTTGGGTCTTAAGGCTTATAAAGTTCATTTAACACAAGAACCCAAGCCGGCCGATCATCAACAACGTCGTGTCTTTGCTGATTGGGTCCTTGAAATGCATGAAAATGATCGGGAATTCCATTGAAAAATCATCTTGACTGATGAGGCCCATTTCCACCTGGCGGCTAAGTCAACAAGCAAAATTGTCGCATCTGGGGCTCAGAAAACCCAAGATTTATTGTTGAAAAACCTCTCCATCCTCAACGTGTGAATGTTGGGTGCGGTTTATGGTCCCGCGGGTCATTGGACCTTAATTTTTCGAAAATGAGTTTGGGTCAACAGTTACGGTGAATGGATGGCGCTATCGGGAGATGATTAATGATTTTTTATGGTCGCAGTTGGATGATATTGATCTGGACAATGTTTACTGTCAACAAGACGGCGCTACGTGTCACACAAGCAACGAAATCATTACTCTTTTACGGGAAAAGTGGCCACCGAGATCTTCTTCCTTTGGGGCCACATGAAAGATAGGGTCTACGCCAACAGCCCAGCGTCGATGCAAGACCTCAAAGATAGAATTCGTGAGGCTATGGAGGACATAGGGCAGCCACTTTGCGATTTGGTTATGGAAAATTTCATGAAAAGGATATGGTCCTGTAAGCGTGGTCGTGTGGTTGTCATTTGGCTGATGTTGTTTTTCATTATTAACGGCATACCTTCCTCTTTATTATGAAATCAACATCCGATTATTTATCTCAAAAAATCTCTGAATACCAAAATATCACCCCTTGTGGGAAAACCCTAGTTCACCAGCTGTTCAGTTTACACGACTCAACATCTTAACTATTTCCTTTTTGGTCCTGTTTTCATATAAGTACATAGACTGGCCTGTCAACAAAAAGTTCTCGCCTGAAAAAATGAGCTGTGCTGACACGTTGTGCGTTTCATTTCTCCGCACCATGGGACAATGTAAACGATCCCCAAGTTAAGCGGGATTTCAATGTCGCACACGATACGTAAGTATGTCTGTACTTACTGACAACGTAATGTAAAATGCTTTTGTCGCCGCAGGAAAATCCATTCTTAACCACTTTCCATTGCAGCATAACTCACAATCAAATGAACTTAAATTCCTTAAATGGCTGCATGTGTGGTAAGCTTTGCCTCGCCTCGGCAGCTGCATGCATATCCTTCTGGTGGCTCTCCCTTACGCCAGAGGTGTTAAGTTTCATAACAAAAATATATTTTACGATGCTGCCCGCAAAAAGTAAAGCTCTAAATACACAGAACAACAAAACAAAAAAATTGAACTCTAAAAACTTGTTGCTATTCTCGAGGGAATTTCAAAATATGCACACATTGACTGAAGTTTAGTTCACAATTTGCCCCTAAATACTGGAACGGTGAAAAGTTTCCTAAAATTGAAAAAAAAAACAATGGAAAACAATGGAAAACTCTAATGACCAAAGTTAGAGCATAATATTGCATCCGTATGGAGAACATTCTGTTTCCTTTTTAAGCGAATGTGGACACAGAAACGTATTCTTGACTTTTCCTTTCTAACGCGCTTACCAAACGGCCAAAATTCCCAAACGTTTTCTCAACCAAAATTAGAGATTGACGGCGGATGGAGCTTTTTACAGGCTCAACTAAGTTTTTGCAAATGTCAATAACGGCTCACTACTCTCTTGTGGGACAAATGATAATGATTTGATGCCCCAGGATAATATTTGTCTACCGTGTGATTGTCGACTGTGGCTGTGGGAGCATTTTTTTCTTTTCGTTTTTTAGCGAAATATATTGTGTACGTACATTAGGGAGCCTTAAGGGGAATACTTTGTAAATAATTGTTTTATTTTACAATTTTTTTTTTATTTCAGTTATTTAATTTATTATTTAATGCCTCAGTGCCACTTGAACGTATTTAAATAAAGTGAGAATCACAAATTAAGAATGAAAAAAAAAGTTTACAAGTTTAGGTTTTCAATTTGTCTCCCCCTAAATCCGCCATCCGCTATGAACGGTTTTTTTGTAAATTCCGATTGGAAGGGGATAAAATGGGTAAAATGTGTCCCAAAACCCCACAATATTCGCAATAATACAAAAAATTCAAATATTGTAATTATTTTAGGAAAATTGGTCCACGACTACGATTGCCAACAATAGGTTAGAAATGAGTTAGAGATGGGACGAAAAAGGGGCGAAAACGGGATAAAAAAGGGTGACAAAATTAAAAAAGGGAAAATTAAAAAAAAATGTAAGAAAAAAATTTTAAAGGGATAAAAAAGTACAAAAGGCAAAAATGTGTGAAAACAATTTTATTCGACTGGAATCGGCAAAAAAATGGAAAATGGGACTAAATCGGGACTAAACAGGTGGATATGAGTTAGACTTGGGACGAAAAAAGGGCCAATACGGGATAAAAAAGGTCACAAAAAGGGGGAAAATATCAAAATAACGAAACAAATTGTTGGCAAAACAAGTGGATAATAGTTAGAGAAGGGTCGAAAAATTACAAAAAAAAAGTACCAAAACGGGATAAAAGAAGTACAGAAGGGGAAAAACAAAAATTTGTGAAAATCGACAGGAATGGGCTCAAAATTGTATGTAATGGAGGAGTGTCCAAAACTGGTATAATATAAATGAGAAATAATCTACAACAGATGGTTATGAGTTAGAGGTGGGACGAAAAAGGGGCCAGGACGGGATAAAAAGTTCACAAAAAGGGGGAAAATATCAAAATAACGAAACAAATTGTTGGCAAAACAAGTGGAGAATGGTCGAAAAATGACAAAAACGTACCAAAACGGGATAAAAAAAGTACAGAAGGGGAAAAACAAAAATGTGCGAAAAAAAAATGTAATCGACAGGAATGGGCTCAAAATTGTATGTAATGAAGGAGGGTCCCAAAATGGTATAATATAAATGAGAAATAATCTACAACAGGTGGTTATGAGTTAGAGGTGGTACGAAAAAAGGGCCAAGACGGAATAAAATAGGTCATAAAAAGGGGACAAAATAAAAATGTGTGTGAAAAAGTGGTTGTCGGCAGATGTGAGACAAAAATTTAAAGTAATTAAAAAGGGAGTTGAAATCATCCGAAACGGGTCCAAAACTGGTTCAATATAAATTAGTAATAATCTACATACGAGTCTATGTATCTATGTATATAAAGTACTTGAGTGACTGACTGATTCATCCTTTTCTCGCCAATGGCTAAAGCTAGAACCATGAAATTTGCTATGAACGGATTTTTCGAAATTCGGCTAGGAAGGGGATACAAATGGTAAAACGGGAAAAAGGTGTCCCCAAAAAACTCTTCGAACTACCCAAAAATACATACAAATCAATTTTTGTGATTTTTGTTGGAAAATGGATCCAAACTACGCGTTGCAAGAACTGCTGGAAACGAGTTTCACGACGGGGAAAAATAAAAATGTGTGAAAAAAATTTGAATCGACAAGGAACGTATGAAAGATGGGAACAAAAAAGTAAACAAAGGGACCAAAATGGGAAAATTAAAAAAGTGTGAACATGTATTTCAAATTAATGCCTCCCGCCAAAAATTTGAGATAGGCGATAAAGGTTCTGAGTCGGTATAAATTATTTGTTTGTAAACAAATATTTTCTGTTTTACTGGAAAGGAAATGTACGCTTACGAAGTAGCGGGTATTTGCTGGTCTCTTATAAATATTTTCCTAAGAATGCTCCCTACAATGTCATCCAAGTACGGGTGCATAAAGTTCCTTTTATGTTTATATTTTCCCACAGTTCTAATTTGATCCCATGACTCATCCATGTAACATTTTATAACACACTACCGAGTGCATACGATTCGGGAAGGCCTAACATTTTCTGTGTGATTTATTCATGTTTTTTTGAAACCACATGGCATAGGTGGCGTATGCGCAATTTTTTATAAATTTGCATATAGCTCATACGTCACACGGGGCAGGATTTCAGATAATTTACACATCTTAACCATTTCATGTATCCCTAACATCCTAGATATTATCTTTATAAATTTAAATAAACCTCAAAAGATTTAAAAAAAAACTCAGGGCTGAAAGGGGTCAAAAGTAATGCCCATTCAAGTGTTCGATTGATATTACATTCTAACAAATGCTATTTGGTCCGGAGGAATTATCTTAATATATATTTACCCTCGACACTGATTCACTGACTCTGTCACGCAGTACGTAGGAATTTAAATAGGCATTCTATAATTTTCTATAAATAATAATAATAAAAAAAATATTATTTTTTTTTTTTACAGAAATTGTGTTTTCCCCAAATTTTTTTTTTTCCAAAATTTTTTTTACAAATTTTTTTTTTTTTACAAAATTTTTTTTCAACAAAAATTTTTTTTTACAAAATTTTTTTTTTTACAAAATTTTTTTTCCAACAAAATTTTTTTTTTTTACAAAATTTTTTTTTTTTTCAACAAAATTTTTTTTCCATATTTCAACGGGCGCCATAGGCGCAGTAGAACTTACTAGTTCGATATAAAAAACATACACATTGAAAGTGGGAGATCAAAAATGGGCAAAAGAAATGAAATCCTCTTATGAACTCAAATCAAAATGTAGGACCAACAAATACTTTTCTTTCTAAGATATACTAAAAATGGCCTCTACACTAACATGCCAACAACACTTTTTCTAGGGTCTTGAGCGCATGTTTGTATATGATTCAACCCGGATGAACGGGGCACGAATTTTACATTTTTTTTAATTTGAAAAAATTATCAAATCCCTGAATGGGCGTAGTCCGCTAGGTAGTGTATGTGACGACCACAAAACAAACCGAGGTTCGTATCCCAAATCAAAAATATAATATGGGAGAGGAATCTCTAAGCCATGTAAAAATTTCTCTAGGAAAGGCAGTAGCCGTTCGGTGTCTGTTCTATACTGGAATTCTAAATAAAATCTTCGAAAAAAAATGACTATCCCTAAATTTTTAAATATACAGTAGAACTTTCATAACTCGCACTTCCCTAAGTCGAATTTTCAGAAAGTTGAAGCACTTTTTGTGGCAGTGAAGGCGAAACATTTCCTTAAACAATTTTATAAGTAATTCCATTACTCAAAGTCTTCCGAGGGTTTCCGTTATGGATGTTTGACTGCAAATATTAATCTCTATAAAAATAACTAAAATTTTCTTTCGTTAGGCCCTCTAATGCTCAGCCATATGAATATATATCAAATAGGCACACACACACACACACACGCATGTATACATAGAACATCAATTGCGAGCAGCACTTAAGTATCACATGCGTATGTGTGTGATTGTATGAGTAGCTCAAGAACTTAATAAAACATCCTGAAACCACAATTCAAAAGAGATCTCCCTCCCGCCTTCGTCGGCCTAACCAGGCAAATGTAGGTCAGGTTACAAACGTTGCAGAACGAACGAACGAACGTTCGCTTCCTTTATTTTTTTAGCTGCTTTGACTGTGTTTTGTCTGTGTTATCGTCGGAAGAGATCTTAAACTCTCCTTCTCATTGTTTTAGGTCAATTTTAGTTGAATTTCACATTCGCATTCGTATTCGTTTACTTTTGGTTTGTTTTGCAATTGTCAAAGGTTTCTCACATACGAGAGATACTACCAATATGTGTCTGCATGTGTCTGCATGTGTGTGTGTGTGTTTGTGTATAAATGCAATCGTCGTCGTTCCTTTTGTGGTGCTTGATATGTGTATGCGCACAAACACAACTGTGCGTGAGAGTATGTATAATTGTTTGGGTGTGTGTGTGTGTGTGTTTGTACACATCCGTACATCCATTCGTAAGTATTTACAGAAATGTTTATACTTTTGTCACTCTATTTGTGTATACTCGTACATATGTATATGTCGGCACGTATACACACCAGTATGCAGAGTTGTAAATATCAGGGTTCGGCTATCCAAGTTTCTATGTGATGTGATGTGGGTGTAGCTCCACTGAAACCGTAATATTTGAATTTCGGTAGAACTTTTCGGTTCGGAAAATTAAGGCAAAGCTGATGATTGAGATTCATGAGATTGGAGACAAATCAGCGAAATGATCTGTATTTTCATTGTTGATAAGATTCCATCAAACATGTTGTCCGAAAAAATTCCAAGTCCAAACTCTCATAAACTGATTGAGAGAAATCAGGTGTCACTTCAGGCCTCAATTAAATATTCAGACCATTGATTAAATATTCACACTCTTTTAAATCCTGACAAAACACCCATGAGAAGGAATGCATATTTTCATGGACCATAAAGCAACTCCGATAATAACTGAACCCTCACTACATGTAAAAAAAAACACTTTTTTCCTACATTTTTTTCTACAAGACGATGGCTTAATTTAGAAAGTAACTCGATTTTTTTCAAAATCGAGTTTTTTACATATTTTGGCGTAACCAAAATCCAAAAAAAAAATTGTTTTAGAATTAAATTTATTTAAAATTACCTTTACAACTTTTTTATGTCTGAAGTTTTTCAAACGTTATAAAGTTTTTACCTTCTCCTGTAAAGTTAGGAAAATGCGAGTTACTCCCTTTTCTAAATTAAGCCATCAAAGAGCTATGGCCCGCAGGGTGTTAACGAGAATAATTCATGTCCGGAAATGAACGGAACGTAGCATCAAAATAAAGCGATTACGCTGGCTGGTCCAGGTCGATCGAATGAATCCAAACGCTCCTGCCAAATACACTCTGGACGACAACTACTGCGAAAGGCAAAGATAGAGAAGACCAAGACAATGACAGAAAAGATCAAGTGGAAGAAGACATGGAAATCCTTGGTATCGCGAACTGGAGAAAGCACACACAAGACCGAAGTGTTGGAGATTGTTTATTTAGCAGCCCAAGACCAACATCAGACTGTAGACTAGGGTTAGTAATTTTTTTCTGGCAAGTGCTCCTTCCACCATCATGAGGGCATTTGAACTGACTCAAACAAATTTTTAATATTTTTGATTCGATTTTTTACTCAATTTTTGAATTTAATGAGAAAAAAAATTATTACTTTTTCTTGCAAATAAATTTTTTTTATTTAATTTTTGAACACAGATGACGAATTTGTAATCTGATTTCAAATTGACCATTTACTTTTTTGAGATACAACGGTTTTGAATTGTTGCGCACAAAAATGAGCTTAACAAAAATATTCTGAAAAAAATAAAAAAGTATAAAAAAAAAATAAATTGCAGATTCGCGTATCAATTCTGCATATTTTCTGATGCCCTACATGGTACAGGGGTTGCCAACAAGAGGTGTTATTTTGGTAGTCAAAGAAAAATTGCATTTTTTGAGATAAATAATCGGATGTTTCTTTCATAATAAAGAGAAAGGTATGCCGTTAAGAATGGAAAACAACATCAGCCAAATGGCCACCACGACCACGCATACAGGACCATATCCTTTTCATGAAATTTTCCATAACCAAATCGCAAAGTGGCTGTCCTATGTCCTTGAGAGCCTCATGAATTCTATCTTTGAGTTCTTGAATCGACGCTGGGCTGTTGGCGTAGACCTTACCTTTCACAATTCACAATTTTTTTAGTGAAATTTTAATAATTTCAATGCGTTGTTGAAGCGTGTATCGTTCCATTTTTAACTTGTCAAATGTCAAAGAATAAAACCTTCAAATGTGACAGTTACCGAAATACGAGGTGATTCTAAATATCACCTCTTGTTGGAAAACCCTGTTCCTTCGTAGCATGTGGTTTTTCTCCGAAATGAACTGCAAAATATATTGTTTGCCCAGAAAAGTCTTCAATCGCCGAAATCAGGGCTGTCTGAAAAATTTGCCCGAAATCGGAGTCTGGAGTCGAAATATTTCCTCGACTCTGACTGAGAGTTTTATTTACATACATTTCCCATAAAATAAATAAAATGAAATAAATTGAAAACAAGAATATAAATTTACTTTTTATTGTAATTAAATAAGAAAAAAAAATTGTGGACTCTCGAACTGGGAAACCAAAATGTTTTACGAATATTAAGAGTCCATTGAAGATTTCGTTAAAATCTTCATAATAAATATGCCCAGGTCATCCAGCAGCAAACTTTGTGATTCGACTGTCGTAAGCTCTCTATGAGGCGCTCTAAAAAATGCCCATTGCATTGAGCTGGACACAAAATTCAGAATGATTCACAATAATTCACAGCTTCTGAGGTCCAAAATCTAAATCTGTTACAGAAAATTTCTCCAGAACATTTTGCTGAAAAGTATAAAGCGCGCATTTAAAATCCCCGAAAGAGACGGTGATATAAAAGTCTCCCAATAAGTTGGATGAGAATGAGAATTCCTTTGATTTTTTTCTTTTCTATTTAACATAAAAATCGAAAACAGCACACTATTTTTCTTAACAAAGAAACAAAAACGTTACCGCAACCCGTAACGTAACCGGATCCCGGATCCCGGATCGTACAGCAGCTACAAAACAACCCTCGGAATTCCGAACCCTTTGCGCTCTCTCTCGCTCGCTCGCACTGTTCAAATATTGATTTTTTATATAATTAACGTATACCACCAACACACTTGGGCGTCGTGCGCATGTCCCCACACAGTGCGCTCACAGACGCACACAGGCACAGGCACAAGCACACACTCACTCGAAGCAGGGACAACAAGAAACGGAAAGGAAGTCCAAAGCCAAAGCCAACAAATTCAATTCTGTTGTTCAACTTTTATTATTGTATAGTTTTTTTTTTGCACGGAATCCGTTCGCTATTGTGAAAATATATTTTTGCCTGCCGTGTTAATCGTCGCGAGAAAAACGTATCGAAAGAACAGTTTTGCAGAAATGTTAAACTTCTAAATTTGGAAAGTTGTGTGCCGAGATAATGATGTTCATACGTATTCTATTAGCAATACTATTCTACAGAGGAATTGAGTGTCAATACAAAAGCATGGAAAGCGATTTCACCATTAACCACGACGATGCCATTGTGCACAATACACAAAATACAAACGCCAATGACATGTACAAAGCCAACAAGCCCCTGGACCGGGGGCCGTATTTCGATACGTCGGCGACCAAAAATGTCACCTCGCTGGTGGGCCGGACGGCCCATCTCAACTGTCGCATCAAAAATCTGGGCAACAAGACGGTCTCGTGGATCAGACATCGGGACCTGCATTTACTGACGGTGGCGGAGACCACCTACACATCGGACCAACGTTTTACTTCGATTTACAATAAGGCCACCGACGATTGGTCGCTACAAATCAAATACCCTCAGCTAAAGGATACGGGGACGTATGAGTGCCAAGTGTCCACGACCCCGCCAGTCGGTTACACAATGTTGTTTTCCGTGGTGGAGCCGATCACGACCATACCCGGCGGTCCCGACATGTACATTGACGTTGGATCAACAGTGAACCTGACGTGTGTGGTGAAGCATCTGCCGGACCCGCCGCTCTCGGTCCACTGGACCCACAATAACGAAGAGATTAACTATGACTCGCCGCGGGGCGGGGTATCGGTGATAACGGAGAAGGGTGATATAACCACCTCCCATCTGCTGATACAACGTGCCACCGTCGCTGACTCGGGAATGTACACATGCCTGCCGTCGAATGCCAATCCCAAATCGGTCACCGTTCACATCCTCCAGGGCGAACATCCCGCAGCCGTACAGGGCACCATCAAGATTACCGCATATGTTATAAATATTCCAATACTCTTAGTGTTCAATTTGTATTTGTTATGACCAATGATAGCGTGGATTTTTAAAAAATCTTTAAAATAATATAAATATTAATGTAAACTATTAACAATAACCATTTGGCACACGCAACGTGTGGTGTGTTTTTTTTTTGTTTTGTTTTGTGTTATTCTGCTACTGTTGTTGCTCTCGAGGATAATTGTAAAAAATATTAAAAGCATACGATGGAATGTAAAGTGGAGTGAAGTGGAGTGAAGTGTCCAAAGCAAAGTTTTCGAATTAAATTCCGCAACGAGCGGAGAAATTCGAAAAGAACATTTATCAAGTGTATGACAGTAGTGGTAATAATTTCGTTAATTGTGTCCTTTATCCGCACATTCACATATGGCGCCATAATCACACAGGCAGTCTCCATTAGTGCTCCCCCTTTCCTCTCGTTGTTAAATCTGCTGATTAAACAAAACAAACAAAAGTATAATCATAACAAATTCAAATGGTGCCACTTAAGTTGTTGCGAGTCGTGTGTGCTCGTTTCGTGGCGGTTTCTGTGATTTTCAGTGTCAACATTTCTCGTCATGAACCTGGAAAGGGCAAAACATTTCAAATACTTTGGAGTTCGAGAACAACCAAACGATATCTATTATAGCCAAGGCATTTACACGCCACTACTGCAGTTCTCACAACGACAATCCAGTGGGCAGGCATCCTAAGTCGGATGCTGACCACAGATGGCAGCCATGGCTTCTTCTACGAACACACCATGGAATTTCTATAAAAGAATTAGTGACTTCGGAAATTTTCAGTCGAACTAATGCTAATACTTTGACACACTACAGAGTCTGTGGTTCTAATTCGTTGTCAAATGAAATCTGGTAGACAGACGAGCTCATTCCTCATTTTTCCTGCACAGGTTAGCCAAAAACCATACAGTCGGCAGAAGTCCCAAGTCGTTTTCTGACGCATTACTTCGTCTACAAACTGTAGATTTCATTAATCAGCATGGCCACATTTGAAACTCTCCAAATCAAATTATGTTTTATGGTGTCCTGACCAAGGATCAAAGGCCCGACCTGGATCACAACAACGACCCTATGATTTATAATGGTAGGGTAAGGTTTTGAGAAACCCTGTACATTCCTGCCATCCATGGTATCAGTAATGCCTTTAGTAAGCCTTCTTAAACGATGCTACTCTCAGTTGCATGTGCCTTCAATATTACTCATACACTCCAAAAATTGGCGAATGCTATTCTAGAAAGCAAATGTGATTTGAAACACTGTTAAGAATCATTCCTAGGAAGATCGTATGTTCTAGAGTGTTGTTTATTGAGATTTAGGGTTCATTTCAACCTGAACAGGGAGAAAAAGGGTAAAAAATCGATGAAGTTTTTTTTTTAATTTTATATATTCACAATTTTTCTTCTTTACGACATGAGCTTCAACTTTGCCTCAGAGAGTAAATCAAAATTCCAAACGGTTTGAAAGATATGACCCTGAGAAAAGTATCAGTTTTTTTAAAACAAAAAATAACACCGAGGTCCAAAATAAAAAAAAAACTGCATTACTTTGGGCACGTAGTGTTCTCCGTAAATTGTTACATTACGATGACTTAAACCATTCTTTCACAATATGGAGACATCAACAATTCTGCATCTTGAAAAAGTTTGATTTTGATTTGTGTTCATTCCGCATGCACACAAATTGACACTAATACTATCGTAAACCTGTTCTTGTCTTTTGACCATTTAAAGGCCTTTTAAAGAATGTTTTCTTTTCATTTCAGTGCAGCCAACATGTGTTTCACATACTCACTTGCTGTAAAGTTAGAGATCGAGGGAGAAGCAAAAAAAAATAGAGAGCAACAGAGTAATAAGAGAAAATGACATCAAACTTTATAATTTCCAAAAAGTTGTCAACACTGCCCTTGAAATTATTTTCCTTGTTTCTTAAATGCGCAACTCGTTAAATGACAGCCAACAACTTTTGATGGCTGTGCAGTCAATGAATTTTTGTGCAGCTATAGAAAAAGAGCGGAAGTTCAAAAAATATTTTGTAGGTTTTGCTTGTATATTCGTGTTGACTGTTGGCAGCCACAGTTCAAGATTAAACTTAAACCAATTGGCTGTTGGCAGCCAAAGCTGAAGAATGCAAATAAAAGTAACCAAAGTTAATGGCTGTAATTTTTGTTAACCCTGCGATTAGTGAGTGTCCCCCGTTGGCCACAAAGTTTGCACCAAAGCCAATAACTCTCATTTTTGTTAACTCCCCGATTAGTGAGGGACCTTCTCACCAACAGATGGGTTAATTGCAAAATCTGAACATTTTCTTTGGTTTCATTTTAAAAAATCTGAATATCAATATTTCAAGCTAAAGACAGCAATTAATCTTTTTCGATAGATGGTCTGATCTTTATAGAATGTATACCGACAATCCAGGATATGCATGTATTCTTTATACATATGTTCAACCAAGGGAGTCTATGGAGGGTAGAGGTCCAGAGGTCACTAATTATTTGGTGTCCGGATTCCCTTCCCATTTTCACCAGTTCATCGACCCTAACATTTCATGGAAGATCATAACGTCCTTGGCCGCTATGTCCGGTCGCCTAGAATTTCAGTGTTACGTTCATAGAATAAAAGGTCTATTTGCAAAATTCGCAAACGGAATGCCTAAATTAATTTGTATTCTATTCTACGGTGGATCATATAAACACGACTAACACACTGTACAAGTTTATTGTACCAAAAAAAAAACAAGATCTTATCCCTTAAGATCCCATCCTAATAAAAAAGAAGTGAGAACCTCACAGGCACACAGGCAATGGCCGAACAGACGTTACTTACACTCCAAACACTGTAGGTCAATCAAACAAGAGCAGCCGAATTTACTAGCAAAATAAAAGTAGAATCTCAAGTAGAACCGTATTGTGAATGTGAATTGATAATGGCTGAAGCAACTGAAAACTTAAAATACCCTCGGAATCGAAACTACAATTTTTGCCTACTTTCTTGCCCAAACTCACCTGCACAGCAGACCTTATGTCATAGATTCTCGATTTGCGATTTGGAACTTGACTGCATAATTTCTCTTGTGTAACAATTGTAAAATCGTTATAATTGCGCCAGAACATGTTTCAATAAATGCCTCGTTAAAGATGATGTTGTAGCCAGAGGCACACACAGCTGTCGACATGATCATGGAACGATCATGTCAACACGCTGGAGTTGTATTAACTAACAATATTGTAAATTAAATAATTGTATGTGTATTTGTAGCATAATTTTTCTGATTATTTGTCTTACACACAAAGAAGAGAGTTCTTCTAACAGTTCTTCGCCGGTCTTCAGTCTTTTTATGCAACCGAATTTAGGTTGTTGGGTTGCTTGGTGGAATTCAAAATAGGAACGAGCGCTGTGGAAAGAATTGGCAGCAACGCATAACGCATGCGACATATGCACACGATACGAGCAGTTTTTTTGTTGTTTTTTTTTTGTTTTTTTGCAAGCATTTTAATTTGGAACAAAAGACGGAGGACGGAATGCCGTGACTGCTGCCACCGCCGCCGGTGTTTTGTGAATTTGGGTCAGAGTGTAGGTGAAATTGAAATTGTTTGTCGTGTTTGAGGAGCTTTGTTTTGTTTTCCCCTCTTGTTTTTTTGTTAGGTTTATTAAAAGCGTCAACGAAAATAATGGTCAATTCAATGGAGATTTTTCATTTGAATGTTTGTGTGTGTGTTTTTTTTTTTTTTTTTTTCGAAATGTGTTTATTGGAGTGGATGTAAATTGCACTTTATTTCAAATCATGAAAAACATATTGCACTGCAGTCCTCTGCGTGCATGTGTGTGTTTTATAACATAAAACCGCCAAAAAATGTATTTTTCCGAACGCTCTATTCATGTTCATTCATTGATTAATGATTTCGAGGCATTCGAGTGAAAATCGTTGAACTTATATCAATGATTATTAATTTTCGTGCTGAATCGTCCATGCCATGCTAGGGTAAGTAATAATGATTGATGGATGGTTATCTGCCAAGTTACGCAGGTCATTTCGAAAGTTTCTACTAAAAAAACTTGATAAATAGGAGCAGGCAACAATTAGTTCGACTCTGCCCTCAAAAGAAGCTGTCATTTTAGACACACTTAGTCCACTAAGGACCATTGTGATATCACGGGCTGCTGTCTGCAGAACCTATGAAGAACTGTGCAGGTTGTGATGCTGTGTTCGTAGTTAGTTCTCCAACGTCGTGTTCCCGAGCGTCGGTAGAATTTGAAGTATGTCAGTAAAACAATAGAACGTGCTGTGCAAACAGTTGCTACAGTGGTCGAAGCAAACAATTCAAGAACAGCGACCTCTGTCGACGGACTAACTCATAGAAAAATTCACTTTTAACTAAATTCGATTCATGACTCTTTAAGTCGTCCGTCTGTCCACCGCACCGTCCATCTGGTACACACAGTAACTTTTCAAAGAGTTAAACAATCGCTTTGAAATTTCGCATGGGTTAATATTTTCCCAAAACTACTTATGGAATTGCATATGGGCTACATGTCCACTAGGGTGGAGTGAAAACATGCTTTTTTTTAATTTGAAAAAGTTAACCTCGGAAAGAGATGTAGTCTGGGGTCCTAATGAGGGGAAAAATAAAGAAAAACATTTTAAAAAATTTTTAGGGGTCGCGCCACTCCCTCGAAATTTGGAAATTATCGCTATTTTGGCGTTGATTTTAGAAAAATCCTAAAAACTACCGACTTAACTTATTCGAAATTTAAAAGTGACCAAACAAAAGTATTTGAGGCAAATATGAGGATAATCGACTAATATTTGTAGCTTTGGTGGCGATTTCATTGTTCAGTCAATTTTCTGAAGAAGGGACGATTTGACTTATTTTACTTTTTGAAATTTTTGAACAATGAGAAAAATTTTTTTAAATTTTTTCATGACCTTATTTCATTGTTTACGCTATTGCAAACATTTATTGACATACACATTTTTTTTAGGATTTTTCTAAAATCAACGCCAAAATAGCGATAATTTCCAAATTTCGAGGGAGTGGCGCGACCCCTAAAATTTTTTTAAAATTGTTTTCTTTATTTTTCCAGAGGACCCCTTTATTAGGACCCCAGACAACATCTCTTTCCGAGGTTAATTTTTTTTTTTGAATTTCACTCCATCCTAATGTCCACACCCCTTCGGGTACGTCCCATGCAAATCTTCCATTTCGCCCGCTTTAGAAATCGTTTAATAACATCAATACGCCCAATCCGATCTTGCCCAAATTCCGTATTTTATAAAGCCATACACATATATTGTTCTCTAGAAAATATTGGACCCCTAGTCGGTCCCCTTCTGGTACCTCCCATACAAATGAACCATCCCTCCCACGTTAGAAATCGTGTAATAACATCAATACGCCCAACGCGATCTTGCCCAAATTCTGTATTTAGTAAAGCTATAACTAGATACAGTTTTGTAGAAAGATTTCGAACACTAGCCACGCCCCTTCTGGTATTTTGAGGTTGCTATTATGACATTTGGGCAGATGTTATATTCCCTGGAGGTGGCACGCCCACTTTTGACTTTCGGATACTTTGGAATATGAGACTTGTATGTTTTTATTCAAGTTGAGGGTAAGTCGGTTTACCGGGCTAAACCTTTTTCACTTTTACATGTTAGAGCGATTGATCAGCTCAAATGGGATCAATTCATTTTGTTCTGTCGGTTGTTGTCAATAAAATCTGTTAGGTCTCTCTTCGTGTTGTACTGGAAACCACGCGCTGTAGATTAGTTTTTTGCGTATTTTTCTCTTCAGCAGTATGTGTTCGATGTATTTTTTAGTTAAATTAAATATTTGAGTATTAAACTTCTCGCATAGATCACTTATACTGTAGTCGTGAACAGCATGACTGAAATAATTTTTAAAAATTTTAAATTGATTTGTTATCTCAAATAAAAATTTCATACACTTTTTATGTTTTTCATAATTTTTTTTCTATATTTTTTTATCTTTATTTAATACTAAACACTTAACAAAGTATCCGGTATAACATTTATCAGCAACATGAAGATACTGAATCTTATTTTAACCGGCCAAACTAATCAGAGACCAAGAGGTCAACTTTCCAATGTCTTCGTTGGCATTCGTTTTTCCTGTTATTAAGCCTACGGTTAACACAATGCAAAGAATGAAATGCATGATGTAAAACGTTGTAACTTCCACGTTATTCTGGGGTACCTTTACTGGGGCCTCCTATATTTATAGCATTTTCCGAAGTGAGTGTTAGTAAAATATATTTTTTTTCCCATATTTAACAATTTAAGAGTTTTTGTGATTCGCTATGAAATTGGAGCCGATTTGTTAAGGTTTTTATGCCCTGATTCAATGTATGACGTGTGCGACACACAACTGATCATTCCGTTCTCTTAAACATTACGAGTTTAAGATCCGGTTTCTTGGGAAATGACTCTTTGACAGACTTGACCCAAATCAGGGGCGCAGACCCGAAAACATTTAAGGATTAGGTCAACAGTACAGAGATCCTGAAATAATTTTTCGGGAACTGCCAATCCATGGAACTACCGAATACTGCCTTATGTGTATGTCCAAGGACATGAGACGGAGAAAATCTGAGAACATTTTGTTGGAATAATCCCCGTCCAGTTTTGTAGTAGATTTTAATAATTTTTACGCGTTGTGTGATAGTTAAGCGATCCAATTTCTTCAATGTCAGACTTCCAACTGAAATGAACAAAAAATTGGTTTAACAACTTAGTTTGACAGATGTCGAATTCCAGCCCTATACATTTGAAACCACGAAATGGATAACCCTTTATATAATGTCTTGTTCGACTTGGCGTTCGGGAAGGTCACATTAGATGCGGCCAGCCTTCAGCCTATCATCTGTGTCATTTCTTTACTATCCGATCGCTTGTCAAATTTTATGACTGAGACATGCTTATTATGCCCGAACACGTTCAATCATTTGTTTAATTAATGCACATATTGCATTTAAACGTTTAATGAACAATAGCAACTGATATTTCCATAAGGTTCTATTGTCTTCAACTTGGGCTTTATTCATGGAATATAGTTTACATTTCTTGAGGCTACAGAGAAGCCCGAGCTAAATTTTAAAATATCCACTGACAGTCAACGTTTGGGGTAATTAAACTCATTATTTTAAACGTGTCGGTCAATAAATCTTAATATTCACTGATTCACTGATACACTGATTCACTGACTCTGTCACGCAGTACGTAGGAATTTAAATAGGCATTCTATAATTTTCTATAAATAATAATAATAAAAAAAAAAATATTTTTTTTACAGAAATTGTGTTTTCCCCAAATTTTTTTTTTACAATTTTTTGTATTTTACACAAAATTTTTTTTTTACAAAATTTTTTTTTAAATTTTTTTTTCCAATTTTTTTTTTTCAACAAAAAATTTTTTTTTTCAATAAAAAATTTTTTTTTTTCAACAACATTTTTTTTTTCACAAAATTTTTTTTTTCAACAAAAATTTTTTTTTTCCACAAAAATTTTTTTTTTCAACAAAATTTTTTTTCCATATTTCAACGGGCGCCATAGGCGCATAACAACTTACTAGTATTATAATAATTCTACATCCACATTTATTGTACAGCCTTCGAAATAGGTCCGTTCTGAAATAATACACTTCTGCCAACGAATCGAATTGTTAAAGTATTTATAAGTGCATACTCCGTAACAAATTTCAGTTATTGCCAATTTTCTTATACTAAAATCTCGTCCCTCGCAGTGGTAGTTTGAGTTTTGGTAAGAGAAAGTCGGATTTGTTGAACTCTTGCCGACAAAAATGAGATGAGACATTCGGCGGTGCTAAATTGATGAGTTTTCTTTCCACAAATCTGGGCCTCAGATAATATTTTTAATTTACCGCCTGACGTTGTGACAAAAATTCTGACCGAACACACTACAATAGTCAAAGAAGACAATCATGGCACATAATGTTGTTAGTGGCAATTGCCCAACAACAAAAACTTAACTACAACCCGGGCCATTCTGATTGTCAAATTTTGACATATAAATGGCAAACAGCAGACAGTTCATGGCACAATTTTTAGAAAACTACAACTTTATTTGTACTTTGTTTGACGTTTTTTTATTTTAAGTTTTTGGTTTAAATGTTTAATACAAAAATATATTCGATATTTGAAAAAGTCAACGAACAAAACCAAAGTAAACAAAAGGCGTGTTGTCGTTACAAGCTTAAATTAAAAGAAAACGCCAAACTAGCAATACTGCCGTTTGACACAAACTAGGCAGCATTCTGAGAAGGCTGTGAAAAAATGTTAATACATTTTCATTAAAATTTGAAAAAATATTAATTATTCATTATTTTTGAAACAATTTTGTATTTATTTTTTATTTCTTCTTCGGTATTAGTTCACACTTAATAATATCTTTGTTCATTTGGCACCATTTAATATTGACATTTTGTTATTTTTTAATCTGGCAATGCTCTGCCATCTTAAGACACAAACTTAAGCGATAATTTCTATTCACGCTTAATATCGCTCAGATCTCCATAAAAACGAAAACAAGCCTAATGAGTTTGACAATCAAAATTGTGTCGAAATTAACAAATTGTAATCAGCTGTTTGATTGGCTCTACCTTCTGTTATTGTGTCATAGAAGAGAATGAACATTATTTTGACTTTTTTGAAATTTTATAAGCTTAACTACGTCCACATCCCATGTCAGTTGAAAATCAGTTCGAAGTCGTCAAATTCCATTGCACGGGATGATCCACAATGAATCATGCTGTAGGATGATGCCATATCTTTTGCAAAGATATGGCAACATATCTAACCGGCTACGGTTAGTTTTGTTTTGATTTTTGTGAAATACTCAAATATAGAATATACGTCGACAAGCCATAAAATCGTATAATCCTCTAGAACAAACACAACTTTTGACTATTCTGTTTTTTTTTTAACAACGCAGTGCTCTTTTTACCTTCAACAGATTACGATATCGTGACCTTCAGACAAGTGCGCCCCGAGTCGAGAAATTTGCTAAATTGTCTCTTAGAAATAGCTAAAAAAAAATCGACCTTTAAGTCCAGCAAAAACCCCAGTGTGAAGATTCGGATGAACTGATGAATTGCCCACTAGTTTAACAATTCTTAAACTAATCACTTGATTCCAATGGCTCGACATGTTCAGGCAATTTCCACTAAATTCTAATATGATATGTTTTATGTTTCACTAAAAAAATACATTATCCTTAGGCTTAATTTGAATTCTGGGCATCTTAAAGGGACTTAGAGTGCAAGGTGTGGGATGGCTGCTCGTACGTACTTAATCGCATTTGACTCGATTTTTATTATATTCTTGTTAATAAAGACAGACGAAGAAATCCTACTTTTTATGACTTCCTTTTCACAATATTAACAGTAAATCTTCTCCGGCATTTATTCGTTTGTTCTCTTTCACTTCCCTACCAAATGCGATAATTCTCGGAATACGATGCGAGATGTCCCATTGTTTAACGTATTATTTGTGCAAACACATATTCCTCTGCTATTCGGGAATAGGTTTTATTTATTTCGTATTTGTTTTTTTTTTTTTTGTATTTATTTGATTTTATTGTTTTACGCCGGTATCGGTAGCTTGTGCTGTCATTGGCCCATTCCATTTCCTATGTTGGCAGTCAGCTAACGGAAGTGTTTCTTTATGACGAGATTGTATTTTACGAATACGTAATAAAACAATACCTAGTCAATGCTTATGTTTAATCTCCTCTCATTGTATTCTGTATTTATGTTGTTTGTTTGGTACTCGTATTTTGCTGCTGGTGGTGGTAGAGCGGAATAGTAGATCTCTTCCTGATGTAATCAATCAATACGAACACGTTGGATGGTATCGAATCTGACTGCCTATGCCGTTCTATGCCGGGGCTGGCAACAATGTTTTATTTTCCACCTAAAAGGTGATGAATATGTCGTTAGGAGTCATTGAATTAACCTTCGATGCCATGGATGTTCGATGTTCTATGTTCTATGCCATCATCGCATCTCATGAGTGTGTGTGTGTATGTGGAATGGAAATCTCATTTCGTGTTCATACATCAACGGGGAAGTATTTTTCCATTGGGGCTCCATGGCAAAATATGTTATCTGCTGACATACTCGTAAAATGAAATATTATCAGGGGCAGCACATTTGATGTCAGCGATTAGTTTGTATCAGTCATTTCTTGTGTTTCGCTATGATATCATAATTAAAATGTCAAAACTTCATTGGCCTTATGGGAAGTAAGGCTGTCACGTAGAAACTGACATACATGTTGCAAATTCATATTAAGTATGCGTAAAACAGCGGACATAAATCCGGATGTCCTTTCCCGGTATTCACAGATTGTCAAGCAAAAATTACAGAGGAATCTGCTAAATGGAAAATTAAAACGATCTGTATGCCTCGTTGCCAGTGCTGCCTCATTGGATTGTATAGTAATCTATTAAAATATAATTTTTACAAATAAATAATGGCAATTAAAAATGAAAACAAACGGATCTGCTATTTTCAATTAAGCGAAGTTCGGATAAGTGCCATAAATTTAAAGTAAAAGTGTCCTTGTCTGCCAGTTCACCAAAAAAATCCACAGTCGACAGCGCATAACAGAAACCTTTCGGATAAACAAACCTTGTAGAAAACCACGGCGTCAATTTGTTTAATTGAAAATACCAAAAAAAAAAAATAACTGGTATTTTAAATAAATCAATAATCGGATAAGTGCAATATCTTTCAATTAATTCAATCCGCTTTAACTGATCCTCGACAAATCTCGATTCCGGATAACTGCAATCCGCTTTAACTGAACCTGGAAAAAAGGTGAAATCTGCTTCCAGGTTTTATGTTCTCCATAAAACGCAGTTATGTCAAATGTCCTTGTCTTTTACTTTATGAAAAACTCAATATGCAACCCGCTTTTCTGAATATCCCCAGTTAGTAAAAGTGGAGTCTGCTCCCTCATTAGATTATATTGTAATTTTTTATAATACAATTTTTCCAAATAAATAATAACAAATAAACATGAAAAAATACAGATCTGTTTTTTTCATTAAAAACAAATTTTAGACAAGTGCCATAAATTTAAATTAAAAGTGTCCTTGTCTGCCAGTTCACCAAAAAATCCAGTGTATAAATTTCGTATAAATAAACCACGAGCAAAACCTCAGTCAAAACTGTTAAATTGAAAATACCAAAAAAAAAAGTTCTGGTATTCTAAGTAAATCTAATTTCGGATAAGTGCAATCTCTTTCAATTAAGCGAATTTCTTGAAATGCCTTTGCCTGTTACTTCCCAAACAACTCAATTCCGGATAACTGCCATCCGCTTCAGCTTAACCTCTCGAATAAAAGTGGAATCTACATACAGATTTTATGTTCTCCATAAAACGCAGTTGTTTTCAATTAAACGAAATTTCTGATATGTTCTTCTCTTTTACTTTATTGAAAACTCAATATGCTTATGAAACAGTCGACTCCGAATAGCTGTAATGTGCTTTATCTGAACATCAATTCCGTATAACTGCCATCCGCTTCAACTGAACCCCAAGAATAAAAGTGGAATTTGCTGACCAATTTTATGTTCTCCATAAACTGCAGTGGTTTTTAATTAAACGAAATTACTGAAATGTACTTCTCTTTTAGCTAATGAAAAACTCAATACACAAAAGAGGAATCTGCTTAATTGAAAACGAAAAAAATACAGATTCTATATTTTCAGTAAAACAAAGTTCGAATAAGTGCAATATCTTTCAAGTAAATAAGCTCATAGAAATGCCATTTTCCGTTAGTTCCCGATATGAATAAGATACCGTCGCCTCTGTATAATATACCGCATAACTGAAAATTATCATATAACCGAACCGGAACGTCCACAGGAATTTGATTTTGTGTTTATTTCAAACAAATCACTTTGGATAACTGAAAAATGTTTCGTACCCGGAACGTCCACAGGAATTTGATTTTGTGTTTATTTCAAACAAATCACATTGGATAACTGAAAAATTTTTCGTACTCAAATACCCATCTAGTTGAAAAAAAAAATATCCGGTTTTCGCTCTAAGAAGTTAGACATTTCAGTTATACGGATAAGGATTTACAGGAAAACATAGATAAGTGAAAGAAATTGGATTAAATTTTTCCATTTTCCGTTAAAAGACTGTGCTGTTTTGCGTTTGTTATTTATTTAATTTAAATTATATTTTTTATTGTAAATCTGCCTTTTTTTCTCACTTAGGCATATTTCATATGCCTAACCCTCTAACCGGCAAGACCGCCATAAGGAGGTCTGCAATAATTGTGTTTAATTTCAATATTATCCCTCTAACCGAAACACTGGAAAATCCCGTTTTTACCAGTTAAGCACAAACAAATATTTTTTACGAAATTTAACACAATTAATGAAGACATTCTCAGAGTGATATTGCCGGTTAGAGGGTTAAGAGTATTTGTATTTAAGTGAATTTCAATTAAAAGGTTTTTAATTTTAAAGGCAACATGAAGCCTGACATGTCAGGTATCATTGACTACTCTCTTGCTGGACCCCCGTTTGAAATGCAGTTCCATACACTGATACCAGATAGTGATGCGTGAAAATGCAGAACTCGTGGTACACTACCGCATAACGACATCTAACGGATCTAAATTAAAGAATCACGTAGATTTCGTTGTGCAAAATATAGACTACAAAATAAGAAGGTTTTTTTTGGGTATTAACGAAGTAACAAAATTCTTTCAACAGAAATATAAATATATTGGCTTACAGTCATCTTTCGATTCTGTCTTCTTGAACACAACAGCATTGCTAGACTGCAGCCTATCTCTGAAAGAGGTGGTTCAGAAGTTCATTATTCGCCATATCTGGGTGCTGGACCAGGGAACAGAAGAGTGGTGCAGGTAGGCAAGCGATAGAGGCTGCATAAAGTCCAGATTGATGTGGACCCGCTCAGATAAGAACACACTGCTGTCGCTATAAAGTTTCGACGTCTCATTAACTGTGTCTGTCATGACAGGACCGGTCTGTTGGAAAGATCTGAAATGAGACTAGGAGCTGCGCCTGGTAACTACTGCACAAGCTGAAAGGATGAAAGAAAAGTTCATAAAACACCCTCTGTGTACTTGCCTGGTCCCTACGAAATTGTGGTGATCAACCCGGCATTCGATCATTATTCTTAAGCGAATACTACTATTTATAGCAACGCTGCACACAAGGAAATATTAAAAAGAAGAAGTTCATCGGCTAATTACTGCATTGGGGGCAATTTGTAGATAATGGCGCGAGATGAGATATTCATCAAAAACTGGGTATTAAACAGTGATTTATTAGAAATTAATCAATCGGTATATTTTGGAGATGAAAACATTTCTAAATAGACTTTTATACAATGCAAACCGCCGCCATCATGCATACGAATGTAGCCAAAAATAGTCGATGGCACTTCTTTGCGTTGATGGTCTTCGACTGTAAACAACATATGGTAATCATAGAAAAGAAGAAGACAACCAATAACAAAGTGATTGAATTGTGAATTTTTTAAAGTGCCGGAGAAAATTGATAAAAATATAAAGAAATTGATTAATTAAAAATGAATGCAATGATATTTCGCAGTTGCTGTCAGTATTAAACATAATTTGTGGAACGGTTAGTTGTTTACATTTCTGTGCTAATTTTGGGAACAATTCTTTGTATGTTTGGAAATATTTGTTAGGATTTAAATAAATACAAATTAAACAGTTTACAACACATAATTTCTTTAATTTTCTGCGATGTTCCGTCTGAATCTGTTGCAAAATACTAGAGTTTTTTTTTCTATTCGATGACAAATGTGCGACAACGATTGCCGTGATCCAAATAGTTAACGTTTAGAAGTAAAAGTGCTTTGGATGCCGGGCCAGGGAACAGAAGAGTGGTGTGGTGCTAGCAGAACTACACAGTAATGTTAGCAAGACTCAAGACTACCATACAGATAATAAACAAACTGAAACAGTATAGGGCGTCTGTCCGAGACTGCATAAAGTCCAGATTGATGTGGACCGGTTTAGATAAGAACACACAATGCTGTCGCTATAAAGATGCGACGTCTCATTAACGTTGTCTGTCATGACAGGACCGGTCTGTTTGAAAGACCTGAAATGAGACTAGAGGTTGCGTCTGGTAACTACTGCAGAAGCTGAAAGGATAAAAGAGGAGTTCATAAAACATCCTCCGTACACTTGCCGGGCCCCGACGAAATGGTGAGACCCTAGCGAATGCCCATTACTCAGACTACGTTTAAAAAAATTACAATATAAATTTACTTTGTAATGTAATTAAAAAAAGATTGTCAGAACTTTATCGTTGACCAATGTGGAAAAGTCGTATGGAATCAAGTTTTCCGAAAAAATATGATCTTCTGTACACTTTGATGGCTTGGCGTACTTTTAATATTGCCATGCCATTAAAAATCATATTCGAAAAAGGTTCTATTAACAATCTGGTCTTTAGTCGAACTCCATACAGAGAATTCCGATGCTTTTTCAAAAATCGAGACTTTTTAAGCTGACTTTATGTTGACACCAGACTCTACTGATCTCTTAACTCCTTCTTTACGAACACTAAGCATGTTTTCAATATTTATGGTTATTGATTTTTTTTTACCAAGCAGTCTGTTAAAAGTTTTCGAAGTCCTCGGTAATATCTCGAAAATGGTACGTTTTGTGCTAATCATGGGAACATATCGCTCATTTACCTGAATAGTGACATAACTCTAAACAGGATTTTTTTCCAGGAGAGCCGTTAAAAGTTATCAATTGCATCTTACTTGGCCAGTATAGAAAAATAAAACTAAAAGGTTTTTCCTATAATATAGAGACCTGACATACGTATGTATAATATTTTGCAGAACAAAAGTCAATTTAAATTAGAGATTTACAGCTTTTCCTAGAGCAATAAAATATAACAAGCATTTTGAATTGTGACACTAAATGAGCGGTGTATTGGTGCAGATCTGAAAATCTAAAATCACAGTTCTTATTCACCCTTACGTTAATGAGAAAGTTAATATTGTAATGTCTTTTTGTTTGTTATGAAAATTATATAAAATTCAATTAAACTGATTTCCTAACAACTGAGGCTGCTGCTAAAAGTCGTCACAATTACAACAAAATTATTTCCGTCCTTGTTAAGAAAATAACATCGTGTCATGTGTGTTATAAGTAACATTTTGTCATCAGTACGAGGTAATGATCACTATTTTCAACACATTTTTAGATTTTTAGTCATATTCGTTAAATGAAATTTCAATATTTTGCATTAAACATTAAAATATTTTTTATTTTAGATCATCTTTTTTTCATTAATTATTTCGTCATTTTTTTCTCAATATTTGTATTCTCATTTTGTTCACATACACGTAATTCTTACAAAATCAGATCAAAATGTGTGTACTAAACCTGTTAAAGGTTCTCAGACAAACAGACAAAAATATATCAAAAAAAAAGTCTATCAAATAAACAAAAGTAAATTCAACGGAATAAAAATAATAATAAAATGCAAAACAATAGATTGCAATTTAATAAATTTTTAGAAAATATTGACTTTTTAGTTTTCAATATTGCATTAACATATTTTTGTTTCATAAATGATTTCATTTCATTTTTAATTTTTTTTTTTGCGTTTTATTGACATACTCATGGTTTATACAAACGGCATTGTAATCTGAATGAGGTTGTCATTTTAAAAAATACTCAAACAAAAGGGTATCAAAAACTAAAGCCTATTAAAAAATATATAATAAAACAAATTGTAATTAAAACAAAATAGTAATAATAATACATAATTAGAAAACAATAAATTATAATGAATTTTTTAGAATAACTCTACGTACTGTTTTGTCGTTTGACATTTAAAAACTGTTTCTTTTTCTTTACCAGCAAATTGCTCTCAACCTCTTCTACACATCGTCGAATTAAAATCATGATATTTACTTAGTTTCTGCTGTTGTTGTAATTCTAAGATTAAAAAGATTGATTACAATTGGAAAAATATGTACTTATGTATCCTTAATATGTGTGGAGAATATGTTAAAAACTACTGCCATTTCTCCACATTGTTTTTGTGTGTTTCTGTTTTTTTCAGGGATTTTGGGCTTTTTTGTTAGTTTTTTTTTTGTAATTTTCTTCTATTTTTTTAAAAATACATATCGCATATTAATAATACATTTTTCTCTTGATTTTTTTCACATAATTTTACAGTTACATTTATAGTTTTTTTTTGTTCAAATTTTTCCATGTTTTATTTTGTGTTTTTTTTTGTTACTTTTTGTCAATTAAAATCTTAGAAATATTTTGTTTGTTTTTTTTTGTTGTTGTCAATTATTAGTTTATTTTATGATTGTTTTTTTGTTGGTTTTGTGGTTTTGTATTAGTGGTGTTTCTCGGTTTGTCTATTCGAAAATAAAGAGAGTGTGTTTTTGTGTGTGCCCTCTTCATTTTACAAAATAAAAATTTAAATCATATCCATTGCTTCATTCCATCGCTCTTGCATCTTTCCCGTTTGTGGAGTTTGTTGTTTTTTTTTTATCATTTAAAAGCAGGATTTGCGGTTGTTGTTGGCACCGCTGACAATCTTGCAGTGTTGTCGGTCGGAACGACGGGAAGTATGATTTCTGGATTGAACTTCGCGCACTTTGTTGGCACGCTTAATGGCTGAACGGCGGATGTCCATGCGCTCTCTCTTAGATTGGGTCTGGAAAGGTAAAAACGGCAGAAAGTTTGTTGGTTTTTTCTATTGAATAATGATTATGAAGAAATATGTGAGATACAGAAAATACAACACCAAATCCTATTATTAAATGAAAAGTTTCATACAGCTACAATGCTAAACACAGGCAACGGATCATGAAGTACCCTAACGCTTATATTGTTCAGTATGATATGAATACAGAATATCGTCACTGTTAGATACAATCTTGCTTTCATATAAGAATATCCTCTATAGAAGAATAATCCTCTTCTATAACCAGTGATTTAGAGGAAACTAAGAATATTTCACTGGGAATAGTTACACTTATTTTTAGCCCAATAGAACTAGAATATTCATAACATTTAAGGAATACGTTAAAAATGCGCAGTCTTTCCTATCAACAATGCGATACCGGCTTTTACAGGTTTAACTTTCAATCGATAGGCTTCAGTTTGACTTTTCTATTTATCCATTTAGTTATGAGTAAAGGGATAAAGTCCACTTGTCGTATAAGAGCTCCTTAGTGAATTGTACATCAGCTGGATAACGCAAAAGAATCCATTGTGACTGAGTTTTTCACAAAAACAAGACCATTTATTATTTTGCAGGCATATAACTTCTCTAGATCTTCCAAAAATAAATTATTCCACAGGTGATCTACTGTTTTAATGTCAAGCTTATCATTATTACCATTCTTCTTATCATAGTTCTGATATTACAAATCCCAGTTTTGTGAGATATCCTGTTACCTACAAGGCCATACCTTTTAATGTAGATTTTAATCCACTTTTGTATTATCTTAAAGCCTCATTTACCCAGCCGGGGTTTGAAACCGTCAATCAAATCAAGTTATATTAAGGAATGTTAGACAGAATTCATTGTTTTTAAACGGATTAAGTCAGATAGCCTGGATCTATTAACAGAAGTTATAAATGTCGTTTATATAGATTATTCAAAGAGATAGTAAATGGTCATAGTTATATACTCTGGGGGATCACTACCACCTCAAAATATTTAACGACAGAGAAATATTTTCATTGACAATTTGTTTCATATGCAAGAATGTGGTCACGCCCCCCAAAATAAAGAATTGATTAGGTTTGTGATATTTCATAAAGAATAAATTCAATTTTGTCCTAACATGTCAAAGGCCTAAAAGTTTTTCTTTTTTCTGACTTAAATTATGGAGTCCCAAATCTAGATTGCTCCCAGAACTAGAAGAGATTTGTCATAGAGCCTGGAGTCCGAGGATATCGGTATGTGTGGAAAGATAAATAAATATTGGGCCAACTATTTGTAAATCTATAACCAAAATTAGGTCTTTTGAAATGGAGTATCCTAATACATAAATCCAAAAATAATTTGAAGACAAGGAACATACATTAAAGTCAAACAAACATTCTAACACACAGTAAAGGGCAGCTCTCTTTGTCATTGGCAAATAATTACTCTACGCACATACCGGCTAGTATAGATTGGACATTCAAAATGTCCATATATAACGAACATTTAGATTAGGAGCTCTAAGTGACTATAATTTGCATAATTCCGGAGACATGCTGTTCGATTTGGCATAAGCTCTGCCAACCTGCCTTGACAGCCCAGAAACAGTACATAGAAAACAGCCATTAGAGAGGCTGCCATACAAAATTTGTATGAAGCTATCGGATGGCAAGACTGTCAAGGGATTTATGGTATTTATGTGTCTATCTCCAAGGACAGCCTACCACTACCGCGCATGTCGAAGTGTATGTATATTTTTTCGTTTCTTTCTCAAATAGATGCACAACCACAATAGAGATAAAACACTTACCATCTGTACAGTGCGGGCCAACAATTCCTGCTTCAATTGAGCAACGCTTTGACGATCCAAGCGGAAACCAGCCGATGATCGCTGTTGGACACCCTGAGAGTTTTGCTAAAAAAATGAATTTACAAAATTTAGATAAAATATCGGAACTTTGTGATATTTTTTTATGTTTGTTTACTTACCTTACGCGGTACATTCTCCTTGGCGGGCCTCTTCTCCTTTGTCTCCTTAACGACTTCGAGATCAAGTTTTACAAAACGTTCATTAGTCTCTTGGGCCCTTTTAATACTACGATACACGGACATGCTAAAATACAGAAGGTGTGGAAAATTGTATTCGAAATTAATATTACCGACCTTGGACGGTTAACTACAACAACAAGTTCTACACCATGTGATTTCACCCACCTTGGATGCTCAATCAATAGGTTCTCATAGGGTGAAGTTTCCATATTGATGGGTCCAATGGAGGTGAAACATGGTGGTGGTGTTACGAACCATGATTCGTCCATTTTCTTGGCATTTACAATGACGACATCAGTTCCATTCACTGCCGTTACTGGCTTCAAAACAGCCTCCTGTTGTGGAGATGCTGGTGGTGCCACATACAGCGAACGGGTCATGCCGCCATCAGCTGTCACCCCGGTGGCGCCATTGCCGCCGGCTTTGCGGCCTTCCTTTACTGTGCGGGATGGACTTAATGTTGAAACGCTAAGACCGCTGTTACGCGATTTATTGTTGGCGTTGTTGCCGCGGGGTTTTTGCAAATAATTGCGTTGCTTTTGTGGTCTTGGTCCACTATAGAGGGAATGCGAAGTGATATGTTGTAGGCGTCGTTGTTGGGCCAATGAACTCGGGGCAATGGTGGGTTTGACCGATTTGACGATCTCAATAATGGTGCCAGTGTTGTCCCCCTCGGAGTCGTTGCGAGACGGGGAGGAGACGTCGTTGCCTTCGTCGTCTGTAAATGAAAATAATAAGGTTTTCGTTAAACAATATTGCAAATGAGGACGATTTTTGTACACACAAGCTGTCAATGTTAAATGTTAAAAAATTAGAATGATATTCAGTTACATAACTGCATTATTGTTGTTACAAAAACAATTTATATTGAAAATAACACAGGACTCAGCATATTGCATTTTATATAACTCAAGAGGTTCCGCGTAAAGTGAGAGCTCGTACAAAAGAATTTGAGCATCAGCGTTTAATAAAAAATATGGTTGCGGTTTTTTTTTTTTTAAGAGCCTCCTTTATTCGAAAAAGCCCATGAAGAAAGTTCGCATTATTTTTCGTCGAATACATTTTGTAACAACATATAAAATAGTGCAAAGTTTCACAGCAAGGACCGAGCTCTTCGTTTACTCTTACTAACATCCAACCAGAAAGCTTTTGCAATAAACCAAAAAAAAATGTGTTTAAACTGACCTTCTTTTTCAACAATGTACCATTCGTCTTCGTCAAAATCTTCGTCACAATTGTCGCTGGGCGACGATAGTTTCGTTACTTGTTTAGTACTCTTGGATTCCTTGCGTTTGCTCTGTTGGCGGTTGTTGTTGCGCCAATTTTTGCCACGTCGTATGGCACGTGTTGCTGCTTGTTCTGCCGCTGTTACGCTCCTATCACCAGCACCCGTTACCGATGGCGTTAGCGATGTTACTTCTATGAGATTCTCGGCATCGACCGTATTAACCGTATCACCGATATCCTCAACTCCACTTCCGATTGCAGTCGTCGCTTCACTATTCGTAGTAGTTGCAGAATTATTCGAACCAAAGAGATACGATGCAAGACTACTAAACATTATACGAGTGGATAAGAGCTTTACAAGCTTGAAAGAGCTTCAAAAGTTTGTCGTGTGCTGTGGGCGGTTTTTTTTTGGGAGTCGGTTATCACTTTTTAGAGTTCTAAAGCTTTTTCTTTCTGTATATATTAGTATTGCTTCAATTGAGTTGCGTTGAGATCAAAAAGATTGTTTTTGGGTTTATTGGGGGTGGTGGATCCTCTAAAACAGGAATTGCTTTATTATGTGGTCAGTCTTTTGAACTTTTGTAACCTCGGTTCTCTGTAAATTCAACAAGTCAACTGTAATGAAACAAAAGCGTACATAAAAATTAGTTTCTATTTTAATTATTTTCAATTTATTTTTTTTTTAACCTCAATTGTGTAATTCAAACCGACCACTCAAATTGACAATGGCGCAAAATGTGTCATAAATTATAAGTTTTTTCTTTTGTTCACAGATGTTTGCTCGCATGGATAGACAGACATTCATGTGGACATATGGTTTCCATCACCCACCCTACAAGCACATCAGTCACGTGTGCCTCAATATTTGATATTTTCAACTGGTGTTGGACTGACTGCTGATGATGTGACGCTTCGTAATTTCAAACCAATAAATTTCTTGTTTGTATATGCGAGTGTTGTGTTTATGTTTTGTTTTCTTTTTGTGTGCTAAAAGCAGTCGTCAGGCTGTCTAGGTCGATTTTATTCAATTAAGTAGCACCGTGGTCTGTGAGTGACTTAATTGTTACATGTTTATGCGAGTTTTGTTAACACTATGTTGTTAAGTGGGAAAGTTTTCCATTGTGTTCTGTAAAACGATATGCAAAAGCTCATTTTCTTCAGAAATTCTTATTGTTACGTAAACAGTTTACATACAAATAACGAATAACATTTCTTCAATGAATGAAACCACGACAAGGTCTGTGGCGAAACATACATTAATTTTAACCCCTTATGTTTCTAAATATTTTGCTTTCAATTTGAATACAGAATTGTTTTCTGAACGTGAAAATTGTAGAAAACACTCTGAGGGAGCGCACCTCAAAAATGTTTCTCTGGGAAGGTTACAAACATGATTTTTAGTAGAAGTTTTAGGTGAGAAAAATAAACAAAAAAATTCAATCAATCTTGAAACAAATATAATTGTTTGTTAGGACTTTGTACAAAATATTTTTTACGTTTATTTTCGGGTTGTAGGAATTTTGAATTATAAAAAATCGTTATTTTAGTTTCAAGAAGTCGTTTTTTCTTTTTGACTTGCACAATTTTACGAATCAACCATGGCAGAATAATAGAAGGTAATGGCAATTGTCCAACAACAATAACTCAGATACAACCCTGAGTATTTTGATTGTCAAATGTAGACTTATAAATGGCAGACATCAGACAGTTACAACTCACGGCACAATTTTTAGCGAACTATAATTTTATTTTTAATAGTTTTGAGAGTTCCAAACTTTTTTGTTTGCCTTTTTGTATTGTTTATTTTAATTTAAATGTTTAATAGGAAAAAGTATTCGACATTTGAAAAATGAAACTACCAACAAAACAATTGAAATGTAAACAATAACTTTGACAAACAAAATTCAGTCAAAATTTAAAAATTCTAATCAGCTGTTTGCAAGTAAACGCCAAAAAAATATCAAACAGAGTCACATCCAAGTCAACGTATAAATTCATATGACTTTTGGGAGAAAATCCAAAAGAGAATTTAAAAAAGTCAAGCCAAAAAGTCATCTTGTAAATTGCTACTAATTCACTGCTTCTAATTTTTTTCATGTTCAATATTTTGTATCGACCTTTTTCAATTATATTGAATTTAGAATTTGTTTAATGAGTTCAAACTCGAGGTCAGGAATTTTTAATAAAAATTCTTCTGATGAAGAAGAAACACCGACGTTCTGCAGCGTGTGTTATATTTATTTCTCCGTGTTAATGTTCTTCAAAGAAGACCGAAATATTGGAAAAATAAATTAAATAAATATATTTTTTCAATGTTCTTAATACTATTCCTCTACTTTTCCAATTCTGTTCTACCAAACATGAAATAAACTACAACTAAATTTGAATCGTAAGTCACGCCTCATTTTCATTACCACTTAATTTTCCCAATGAAATGTTTTGACTTTCTAGTCATTATATGCACATATGTATGCAAAATCTTTTCGAAATTTGTTTCATTTGTTCTGCACTTAATGATCTTCTACGTATGGATTTGTATACGGTCATAAAATAGAAAATAATTTCACCTTTAAAAAAAGAAAACCAAAACAAAAGAGTGAAATTTCCATTATTAACAAATGACCACATAAACATTGCAGTTCGGTAAAATAAAGTTGAACAAAAAATAATGTTAAAAAAAATCAACGCTTTAGAAATATATATTACGGAGGATGGAGTGATAAGCTTGGATTAAACAAAAAACCGAATCATACCTTAATGGAAGTGTCGTATAAAGGCAACGTAGTTATTTATGATATAATTTTTTCCAGTAAATATGTCTTTGGCTGGTATCTGGAACGGGAGAAAACAAGGGCAAGTCCGAAGTATTTGGAAATCATTTATTAAGAAGGTCAAGACCAACAACAGGATGTGAAGACAAACTACAGTAAATAATAATTCAGATAAATTTGGCTATTAGTGGTTTCAAAACTCCAAATGATGCCCCCTAATTTTTACTTTGCTGAATACTCTACCCCGCTTATCGATGACCAACGATAATTTTGTATTGTGTTTGTTTCGTCGCCTTCTTCTGCGTTTTGTTGAAAAAATGGGTCATCATAATACGAAAATGAACAAACAAACTCAGCGATAAGTAAACCTGGGATGGTAAAGTTGGATACTTTGGTACTTTTTGACCCTCAGAAGAATATACCGTACTTCTGAGGATCAAAAAGTACAAAAATATCCAACTACAGTTTAGAGTTGTAGCCCCCAGAAATCAGCTCTGCCGGTTGCGAAAGAAGTAAAGGTGGAGAACCCATGAGGTGTTATTTTGGTATTCAAAGAAAAATGGAATTTTGGTCGGATGGAGATAAATGGTCGGATGTTTATTTCATAATAAAGAGGAAGGTATGCCGTTAATAATGAAAAACAGCATCAACCATATGGCCACCATGACCACGCATACAGGACCATATTCTTTTCATGAAATTTTCAATAACCAAATCGAAAAGGGGCTCCCCTCGAAAGCCTCACGTATTCTACCTTTGAGGTCTGGAATCGACGCTGGGCTGTTGGCGTAGACCTTATCTTTCACGTGGACCAAAGGAAGAAGTCGAAAGGTTTTAAATCACAAGATCTCGGTGACCAATTGTGATCACCTCTTCGAGAGATACCACGGTCCGGGAACTTTTCCCGTAAAAGAGCAATGGTTTCGTTGATTGTGTGACACGTAGCGCCGTCTTGTTGAAAGTAAACGTTGTCCAGATCAATATCATCCAACTGCGATCATAAAAAATCATGAATCATCTCTCGAAAGCGCAATCCATTCACCGTAACTCATTTCGAAAAAGTAAGGTCCAATGACCCCGCCGGGCCATAAACCGCACCAAACAGTCACACGTTGAGGATGGGGAGGCTTCTTAACCATAACTCTTGGGTTTTCCGAGCCCCAGATGCTCGATTTTGTTTGTTGACGTAGCCACCGAGGTGTAAATGGGTCTCATCAGTCAAGATGATTTTTCGATGGAATTCCCGATCATTTTCATGCATTTCATGGACCCAATCAGCAAAGACACGACGTTGTTGATGATCGGCCGGCTTGAGTTCTTGTGTTAACCGATCTTTATAAGCCTTTAGACCCAAGTCTTTATGCAAAATAAGGTGTAATGAAAAAACGACGAGGAATGAACATATCTGATTTTTCTTCAACACTTTGGACTACAGCAGCACTATTCTCAGTTGTTCTAGAGCGTCGTGCACGGGTTTTATTCTTCACATCACTAACTTGTCCCAACAGCTCGAATTTTTCCATCAATTTTTGTATTGCGGTCCGACAAGGTGCTTCACGACGACCCGTGACTGCATTGATGAAGCGTGTATCGTTCCATCTTGTCAAATGTCAAAGAATAAAAGCTTCAGAATGACAGCTACCGAAATTTAGCAACTTTTTATATTACATTTCCCATCAAGATCTGAACTTTTCCTATAGGTGGCAACTATATATTTTTTCTACAAAAGTACCATCTAATTTCTGTAAATGTAGTAGTGATATGGAATTAGCAGTCGTACTAGTGTGTCTGCATACAGACTTGCGACTTGCTTATAGTCTAAATATAACCTCCATATTGCCTTTGCTTTGCTAACTGGTACTTTTTCAATGCAAAAAGTGCCCACTCGTGTAGTCGTTTGTACCATTTGGTCAGGGCCTTTTGCCATCCTCTGCGTATCGCGCGGAGAAGCAGAAATCGACAACAATGAAAGATAGAAAAACGTACAATAGAAAAACACTGCTAATAACAAAAACAGATAAAAATTGCATAGAAATGCCATACAATGGATATTGCAATGGCAATGCAATAATGTACAAGAATTGAAGTCAAAAACGTGATTGAACAAAGGCAATTATGGCACAAACAAAAGAAAACGGGATGGAAGAGAGAGGAAAAAAGTGCTCTGCACTCTGCAGATACAATTGAAAAATAAAGACAACAACAAAGCATCTATTTTTTATGCGGATTTCAATTCCAATGAAAATTTGTGTGGTAGTCGGTAGCTGAACAACACTGAAGAGCCAGCCAGCCAGCAACAATAACGACGACAGTCGTACGATACGACTTGGCGACAGATAAAAAAACATATGGTAAATAATGTTAGACATTTTGGCGGGAAACTATCATACACCGTGTATGGTGGTTGGGGTATTTCAGACGAAAAAAAAGTAGTCATGTGCACATTGTTTCAAATAATCAACTAATGAATCGAGAATTTTTTAAACACCATGTTGTATTGTAAAGCCTACAACTTGAGTTCTGAACTTAATATTCAGAATAAAGATATTGCAGCATTATTCTGCAATTTAAAAAAAAAAAACATTTCCGAGTAAGTAAAGAGCCTTTACATTCCAATGCAATGAAATAAATCAGATTTCTTGAATTCAGAATATCAAATAGCAAAATTCGAAGCATTACTAAATCATAATGAAAAGCATCTAAAATACTTAAGGCATTTAATTACGTAGGTTAGGTCAGCGTGGTAGTCTGAATAAGCAGACTCACTTAGACTTTGTAGTCCAGTGTGATACTACGAATGCTAGCGTCGCCCAATATCGGCCAGATCGTCTAGGCCCCAAAGAACTAAAAGCCAGGGCATGACAAGTGCAGTGGGAGAGAGAGAGTTATACGGTCAAATCGCCTAGGGTCCAAAGAACGGAAAGCCCCCCGAAAGTTTGCCAGGGCAGTAAAAGTCCACAGAGATTGTTTCATGGACTCCTCCGCCATTTCAAATCTAATCGTGGATTGAATACAACCTCAGACAGACGCCGACCTATCATTTGTTTATATATAAGCACTATCACTCAGTGGGAGACTGTATGTGGACAGAGGCATAGTAATCTGCTAGATAGTTTCAAGTCTTGTTCAAGTCTCGTTTGCTCAGCAGTTCCCTGATATGTTAAGAGCTGTGGTTTTTCATGAAGAATTAATCTAGAACTTTAAGGACAGCTTGACTATCCACTGTGGTGTTATAAGAAAATATATATCTCTTCCACATTGCCAACTGTATGAACACTACCGCCCCTGTTCTGTCTTTCGCTTTTGAATGAAAGTGAAAATCTTTCCCGCCATAGGTGTGACAACTTTTACTTTCATCGAAATTTTGGAGAATGTGGTTCACTTGAAAATACTTGGCGAAAGTAAAATGAAAATCCTTTTTTTATATTGAATGATAAGTTAATCGAGTAAGAAGAAGTTGAGACACAAAGTTTGAAATGTTTTCTGTCTATTTGGATACTTCAACATTTATTTTAAAGCCATTTACTAAAAAAAATAATTGATTTAAAAAAAGTTGATCAACCCCTATATGTCACAGGTAACATTCACTTTGGTGGAATGAAAGTGAAATGGAATGAAAATAAAAGCTGGACCAAGGCTGTACGTGATATTTTTGGAGTGGACCCCATAACCTACTTGTTTATTTAATTTAGAGCCATTAGTATATAACGCTTCAAATATACAGTTTTGTAACAGGAGTACACGTTTCAAAGCATCCTTTTATGGGAGAACTATCTGGTACTTCTTGTCGAACAGTAGTTCAGTCGGAGTCAACTATATATGTAAGGGTTTCACAGTGACCATAACTATTGTTCGACCAATTTGACAGCTCTCTCTTAGTCCTACTTCGGCAATCTGTATGCTACCGATGTCCAGTGGTACCAAATACAAAATTACATTAAGTGCATCGAATGGGGTAGTGCCAAGTAATGAAGAATCAGAAAGATAGTTCAGAATACTCGCATCGAACCTCTAAGTCATGTTTAACTTCCCTCGAAAAAGCATTAGCCACCCGCAGCAGGCCCCATTCTGCTTATTTTTTAAAAGATATTTTACTTGGGTTTGATGTGTGATAGACGCACACACTACTGATCACATCATTAAATTATAATTTGAATTACCGCAATACTATTTCATTGAATATTCAAGTTTGACTATTTTTAACGAATAAACGAATTTCAATTTTTCAATTCAATGCCTTGGTATTTAAAATTACTATGAATACATATTCTCTTTGATTGACTAGAAAACACTGTGCGGCGCAACTGCAGGGTACGATGTGTGTCAATTGCTTGGCATGTCTTGGCAATAATCATAAATTTCGATCAATTCACAAAGATATCTATGCCCCTGATTCTCTCTGTACCCAACCATAGGCATCAATTCAAAAAACAACAAAAAGAAGAGGAAAAAGGCAAACATCGTATTTTGTTAAGATCATTTTATGGGTATGTCATGTAGGCTTCTGTTTCTGTCTTCTTCTTGTGAGTGAACCAGGAGACGACTTTGAATCTTTATTACAAAATCAAAGCATAAACATTGAATGGCTAATGTTAATATGGGTTAAACAAATCTAATTCGGTATTCATCACATCAGATTGTAAAAACGAACGCTGGTAATCGAAATTTAGCATTACTTTCTCAATTCGTTTATGAACAAAAGTTCAATTTTGTTACATTGCAAATAATTGCCCGATGTTCGCCAGTTTGCATTTAGGTTTGATTGGCACGTGCTTAACGAGTGATCAGTGTCTAAACTGATATTATAGAAATATATAGCAAACATGTAAATATGTACATTCTACACGACGATTCGTATGTAGAACGAAAACCAGAAAATCATGTCAAATAATTGATGTTAGGGGAGAACAAAGGAAGCATTTGAAAAGCGAAAACAACATGAGATTCAGATGTGAATGGCATTGATGGATCTGTTACAACCTATCCTCCGTCGTTGGCATGTTAATTTAAACAACAACACAATTTCAATATTTCTACATATGTGTTTACAATGCGATTTTTATGACCTGTAAAGGTTTCAACATCAGTATACAGATATTTGTACACAATGTTCGAAGACTACAAAGACTAGCCCAGAAAATGAAAAAATAGGGTATTTATCGAGAAAAATACATATATAAATATTTATTAATATTTTTCAAAAAATACCTTCAGTGCACTTGGGGTTCTTATCTCTTTAGGGACCTTGACGATCGGAACGATATTGCTTTTGGCCGACTCTGGGGCTTTTGGTTTTACTATCATCCATACAAATCTCTGTAATAAACGGGAAACTTTTTCAAATCTCAGACCTCTGTAAGATTTTGTCACTATCCTTGCAGATTGGAACCTACAGTTGCAATATGATTCCGACAACAGTGAGTTTAACACTCCAAATATCGCCGGCATTACGAGGTGAAACCGCCGCAGGAAAAATGTCAGATGTTTTTATCCGGAGTTGAAAAGTATCAAAATCGCGTGACACGAAAAATGTTTATACATTTACAAATTAAATCGAATACCTGTTTTCTAAAATTGTGTTGGCTTTATCTAATGCATAAAGTAAAACACACCCACGGAATGCTTTTGTTCACTAATTGACATTTAATAGCAAAAGACTATTTCGACTGAAATTAGTGTTTTGATTTGCGCCAAAGTAAGTATTTGCAATTATCTGTGATTTGGCATTCGCATTGGATTGGAATTAAAAAAACCAAAATACTAACATCGAAATGTTCCAAAAATCGAAAAATCCTATTGGTTTTTTCCGATAATTACATGCTCTAGCATATGCTTTATTCAAAAGGGCATCAAGATGCAAACGTCAATGCATTGATTTAAAGACACAGCAGAATTGTGTAGGATTCATAGAGAGTCTAATTTAAAAAATTCATTAACATTGCAATATTTTGATATATTTTCTTTTCTTTTTTGAATATTTACAGATTCTTCTTCTCCGGATGTTTGTTGATTTGTGTATTCTGTCGGTAATTATGTATTGCAAATATTGTTTAGTCTCATTCTACGCGGTTCATTTGACGAACAATGTTTATAACTCAACGTATGATTCACAACAATAAGACGAAAGGGGAAAATATGTCCGTGTTAATTTTTGTCTGGAGTAACTGTAATTTTCACACAACAAAGAGCGATGACGTCAGACACTGATCTGTTGAACGTCACTTAAACTCTGATTGACATGTTTGCCGTGTCATTTGAAATTGTCTTGAGCCGCTTTTAACTACCGAGCGAAGGATATATGCATGTGCTACAGAAAACTAAAACCGGGCCACCAAGTTTATCATTATGGGAGCCATTATATTTGATGATTTTTTGCCCTCCCCCTTAGTCTTTAGATCTGACACCACATCTGTTTGTAATAAATCTAACAAAACGCGGAGTGTTTAATTGATCAAATCTCATTACCGCCACCAGCCAACCAAACCGCTGATATATGTTTTGAATTTCAATTACATTTTATTTAATTATATCAGCATCTGTCCACATAAATTAATGCTAATTCTTTTTGCCATAATAAGAAACTGGTTGAATTTGAAATCAGTTATAATCAGTTTTAGTTTCGGTTGTTGTGTTTATTATTTTTTTATATTTTTGTAGGCAATTATTTATTAATAAGCTCAATATGACTTTGCATATTCGATTAATAATTATAACATGGTTGAGTGTGAGTGTACAAATATGTACGTATGTATCCGCGTGTGTCGTAAAGCTTGTCAAGTCATTAATTTTATGTAATTCGAATAGATTCTGAAATTAGTATTGTTTTATGGGGTTAATTAAAAGCAATTTAATCTGAAAATAAACGTTCTATACAGCTAGGGGATAGTATTTAATGACCTGTTGGGGTGTGGCGTTAATTTAACTGCATATCATCCTAAATACTAACAAAATTACCAGACAGACCAAATCTAAATGAATCTGTTTTTCTAATTAAAATTATAACAACCAAAACTACTAAGAGAGCCAGTTTGCCTTAGTTTGATAAGTTCATTATTCACTGTTACGATCCTTAAATGAAATGTCTGTTAAATCCGAAACATATTAGTATTAACTCTTTAATGTTCACTCAACATCAAGCAGCGGATTTGAATTACACTTACTTGTAACGACAATTTGGCATTTGAACACCATTTAAGTTGAACTTACCTAAAAAGAGAAAAAGTAAAAGAATATACATCAATAACATTTCACATAACGTAGTGTTAAGTAAATTTTATTGTTGACTTATTGTTTGTCCTCTAATATTTTTGCTCTATTCGAAATACTAACAACAAAACAAAGCTAGACATTTTGGCGAGACGTCTGCTCGCTCGTGTGTTTTTTTTTTCCAGTACCTATTCCAAAGTCAATATTTATTTAATCCAACTTATGAATTGAAATATTTGCACTTAAGTCGTGATATCAGTTTTGTCGTCTGTTTTTTTTTTCTTTCTTTCTTTTTCCAGTTTGAAAATAATGCCAGTAGATAAGGCAACACAAAACAAAGGGTTTATTTTGGATTTGTAATCAAATAAGATGATATTGCAAAAATTCAATTGTTTTCGATTGAATGAATGTGTGTGTAGTGGTTGGAAAAGTTAATGAAGGTCGTAAAATATTATTTTGTTGTTTAGCACAGAATTTATTTTCTTTTTATAGTCGAAGTTCTAGTGATAAATCGTGTTTACCAATAAAGCTCAGTTCAGTTGGAAACGTTTTTCTGCAAAATTGTTCATGAACAACTGAACACATGAGGAAACTTTTTAAAATAAATCTTAGGTACCGGAATTATCGGTCCTATTATCAAAGACTATCCAACTTCCGACAGACGTTCGAAGTTGTTTTTTGACACATTAGTTCGGCTACACACTCTAGATGTCAGTAAGTTGCATGGCAATTTAAAGGTTTTCAAAGCAAATAATTCGTTTTTTTTTTAACAAATACCTACTTACTGTTTTACAAATACTCTTAAAATACAGCTAACTTAAATAAACAACTAGAAGTTAGGTTAATCGTTCCTGTTACGAAGAAGTAAATTCGTCGCTGTCGTAGACTATTACTTATTTAGTGGAGTAAAACTAAATGTGTTTTGAGTGAAACTATTTTTTTTAAGCGAAAAAGTGTTTCGATTCAAAATAGGTGCGTTGTATTTGAGAAGTGCTAGTGTTTATTCGTCTGCTTTAAAGTAGGCCCCCACATTGACAAATTTCTTAAGGTCAATTGTACCAGGTTTTAGTAATTCAACATACCCTACCAGACAAAAATAGTTTTGTATTGTAATCATCATTCCAATGACAAACTGTTACCGTAAATGTCAAAAGTCTCCAAAATGTTATATGTAGAAACATAATTGAAAATCGCATGCAAAACAAGTGAATAAATATTCAAAAATCTACAACAACAACAACAACAAATGTGAGAGATATCTAAAAGCTACGTGTAATCTTAACTATGGCAACTACGAACTATTGACATTTCCCCAATGCATACTGACTGACATATAACATTTTTTCCCATGTAGCACAGTTTAACTTCTCCGAATGCTGGCTGATAATGTCCTTGTCTTGGCTGTATTATGATGGTTACATCCTTATAATAAACAAAATAAACCCGCCCCATGTTTTAGGATTTTAATGACAACTACAGAACTGTGGGTGGAAATTTGACTAAACCTAAACCACAGTTTTTATTTTTTTTTTTAGTCGGTTTTAGTTGGTTTTAGTCGTTGTGTGTTTGTCCAAGACCTATTTTTTAATAAGGGTTACCTTAGCATGCGTATGTAAAAAGGACATTAACCCAACAAACACTGTGGTTGATTTTGCGAATTTTCTTGACCCAAATCAACTCAACCCCAAAGGATAAAAACAGCCTATTATTCTTGCTGTTGTTTTGTTGCTAATGACAACGCAAATAACAAATTTATTTTTGGTAATTTGTTTGAAAGGAAAAAAATTCTGGGCTCTGTTGTCTGTTAACAAATCAAAGGAATGTGAGTGCAGTCTCTATCTCTCTATCATCTCTCTCTCCCAGTGAGTGCGGATGAATTATAGTGCATACACATTAATGCACATATCCATTCTAGTATTTTTAACTGTTTTTATATTATAGTCACACGTCCATACCTAAATACATACATATGTATGTACATCCACCCATACGATATAAGCAGAAAATGATGCTTTTTTGGCTTTGGTTTTTATATGTGCTGTTGTTGTTCTTTGTATTGTGTATGGTCTCTGTTTTCAAGGTTAATATTGACGTAAGCATTGCATGCACACACACGGACTCGCACTCACATTGACACTCTTCTCAGATAAATTCTTTTACGGGTATAAATTTTTAATTTTTTTTCTTGTTGTTGGGCATTACATAATTTTAATGAAGCTGGTTATTTGTTGTTGCCGTTCTTTAAATGACAGCAACAACAACACAAATATTGTAACAAACAGCCACAAAATCAAAAATGTCATTTAAACAACTGCAAATTTGATTTTGCATGCACGAATTTGTGAATGTACCTATTTGCAAGAACTGTTTGTTCACAGCGGACAATTTTAACCAACTAGAAGAAGAGGAAAATCGTTAATTGTGTGCCAGCACAATTTCTGAGGGAGGTTTCAGAAATGTCATGTCACTTGAAAAATTATGTCATTATTCTCTGACGCATTGCGAGGCGTTAAAGCAAATTGTCATATTTGTCGTACGAAGCGCTCTCCTACTTGTCTTTTTAATGTTTAAAGTAATGTACTAAACTTATCTATGCATAAAACAGACTGAAAATATAGGAAATGTTTCAAAATATTAAAAATACAACAACTATAGGTACGAATTTACATATAACATTAAATTATAGGTATAGAAACTAAATTTAATATAACAAATAAAGCGCAACACTCTTGAGCTTTCGGAAATGTCGAGAACAGTTTTCGGAAATCTATCGTTACCTGAAATCCAAAATGACCAAATATTTAAAAAACAGGATATTTTTAATATAAATATTATTTTATAAAATAAAAATTTTGTTTATAGTATAAAAGCTTACAAACAACAAAGTTCGCATTTTTTGTGAAATCGCCTGATTTTAAGGTTATAAGAGGTTTTCTAATGTCTCAAAAATCAAAAATATTGTGGAACCTGAGTATGAATTTTAAAAACTGTTAAACAAACGGTTTAATTAACTTTGTTGCAGAATAAATTTGTGAAATTTGTCCCCCCAACAATTGCTTTTAGCCACTGTAAGTCAAATTAAGTCTGTTCTAACAGGTCTTAATACGTATCGAATCCTAAAAATTGCATATTTTTGTTAACAATTTCGATTTATTTTTATTAGTATTTCTTCTTTAGAAACACCTTGGAAATTTAAAAACAATCGCTCAGTTTATACAAGTTTTGTTATGATATCGAAATCCTTTTGAAATCCACTGTTATTCACAATATTTCGGAACAAATTTCAGCACCATTGTTTATATTATTTGTTTTTATTTAAATGTTTGAAAAACTAACCTTTTTTTAATTGTTTTGTTTGGAAAACACTTGTTTTTTCTGTTTATCTTGGTTTGGTTTCACAAACACACCAGAGAACAGTTCGAAGTACACAATCTCGCACAAAAAGAAAAACTACAACGAGGGGAAGTAAAAAACGAATACTTTTCGATTTCAAGGAGAAAAGCGAAAAACCGATTCGATTTTGGAGTATCACACACACTGAATGAGAGAAAATATCACCAGCGATATTGCAAAGTCGACACTATGTTGCCAACTAAATTCACAACGGCCACAATTGAATTGTTCAAGTCCCCCAACAAAAACAAGAATCACACAATACACCAACAAAATACACACACACAACAAAAGCAATAACAACAAGTACACAGACAGAAAATACTGCATACAAACAATGCTCAATTGTTTGGTTATAGCTGTGGTTCGGTGTACGGGGCTAATAGCATACAGAAGAAATCAAGTAAATAATTTGTGTAAAGTGTAGAGGGTACATGTACACACAAGTGTATGTACAAATGTTTGCCCATACATACTCGATATTCGTCTTCTAATGGTGGTGGCTTGCGTTTGTGGTTGTAGTATTAACGCTTGGGTCGTGGGTCGGAGGAGGCGGTAGACGGTGAACATTTCATTGAGTGTCGAAAGCGAACCAAAACAAATACAGAGAAAAAACAAAACAAAAACACTGAAGAGTTCATATGAAAACAAATTTTTGTTTAGATTATACGAACGAAAAGGAGAGCAGAGGAAGAATATATACGAGGTTTGTACGAATTGTTTGTGAAACAAACAAGCGACTGCAAACAAGACAATTCATTCTGTTTTTGGTTCACAATTCTAAAATTTTTGTTCTTAGTTTGGTTATAAAATCCACCTACAGTGAGTAACGAAGAAAGTGAGCAATGAGTTTTGAAAAAATAATTTAATTTCCGCAAAAAACAGAAAATGTAAATCTACCAATAGGAATAGTTCGGTTGTTGATCATTTATTATTTCCATTTTCTGCTAAAGAGAAATATGTTAACAATTAAAGGTTTCTTTTGATTTCTGGCAAGATATCGGAGCCGTTTCGAATCTAGAGGTTAAATAACAATAACATAAACTAACACAAACGAACCAGAATATATCGCTCATTTACTTCAATAGCATCATAATTCAAAATTAACTTTTTTCTTTAATTACATTACAATACAAAGTAAATTTATATTATAATTTTGGGTCCACGGGTAAACCGGGTGACACAGACCATATGGCTAGATTTTTGCTGCGACAGAAAAAAAGCCTCTGGTGGGAATCGAACTTACAACTCCCACGCTACCGGGGCGCCTAAAATTAACTTTTTATTTTGTTGTTAAAGAAAAAGCGCTAAATCTCTTGACTTGTTTTTCGTGTATTATACAGAAATATGTCAGAGCTCTAGTTCATCGGGAAACCTGTGATTGTTTCCCTATATTTCCTAATTAAGTCGCAATTGAAAAATATTAAATTGCTCTCCTGAAAAATCGTATTTTGAGTTGTGACACCAAATGAGCGATATTTATATATATGAAGGAATTGAAATGACGGTCAATATGTACCTAAGGTGACATTTTGGTAAGAAATTCAATTCCATCCGAATTTGTAATAATTCTTTACCAAAGTCCCAATTTTCTCCTGTGAGGCGGCGAAATGTTTACATTTTTGAAAAACGGTCATTCACCTGGCTTTGAATCGGCGTTGACGTCATGTAAAAAGTTAGGACGGCGGCGGCCGTTATTTATCGACCGGCTTCGCTTTCTGATAGAGTAGTTTTTAATTCACGTGACTGTCGTTGCCAAAAAGGCTCAAATTAATTCATTCATAGTCAAACACCTATCAATTTATAAAAGTTCAAATCCATTGAGTAAAATAGTATTTGAACTCTAAAAAGTCATACATTGGCTGCAGTTTTTAAGACATTCGCTGAAGATGGATCGACAAACAGGTATTGATAACAGACAGTACCCTTAAATTAGGCCAGAAAAGAAAATTGGTCACAAAAAAGTTGATTTTTTCAACGAATTTGGTGTATTCATCAACTGGCGTCTATCGAGGTGAGTGCCATTAAAGTTCCGTAAACTTTTTTACTTTATAATTGGTATATGTCGATCTCGGTTTGTTCTTGAAGTCTCTTATATTCATGACAATACAAAGTAGTATTCATAAAGAACCAAGAATGGTTTAAAACCTGGACGTAAATCGGGAAACCATCCAGGGTCCAAGTATTGTTAGACGGAAAAATCGGTGTAGTTTTGGATGATAAGTTGTCCTTTGAATTGCACATTAATAACATTGTTACCCATACAACTCTATCTCTTCGTCGACTTTACACAACAAATTTAGTCATACCTCGCAATATAAAGATTAAGCTAGTACATGCATTAGTTATGCCCAATATTTTGTACTGCATGGAAATATTTTGTGGGACTACAAATAAGATTTTTAATAAAATTAAACTTTGTATTAACCGAGTAGTTCGATATTTATTTTCACTTAGGCGGTATGATCATGTGAGTTCACATGTCAATCAATTCTTGGGTTGTTCGTTTCGGGATTTTATTCATTACCGGTCTCTTATCTTATTTTACAAAATTTACAAATATCAAACTCCGACTTTTCTAGCTGGCTCGTTTACTTTCTGTCGTTCATCACGTGCCAACCAACTGATTATTCCTAGAGCAGATGGATATATGAATAAGTCATTTCGAGTAAGAATTGCTAGGTTGTTTAATTTGCTCCCCAATACATTGAAAGTATTTTCAATGACTAACAATACATATCGCATAAAGCTTCTTCAACATTTTTCTTTAATTTCGACGACGTAATTTTATAGATATTTTTTTTATATTTTATTATTGGGAACTATAAAATTTGACTGTTTCATTTTCTTGATCTTATTTTTGCTTTAAATACAGTTTTTAATATAAGTACTTGATTAATTTAATACTTATGCATCAAGCTTGATTCGTTGTTGCAGTTTTCGATTTTTGTTCACATCGGAGTAGCACATAATTTCCAATTTTTCCATAACAAGTATATTTTATTTTTATTATTTTTAATGTAAATTATTATACCTTAAATAGTTTTTGAATTCTTGGAGTAGTTTTTATTGTAATTTATTATAATTGGCCGTGAGGCTTTAAATTACAAAATCTGTGCAAATAAATGAAATGAAAAAAATGAAAATCGAAAAAAAAACCATTCAGGATTCGAATATATTTGAAAGGAATATCTTCCAATATGTCCGGTTTTATCTACTAATGAAAGTTATGACGTTAATAGAAAAATTGTGACTAAGGTCTGCTGCTCTATCCCAAGTAGTGTTATAATAATTCATATTCCAGAGTTACATATTCACGTGTCAGGCAAACGCAGCCATCGCTATAAGTTATCCTCCATATAAATATATGTATTGAAATTGTGGGAAACCCACTGAGTTTGGTGAAATTAGGAATCGAAGAAAATTTGTATTCATTTTATCACGTCACATATCTCAAACGAAAGTCATACATTGTTATTCTGCCCCGGACTATTAAGTATTAGAGAACTGTCTGCTGAACTGTTTGAATCGATGGCGAGTGCCTTATTTCGACAAACAAAATACACTACAATTTTACAGAGGTATTCTGTAGGATTAAAAGTTACTTAAAAAGAGAAAACTGTTCCTAAATATTAAGGAAAATCCGAAACCAAAACCGTTGTGTACTTCCAATTCTAAGCGCTATACATCAAAAAGACACACGAGAAGATGAAAATCAATCATTAACACACAGTTGCTACGTCCAACACCGGTATGTACATATCTAGGTATGATGTCAGTTTTCACATTTGAAAGAAGCAAAAAAAAAATGATTGTTGTACCGTCTTACAAAACAACGACCTGTTGCATCCTATCGTTGTTTATAATTTTGTGTTATTCCAAAGAAATTGCACGGTCATTGATTTATCACCTGATAAGTGTATTGTTGCATTTTTGATTTATATGAGTATCAGGTTTGATTGTTTTTTTTTTGTTGGCGTTGTTAATTTCGTACAGACAATTAGGCTTACTGTCGGTCACTGACTTGGAAATCAGACACAATAGCACTGAGATAATACATTCTAAAGTGAAAGGTATGAGATTTTCTTATTTCAGAAAAAAAGTATGTCTTATAGAAATCTTATGAAATCCAAATGAAATATTTGTTTTACAGTTTAGTAAATGTGTATGTGGATGTAGGTAACAACATTACTATTTTTCTATCCTAATAGGTGTAGTGTTAATGTTCCGAATTTTTGTCTGTGTACAAGAGATGTTTCTTTTGATATAGAATATATAGAAATCAGAAGATGAAAGCAAATGTTTCGTAAAAACATCCAGTATTTAATTTCCTTCATCTCCTTGTATTTTGCAATTTTAAATGCATTCCATTTTCTCACCCAAAATGGGAATAGTGAAAGTCATTATTCTCATTTCTATTTTTAAGAAGTTTCCGATTAGAATTGTTAATTTGTAATACTTTTAAAGCAAACATTTTATTTTCTATATATTTTGTATCTTATTTTATTCCGTTTTATTATTTTATTTTTTTATTACTTATTTGTTATATTACAGTATATAAATTAGTATTACAAATATTCGACCAATATAACACTCTTTAACCATTGACTGAAGCCTACCTTTCACTCCCTTTGTTTATCTCTCACATACATTCACGTATAATTCTTTCCATATGAGATAATTTTCAGTTTTGTAATTGAATTGTGTACTAATGACCCCTTTTTGCTTAAATTCTTTTTTGGTTGTTGTTGTTTTGGGTAAACAAAACAAAGTGCATTGGCCTCGTTCTGTTGTATCTTCTGATAACTTTTTATATTTCCACCCCTTTTGGTGTCTCTGATTGTACTTTGGCCTTAAACAGATTACATATCGAGGCAATGTAGATATTTTTACTGTAAGGGTTGTTGTCCTTATATGTAGCTTTAAATTGTGTGTTTAATTCGGTCGTTTTATTTTTGGGAATCTAATTTTCATTTTATTGAATGTGGGGTATTCCTGATTAAAAATTATGTTGATTACAAAACTGAAATTTAGTACTGTTTTTATTGACCCCAACATTTCACAAATAATTTGTTTTTGCTGGGCTACATTTATTTGTTGACATTTTCTAATATTACATTCCAAAGTTGGCTCAGAGAAAACATTTTTTATGAAACATTTTATATTCCTTGGACCACCAGCAAAAAAAAACCACCGCAGTTCCCAACGGATTGAGATAAGCAGACGAAGTTTCGGGTCTTCAAATCTTGAATTTTTTTCATTTTACACGAGAATTGAATGTGTTTCATTTATTCCAAAGACTTAGAAGAGTTTACATTTTGATATATCTGAACTAATCTGTAAATCTCGTGGAAAATCCAAAACCATTTTTAAAAACTACGGGTCCACTTTGTTTAGATTCGAAAACACTTTTCTGCTCCTTTTGTCTGTATGGGCATTTACAGTGTAACATAATTGTTTCTGTTTCAATAATGAGTATCTTCAAAATGATACGCGTTGTGCAAATTTCGATATCAGATTTGAAAATCTGATATGTTTGGAGTCGAAAACACTTTTTCTGCTTCTGTTGTCTGTATGGACATTTAAAGTGTAACATGATTGTTTATGTGAGTATCTTGAAAATCATCACGTTGTGCAAATTTCGATTTGAAAATCTTCTATACAAACTCTAAAATCAGTGTTACTTGTCCTTCTTTGAGGTCAACTGATCTAACTTCACAAAACAAATCGTTGTAAAATTTTGTGTGCTCTAATAAATAATAAAAACAATTGAGATTAAAAATAATAAAATATTTTAGTCGTAATAGATCGCGAAAAATTAAAAAAAAAATGGTGTCAAATTGAAGCACGCAAATTTGTTTCCAGTTTTGTGAGAAATTACTTTTTATTTTCAAGTCTCAACATTCAATTAAAATGCAAGCTACATTTGAGTATATCGACGTCAATGTCCTAAAGCCGTATTGACGCTTCAGATAATTTTATTAGCACAATAATTGTTTGGCTTGTTTTTTGTAGGCTTTCCTTGTGCTCAGAGTGCCATCGCCAAAGTATTGAATAAAAAATTATCGATTTACCAAGGTTTTTTGCCTAATTGGCGGATTCTATGATTTGACAAATTTTATAGTCAAATGTGATTCCCGTTGAAAACATTTTTCAATTTTAATTTGATGTCGACATTGTAGAAGTCATGATCATTCTATCCATTGAAACATTTTTGTTTTGTCAAGTTTTAAATGTCGCCAACCGATATCCCAAATACTAAACATTTTTTTAATGAAGGTTTTTTAAATTTTTATGAATACAGGGGAAAAGCTGTATGTTTTAGTGTATTTTTTTCAAAGTTTATAAGAAATGTTTGACGAAGAAAAAAAAAACAATAAAATTAATATTTTTTAAGAAAGCATATTTATGTATTCAATTTCCAAACAAGATATCAAAATCCCATTAGATTTTTCTTTTAAAAGACACCTTTAAATTTGTATCCGTTTTCGTTTCCCTAAAAACAGTTTTCTATTCACAATTTTTACACAATTTCATGTTGGTCCAATGGCAATATTATTGTTTTATTATTTATTGTTTTGTAGTGTTTCCAGAACTTTTTTTATTTTATACACATATTTTTGGAATTTTCTTTAAGAAAAACTATATCTTTTTAACATTTCAGTTTTTCTTTTTTTATTTATTTAAACTTCAGATTTTTATTTTTTTTTTTTTGTAACCGTTTCTTTTGTGAAACCGTTTTTAATTGTTTTCAATTTCGTTAGCTACACTTTTCATTTGTATCTATACGTACTCTTTTTTTTTGAAACAGAAAAGGAAACTTACGTATTTGTTTCTCTTTGTGCTGTTTTCATTTAAAAATCACAATTTTTTTCTTTCACTGAATAAAATGAACTTATGCGAGCGATGATATCCTTCCTTCAGGTCAGGTTCCTGCTTCTTTTTGTATGTGTGTGTGTGTGAGCGAGTGTTGTTTCCTTTACAAAGTTTTGTTTATGAATGTCAAGGGGAATGGTTTCACTGGTATCTACAAGCTGGCAAACGAAATGAAATCAACCAACAACCACACAAACACAAAGTATCTATCTATACACACAGATACACAGAGGTATCTCAAATGTTGTATAACGTAATTGGTAAGGAAGCATTAAGCAAAACAGAAAAAGTAGAGGAAAGAAGAACAGAAAAAAACAAAAACAATCCCAGTCACAAACACAGCAAAAGATAGAGAGAGAGAGTTAATAGCATTTAGTACAGAGTTAGTTAGTTAACTCCTTCCCCTCGTCCACCACCAACACCCTCACTTTCCCATACATTCTCTCACCGAACAGGGTTGTCACATTTTTTCTTATTGCCGCCAAAATCGGTACTGAATATCGCCAAACTAAAAAAATATTTAACACCAGAAATTTAATACCATTTTTAGAAATAATGCTAATTTAGTAAATAAATGCAAATATATATTCGCCAAACTAAAAAAATATTTAACACCAGAAATTTAATACCATTTTTAGAAATAATGCTAATTTAGGAAATAAATGCAAATATATTTGACACTTCCAAAGAGGTATTTTTTAAATTAGCGTACTCTGTGAAGTCGCATACAAATATATATTTCTAAATTGACTGTGATTATGAATTAAAAACCAATTTCATAAGTCCGAGGACAGAATGTACTGACCAATTCCATAAAATTCGCCAAAATAGTAATAAAACATGAAAATATCCAAAAGCATTGAAAACTCGCCACTTTTAGGGATAAAACAACAAACCTGACAGCCCTGTCCTCGACTGCGTGTATCTGAGAGATTCTTTTTGATTCTTCCATCCATAATGATGATCAGTCTTTGTATTCGAGATTTTCTTTGTGTATTTCTTCGTTCGAACTCTCTCTCTCTTTTCTATCTTCCACACAGTTTTACCTTTTTTTTTTGTTTTTTGCTGTGAATTTTTGTTTGTAAACAAACGAAATGTTTCGTCGCCGAAGAACGGTTGAGTGGGGGTTGGTTGGTGGCGAGACCACTTTCAATAAGAGAATACACATCGTTCCAACCAACAACAAACATACTGAATCTGACGGCTGACGCTTATGACATACATTCGGCCGTCGTAATAGTAAAACATATGATACACACAATCGCAAACTCAAACACATCAAAAAAAAAAATACAAAAAGACACTGTCGTGAAAGGGGAAGAGAGAGAATATCTCAACTGTAGAAAACAGCTGTTTTCGAGAAATCTAATTGCGTATGTCGTTTTCTTTTTAATATGAATAAAACGAATAAATGTTGGAGTATTAAGTTTAGCCCAATGTTTGACCTCTCCCTGAGTTTTATAATTGGATTATGGATTCTTTTAAAGATCACGGAAGATATACATACAGTCAGCGTCAATATAAAGTATACACAACTCTTTTTCAAATCATCACATTTATTTTTCTAGTTTTTAATATATATATCAAATTAAAAATTTTACATTTTCTTAGAAAATATTGTAGGCTGACTATTCAGAAAAAAATAATAAACGAAAATCAAACAGCAACTTAAATATAGTACTAAAACAAAAAGGACTCCATATTTTACGCGTCAATATAAAGTATACACAAGTTTAAATTTCATAAAAAACAAAATGTTTAGTATTTGGTCGGGTTTCCTTTTGCCTTTATAACGGCCTGTAAGCGTCTTGGCATCGAATTAACTAGATTTCTTGTAACTTCTGATGAAATTTTTTTCCATTCGTCAACTAAAGCTAATTTTAACATGTCCTCGTTGGTAATGGTCCTTTTCCGTATTTGCTGATCGAGATGTTCCCACAAATCTTCAATGGGGTTAAGATCGGGGGATTGGGGAGGGTGATCGAGCTGTTTTGGGACGCGGAATATCAACCATTCCTTCACAATCTTAGCCGTATGCTTCGGATCATTGTCTTGTTGAAAGACCCATACTGGATCCAAGCCTAACTTCTCCACACTGGTTGGCAAATTATCCCTTAAAATCTTAAGGTAGTCCTCTTTTTTCATTGTCCCCTCTATAAACACTAAGTTTCCGACTCCACTTGCGGACATACAACCCCACACCATTACCGAGCCACCACCATGCTTGACAGTAGGTATTAAATTTCGTTCTGCAAATGCCTCGTTTTTGCTTCTCCAAATTTTGACCGGTTTTTTTGCCGAATATTTCAAATTTACTCTCGTCACTAAAAAGCACATTGTTCCAAAACGAAATACTTTCATTTTGATGTTTGTTGGCATATTCTAGGCGCAGCCTTTTGTTTTTCTTTGATATAAACGGTTTCTTTCTTGGGACTCTACCATACATGCCATAGTCATGCAGTGTCCTGCGTACTGTGCTGGAACTTACGCTTACTCCTGATAAGTTCGAAATGTTTTTTGCTATTTGGACAGCGCTTTCAAATGGATTCGCCTTCACCGTACGTACAATAGATCGTATTTGTGTTTCATTAAGCCGACGTGGTCTACGAGGATGGTCAATATTTTGCAATTTTCCGGTATTTTTATACTTGTCGATAAATTTTTTTACGGTGTTGTGGTTTCTATTAATTATCTTGGCAATTTCTCTCAACGATTTTCCATGCTTGTGTAATTTTAGCACTAATTCACGCGTATCCAACGAGGTTTGCTTGGCCATATTAATGAAAAAAAAAATTGCACAGAAAAACACGTTTGGTTACAATCACTTGTGAAGAGAGATTAAGAATGACTATTAAAACTAACCCAAATGACAAATTAAAACAAATAACAAAAAATAACGGTTAATTTTTTTGGTCTTCGATGCGTTGTAAACAAAAACATTTCGACTGTATACTTAATATTGACGCGTTAAATATGAAGTACTTTTTGTTTTTGGTTCTGCACTTGAATTGTTGTTGTAATTTTGTGTTTGTTTTTCCTTTTACTTGAAGAGAACTAAATATTGCTCTTAAATATGCCACTTGCCAAAGAAAAAAATGTTAAAAACTAGAAAATTATATGTGAAGATTTGGGAAAGAGAAGTGTATACTTTATATTGACGCTGACTGTACATATGCAGGTAGGCCTATTCAATAGGATGTAGTAAAAGGGAAACTCGTCCGATTGGAAATAATCGTCCCCTGAAGTACGTATTCTTTATATTTTACAAAAGTTATGGATCTGTTTATTGGTCAAGAGTTCGAGTAAAGGACAGGTTAGGTTCGAGTGCATGGTTTCATAAGCTGATTTACTTAGACCACGGAAACTAGAATAAAAAGTATACCTAATTCCTCTCGTTGAACTATCGTGAGCATCAAAAAGTCCTGAGTCGACCAATCTTAGTCAGATAGGCTAATCTCTATAGGCGAAGTCTCTATTTAGCTATAGGTCTCAGATGATACAAAAGCATCTAGCCGCTATTATATCGACAGCTCGCATTTCTTAACCAATTCGGCCTTTAACTATGAAGATAAGTATTTATATTTAGTATTTTAATATTTATATTTATAGGTTAACATTTTTATTTATTTTCTTCTCCTTTTGTGTAGGGTACACACGAAATTAATGCACTCTACAGATAGGCGTTGTTCTATTGTTTATAAACCCCTGCAACAAAAATAAATGTTGTTTTGTTTTTCGCAAAGACTCAAAACAAAGTCTTCATTTTTTTTTCTGCTGTTATACGCATTTAAATAAATAAAATGAAATGACTAATTTTTCACCGTTTCTTGATGAGTTTTTTTTTTGTATTATCGCTTTCTGTTGTAGTGGTTCATTGTATCTTTCGAAATGTGTCGTTTTTTGTAGGAAAGGCGATTCTTTAACTCATCCATGTCCCAACGGCTGGCATAGACATTGAAATGTGTCTGTGTGCGTTTGAATCGTTTTTGTTTTTTTTTTGTTCACACAATCTTTAAACTATTGACGTTCAAAGTCCGTTTTCGTTTCGTTATTTGTTATTTGACAGAAAAAAACTTAATGTAGTAGTATTCACTTTAATTAAGTGTTGCATTCATAAACGTTTGGTTTTTGTTGTATGTTATGGATGTGAGCATGGACATATTTGCATTTTTATTAAAAGTGGGTTTCATATAATATTTTTTGTTTTTGTTGCAAAAAAACACTAAAAACGTAATGACTGCATTTGCATTTCTAACAGGGGAGTACACTTGAAAACCTGTTTAGAATAATCCCGAATAATTTGAATGGTTCTAAATTAGAATTTTAATAATGTGGTATAAATACGATGGAATTTAAACTAAAAATAAAAAAAATAGACAGTTTAATATATAAGCGTGGTTAACTAGAATTTTAATGAGTATGCACATTTTTGGCCATCTAGTTTAAAATTAGAATGCGTGTGTTTCATAAAACTACTTGCGATTAACCATGGTCAGCATAGACGACAAATAGATGTTACTTCCAACTGTTAGTATTGCATACACGAAGATATGTACGAATATATTGTACCCATTTTCCGTCCCATAGGTTTTGAGACTCAATTTTCTTTAACATGGATTTAAAGGAAATTGAACTCAATGAACTTCCATTGGAGTAGTAACTTTTTTGTCACGTATACCTTGTGTCTCAATTTCCAAGAAATTTTGCATTCCTTATATATAGTACTCACACGATTTAGGTTGATTACGTTTTTTTTTATTTCTGTGACCTCAGGGACCATTGCTCCGTGATTTTCATCCAAATCACAAAAAGTTATGCATATTGGAATTGTCAGAATGAAAATCCTTCCACATGAAATAACCCCATGAAATTAAAGAAGAAGGGAATAAATTCCACGAATGAAAATAAAAATTCCCAAAAAAAAACTCGTTACAAAATTTGGATAGCTAGAATATACAAGGCGGACGGATCTTAAATTTGAAAAAAAAAATTACCTATCGTCTGAGGATTACAGGTGCAGGATTCTACTTTAGGAATCTCACCATCGAAAAAGACATCCATCTACCCCATCATAATAAGATCTTTCAAGCGGAAATGGAGCCGATCATGGTACAATTCCTGATTCCTGGAACCACAGAGGTATTGACTAGAGAAATTTTAAGAGGATCGTGAATAACACGGATCACCTAAATTAACTACTTCTGCCAACAAGGAGATCACACATCAGGGCTAATTATCGGTGTACGTCCTGATTTCATTTTGTTTCGCATTTGCGAAGCTGCAAAAAATGCTGGCTTTTTTGTAAGACATTTTCTGGGTGTTAATCGGTTCAGTGCTCTCGGCATAGGTGGCCCAATTTACGGAGTACCCAACTTGCGCAGTACTTGTGGAGAATTTTGAGTAATTTTCAAATAATTTTTTGTTAATTTTACAATAACTTGTGTAGTAAGTTTATCTTGATTGATTCCCGTGTCATAAATTACATTTTGCAGCTGTCCATTCTAAAGCCCTTCCCTCATTTTTTTTTCATTTAAATCGCTTTGCTAGGAGCTTAATAAAGTAAATGCAAAATGTTCTATTAAATAATATTATAATGTTATTTTATGGGAATTGTGCTGTCATTCCAGAGATAAACAAAACAAAAAAGTTCACTGAACTTTTTTAAAATGCAGTACGCGATATTCTAATCTCAAGGCTATTGTTAGCAATCATAATTGTAGAACGCACAAATCGGTATCCACAATAAATTGCACCGCCGCATCGCACCGTACATGTTAGGAATACTAAGAGGAATACTTTTTGGTGACAAAAAAAAAATGGATTGGAAGTTGTTAACAATTTAAGTTATAATCTGCCAACTAATGTAATGATGGGTTTTATACTAGATCTCATATTCATTTATGAGAATTAAGTCGTGTGTATAATTCTCAAACTTAGGAATTGAGGTAAAGGGACTCAAGTAATTGGGGTATTTGGACCAATTACTTGTGTTGAAATCAGTTTTAATAGAGTAATACCACACAGTTTTATTCTCTTATGTCTGTTAGATTATCCTATAACTACTGAGTTGGTCAGAATTGAACAAAAAAATAACTTTACATTCAACTTCAAGTACGTGTTACCAATCAGATAGTTAAGATCCCCTACCATACTACATACATATTATAAATATTCTGACGGATTGGATTTGTCGCAGAAAACCATTTGTGTCTAAATCTAGTATTCAAAAAAGGGTGCATTTTTAATTTAAAAATTTGTATACAACTTCGGGGGAAATTTTATACATTTAATTCAAATAAAAACAATAATTGTTCATTAATGTGTAACCCAAACCAAAAAATCACAATTCTTATTAAAACGAGATACCTACACAAAGAAAAGAAAAAATCGATTACAGAAAGAGAAAACAATCACTATCAGTTTTGGTAAAGATTACTTTAAAACCAATCTTTTTTTCGCCACAAAGATTGTTTGTAAAGAAACCTTTCCAAAAACTTAGAGTGATTCTTTTTCTTTTGGTAATCGTTTGTTTTTCATTGTTTGTCCCTTGAAGTTCTGGAGAATATTTGTATTTATTTTTAAAATAATCAATTCCGTCATCCAGTTAAAATTACAGAATTATTTTAAATAAAATTACGAATCCCCTTGCTCTGTACGGTTACTAATTCACATTTTAATTGTCAGCTAGAGACCTAGATTTCCCCTTGAGTGAGGGTATATGTTCAATCGGTTCATCCAACTGAAACTTTTTTCTTGTACGTGTTTATTTTTTGTATAATAATGTTCAAAAATGCAATATATTATAAAACATACAATGTCATTAAACAAAAAATCGTACGAAATATTTTTGTTGACAAAGCCTCCTGCTGCTGCTGTTTTTGTTTTTTTTTTTGCTAGCTATTCTTCTCTACGTCAGAGAGATTTGGAATTGTTTTATTCACGCGTCGTCCATTTCAGCTACGCTAGAATTTGCGTCGTCTATCTCGACAGACGTACACCACAAAGCGTTTTGTTATTTTTTTGGTTTTGTATCTGTTAATGCGCAATAAATTGAATTTCTCATGAACGAATTTTTTGTTTGTCCAATTTCCGAAATAGCGTAAAAGACAAACTGCTAACCGAAAGCAAAGTTATATAATTTGTTGTACAACTGTGTTTTTTTATTCCCCCTTTTTTTGGTTAAAAATTCGATAAGGATGTGTCGTATTTTGTTTACTTTTTTGTTAAATAATTTTTGTTTAAAAATTATGTTTTTTTTTTATTTGTTCTGTTGACGACATATACTCAAATCCCATCCGAAAAAGTGGCATTTGTTTATAGGAAAAAAAGAACACTTTTGTTTTTCAAAACAATTTCACTTTTTTTGTTGTTTGTGCTGGTGGTGATGTTTGGGTTTCTTTGTTGTTTATTTTTGGTATAAACAGAAAACACATTTAACATATATCACGTTTGTTTATAAATGAATTGTATTTATGTCTGTTCATATGTATGCAGGGCTTGATTGATATTTCGTTAGGAAATTCTTGCACATGTAAATGAAATTAATTACATTATTATTGAATTATTTGCCTTGATAAAAATCTACGTTGTTCAATTATTTATTGTTTCTTATTTGTCAGATTTGAAAATTAAATGCAATTTTTAATTGTGAAATAAAAAGATTTTTACTATTTCGTAATGCGCGGTATCATACTTATCAAGGCAATAGAAAAAGAAAAGTAACTTTGCACAAAGTAGAAAATTTTTCGGTCGGATGAGCCGACTTTGATATACCCTCTTCCATAGACAACATAGGCAGAAAGGACACATAAATAGATCTATCTACATTAATCGTGGACGACAGGGAGAGTATCACTCTTTAAACCCATCGAACAATATGAGTAAGAGAGTGATCTGTAAGCCATGTAAAACTTCTCTAGAAAAGTTTGCCGTTTCTGTCTTTAAACAGAAGGTTCCGGCCAGTGAGTACATACCTCACCGATTTGAGAGAAGTTCCCCGGTTGTTCCTTCATGCAATTTTAAAAGAAATACTTAGGGGGTGGTCCAACTTTTTGGACCATATGTTATTATTCTTTGAAATTAATCGCTCTACACTTGAACAACGAAGGGAAATGATGCGGCTCAAACAGCGCGTTTAATGAAAATATGTTTTAGCTGAAATGTGGTACCCATCGCACCAGTTTTTGCGAGTGGACTCAACTCACGGTGGCTAATAAAGCCGAGATTGTGCGACTCAGTGCTGGAACATTGACTCGCCAATGGTCTTAACAAATCAACTTTTCACGCACCAGCATAATGCTAATTCTGAATACGGAGCTCAGCAATTGAAGTCACAAAACCAACCATCCATTTTCCATTTGAGCGATTTTGCTAGAGAAACAGTTTTATATTGCAAAAAAAAAAAATCAATGATCTCGAACTCGAACAATAGAAACAAAAAACTGTATTGAGAAATAATATTTTTCAGCGACTTGTAAATATTAAAACTGTCGCATAAGGGAAACCCAAAACCGTTTTGAATTAAAAAAAAATAATTTGAAAAAAAAAGTAAATCTTTTTAGGATTTTTCTTTTTTAGTTCAATTTCTTTGGATAAATAATATTTTTCAGCGACTTGTAAATATTAAAACTGTCGCATAAGGGAAACCCAAAACCGTTTTGAATTAAAAAAAATAATTTGAAAAAAAAAGTAAATCTTTTTAGGATTTTTCTTTTTTAGTTCAATTTCTTTGGATACCTTTCATCAAGTATACTCTCTCTACCAACCCCGATCAATGACAACACATTGAATTCCAAAGAGCTGCATTCATCCTTGTTATTTGTGGCATGACATGTTAAAGGATAATTAAAAGTGTACTCCGGTGTGTCATTGCATACCACAAACAATAATTGTTTTGTGTTCATATACACTACAAAAAAAAAACCTCCATTGAGAATTTTTTACCAGCGAATCCATATGAATGGAAGGATAATGGGGGTAGGAGGAAGTCAGTCGTGAGTCATGGTTGTTTCGCTGGCACTCTAGAACAGGTGTCACAGGTGTCTTTAATGTCATACAATAATAATAAATTATGGCACATTTGGAACTCATTAAAATCAAATAATGTGTAGGTGCTAAAATGAATTACACAAATGTTGCCATTGTCCCCAAACCTTCAAAGGCCTACAAAACCATAAACAGTTGGAGGTTGGTGGCACTTTTAATTGCAATCAACGCGGAGTAGTAGTTGGTGTGGAGTCTCAATTCTCCTACATATATGCATTTGGTAAAATTACCTCCCTCTTGTCGCTGTCTATGTCTCCCGTAGCCAGGGGAGAAAAGAACGGAATGCAACCCTCGATTGCTTTGCTTTACCCTTATCTTTGTTTTCCAACATTATTTCATTGTTTATTTTTATCAGCTTTTCTCTTTCCAGGTGTTCATTCTGATATCATTCGTTTACTTTCATTGACATTCTACCGGAACCTGCGCAGTTGGAACTTTTTTTGCAGGCTCTCTTCCCAATGTGTGGTTTGCACATCATCGTCCCACCAGCCAGCTGCGAAGGTCTTTTGCGGGAGAGACGTTTTTCTTGAGGGCCAGCAGAGAGTTGTACTTTTGTAATAATCTCATATTTCCTGGTTCCTTTTTTTCTGAAAGGAGAATGGTTTTGTAACATTTCCTTAACACTGGCAACTGAGGTGGAGGGTGTTTTTTTCTTTTGTTGGTGGTGAAGGGTCAATCAACTCGTTTAGACTGAAGGGGCGAGGAGATGGATGGAAATATTTCAACAGGAAGTTAAACAAAGTTTATTGAGTAGTAAGACTTACTGGGCAGAATTGCCATAATTTAAAATAGACCCTTTCTAGGGAAATATGCAGTGAAATCTCTCATAACGGACACTTTTCGTAAACGCCACCCCCGTTGAGCAAACACTGTTTGAAAGGTCTCCGTAACGTGCTCTCCCTTGAACGGACTCTCTTTTGAGAGGACACGCATTTTACAAAAAAATCTTCTGTTGTACGGACATTTCAATTTTCAAATTGCAACATTCATTCGTTCGCAATCATCCGTTCGTACCTGGCGTTTGACCATGGATAAGAAGAGATCTTTTTTAACACTGAAGCAAAAAATAGAATTGATTGAGATGTACCATAAAGAAAAATTAAGTATTAGGAATTTATCGAAGCGATTTGATATTGGTAAAACTCAAGCTTCGGAGATTATAAAAAATAGAGAAGCGATCATGAAGAAATGGCACTCGAACGTGAATTTAAACGAAAAGAGAAGTTTTTTTAGGGCTGATGGACGAGCAATAGATCATTTGTGCTATGAGTGGTTTGTTGCAGAACGCAATAAAGGAATTCCATTAAACGGTAAGTAATACAAAGAATACATTTTTCTCATTGTTGAAGATAATTTTAAATTTCCTAAAACAACGATTATCTTGTGATACGATTTATAATTGGCTCATTGATACTTTTTAGGTCCATTGATACGAAGCAAAGCTAAGGAAATTGCTGAATCCTTGGGTAATAGCGCCTTTAATTCGTCGTCTGGTTGGCTTGCCAAGTTCAAAGTTCGACACAATATTAATTTCAAAGCGATACCTGGAGAAGCTGCCTCTGTAAGTCCTGTGGAGATGGATCCACTGGTACCATTACCCGAACAACTTCCTGAAGTTCACGATATCTCTGACGACTCTGCAGATGAAATTCAACCTTTTGATTTTCTAGACTTAAGATGCAACATCACTACATATAAAGATGCTTTGGATGCAACGAATGATCTTAAAACGTTTGCCAAATGCCAAGGAGATAATGAAGCAATGAATCTACTTTCAACACTCGACCAACATTTTCAAGATGTTATTGCCAAAAGCAAAACAAGCCAAACTGCAACAGAAGAATAACTTTTGAAATAATATTTTTTATTACATGTATACACTTCATTTTATTAATTAATGAAACTAAATGAATTCTTTGTCTTGTGTTGAAATGAAAGGATGTTTTAATTGAAAACTCATCATCTTGGAAAAGTTTTACGTACACCTCTCTTGTATTCCAAAATATAGACCACAGAGGAAATTTTTATTTTTCTCAAAGATAGAAGGAGTCATCACTTTTCGCCTATGAGAAAGAGACCTCAGACTGTTTGAGACAATATTTTCGTGTATGAGAATGTGAACCCCGGCAGCCGGAGGTAATTCCTTACCAGACAGACAAAGGAATTATTTACTCCATTGGATCATCTGGTTTAAGGCATCCTAAGGTATATGAGAAACTTAATGCAAACAAACTCAAATTACAATTTTCTTTATCGGAAAGTGATCCCAATCAGGCTGATGCACCAATTTTCTCATTGGTTTAATTTCCCAACTATTTAATAAATGATGGTATTTTGACAATTCTAGTATAATAAAAAAAACATAAGTTCTGAAATTGTATTGCCACGACGCACATTCATATTCCACCCCCTTATCTACAACTCTTTCAATTTCTTCCGTCGTAGTAGACACATCATGTCACTGCATAAAAAGACGCATAAAATAGATTATATATATATATTCGAATGTCCAATTGAAACTTTTGAATGAAACCACCAACGTAAGTTACACGTCATCAAAACATAATCCATATTACGTCTTTATATTTCTTTGTCGTATAAAAAAACTAAATTATTGCGCAAAGCGGAGAGGGTTTGACTCTGATTAAACGCACACTTCCATCCAAATTTTTCGGAAATTCCCAGGAAAAGAAGAACGACAACAAAGAGGAGGGTGTTTTTACTGTTCTGGGGACATATACGAATAAGAATACATGCAACGACAAGAAATACATACAATGTTATAAAAATATCCTAGCAAATGTTAACGAAAGGAATGATGGAAAAATAGACGAGGAAACAATTTGTTGGTTAAAGGACGCACACAATTTACTGGTGGGTTTCCATTTAAACAAAGATTACTAAAGTTTACTTTGACTTTGTGACGTTTAATATGGTTGGCGTGACATTGGATGGATGGCAAAGTAAGTCTTCGAGTTGTGGCCAGGGAAAAGCTTAGAGACGGTATGACACTAGGAAAGGCACAAATGGAAAAGTTGAAAGTTGGACAAATAAACAATTTGGAAACTTTAGCAAAATTTGCAATATCTTTGACGAATGAGTGTTTTTTAAATTAAATACATTTGTCTTAATTTGTCATTTCTAAATTCTATGATTTGTTTACAGTTTCCATACAAATGGCAATTAAATTTGGAAAATGTTGTATTTTGAGGCAAAGAAATAAATACGCCATTAAAAAAAATCAGTTGAGAAATGATCTTCGTCAGATAGCGGTGACAATAGCAGTGAAATTTTCGTTTTGCAGGGAATATGTTTTGACAAAAATAGCCTGAATAGTTTTTTTTAAGTAATAATAAAATATAATTTTAATTCGAGCTTTATTTATGAAACATGGTTGCATTCAAGTGGCTGCAAGGTAAAACTAAAGAAACCCATAATGAAAAATTCTAAACAAATATCGTGCGATTTTAGTTCTGCGGCTCTTTATTTGGCAAACAATTCATTTTGGCATAAACTGAGAAAAGCAAAATGAAAAATGTTAAACAAATTTTGTATTTAAAATAAAAACACATTGCTTAAAACCTTATTAAACATTTCTATTTTTGCTAAAAAATAGAACTTGTAACAAATGTTTTGTTTAAAATTTTGTGGCCGAATAAACATTTTGGGTCCCATTTGCAATACACACTTAAGAGTTTAAAGTTCAATATTCTGGAGCTCCTTTTCATTACGCAATAAGACCCAACATCTGTCCATGTTATAGACTATCGAAATATTTATATATAGTTTTATTGATATATTTTCATTTTATAATGAATATAATAATATTGGTTGAAATATTTCCGAAAAACCTACCTTATTCTTACAACGAAATATGTATATCAGATATGTAATGTGACCATTTCTTTTCTCAAATAATCCCGAATTTAGCTTTATATTTACATATAAATTTTTTATATAATCTATAGTATAACATGGGATGATTACAGTTAATTATTTATACGCTTATTAAATTTATTGCCCCCTCTTATCACATACTTCAAATCTCAATTGCATTTTTAAATGCAATTCGTTTGTTTTTTTCTTCTTTGACTTTCCTCAACTGATGAAATTTGTGAAATGTGGTCATTTGTCATTTTGCCACCATGATTACGGCAAACAAAAGACTTTCATGATTTTTCTCAATGCTCGTGTGGCCAACCACGATGACAGCGATAACAACGCTGCTGCTGTCGACAATGATGATTTCATATGAAATCCATTTAACAAACTCTACAACAATTATAATTACATTTCTCTTTAGTCATTCCATTTGTTTTAGACGAAGAAACAAAGACAATTACTTGCTTTTGTCGTTTTTTTTTTCATCTCTAAATGCATTTTTCCAGCTGACTAGCCTGCTGGGGCCCCCACTCTGCATCCGTTGCTCTGTCGCACTTTTGTTCGTTCTGTTGTCAGTTAGTTGTTCCATTTATAGGGTCATTTATCATTATGGTTTAATGCGGTTCTTGGTAAGTGTATTTTAATTAAACGATTTGCTGAAACAAGAAAATGAAATAGAAAACGAAATAAAGGCAAAGTACACATGCCTTTAATACCAACAGAGGGAATAAGATACATCCTACACCTGTGTGGGGGCAGTCGACACAAAAGTCTTATTTCCCACACACAGCATATTTTCTTAATGTTTATGACCCGATTTATCTGAAGACAGTAAAAGAGACGTTTGAAAATTTCAGCCTTACCGGATTTATTTTGGCAAATATATTTCATTTAAATCGATGGATTTAAATCTTCACAAATATATCAAAATATAATTTATAGAGGCTTCGGTGTGTATTCTAGAGGTGTCACACATGTATTGTTGAAATTAATATACCTTCCAGCCAACAATTGGGGATGTGAAAAGAAAAAAAAAACATTTCACAATATTGCATCAGCTTGAAAAATTCTGTGTTTATCTACACGTGAGATATATAATAATAATATATATATCCTATATTATATTTATATTATGCTTGAGACAGTGTATGACAAAACTGTTTACAGCTAACAATTAAAAATATTGAGTCAAGACAGCAATGATACTCCTGCTGTATGGTCAATTAAGAATTCACAGAGACTGGAAGTTTAGCTAATATGTAAGTCTATAGAAATCAATTCGAAAATTCACTCTGGTGTCCAATCCTCTCCTCCGTTCACCTGGGGTTAGGACTGCTGGCGCTCAATCGCACAGAATCGAATTCCACCGGACAAAAGTTTATAACTTTTGATCTAGTAAATATTTTTGAGGAGTGAGGAATTATTCAAAGTTGACTTCCTTTAGTATTTTTAAATTTTGGGGGACATGAATTTCTTTGATTTTTATTGTATATAATTACAATACAAAGTAAATTTATATTCTAATTTTGGGTCCAAGGTTAAACCGGGTGACACAGACCATATGGCTAGTTTTTGCAGTGACAGACCAAAGCCTCTGGTGGCAATCGAACCCACAACCCCCACGCTGATAGGCCCCGGTAGGTTTTATTCGATTCAAGGTATATGTTTTGTAACAATGAGCAACATTTTACAGTCTTTATTTTTTTTTTGGCGGGGCAATTTGTAAAATTATATCTACAGTGAATACAATGAGATGATTAGTTCCACAAATGGCTGTTGTTCCAACCCAATTATTACGTTGTCAAGTTAACTAATAATTTGTTTCAGTCGTCTCGACAATGTCATTTGGCCCCTCAGAGCTGCCATTTTATGCCGATAGACTTTACTTTAAATTCATTACCCAAGGTTCTTGGAAAATTTAAATAAACAGGATGCGCATGAACAAAATCATGTTACAAAAATAATCGCAATGTTGGCTATTTCGGATCAACTGTAGTTTAGCAATATAGCTCAGACATTGTTTAAATTTATACCAGTGTTTGAACTTCTTATTCTGAGGCGATCATTATCCCCCAATCTGGACAAAATGGGTGTCGTTGGAAAGTTTATGGGAATACCGTTTGCAGCAGACATTTCAGGCTTAAGTTAAGGTTGATGTTACCCACTTGAGCACAGGATTTATGATTGATTGCATACATCGTAAATTACATGATACATTATTTTTATTTTATTTTATTTGCACAGATCGGGTAATTTAAAGCCTTATGGCCAATTGTAAGAAATTACAATAAAAACTACTCCATGTTAAATACTACTGCTAACTTAATTCAAAAACAATCTTAATATATATTTACCCTCGACACTGATTCACTGATTCACTGACTCTGTCACGCAGTACGTAGGAATTTAAATAGGCATTCTATAATAATTCTATAAATAATAATAATAAAAAAAATAATATTTTTTTTTGTACAGAAATTGTGTTTTCCCCAAATTTTTTTTTTACCAAAATTTTTTTTTACCAAAATTTTTTTTTTACAATTTTTTTTTTTTTTACAAAATTTTTTTTTTTTACAAAAATTTTTTTTTCAACAAAATTTTTTTTTTTCCACAAAAATTTTTTTTTCAACAAAATTTTTTTTTTCAACAAAAATTTTTTTTTCAGCAAACATTTTTTTTTTTTTCAACAAAAATTTTTTTTTTCAACAAACTTTTTTCCACAAAAAATTTTTTTTTCAGCAAAAATTTGTTTTCACAAATTTTTTTTTTCCAATTTTATTTTTTTTCGATATTTTTTTTACAAAATAGTAACAAATTAAGTAACAAATACTTTCTCAAGCTAATTAACGGGCGCCATAGGCGCATTACAACTTACTAGTTATAAATATAATTATAAAAAAAACACAGTGAAATTAAAAATAATATATGTAAAATAAAATATAAAAAAGCAATTTACACATCATATACAAAATATCAATAAAGCGTACATCAGTATTGAAAAAGTGAGGAATGAAACAATCAAATTTGACAGTTGCCAAATAAAATAATGAAAAATAATAATCGAAATATGAACAATTTCCCACAAATTATACATTGTTGGAAAGGTTTTTCCATATGCTTTCCAACGCCACCCAATAACGAAGATATATCTGAAGATTATATGTCCAAACTCTGGATCGCCGGAACTCGAAAACTATGGGCTTCCGACAAAAAAATAGACTAAGAAGTTCAATGTTGCTAAACTGTAGATGTTCCGCTATTTAAAATAAACCAAAAAAAAACATTTTTTACAATTTTTATAATTCCTGTTACAATTATTTTTATTTTTAGCCCTTTTTGGTTCACAGATATCTGTAGAAAGTCCCATTCGATAATTAATGTATTAGTTAGACGAACCAATTTAAATTTAAAATTTCTTGCTAGGACATGAATTCAACATAAAAAATTCGGTTGGGAAAAACCCCGTTAGTGACAAATCTCATCGTCACAACTCTAATATATCCCTAAATCATGAGTTAAAAACAAAATTAAATTTTAAATAATTGTATTGCTAGTGTGTTTGGATATTATTGACTAAATAAAATCAAATACTTCGGCCCCACAAAAAAAACTTCTGTCGGACTCTGGATTTTTATATTTTCCCAATTCTCCTCCTTGTACTGTTTTATTACACCGTTTGGTGTAATAAATCATCACTTGTTGGCAATTAACAGTTTCACTTTTACTCTCCACTGTATGCACACACGTAGACTGCAGACCATCAATCACACTTAATGGTTTCATATATATACACCGCCGATATCAGTACATATAAACTCATATATAATTCTGACCATCTATTTAAGAAACCAGTTGGCCAGTTGGTTTTGTGTTTAGGTTTCTGTTTTCTTTGTTTTGCTTCTTTGTGTGTGTGTGTTCTTGACGTCAGACATCAGCTGTTCATGAGCAAGTGATTGTTTTCAAGTGGATTTACAAAAAAACAAAGTTGACGGTTAGTCTGGACGGTTAGACCGACCATACATGCATTCACAATATGACCAACCAACCGTCATGTGTGTATACTCACATAATGACTTGTGTGACTGAATGAATATCTTTGAGACCATGTCTAGTTGTTCGTTCCTGTTCTTAAAATGTAATTACGCTGACGTCCAAGTATGCATGTGCTGGGCTAGCCAGCAATTCATTTTACTCTGTCTGTCCGTCCTGGTCGGTCCAATGTATGAACGAACCGTATGAAGTTTATACCTGTTTCGCTAAATATTAAGGGCAACCAACAAGTGTAAGAAAATACTTTTTTGTTGTTGTTTTCTAATTCGGGAAATGTATACCATTATGGCTGTGGAGTACATACATATGTATGATATATTACCAATGGGTAGAGGCAGGATTTAGGTAACGCTGCACAAAAAAATTACCCAAAAACCGTATCGAATTTAACATAATGTGAGAACTACGAGCGTAAACAAAACAGGCCAAGAGATTAGTTTAATTTCTAATTTGCGAAAAGGGCACGAAGTGAAAGATTTATTTTTTGAAATATAATATAATGACCACTTTTATGGCATTAACAAGATTGGCAGGAAACAAAAATACAAACAGGTAAAAAGTTGCATTAACCGACTGGAATACGTATACATACAGTAGGTAAACAAATTAATAATTAAAATCAGTTACCAAAAATCGGCAAATAACTTGATTACACATGAGATATAATTAATACATTGCTCAAAAAAAAAGTATTGTGTTTTAATGCCCTGTGGTCCCCAGAGTAAATAATTTTTTTTTTTTTCGAATTTGTCGAAAACGACTTAATCGATTCTTCAGAAATAAATTTTGCAAAATTGAGATTTTGGTATAAACTCACTGAGAATTGTATGCTACGGTCTTTTCACAGGATTTATTTTCTATCCGATGGTTCACTTTCTGAATGTATTTTTCGACCCTTAATCTGTAATGCATAAATGTTATATAAACTGCATGTGATTATAGTAACTTCCTTTTTGAAGGAAGACTACTACATCCAAGTGCAAAAGATTTGGAAATTTAAAAAACAAAGGATTTTTGGAAAAAAAAAAATTAGATCGTTGAAATTTTACTCATGCATAATGAACCTTAATCAGAAAATTTTGTTTTCATTTTTTATATAAAGATTATAACCGAATTAAAGCTAGACTTTAGGACTATTATTAACTCACAGAGAATTGTATTATACGATCTTTTGTATTCGATGGTTCACTATCTGAATGTATTTTTGACCCCTAATCTCTTATGCCTAAATGTTGTATAAACTATGTGGTTATAATTACTTCCTTTTTGAAGGAAGACTACTACATCCAAGCGCAAAAGATTTGGAAATTTAAAAAACAAAGGATTTTTGGGAAAAAATAAATAGATTTCGTTGAAATTGTACTCATGCATAATGGACCCCAATCTGGATAAGACGATTTATTCCTTTTTTATATTGAACAAATAGTTTGGGTTCAGAAAATGGATTTTCTAAAAAATTAGAGATTCGAAAGACACTTGAAACCATTTGGACTATATTTTCAGCGACGGACAAGATTAGCACCGAATTAAAGGTAGTCTTGAGGACTATAATTAACTCACAGAGAATCGATCTTTTCACAGGATTTATATTGTTACTTTTTGACCCTTAATCTGTAATGCCTAAATGGTATATAATCTATATGTGCTTATAATTACTTCAGTTTGAAGGCAGAAGAATACATCAAATTGCAAAAAAATTGGAAATTAAAAAAAAAATAGACGTTTTTTTTATTTTTTAGATTGAACAAATGGTTTGGGAGAAGTTAAGTCCAGACAATGGGTTTTTTACTTATTGATTACTCTATCGGTTTACTTATACGGATCTAAAGTTTCGGAGCCACTTTTTTAGTGTTTGTTTAAAATCTCCCATCAGATAAGAGGATTATTTCGTGGGTATACCCTTTGGGCGAGACCGACATACCCTGGTTGCAGGAAATCCAACTGGCTACAATCATTGTTGTATTTTAACCTCCTTGCGCCAAAGGAACCCGACCCAATATCTATCGAATTACTTATTGATTACTCTATCCATTTACTTATTCGGTTCTAAAGTTTCGGAGTCACTTTTTTTAGTGTTTGTTTAAAATCTCCCATCAGATAAGAGGATTATTTCGTGGGTATAGCTTTTGGGCGAGACCGACATACCCTGGTTGCAGGATATCCAACTTGCTACAGTCATTGTTATATGTTTACCTCTTTGCGCCAAAGGAACCCGACCCAATATCTTTCGGAAGGAAAGCCACTAGCAATTCACTTATTCGGTTCTAAAGTTTCGGAGTTATTATTTTTTTTTCGTTTCGAAGAACTGACCAACATTTTTTTAACCACTTTTTTTAAGTTTTTGCAACAACTGCATCGGAGCCAGAGCCAACTTCCCTTTGTCTAGACAAAGAGCAAACACAAATTTGTATGTTGGTTTCATGAGACACACAATATCCCGTAAGTCTTTTGTTACAAACTGCCGTTTTTATTTCTTAATATATTTAATGGCCACCAACAAATTACACACTTTGCAACAACAAAAAGTCAACATAATCGCATTTGACTGAAGACAATGTGATCATGGCAACACCTGCTCAGATGTCCGAATATAAAGATAAACATGTTACTGTGTCTCCGTTTTCCAATGTGTTTTTATTAAAAACCTCACAATCTTTTTAAACATATTTTTCATATTTTTTCAGATAATTTAGGAATTGTGTTTGGTAATTCTTATCTTTTTGTTTTGTTGTGAATGTATTAGACACAGTTTTTCTGAAACATTTCTGCCCACATCAAAGCGTGTTTTAGCTGTATTAGCGGATAATTAAGTTGATTTTCGCATTCAATGTCAGGGTCATCGTCATCATCCGCAGTGGCAGTGTCAGTAGCAGCGACAGGGGCAGTTTGCAACAACGTTCCGTAATAGTTGAATGAAATGAAATTTATTGTTATTGTTCTGAAGCGAGGTTGGTATGATATGACTAGATAGGAATTTCTGAAGTTGATTTGAGTTTTTAATCAAGAAACTGACAATTTCTAGCTAGACTGACCGAAAATCCGGTGATACATTTGCAAAGGGGCGATGTAAAGGGTGTAGTGAAAAACTTAACAAAAAACAATTTTTATCTGCCAATAATAGGATCGATTCCTTAGATCAATCATTCATTTCATTTTATTGCCTCACCGCCAATTATTATAAATTACAATAAAAACTACTCCAAGAATTCAAAAAATTATGTGTAATTTAAAGATGTATTTAAAAAATGGAAATTATGTGCTAATCCATGTGAACAAAATCGAAAACTGCAACATCGAATCAAGTATCGAATAGTATTAAAATAATCAATAAGCAACAAAAATAAGATATAGAAAATGAAAATGAAACAAACAAATTTTATAGTTCCCAATAATAAAAAAAAAAATATCTATAAAATTACGTCGTCGAAATTAAAGAAAAATGTTGAAGGAGCTTTGTCCGATATATATTGTTAGTCATTGAAAATACTTTCAATGTATTGGGGAGCGTATTAAACAACCTGGCTATTCTTACTCGAAATGACTTACTCATATATCAATCTGCTCTAGGAATAATCAGTTGGTTGGCACGTGATGAACGACAGAAAGTAAACGAGCCAGCCAAAAAAGTCGGAGTTTGATATTTGTAAATTTTGTAAAATAAGATAAGAGACCGGTAATGAATAAAATCCCGAAACGAACAGCCCAAGAATTGATTGACATGTGAACTCACATGATCATACCGCCTAAGTGAAAATAAATATAGAATTACTATTCCAATGACGACATTTTTTTGTTTTGATTTAATTAGATTTTTATCCTTGCTCTCTTTCATAATTCTAAAACGGTCAATGTAAAATTTTACCCAAAACCGTTTTATATATGTAATTCTAATCGGATGCAATTAACAGACTTTGTATAAAAAACATTCAATAACAATTTTCTCAAAAGAGAACATTTTGAAATTGGCCATTTTAGCCACAGATTTATGGAATACGGCAGTTTTCCAAAACTATGATGATTGTTTGTGGCTCTATCTAAGGATTTCTTGGTATTCGCCTTATGGGCCTGAATCGTTAATAGATTGTTCGAATAAAATCGATCCTTCACGGAACCCCACATAAAATCAGTTTTTTTATATAATATTGAAGAATTCAATAATTATAAAACCACGTACGTATTCCAAACCGCCCTCTTATAAGCCATTAATACACACTACTCTCAGTAGATATGCAGCCCACATACAACCAATATATCACTCGTTTTCAAATTCAATGTCAGGGTCATCACATCATCAACGCCACCTCCATCGCATCGCTCACTAGCCTCACCATTTTGCCCGTTTGGCTGACTGCATCTTGTTCCTCTTCCAACCTCTAATAGTTCACAAAATATACATTTTGCCGATTTGCCTTGGTAGAGAGCAAACAAAAGCGACCACCAGCGAAAAAAAAAGCTCAAAATCTTGGTATATTAACGCTCGATATGTTACATGACCTTAAGTGAAAGTCATTTCCCTCTTTAATATACATATGTATGTAGATTTTGTTGTACATACTTTCTATATACAAATATAAATACTTAGGAGAACGACTACACATCGTTTGTACATATGTACATATTTAGAAAACAAACGTTTGATGTTCCCACCTAACGAAACGTAGAGACCCGAGCCCCACTTCTTGAATAAGAAGAACACCGATTCGTTCTATTATTTGCACCGAGTTCAAGGTTTGCATCATCATCATTTTTGGTTTGTTGAAATACAATTTTCCTCGTGCAAGAAATGCCTAAATTTGTTTATTTTATTATTTTTGCGAATGTTTTTGTTGACGGTTCGTCTTAAGGTGTTCGCTGAGTATGTCATAATTCATTCATTCATGAGCTAAATCGACTGTTCAAATAACATAAAGCCCAATACAACAACAAAAAAATGATGAAAATTTGTTTTTAATTATTAATATATGTATGTACAAAAATTGACAAAATGCCAATTCCCAGGAAATAGCACAACAAATATCAACACGAAATATTTGAACACGCTACAATGAGTGGTTTTAATTTAATAAGACGACGAAATTTATGCCAGCCTAGCAATGAAGTCTCGAACGGTGCATAAACAGACAGAGGAATTCAAAAACTCTTATGTCCAGGCAGCCTCGAGTCCAAGAGAACTTTGACATCGATCAGAAAGAAAGATGACGATTTATTAGCAAGGAAAGGCCAGTGATCTCAGACTACTGATTTAGGCAATGTGATCTCCTTGTAACGAATTAAAGCTGAATTGAAAATGTGAATAAATTCGGCATACAAAACTATGGAAGTGGGTGAAACATCAATTACTTTAAACATAACAGGCTTAATACACTCTCGATTACCTTTAATATAATAGTGAAGTCGACTTTGATTTTAGGTAATTTTGTTTTGTTTACACACCATATATATTGCCATCATTCTGAAAAATCTTGAACTAGCCAGTAGTTAAATATGTAACTATAAATAAAGACATTTATGAATTTCGAATTACAGAACTCTAAAAACTCTCTACCTTAGTCAATAACAAGCTTTAAAACTGTGGCAGATATATTTTGATCTCACAAATTGGCTGCAGAGAGATGTGTACCAGACTGAAATGCATGAATTTGTTTCTGCCGGGGATCAAACCTCATATACTTAATACATTTCGAGTTGTATCAGATTTTGCTTTCCAAATGTTTCCTTACAATTACCATTTCGTAGAATACGCTATTTAACTCTCCTACCTTTAACACATTTAGCCGGTACCGCTTCTTATACCGATTACGAGACGAAAAGTTGGGATCGATTCTGAAGAAGTTGGACTTGCAGACAGTGACAGCAAAACTCACAGTGGATTTGTGAGACTCGAGATATCCAGCAATATTAGTCAGTCACGCCCATCCGAAGAAGGTTATTTTTAACTTTTGAAAATATTTATTAAATGGTTACTTTAGATTGAGTCGTATATTTTTCAATATGTAAACGCATGTGGTCTATTGTGTAAATCACAAACCACATTAAATTACTATTTCTTTTAAGCGCTTATGCAGTAACTACTGACTAATTATTAATAAACCAATTGTAAGATCATTAAAATAATTTAATCAGATTAATACTGAATTGAATTTAGATTTATCTTATTCTATTAATAAATTTATGGAAATTTTAGATTTATATTACTCTGTAAGGGTCTATTTGTCCATTTGTCCTATTGAATAAAAAAAATATGGACTGTTGAGGTTCACTGTACTTTGATTACAAAATATGTACTGTTAAAAAGACTTATAAAAATAATTCTGACTCGATCGCTCCGTTTGCATGTTACAAACATACGTCCATATTTCTAATACCCTGGACCAAAATTTAGCGTAGGAAAATTAAAGTGGTTAATTCAAGCATTCAATGAAATTCACAATTTAAAAATGGGTCCTAGGTGGTGACATATGGGTACTAAGCTGAAATTATTTGTTTTTAATGAATCCGAAATAAGTTTTTTTTATACCATTTTATTCATTTGATATATTGATCTGAGACCCTATAAATTATACATATTCTTGATCAGTGCAGATTTCGAAAATGATTTAGCAATTTGGTGCCTGTCTGTTAAAAGCACAATAGAGTACACATGAAAAGAGCTGACTGCTTTTCACAGATATGCAGACATTTGGTAGTTTTAAATCGGATAGTATTTCAAATGTCCCAAACGTGAAGGAAACGTCCAACTTCAGACAACTCCTAAAAAATATTTAACCTTTTCGAATATTTCCTCTTGAAAAATATACTTTGCTGGGAGGTCGTCGACCTAAGAGTGCCTTATGACGCCAAATGATTTATATTGAACACAGACACAATAAATGGGTCTGATTATTTAAACCGTCTATAAAAAGAAATTCCCAAATAATTATACTCGTTTGGCTACTCAGCTGTATGGTAATTTTCTAGTAAATCGATACATGTGCCTCACATTTGGACTAGGACCTTCGAGGCCTAACTTGGATCCATGTGCGGACACCATGTCAAAGGAAATTTCCTTACGAATACAAGTAATAGTTTTTCTACGATTTGTCTAAATGTGTCTAAACTGATATATCATTACCTCACGAATACAAATATCCAGTCTTCATTCAGATTTTGCCGTAAACTGGAATAAAAACATGAATATTCAACATATGTATTCACATATGCAATAATTTTAAAGAACTCCATAAGTTCAAAGGCTAATTTTGTGAGTAAACCTTAAAAAAATCTATTTAGTTCCGAAACAAGATTGGTGTTTTTTTATTCATTTTCGGAAGTTCAAACCAAGATTTTGTTCGTTGCCGTTATTAACAGATATTTTGATTCTCCATAGTGGGGGATGTATTTCTAATATATATCTGTCCGACCGAACCATACGATGTTTTTAATAGTTATATTTGTTGTTTTTAATAGCTAAAAATATAGGCACTATTAACATCAAGTTTGTGTACTTTTTTAAAAGACAAAAAATACTTTTATTGCGATGTCCGAGTTGGGCTTGGTGTGACTGTAAATATGAAATGCTTATATTAATTATGTGGTTGTTATTTTAGGGTAGATTTTTTTATACTTGGCAGTGTTTTATTTTCTCTTTGAGAAAATATAACAATAGATTATGGAGGAAAAGATTTTGAGCGGTTTTTGCCCCAACGGCAACCGATTAGATTCTAAGAAAGAACTGTGAAGCTTCCCCATAAAGACTACTTAAATTCTAGGAATTTTTTTTTTATTCCTTTGTTTTTTTTTCTGTAATAGAGGGGAAAACAACTTGTGTCTGTTCGTATCTACTGTGGGGCATGCCTTTGTTGTTTTCTGTTCTGGCATTCTCGTTATATGTAGTGGGATTTCAATGTTGTGAATGGGATGTCGGTCGGTCGGTCTGTCTGTATGGTGTAGAAAATCCCCCCAATGGTATCTAAATATATATTTTCTTTTTTGTTTAAACACATTTGTTTTTAGTACATATTTGCATACAATTTCCGTTTATTTGTAGTACATGGCACATACCTAGGTATGTCTGCAATTTATATTTATTAAAGTTTATGCATTTGATGGCCGATTACCGAGAGAAAACTCATGTAACTGTGAAGCAGAAAGAACAACACCGTCACCAATGAATAGAATAAAAAAAAATACGAAAAAAATCGGAAAACGGTGGAAACAAAACAAACAGCATTGACAGAAACTGCGGCACCGCCAACAACATCACAGCCAAGACCACGGTTCGTTGCACAATGTATACAACAGGAACAACAACAAAAACAATGTTGCAGTTTTTAATTTTTTATTTTCAAACACCTCACAAAACTTACCTTCTTTCTTGTAAAAAACGTTAACGTTTTTCTTTTAGATTTCTGATATAATATGTATAGCCACTTCCGGTGTAAGGAATTAAAAACCTTGAATATTTTCAAAGTGATTTTTTCAAAAAACCGAAATTAATGTTCTTCTTTTTTTTTATTATTATTTGTACAATATTTTACATAAAATATTAACAACTATTTTGTGCAATTTTTTTCTTTTTGGCCAGAAGACAAACGGAAAAGAAACACTTGTTTTTTGTGGGGTGATTTGTGATTTTGTGGAATCTGTATCTGTTTGTTGGTAACGTTTCAACGTCTAAAAACAGAATGTTTTGCTTTTCTTACACGTCAAAGATTCATACTTAGCTTGAGCCTCTCTCGTGCTTTGTGGGTTTTGTTGGGGGTTTAATGTTAAAAAGGAAGTACATTTTCGTCCAGTGACGTTTGTTCTCTCTCTCTCCCTCTCTCTCTTTCTGTCTCTATTCTCCATTAAATGCATTTTTTGCGTCCAGTCTACTCTCTCTCACTCTCTCTGTTTTGCAACATTTTCTGCAACCACCTCCCCACAATGACGAATTTTGTCTTTTGTGCTCTTTCTTGTGTCTGGATTTGTTTTGGATCTCTCAGCTGACTTTTGTTTGTACACAAAAATCATATTGTCGTCGTTGGTGGTTGGAGAGGTTCATTTTTATGCGTGTGTTCATTCTGTTTAACTGATGAACAGATGGCCCAAGGTTCATTTTACACTTTTTATGTTTTGCTTGGTAGATTCTTCAGTATGTGTGTTTGACCGTTATGTGGTTGGTATGAACTATGGTGGTTTTTGTTGCTCAAAGGTAATTGAACTGCAGAGTAAAATCGTTTTTAGGGTTCAAAATCTGTGTAGGTTGAATGTATTCCGTGGAAAGTCTTTTTGGTAGTACCTTATTTTATATTCCAAATCAAGAATTTCAGTAAAAAAACACGTCCACCAATACATACATATTACACTAGTTGTTGATACTATTACTTTATGGCGTAAGAGGATATTCAATATCTGTTGGTAGTATAAAGCATGGAAATACCTATTCAGTTAACATTTTTTCGTTTCAGACATATCCTTCGTTCTCCATGGCTGATTCGCACGATAGCTCTTGAATGAAGTGATATTTGTACAAAACTACTCACCTCTATGAAATGGTGATGCATTACCACACCCCCTCTGGAACTATTCGCCCACTATTGGAATTAGCGCAATATCGTAGTAGGTATGTGATTATTTTTCTTAACATTGCATGAATGAACTAATGTCTCATATCTTATAATTAAAATGATTCATAAATCATGAAAATCGATGGAGGGTGGATATACAAGGAGAGCGTACCTCCCATACAGATAACCCCATTCGAACTTATATTAAAACATACATAAATGTTTCCCTACTGAAAATAATGTAATGCTCTGCAATATTTTCGCGACAACTGTATATATGTTAAAGGCATAAACTCCCACATAAATATACCTCTCCGCTCACCTTTGGAAATGCAATATCTTCAATATACGTACAGCAATCTTACTTGAATTTTGTGGTTGCGCACACTTTTATTAGATAAACTCTAACCCCCACCCGCGCCCTTCTTGACATTTGGTAATTCCCAACACGGAAGTATTTTTCCAAATTGTGGAAATTAGCTTATTGGTGAGGAGAACCCCTTGAGAGAACTACAAAGTAGAAACGTTATTCGTTTCTGTGGGAGGCACCAGAACAGGCAAACACCTCCACCTACCACTGCCACAGATAAGCGAATTATCAGAAGAAAACAGAGTTTTGAGCTTTTGACTTTAATTATCTTAAATTTGAGTAAGTGTTGGGGGGTTTTAAACGGACGAATTTAATTCTACATTTGCACGAACTCTCAACCTGTTTCTGTTGTTACTCGTATATGTCTAAAACACTTTCAATCTGAACCGAATCTTGGCAAAAAAAATAATAAACATTTTCCTTTTTTATTAAATCGGTTAGGATTTCAATATTACCACCATAGCATCTAATTTCGCGTAAGTAAGATTTATATTTTATGAATTAAATGCCCTCTAATTCTTAAGTTGACCCTCGCGGGGTATGCACATATTTTAAATAATAGAAATCTGAACATTTATTGCACCATTTATGCATAAAATGTTACTTCCACCAGTCCATTACTTCTCCTTACTTGTTTTAAAAATGGGTTTCTACATTTAATCAATACCGATACGCATCAAAACTATGTGCAATACCGTTATCGCAATACATAAGTATTACCGTTACCGTTAGGTTATCCGTGCCTCTTTCCTATCTATCATTCAACATCCCGTAGTTTTGGCCTATTGCCACATGGAACGATTTGTTTCAAATATATAGAATGTGTGCTTGACGAGAAATTGAAAAGGTGCCATAAAGGTATGTATGTACTCGTGTTTGCACTAAATACATACGAGTTAAATGCATATACATACATACATAGTCGCATATGAGCAAGTCCCCGATACAGCCCATCAAAAAAACAATTTTTCAACTTTATTTTTGTGTTTAAAGGAACATAAGACTAGATACAAATTTTGTAAATATAGAAACAAATTTGTATTAAGAAATGTTATTGAAATGTAACGTAAATTGTTCTGTTAAAACAAATATAGTTTCGGCTATAAAAAAAGTAATCTTCGTCACGCAACGCGCTTCACAATTGGTCCCCGACTGTTCATAAAGAAACGACATCATTTTTTCGGCTGCAAATAATTTATTTTAGAATTCTGTTATACTAATCTTCTTTTAGCTATCCAATTTTGTGTGCTTTATTATGCAAAACTCGCTAAAAATTACGAAAACCTACTTAAACGTTTCAAGTTACTTCCACTTTTTGTCACGTGCGTCACAAAATTTCATGATCCAACGAATCATCATTATCAACGAAAATGAACCTGTTAAGTAATTATGTTTTATGTGTTTTATGAATTTTTATATTTCAACCCGAAAACACGTACGAATGTAGCGTTCGTCACGCAGGATTATCCCATATACATATCGTCCCCTCAATATAATAATAGTGTATAATACACCATATACTGTAATTACAATAGCTTGGTATTCTTTTTACTTTGAACATTACGCCAAATTCATTGGTTTAGACGAAAACGCAACAACTGACGGAATACCCCACCTTTGGCAATCAGTCTCCCATACCTTATTTCACAATGCGACCAACAGCAACAATTACAATAGCTTACAGGAATATAAATAGTATAGCAAAAACAATTATTTAAATATTTTTAATCTTTTATTACAAATTTAATTCATTAGTTTATTATCAACTATTATCTTTCTCGGTCAATTGGAGTTTTAGTCCAAAACCATATTTGATTAGTTCTCACGAAGTTTCGTGGAAATGGTTGTTAATCCCCGTTGGTTATTTCAGGTAGAAAAATGAGAGCACTTTTCAATCATCCCTATTTCACAATTTATCAACCAAGGAAATTTAATGAATATTTATTTTTTATTTATTTATTATTAATTACAATACAAAGTAAATTTATATTCTAATTTTGGGTCCAAGGGTAAACCGGGTGACAAAGACCATATGTTTTTAGATTTTTTGCAGCGACAGACCAAAGCCTCTGGTGGGAATCGAACCCACAACCCCCACGCTGATAGGCAAGCACGCTACCAACTCGCCTACCGGGGCGCCTACTTTAATGAATATTAATATAGTAAATTTTTAGACATCCTATTGAATTCATGAGTTTCGTATTTAATGTTTAAGGTTTTCGTATTACAAAGATTGATTGTTCCTGACTACGTAGATAGACTTTTTAGTTCATTAAACATACTGCGGCGCTGTCCAGATTGTCATTCAGTGCCAAAAATGTGTGTATACTAGTGTCCGAAAATTGATTTATTTTTGGATTGTTAACACCGATATATGGTCACCTGAGAAAAACCCACAAAAAACCTGAAGTAGCTTTTTTATTAAATCTGGTACACAAGGCTAAACTACATGCTATTCCAAAATGTTGGGCTCCTACTATGACCTCCTGTTTTATCCAACTTAAGACAAGTTGTAAAAAAGTAGAGTTTATAAATTAAATATTTTTCATTTTAATGTTTTCTGTTCCTCCTGTAAAATTTCAGGAAAAACTCCCCCCAAACATTGAAAATCAATTTTAATGACCAAATATAAACTCCCTCCTGTCTAATAGTTCCGTCAACACATGCGCCGAGTGTTGATGTTGACATTTTTCCTTAATTCAACCAACAAAGCCAACCATCCATCCGTCCTGTTATTTATTCATTCGTCTGTCCATCCATCGGTTCATTCGTATAAGTATTCATTCCATTAATTATGGAATGGAACTATGTAGTTTACAGGTTCCTCTTTTTCAGTGTGTCCGGTCGGTTCTTTTCCTATATATCTCGCCTGTTTCGCTAGTCACTGGGTCAATTGTTTATTTCTGCATCATTTACCAAATGACTGGGTTGGTTAGTGGTGCTGCTGTTGTATTTACAATGTGTACTCGTCCGATTTAGGGGTTGGTTGCTTTCGATAATTATTTTGATGATTACAAGAGAGTGTCTGGCTATATTAGTATATACGTGTATTCGTACTCTGATATGTATATGCAAGAGAAAGGAATGTATGTACATATGTAAATACTTTTACATTGTTCATATATGTATTTCTGTTTGTGCCTGCATATACTACTTCGAATATATCAATGTCTTTACAGGGGAGAAGTTTAATTACTTGTGGTTTAATTGTGTGTCAATGATGCAGTTCTTGATCTGAAAAACAAGTTGTGGGTTAAGGAATAAAGACCTCTGGTTCACAACCTCGAATAATAAAATTTTTGAATTTTGACAAAATTCTTCAACGATATTTCAACAATTTTTCAGTACCAATCCGCTTCAGTCCTCTTGTGTACTTCTCTAATAAGCGGACAAAATTCACAGTCTCTTAAGTGTCCGCTTATGAGAGAGTACACTGTATGAATATTTATATTTTTAATTCGTTTTTCTTTTTCAATATTTTGTCAAAAAATTTTTTGTCATGGTAGACACCTAACTACTTAATATCTAGACTCCAACTTGTACAGGTCCCGTTTATTAGTTGATCGAATGGATAGATTCGTATATTACTTTGTTTTTCTAAAAAATTAAGTCTTGTCGCCATTCAACTTCATTCTCCATTTGTGAATGTAATATTACTCCTGTGACGATAAATGTGGGTCCTTAAACAGAATTTCCCCTGAAGGCTGCTAACGGATTTATAACCCGTAACTTGGGCATGACGTAAAATAATGAAAAAAAAATTCAGGAATTTCTTTTGGAATGATTTCCGAAAACGCAGAATTCATTTTTTAAACGTAGCCGGTACAGGACTTGTCCCAGAGAACAACATTTCTAAAAGGATGAATATTTAATTTGCACTCAGGGGGTTTAGTTAAAAATATTGAAAATTTAAAAATGTTTACAAGCATTTGAGAACCCCCATTTATATGGGTTCAAAATTTGTATTTTCATCATTCGGGTTTTCGTGGTCCTTTGAGCAATTCTACAGGAGGTGGTACATTTTTTGTCCGACACGGTAAAATAATTAGACCAGAAAATGTCACTATTTACATTCGCACTTCTCCTTTTGTATTTCTACAAGTTGCCATAAGAATTATTTCGACTGAAAACGGTGTTGCCAATTTGATTTCTAAAACTACAAATAACAGACTAAACACAATGGGAGTCGCTGACCTCAGCGAATAACACCTCACATGACCAAAACTGTGTTGAAGTAAATTCAAACTGAAATTTATTCAGAATATGGGGATTCCGATATTATTCTATTAAAAAAGTGTAGTATCGTGAATCGGTACATCGCATAATGTAAATGCATTTGTTTTTTATTTGATTACTAGCTGACTCGACAGATATCCATCCTACAAAACTATTGGCGTTTTCAAAGTTGACGTAGCCAATTTTTCTTTACCTTAAAACTTTACTAGGTCTATTACGAACATTTTCTCCGGTGATGTCATTACCAATGAACATTATTTTAATTCTATTTATATACATAGGTAGATATATTATATGGCATAATTTTACAGCCTACATATTTTTCACAGTGTGATAAGCTATTCCGCCATTGATCTGGTAGAAATGCACTAGTCTAAGAATGTGGCAACTCTCACGAAATGTCACCAGTTGATATTTGACAGCCTTTCATCGCTTGTTTTCATTCCAAAAAAAAGAAACACACGTGGTAAATAGTAAAGTCGGAAGAAATTGTTCATTGAATTTGTTAAAAAACATAATTAAAAATGGGTCGCACAAATCGTTCACGTAAACGTCGCGAGGCAAATAAAAAAGTCAAACAAGTTCGATATGCAGCCAAAGAATTGGCCAGGCTCAAGAAAACACTCGGCATTGAGGATATCGAGGAAAGTGAGACCATGAAAGATATCGAGGAGGTCGCCACAATTAAAACTGCAAAGGAAATAAAACTTGTAAGACATTAAAAACTTTGTCGTAATTTGTTTCTAATTATGTTTTTCTATCAACAACAGGAAAAGAAAACTAAAGAAGAAGAGGAATTAGAATTTGAACTCCAAGAAGAACGTTTCAAGGGTGAAAAAATAACCACTGTTAATGAGAAAACTGGCAAGACACATGTTTATAACTCAAAGACGCTTAAAGATCAACATGGCTCGTATCCTCCATGGTATAAGCCAAAGAAGACCGCGAAACGTATACGCAAGAAGGATCATGCCCGTAAACTTCAGTTTAAGCAATACTGGACAGTCACAAATGTTCCCCTGTAATCGGGGAGTGGGAAAATTTGGTTGTTGCCCTGCAACGTTGTGGGCATCTTCTTCGTTTTTACTGTTAAGCTGTGAATAATGAAAATAGTTTGTAAGTTTCATTTCATTTTCTAAACTCATTATTTTTTGGGGGAATGCCCTCAAATCTTTTGAAGTGATTTTGAAATTAACCATCTTAGTTTTAATTGCAACTTTTAATAAATACATACAATATATTTTGTATCTGGAAAATAACAAGGGACTTCCTGACCAATCTGAAAACATGAAAACGTATCTTCATTTTGAATAACGTATGTTAATAAAAAAATCCTGGAAATTGTATGATCTCTATTATATGCCATTCAAATGTCGAATTTTTTGGTGTTACTGTTCAAGTTGAAATCAATGCATTTTTATAAAGAGTCTTTTTATAATGCAAAAGATCAGTTATTTTTCATTTACAACGCATTGTTCTCTGCCATTGCATTCGCAAGTATACATTCAGAAGTAATTCAAATAGCGGTTATTTCATAGCTGTTATTCACCGTTGTAACTCGTTTTTGTTCTTTCAGACTACCTTTCTCTTAACATTATATTGTTGACATAAGGTTGCTGGACCTTAAAATAATAATCGCACACGTCAGTGTGATATCTTGCTATAGTACCCACTTCCTCATCCAGCCGCTTTCGTGATCAGTATTGATTTCAGGTCAATACATCTAAAGTGTAACGGCAATCACCTTTGTCAACAACTGCTTAACAAAAAATTACTTAAGTACTTCCATGGGATGTTTGTACACCTTTTTAGTGAATATTGCCTACATGACGAATTCGTCGCTTTTCTTAAGTTTATTACTGATTTGAATCTGAAACTATGTAAAACCTTAAAAAAAATTGTAGGTATAATTTTCATTTGTGTTTTTCCTCTTTGAATGGTCTCTTCGACCGTATTTTTTTTATTATTTCTCGAAATGCTTGTTTCATATTAAGCTAGTTAATGGACAAAATAATTCTGTGTCGATCGTAGTTAATTATTGTTCTCCAAGCACTCTGGCATTGTTATTGTCCGCACTATCTTGTCTACAAAAACCGTTGCACTCTGATCGTTCCTTCGTAGGTCCTTAATGCAGCCGACGAGTAAAAGAATAGTTTTAATTTGATCTTATGGCGAGTGTTGAGTACGTATACTGATTTTCTTCCTTTAGTGAGTTGTAGGTATATGTAGTCAGTAAATCTGTATATTCGGGAATATAACACCCAAGGAAATACAATGAAAACTCTCAACAGTGCACAGCCTTGGTCTGCCAACATTTATCCATTATATGGAGGTGTCCGCTTGCTAAAGAAAGAGACTTACCCAGCTACAACAAACAGTCTTAATAGTAGGACTGATTCAAAATGTATTGAATTTAAACTCGCCGATTAATGTCTTACTAAATTCTCATAATATGAACCAAAGAAGAGCGCCTAAAGTTCACGATGGAAGTCCAAATAGTTGTACTGGACTGTTCTTTTCCGTTCTGGTAATTTTAATCAAATAATAGAACTACAGAGCTAGTTGTAATATAGTTGTATAAATGATGTGATTCTAAAAATGACAATGATTTAAAAATGATTTTGTGACGGTTATCACGTTTTTATGAACTAACAATGCAACATATTTTTGCTTATTGTCTTAACATTTCGTCCAAATTCCCTGGAATATCAGCAGTTGGAAAACACGACTTAATACCTGATAACCAATACCGGTTATGCACTACGCGGCGATTGTTTGTAAATGAAGCTGTGGAGTTGGACTCAAAATATTTGGGGAAGAAGACTTTCCACTTTCAATAGACTGACTTCGTTTAAAATCATGGAATATACACATGTTGAGGTCTTGGTTGGATAATCTTGGTGTCGTTTATTATGAAACCATTACTGAGACCTTCTTAGGAATTGAATGGAGCTCTCAACCAAAAATCGCATTCACCACAAACCCACATACGATAAAATCTTTGCGCTGCATGATAATGCTCATCCACATTCTACTTGGAAACACTTAATTGGGAAGTTTTACATACATCATATTCACCTTTACGACTATACCGATCGATTGCTATTTCCTGAGAAGCTACACATCATGTGATGCTACCAAAAATTACTTCGATCCGTTGGCCACGTTCAAATGATGATGCGTTCGATAGAAAAAAAGCTTGCGATAGAAAATATTTGAATAAGACGTAGCATTCTTTTACAAAAAAATCCAATTTAACAAAAATATTATTTTTACATACTGATTTTCTGTATTAAAACTCACTAAGGTCTGATTTCCATAACACGAATTCGGTCGTTCGCTATGAATCGTTAAAATTGAGGGCGCCATAAATCGCATTTTTCTCCTTAAGGGTACCATGTTCTTTTGGACGCACGTTCCCTATGTCATTCTCTAACATATATCTAAAATCCAGAATTGAATAAATTCTAAAGACCATTTTATAACGTTTTCAGTTTCTTAATTGTCGAAACTTTCATACATTTTACTTAACAATAGGGGTTTTTTCTTTAAAAACTACATAAATCACTTATTAATTGCTAAGATACCTTTCTCTCAACAGCAGTGCTTATCCCACAATATTCCATTGAGGAATGAAAGGGGAACTTCCCTCAAATCAAATCCGGATGGCTAAATGTATTCTATAAAGCAGTTTTATATTGTTGTCACTGACATTTACGATGCCAGCTGTTACAACCCAGATTTGAAGCCGACTTTTATTGTGCGATCAAATTTCCCAAGTTGAAATTCCAGTTCATATCATTCTATTCTTGCGTTTAATAGCATTGAGGTACTCGATCATTTTTAGGGTTTCAGAGAATCACGCCGAGACTTAGTTACTACCGTTTCATTTAATTAATTTATTTCTTCTGACGAAATGTAAAACAATAGCTACAACAACACACTTTTGTTGCCGCATGTGCAATGCTGGACTTATTACTTTCTATAGTTTTATTTCTATACATACATTGTATTATTATTGTGATTTAATCGACAGACATCTTATTTATTTTATATGATCCATTTTACACCAGTAATCATTCGTTTCATTTAATTTTTCACAGATATGAAAAGTAGTACACGCACGATCACCATCATCTTCATCTCGTCACAAATCCATTGTATACACATGACATAAGGGTAAGTCCACAATGCTGGTATTCCTAATCTAAACGATCGATCGTGTTACAAAACAGAAGTGCATCAAGTCCAAATTGAATAACAAAGACATGATATTCTTTTTAAAAGAAAACAAAAGGCATTTATTGAATGCTAATATATAGAAAGAGACATAGACACATAAAATACATAACTAATTTACAACGACATCGATAACTGTATGAGGGGGTGGAATTATTCACAGTTTGCATTTTTCCTCTATATGTACTTAATTTTATTGGAACAATTCTTTATGGCGTTACTTATATCATGTTCAAGCGTAACTCCGCAAGTCACTAAACGAACTGACAACTGATAAGCTTTTAGGTTGTGGGTTAGGTGTCTTTATTATTTGTTTGCAAACTCTAACATTTGTTTTCATTATTATCTTTGGAATTCAATAACAACAATAGTCTACATGTAAATAAACGTAAAAAAAATGAACTTTGGGAATATGAATTTATCATGCATCCATCACGGCTTAAAACTTACTAATATCAAAAACAATACTCATGAACGGGCGCATGTCGACGTCACGTGCATATGAGCCAGCTCATGAGTACACCAAATATAAAAATAATTTAGTTCAGGCCAAATACACAAGTTTCTACTGTATGGAACAATACGATTTAACACTGCACAATACCCCGGTGGTGGCCTGGGCCACCGGATCCAGCCTCGTTGCGGCGGCGCCCGGTAGACTCAATAGTTGGCGAGTCGATGCCGCCCAAACTGTCAGCGACTGATTGTCGTATCTCTCCAACTGTCATTCATCCTTTTTGCACATTTCGATCTCCTCTTGAGTTTGTTGAGTATTTTCCGAGCTCTGATGTTCTTCTTCTATATTTCCTTGCATTATGGCGGGATTACTTTTTAAGACGCTCCCCCCGGTGAATCCCAAAATACCACAACCGACAGCAGCTAAACCACCCGCTTTGAGGCCAGCAACTAAGCCTATGGGACCCCCCACACAGGTGCCCAACAGGGCTCCCATCACTGGATACATGGCTTTCTTATAGGACAACGCTCTTCTCAGATTACTCTCGCCTGCCTGAACATTTTCCAATGCTTCTTCCGCATTGTCAGCGGCAGCCTGAACGCTTGCTGCTTGGTCCTGTACAATTTCACCCATGTTGTGAAACATTCCATTTAAATCTCGTATTTCGTCTTGCAAATTTTGCAATTCGTCCAAGCAGGACTGTCGTTGTTCTAATAGATGCTCTTGCTGTGAAAAATTAGCTCTAATTTGAGGAAGTGTTTGCTGATGTGCTTGTGTTTGACCGATTTCAACGGGATCATTTAAATGCTGATCGAATTCGTCGTCGTCATATGGACCTTGGGAGCGTAAAGTATTTGTGGGAGACTTCAATTGTAATTCTGGAAAAAAAAACCAAAGATATTAAATTTTTTTAAAATATATGTTATATGTGTTCAGAGAAGCCTGAGACAATTTCTATATCGGAAAATATTTCGCAGAACAGTCTGACACAACTTTTTTTTGGACTAACACTCAGGGGATGGCCCCTATGAATGCAATCCACTGTGCTGGCGATAGGAAAGAATGGTATTAGAGGGAGGAAAGAGGGAGTAGAGTTTGTGGATGTTTGCCTTGAATTTGATAATGTCATAGCATGCAGGAAAAACACTTGCTGGAAGATTATTCTAATACGAATTATCTCTATAGTGCGACGTCCGGTCAACCGACACGGTCCAGAAGACATCTTTGCAGCCCCTGCCCATATATGAGAGTTCTATTCAGTACATTTTAATATCACTTCTTCAAGCCAAAATGTGTCTTAGAACATTCTAAAGCCATTTGCCATCGTCGGCCTGGGTCATGCTTTTCCCAGATTTTCCAGTCTGAGTCATTTTGTCTATAGTCAACATTTTTCGCAGAACAACCTATGACAATTTTTATATTCGAAACATTTCCCTACAGAAAAATGTGCCACTTTTCTACGGGAAATGTGACAATTCTCTCTCAGCAAATGTGTCATAAAATCTTACCCAAATATTCCTTCATTCCAGCAAAAGCCTTCTGTTTGCCCTTCTCCATCATAGCATCGAAACGTTCCAAATCCTCATCCCTGACCTTTTCTCGTAGGGTGTCCATTTCGAGTAAAAGATTTTTGATTTGTTTTATCACTCGCACGGCATTGATTTCTTCCTTTTTGATCTTGTTCCAGTCACCCAATGCCAGACTCTTTTCAATATTGCTATGGTGATTTTTCAACAGTCCCAAATGATGTGGAATGGCCATGTCGTTGAAACGTTTTACGGCGATCTCAGCCTGTTTTAGGGGAATTTTATCTATTGCTGGTGTCATGGTCAAGTCAATTGTGTCCTTTTGCTTTTTACACAAGAAAAAGTGAAAGCCCTTTATCCGTCTCCCAGTTATTTCGTTGATTTTTTCAGCTTTATTTTGTGATTTTTCCACTATGGCTCTGAAGATATCTTGCTTCAGTTTTTAGTTTTGTGCAATTCTTGCCTTGTTTTGATTGTTAGCCATCAAAACAAACTAATCTTTGTTGTTCTTTTCATATACGTTGTATTTTTTTCCTGTATTTGTAGTCTTCACTTCGACTTGTCTATCATTTATTTTCGTTGCACTTGTATTGTTTTTTCGTTTCTTTCATCATAATAAACGTGACGTTGGCTGCAGTTGCGGTAGGCAGCTGTTGTCGTTATGAACGTTATTATGATGTTGCCAGACCAATTTGCCGTTGAATTTGAATGTGTAAATGCACCTCCTTTAGTTAGGTGGACCAGTATGGTGAAAAAACACAGATCACCAACTAGACAACATATGAGTACTAAGTCCCGATTCACACTAGGCAATTTGTATGCTTCCCTTTTGAACTTGCCTCTTGTGTTCACACAAGGAATTTCGGTTTTGGAAAATTTGTGGTTTCATTATTGCCTTTTCAAATACAAATCACTATCAAAAAAAAAAGAATAAAAACACAAAAAGAAATTGACATTACGACAATTAAAATTACCTAGTGTGAATCGGGACAAAATACCCCTATCGTCAGAGGGATTTCAGGTGTTTCAGCCTTTTGCAAGGTGCGCGGTTTTGATTGTTGAGCAGAAAAAAACTTTCAATTGTAAAGTATTGAATAATTAGTATCTTTTGTTTTACAGGATTATAAATCTGAAATCGAAAAACTGGATAACGCACCAAAAGTGTGCAATACAACCACCCAAGGTTTTTCAAACTAGATGAGACATCATTTTTTGAACGTCTGGATACCCCAATCCAATCTATGCGATATGATGAAGAAAAAAGAAACTACAAATGTCAAAGAACGAGACAGATTACCGAAACAAGTTATGTTGAGTTAGACCGCCCTCTGCCTAAAGCCTTACACTACAACTACCACGGAAAGTGCAGACAACCGGGACGCTTACATTCTTCGTCAATACACCGTCCGTATCTTTACACGAATCTCACTGCTAATATAGGTGGATCCATAGATTTTACAATGGATCTATTCCCAAATTACACCAAACACTTTTACAAGAGCTGGCTGGAGCAATATTCCCAGCTGCTACAGATAACGCATTTTCTAAGCACTCGAAATAGGTGCCCTTCCTGCCTGCAAAGCCCTCAGGACACAGTGCATTTACTTAATTCTCCATGCGATCCCACCTCCCTTCGACCCATTGATTTGTGGTCCCGTCCAACAGGTGGTACGGTTTCTTCACCTACCAACATCAGACCTTCCAAATGACGCACATTAATTCAATATGTATTCCACAGACAAGAACTTGCGGCAACAGCAGCAGAACTGTTACAACAACAACACGTACCCATGTTTCAGCGCCATGACCAATATGGCTTTTTCACACCAGCTTACATCTCATGGAAATTAGTGAATTCGTCTTCTCCAGATGTAGTTCCTCGATTGACATCTTGCATGAGCAAAATTTCAACTATACTATTTTTATTTTTCGAATTTTAATTACTAGTTAATTTAATATATCCACATATTGTTTATATAACTTAAGTCATTACATGTAAAAAAATAAATGTTGAACTAATAATTAAATAATTGAACATTTACAACATTCATTCATTCTTTTCCATTATTGTTTTTTCTTAAGTCATTACATGTAGAAAAATACATTTTGAACTAATAAATAAAATACATACATACTCACTGGTCTAAATTTTTCATTTCCATTGTTTTTTCTTTGCCGTTTTTAAAAATCCCAAAAAATACCAGGCGCTCAGAATTCAGTAGGAAGGATGTTGTCAATTTATCTGGGAGAAAATCAACGCGCCTAAAAGTAGGCTAACATACTTTTAGGCGCCATATTACAGGGTGACCTTGTTTTTTCGGTTTGGTCATAAAATCATGTGAGCATACTTTTAGGCGCGTCGATTTAATCACTGAAAAATGCACCGTGGTTGCTTTCTGCTCGATTATGAGCGCCTGGTACTTTTGTACATTTAGAAAACGAGTCTTTCGGATTTGTTATCCGCAAAAATTGTGGCTGAGTGAGTGAGAGTTGTGATATTTCCCTCGCTAATAATAAAGACCAGTTTGTTTACATTTAAAAAAATAACTTTATTTAAATATTTACATTTAAATACGTACATTTTGTCTTAACAACTAGGCATATAAAAGCTTTTCTTTTCTCAAATTGTCAATTTAGAATTACAAAAAAGGGCACATTGTTTCTATTTTACTTCTGAAATTCGACATAAATTTGTTCTTAAATTCTAAAACAGCATGCATGCAAAAACGCAAATTTCACACAAAATAATATAAAAAAAAATCTCGATTTCTTTTTAGATTCTTCTTCTCGTGGAGTAGTTAATAATGTTAGGTTAGGGAATGCCACAATAAACTTGACCAAGGCAATGTATAAGTACAATTCACAATAATATGAATGAAATGAAATACTACGAAAAAAGCGCAAATGTTGCAGAATGGTGGTGGTGGTGCGGGATGGGGGGGGGCGTAGGATACTTTTGGAAAGGATGTCGTGTTGTGGGTAGGACTAACTTAAAGAAAACAAGAATATTATTAAGTAAAAGTAAATTCTTAACGATAAAATGCAGTTCTGTTGTGGAGACAATTCGGAGTTTTCTCAATTTCCCAATAGGGACTTCATTGTTGTTGCTGCTGGCAATTCAACTCAGGGACAATGGGCATTGGGACCAACAGTGTTTCGACATTTCATCAACAGATTCACCATTCCCTCTAATTTCATGGTGCGCGTTTCGGTGTTGTACAGATTTGTTTGCATGCGATTGTAGTCCAATTGTTGTTTTTCCTGGAATGACAAAATAGAAATGGGAGAAATTAGAAAAAGATTTGTAGTGTTTTTAGTAAGGCTTTCCCTAAAAAAAATTTGTTTGTTCGTTCAAGAAGGGTGGTCAAAAAAGTCTCTGGATTCTGGTTTTTAAATAACCGTTGTTATTGCCATTCCAATTTTGCCGATTCGGCACGAACAAACTAATGTGTTCAATGGAAACCGATAGTTAAACATTTAATTAAAAAAAAAAACGTCAACACAATCACAAATTTAATTAATTTGTAATTGCATTTTCCTACTTTGGGTAGCAGGCGAAAACTTATTGTAAATAATGAACAGACGTCGCATGAACAGTTAGCACAGTGGACAACACTCAGACATGAATATTAAAATACATGTTGACTGGGATATACATATCAGTCGATTGGACCAGATCCCTCCAGCTGGAAAAGCATTTGACTACAACTACGGCTGAAGGCGATGAGAGCAAGGCAATCGGCCTTACGACTGTCGTTGAAGTCTGAAAAACGACGAGGTGGCAAAAATCAGATGAGTCGGCACTTTGCAGTGTGAACTGCTCTTCACGGAGGGCATCTATGTTCTCATTTGTGCCGGGAAATTGGGTGACTCATATTGGATGAAGCTTCCTTGATGCAGGTGGCCTCATTACACAATTTGCCAGAACAGCCGGAAATTGCCAATCCGTATCCCTCCAAAGCAAAATTGGAAATGTAAATATCTACTCAATTTATCATTGCTGACAGTTACTGATAATTCAAACATGGAAGAATTTACAAAAAATAAATCGATTGGTTCTCATGAGTACAAGCAGAGGTTTTAATTTTTCCCGACGTAACTGGTTGTCGTTCTTGTAATCGAAATGCACGTCAAATTAGAATCATTTGCAGAAAATATCAGCAATTGGATCACCCGTCATTATTTTAACCCTTTCCGTATTGACCATTTGGTCATCATCGATTTTTATTTAGCCTATTAATTTCTTTTTTTTTTAACTTTGAATAGTTATCTGCAAATATCTCGATAAATGAATCATCCGCTGAGCACCGGACAATTAGTTGGATTTGGATTGCATGTCACTGAAGACGCTAGCCCACCTGAGACTAGCCACCACGTATTGCTAGTAAGTATTTGTCTGCCCTCTCCAACACATTTGCTTTAATAGACCTTTTATTTTGCTTTGGTAGTAATCGAACTTCGTGTCCTTACTTTCTTTGTTTGCAGCATGGATTCAGACTCTTATGTGTAAATATGTGATGCAAATTCATGGCTTTGGAGTTATTGCAACCGAAGGATTTCTACAATCAACAGCCACATATTGGGAGTTTGGGCGTCCCATTTTGATAGTTGGCCACTTGACAAAGTGGATATTTTCGAATTGACTCCATATCAGTCCGAGAGTTTTCGTCTAGCATAGCCAATCCAAATGTATTGTTCGTGCAAATGATTTTATTTTAGTATACATGACAGTTGTTACAATTACATACAATTTGTGTTTATTTCATCATTTATCTATTGAGATTTTAGTTTTTAGCGAACTTGGTTTGCTGAACATACCTCTTTTTATCTTTATATACGTAACACTTGAGCAGAGTCTTGTGCAGAATATCATTACGTTTACCCAGCGCTATTTAAGAATTCCCTCACTGGTTTATATTATTTCCCCTAAGACAAATTCATAGAAAAACCAAATCTGTGTTATGTTCAAGCTCTGTAACTTTCACTGGAATTTTCATATATTAATAATTTCCCATAGAAAAATGTGGGTATGATCAATTGTGTGCATCTGATAGCTTTACCATTAGTCTAACATGGGTTACAAGTATCATCTCAATAGCTTACTTCGTTGGCAATTAATTTGTGGAAATTAAGAAATATTCTCTTTCCATGTTTATGGACGTCTGATATCAGACGCTGTTTATGCTGAGTGTTTTTGAGTTTGACAGCAATTCAGGATTGAATATAAATATTACAGGCTTGAAGGATGCTGTAAATTGCAGCTTGATTTACAAGAACACACACACACACTTCTGACATATGAAATCACCAACGAACCAGCGATAAACAGCCAATTCACCATATTCTGATACCAGGCGCCCAGAAATTAGTAGTAGGTGATTTTTTACATGTGACTGAAATTAAAAACGCCAAAACTCGATAATGACTGCAGCTATTGTGATGGAACTTTTACCCAGTGTTAGAGTAAAGGTCTGGTTATCGAATGTCTATTGTAGGATACGCCCACCTTCACGTCTACATATTGAAATCCAAGGAAATCTACTACAAAGCTTTATATCTTTGCAACTACTACGTTTATATTTATGATTTGCTCTACTGAACTGTAGCCCATGGTGATTGCTACCTGTTTTCCAATTATGAAAAGTTTAGCCAGCCAATAGAGAAAGTTAAAGCTTGTTTTCAAAAAAAAAATTGCTCAGCAATTAAAAAGCAACAATCTGTTGAGAAACACAAATTTGTTGAGAAACACAAATTTGTAGAGAAACACAAATTTGTTGCAGAACAAAGATTAGTTGGGCAACAATCAATTGTGGGGAAACGAACATTTGTTGAGAAACACAAATTTGTTGCAGAACAAAGATTTGTTGGGAAACAATCAATAGTGGGGAAACGAACATTTGTTGAGAAACACAAAGTTGTTGCAGAACAAAGATTTGTTGGAAAACAATCAATTGTGGGGAAACGAACATTTGTTGAGAAACACAAAATTTGTTGCAGAACAAACATTTGTTGGGAAACAAAAAAATTGTTGAAGAAAAAAACAATTTGTTAAAAGAGACCCACTTACATATGAAATAAAAAAAAATCAGCAAACAGACAATTCTCGATTTTGTGTCAAATTAAAAACGCCAGAAACTCGATAACGACTGCAGCTATTGAGATGCAACATTTACTATGAGTCAGAGTAAAGGTCTGGTTATGGGACGCCAAAATATTGAAATTCGTTACTTAGATTAATTATTTCTCTTAACATTTCACGAAGAAACAGAAAGGGCACCTCTGTCGAATCAGTGAGCTGTGTACGATATAATTGGATACTCTCTGAGGGGGCATACTGTTTACAGTTGGCTCCAGACGGCTAATGTTTTTTTTTTTAGAGAAGTTTTACATAACTTGGAGATTACTTTCGCCAGCATTTACGAGGTGGCAACAGTCACTGAAAAATGTTTGATGGTCTTACCAGGATGCAGATATGGGTTCTGCTGTGTGATAGTCCCACACAGACGGCTGTTAAGTTAACATTTATGATTTAGCAAATAATCTCTTAGTCCAAAAGTAGCCGGCCATATATTTGAACCCCAGAAAACAGTGTCTTATCGCTAAAACGACTGAAGGTTGTTAATGTTGCTAGAATACATATGTAGTCTCCTAAATATTCCGCTCAGGAACAAACGGCAGGAGCCCCACAAAACAGTGAGCTATGGCCGGTGTTGTATATTCACAGAACGACTAAACAGTTAAACTTGGATTCGAACAACAAGTCAACTTCGTTCTGCGATCTAACCCTTTCTGACTGACGTCCTCTTATCCGGATTTGTGTGTTTATCGTATATGCTAAAGGTGTTTTTTTTTGAATCACAACAACACAGATCTCAAACATAATAACCGTCAAAATTGTGCGAATATATCGCCGGAAGCTCTAGTGATAATGTCAGAGAAACATCAGCATCAGTGTGAGCTGTAGGCAAATTCCGTTTTATTATTCTGAGCAAATGGGGAACACTGGTACGATCAACAGCAGTATGAGCTGTAGCGAACTAGAACGACTGCCTGCACACGCGACATGTTGAGTAAAATGTTAAAAATGATGCAGCACTAGGTTAAAATACACGGTTAAAAATATCAAGTTTTTTTTGCAATGTTCAATGAATCTGGTTTGAAACCGCACAGTTGATTTGCAATTAATTTGTTAAATACAAGAGTCTTTTTTTTTCTTTATCGCAACTTACCAAATTAACTAAACGATTCTTTAACGAATCAACCATTGTGTATGTGGACTGTAGTGTCTTTTGCAATTCATTCGATTGCACTCTTTCATTGACCAATTGCTTTTCGATTTTCTGCAGACGCGCCGTTATATCTTCCTGAGTCTCAATTTCATTTTCCAAGTCACGGGCTTCGAAGGCATCATCCTGGTGTACATCTGTAAAAATATTTGTCACATTCATTAATCAGTTTGATGCAATTCTCAAGAGAGCTCCTTACCGATTTTCTTACAACTTTGTTGATCCGCTTGCAACGTAAAGCCATCGCGACATTTGCAAAAGTATGAACCCACTGTATTGATACACGTCTGATCGCAGGGTTTCTCCTCCTTACACTCGTTTATGTCGTGTTCGCAATAGCGTCCGGTAAATCCGGCCGGGCAGGAACATGTATCGGGGCCATTGCATGTGCCACCATTCTGACAACGCGCGGCACAAATTGCTGAAATGAATGCAAGGACATTTGAGAGTTATGGCCATAAGGGCAGAATATAATCTTTCAATTTCAATAAAAAAAATCTAGAGAATCCCAAAACAGTTTTAATTCCTTATTGCGGTAGAATATTTTCGGCCGGATTTTTTATGAAACTTCAAAGAGTCACAATTGAAGTATTTTTTAAATCTTAGCTTGGATATCGGACATCACAGCCCTAGTGGGCTTCACATATGTGAAGGTTTAACATTTGCATACGTTCCCCTAGATGAGGGAGTGGATCTTACATCTTTAGTTTATGAACTAAAACAATTTATTCTTCAAAACACTTTCCTGCTGCGGGAAAAATACTGCCTATACGAGTATGTGAAAATAATTCAGATCTAGGTATCCTCCGAAATTAAACAAAAAACACTGCACTTTTAACTTGTAGTCTAATTGCCAGCCGTCCCAGTTGTTTATGTCAGAGCTCCTTTTAGTTTCCTACGTTCCCGTGGTTAACGTTTTCCTTTTCCAGACAGAATTTACATACACATACACCGGCATCATGTACATATCGTCGGTTGATAATTTAAATGTCGTATGTGGATTTTTTGCGGTTTTGAGTTAAGATCGATTCCTTAGGTTTTCCGACCTGATCTTTCATTTGGCGTAATCAGTTTTGCGATACCTCATACGGTTTTCGAGATATGGAGTGTTGAGTTTGTCGTATGTGGCATTTGCTGATGCAATTTTCAAATTAAATGTCGTATGTAACTGCCAAACGCCACATACGACAAATTTCCATATAAAACGGCCAAAAAATTGATTTATTATTTAAATGTCGTATGTGGATTTTGCATGGCACATACATGGTCTGGAAACGAAATTGCGAGTGGGCTAATCAAAATATTAACTCGAGTCATAGCTGATAACCCGAAAATTAGGCGGATTATACTGTGGAGCGATTCGTGTGTCCCACAGAACAGGAACCAAATAATGGCAACGGCACTTTATCATTTTTTGCACTTAAATTCAGATATTGAGGATATAACGCAAAAGTTCTCGGCACCCGGTCATTCCTTAGTGCAGGAAGTTGAGTGTGTGCATAGTACAATCGAAAAACATCTCAGACATATGGAAATTGGAAGCCCGGTCTCTTTGATTAGACAATTAAACGATTTTTGTTACGAGAATGTAAAATTAAAAATTATTCAGATGGTGCCTTCCGATTTTAAATTATATTCTCAGTTATGAAGTCAACTTTGTTTTCAACAGCTCCCATTTTCAAAGTGCAAATTTATTAAATATCAACCACATAAATACGAAATTTTTTATAAGGATTCTGGAACAGAAATTAATTATAAGAATGCTAATTTAAATAAAAATGTACGTTTCAAAAAGGATATCAAAGATATCTTAAAGTCCAAATTAGCAGTTGCTTCTTCAAAGGCAATAACTTCTGTAAAATCAAAAGATTTGAAAAGCATGATCCCTTTTTTGAAACCCGACGACATAGCTTTTTTTAATGCGGTTTTAAAATAATGTTAATCGTTGAAAATAACACAACGTTACACTAAAAATGTACTTTTCGCGGCACATACTACAAATTGTGTATTTAGTCAAGTAAAAGAATTATACATATACTAGGAATTTTCAAACAACCCAAACATTTGGAGTTAAAATGCCGATTTCAGGGTATTGAAAATTCCTAGTATGCAATTATTTTACTTGACTAAAACTACAATATGTACTATGTGTCCCTTTTTAATTTTTTAACGCAGTGTCAAAATACAAAACAATGAATTATTTAAGTTTAAGTTTGTTATGAAGAGTAGATAAGTTATTCGTTTTAATTGAATTGATACTCATAATTTTATTAATTTATTTTCTAATTTTAAAATTTTGTCGATGAAGTCGAATTATTGTTTTCTGTATTTAATTTTTTTTTTTTTAAAAGACTGAAATAAAATGTGTTCCATTATAAAGTTAAGAGTTTAATTAATGTCCTCGATAAAATGCCACCCAACCTAGGGTATGTTTTAATGGGTAACTAAAAAAATTCGATACGTAACTATTATACATAATTTCCTTACTTATATAATGTCTTAATACTTTTCAAATACATTTAGTGTTTAAATGTCGTATGTAAACATTTCGGAAGCAAAATGTCGTATGTAGCTATTTAAATGACAAAAATGTTCCATTTTACCACATACGACAATTTAATTCTGAACAAAAATCAAAATATCTTCTACCCCAAATGAGTTATAGGCATCAAACTTTTAAATTAACTAGTCAAATATTAGTAGTTTCCCCTCCTAAAATTCAAAGAAAATCGCTTTGCTGAAAAAAAAATTATAAGAGTTCAAACTTCAAACTCAATTTACTCGAAACTATCGGAATCCACATACGACAATTAAATTATCAGCCGACGATATGTATGAAGGTGTATATGAAGGTAAAGATAGTTTTGTACTCCTTTAAAGAGATACTTACGTTTCATGCATCCGTCCGCATGCGGTGACTCACGCATCCAACCCGTGCAACAATCATACGTGACCTGTTGCGCTGATTTGTGACGAATGACATCGCGATATGCCTGTTCGTGTACCAACTGGACGCGTGTACACAGTTGATTCGCATGCGTTTGCGGTTGACACGGTGTACTGACATGTTTCCAAATTGGTCTCGTATACACTTCAGTTGTCTTCACCGGCATCGTGATGGTGCGCTGTTGCACGCAAATGTGACGTCTGCAAAAGGGACAGAAAGAAGAGACAGGGGAAACAATTGTTAATGATGTTGTTGTTGTTGCCATGTTAAATAATATGTAATTGTAGTTAGTTGGGGGCAAGTTTAACCTCTTTCTTCTTCTTCTTGTTTTTCTGTATTATTTCTATGTTTAGGGAATATCAGCGGAGCAATTAGCGCCTGTTTCGAAAAACTAACAACATGGCGTGGGAATATTTGTCGGGGACGGCGAAATGTAGCAAAAAAAATAGAGCATTGGAAAGTAACGAAGAAGGATTACAATTTGTCTTTGAATGGTATTTTAGGGGCGAGGGATCATCTGTGGGAAATACGTGTTAAATGTTTTTGATTAGTCAGTTTCCAATGAAACTTCAAAGTGGAAATTATTTGTTCATCATTATTTTGTAAATGCACTCTAAAAATAAATAGCCATTTTAAAAAAATTCAGCAACAAATTCGCAACAAACATACAAATACTTTTCCATACCACCAACATTAACTTGTTTGTAGGTGATAAATATCAAATGTATATTTATGGATTTTTGTCTTACTTTTTATTTTTTTTTCAATTTGTGAATTTCTATATAACAATTCATTATATTCTCTCTCTTATTGCATCTATTTTAAAGATCGTACATGCAAAAAAAAAGTTATTGCTTATACACAAATACGTAATATTAATAGCAAATGAGTTATATTTATATCCAAACAAGCTTTGTGTAGAAGGAAATAAGCTTTACTTGCTGGCCAAACACGCGTTTTACTTGTGTGTAAACATTTAAAAAAGACGTATTTTTTAGCGTGTGTGAACTGTAACATCGCTTTGAAAATGTTCACCAAAAGTTTTGTATGGTGTTTTCCTTTACCGTGTGTGAACTGTAACATCCCTTTGAAAGTGTTCACCAAAAGTTTTGTATGATGTTTTTTAGATCTCCTGTAAAATATGAAATAATTTATTTTGTCAAAACTCCACAGAATTTTAATTTTAAGATGTGACTGACGACTCCCATCTGTGTGGTGTTTTGTTTTTGAGACCTAGACTCATAGAAAGGATATAATTTAATGAATCCTTAGTCGACTACGGTTACTCCAAATTTTTAAACTACTTAAGCGTTACGAAAAAAAAATGCTTTTTGAACTGAAACCTTAAAAAAAAACGATAACCATTTTAAAAAAAAAAGTTAGGAAAATCTGAGAATTGATAAAAATCTATTTTTTAAAAAATTTGACGTGATACAGACATTTCCGCGAGTCTGCCTGTAAAAAAATCAGCTCGATTGGATCACTGAAAAAGGGTTAAAAATCGGTCCAAAGGCTTTCACACAGGCCACTAAGAGCTTCATACTTCAAACTTAAAAAAATCGCCGATGCACGTGTATTTTTATTTTTTGCGAATATGTGCATTTGGTTCATAGGACAGAAAAAAATCTATTTTTTGTAACACGGTGAAATAGAAGGACTGATATCAGTTTTGAAATAAAGCAAAGGAGCTGGGAGTTTTTTCAGAGAATAATCCCATGGCTCCATCTGTTCTAACAAGGAGTATAGACATCGATCGTGTTGAAATACTTGTTCATTCGTTTCGCTGGTTCTGTATAGAATAATCAAACAAGTTTTTGTAGATACCGTTTTTCAAGTTTTTGAAAATTGTGAGTCTATAAAAAAACCCGTTTTCCGAATAAACCAATTTTGCAATTGTTTTAATTTGTTCTATAAATTCTGTATTCGTTTTTGTGTTATCTACAAGAGAACGCATCATGAACGGTATGATCTGCATCGCAATATGATCGTAATGAAGCTCATGAAAATACAGGGACATATTGGTCGAATGAATGCAAATGTTCTAGGCCGAAAAGCGTTGGACGGCAACACAATGAAAGACCATGACTCCGGTAGAAGGACCAACTGGTAGATGATTTGCAAGTCCTTGGTGTCACGAACTGGAGAAATCTCACAGAAGATCTTTTATTAAGCCTGGCCAGACCTACAACAGGGTGTAATGTCAACTGAACCCATTAACCATTACAAATGGCAGTTAGCAATGACCGTCTGTAGACGTGCTGAATGGTTAATGGGTTAAGTATGTAAATCAGAAATTTTACTTAAGAATATACCTCTTTTTTGGGACCCCATAATCATGCCATAACACGGAAACCAAATTACAGCCCAAAGATTAAAGTATTTTAATACAGTTAATAAATATTTTTAATTTCCTCAATGTAAGTTAAATTCAACACATGTGAATTGTTCTTCGGTCTCCTAAAATATACCTCGCATATGGCAAAACGAGAGCACAGCCAGAAGAAAGCCGGCGGCCGTTTCTTTCGAACCCACTGTATGTCTTATTTCTTACCATGTTTCATTCAACTGTTTTTTTCATTTTCATTTCCATTCATAAATAACAATTTTCATATCTCAGTAGAAACACCAAACACCAAGTGAGTGGGATGTGCAACCACTTAAAGTTGAAAATCATTTAATAATTGTGCTCTCCACCGCATTTTGCAGAAATGAAAAATCAAAATTATCGCCGCAACGTTGTATGTGTACAAATGAGTGTTGGCATGACAAACCAAATACTCGTATAAATAAAGAAAAATCAAACCAAACCTACGATGAAGTAGGCAGGCACACCTTAGTGGCCGGAAAAGAAAGACAGCCAAATAGAAATCCCCAGAAGACTTTTTGTTGTTGTGAGATTTTTCCGAACATAAACACTGCAACAACCAACTCAGACAGTATGACGACGACAACGGCGTTGATTTAACTTTTCATGCATTTCAGCGTGGACGGATCAAAAGAAAATCATCGCCCCAGCCATAGAATGCGAATGCAGACAGACACGGGCACAGGCACTGGCACTGCTGCACTGATGCTGTTATTGCATGTTGTCGCTGGATTACCGCCCCACTCTCAACTCAAAATTGTCAACTTGATTTTTTTTTTAATGATTTGTTTCTGTTAATCAAGCGAACTTAAGGAAAACATGAATAACACCAACAACTCATTTAAATAAAAAGTCATTTTAAAAATAGCACTGATTACATTGTTCATCAACACACAACTTTGCTAAAGGTTGACAACAGTCAACAGCCAACAATTGGCAACCACACAGCACAGGCATTCAGCCGGACAGCAACAGGAAAGTGTTGCAACAGCCGGCAAATGAGACGAGTCTTTCGTCGCCACCGTGATGGATGCCTGCTGCCGCTCTATGAAATGTAGTGTCATGATCATGTTGTTCATGTTGTTCGGTGCGGCCTTCTTTTTATTTCTCTTCTTGTTGACTCTCCGCCAGAAATCACAGTACACTTATCTGGAGTTAATGAAAGTAAAACTTGTTGCCAGTCGCCCAGCCAATCTCCGAGCCATACTTGTTAAGCTCAAGCGGCACTAGTTGCACGGGGTGTTCCATAATGTGGTAGTGGCCGCCATCGGACAAAATGCCTGATTTGTGTTGTACAATTAATTTTAAAGACTTGCTATGCGTTGTTTCTTTTGAGTGTGTTTCAATTTTGAAGTAGATATATATACGAATTAAATGGAATTAATGTTTGGTATGTAAATTCTAAAATTACAGCGTAGGCGGTTGGTTAAGTTTTGTAAACATCCAACAAAATAGTATACAATTTCTTTGGAGATACGCTGCTAAATTTGAATAGAGCCATTCATTTCCAAATAATGCGACTATTTTGATTAATTTTTCGTCCAGGGTGCTTTCTGGTTCCCACGACACACGACCGGCTGAAGTTGACTTTCAAATGAAATCTATCGATTCTACACCTGTTAGATGATAACCAGACATTTAGTACCAGATATCTGAATCTACATCTAACGGCATGTGAAATGTGAAATATTCTAATGCACAAAAATAAAATACATGTGATATAATTTTAGATTTGAACTGTTCTCCGCAGAACGGTGATCGGTTTTGAAATTCGTAGAGGCAGCGATGAAAATCCCGTTCCTCCTGCAATACAGAGAACGTTTCCAGTGGATTAGCCTGGCAAAATTTGCAATACAGTAGTTTCGGTTTACAGTAGTTTCGGTAAAATTTTTAAAATTTAGTTCCAGTTTCTATGCAACGAATAAGAAAAAAAAAATATAGCCAACTACAGTAAAAGCTCGATTTTCGCAACCCCCGATTATCTATAAAACTATTGATTACACAGTGGGTAAGGGTGCGTCCAATGTTATATCGCAGTATTTCACCAATTTTGTTGTGGGTGTTACTATTTCTTGTTGTCGCCACTTGTAGACTTTTTGAATGTAGCGAATGTTATAATGAACTGAAGCCCTTACAACTGGGTCCGCGCCTTATCCACACAAAATAGAAACATTTACAAGAATAAAAGCATGTTACTAATTCAGAAAATCATTTTTTGTTATGATACTAATAGGAACTAGTGTGGCACTAATATGTACGTCCTGGAAAAACGTTGGCGATGCCACGACGCTTAACAAACTAGTATTAGTTGTTGTTGTAGATGGAGATATAGATGTAGATGTTGTTGCAGTTGTAGTTGCTCAAATTTTTGAGAAATATCTTCAAGGAACTTTCATACTTCTACACGCTGAAAAATACGTCTTTTTTTAAATGTTTACACACAAGTAAAACGCGTGTTTGGCCAGCAAGTAAAGTTTATTTCCTTCTACACAAAGCTTGTTTGGATGTAATTATAACTCATTTGCTATTAACATTACGTGTTTGTGAATAAGCGATAACATGTTTGTGAAAAACAGACAACTTATTAAATTCAACAAAGTACAACATTTAAGTGAGAATAAGAGTGTATTTGCAGCTGTTTTCATAACTTTTTTTTTGCATCTACGATCTTTAAAATATATGCAATAACCGAGAGACTAAGATGAATTGTTATATAGAAATTCAGAAATTGAAAAAAAAGTAAAAAGTAAGACAAAAATCCATATATTTGATATTTATCACCTACAAACAAATTAATGTTGGTGGTATGGAAAAATATTTGTATGTTTGATGGGAATTTGTTTGCTGAAATTTGTTAAAATTACCATTTTTTTCAGCGTCTAATTTTGAGAAGAAAACTAATTTCTCTCAAACTATTTGTTCAATCTAAAAAATGAAAGCATTCTCTTGATTCGCTTAAGGTCCACTATAAATGAGTAAAGTTTCAACAAAATCTATTTTTTTTAAAAAAAATCTAAAATTTTCATGGGTTAACCCCTTTGTAATTTTTTTGGTCAAAAATTTTATTTTGGAATTTCCAAATTTTGTGCTCGTGATTGTATTCTGCCTTCCAAATGATGTAATTATAAACACATATTTTTTGTATAACATTAGCCATTACAGATTAATAGTCAAAATATACATTTTGAAATTGCGTATACACAAGAAATCCTGTAAAAAAAAATGGTAGTGGCAGACAACTCTTAGCGTTTAAAAATAGTCCTAAAGTCTAGCTTTAATTTGATACCACACTGGTTTGGATAAATTATTCCGTTTCTTAAAAATTGGCCAAATAGTTTCAAGGGACTTTCGAATCATTCATTTTAGGTAGACCATTTTCGACCCTTATTCTTTACACAACAAATCCTTAGATAGTGATCGTAGCACGCAACTCCCAGTTCTTTAATAATAGTCCAAATAACGAACTTTAATTTCATATAACACCAGTGTCGATACCTTAAGTCGTTGCTAAAAAACTGGCCAAATAGTTTCAAGGGATCTTCGAATCTGAGAAAACCCCATTTCTGAAACCAAGTTCTCTCAAACTATTTGTTGAATCTACAAAATGAACACATCCTCTTGATCGGCTTAAGGTCCGCTATAAATGAGTAAAATTACAACAAAATCTATTTTTTAAAAAAAAAACACTCAAATTTTTTTTGTTATTTTTTGGAAAATTCTTTTTTTAGAATTTCCAAATCTTTTGCTCTTAGATGGATTCTGCCTTCGAAATGGTAATGGATGGCAACTATAACCAAATATAGATTGTATATCATTAGCCATTACAGAGTAATGGTCAAAAATACATTTTGAGAGCGAATCATCGGATACACAATAAATACTTTGAAAATAATAGCATACAAGTCCCAGTGCGTTGTCATTTGGTTGCACAAACATGGGGTTGTGATGGCGAAAACATTTGGTTTCCCAAACATTTGCATACACAATAAATGCTGTGCAAATTATCGTACCACACAACTATCAGAGGGTTAATAATGGCCCTAAAGTATAGCCTTTGTTTGCGCAAACATTTGGTTGATCGTATCATACAAGTCTCAGTGGGTTAATAGTAGTCCTAGAGTCTGGCTTTAATTTGGTTGCTGACATTTTGAGAAAAAAATACAAAAAAAAAAATTCTTATACATTTTTCTTAACAAAGGTTTGTAAATATGTTTTAAATTTTTCGGAATACGGTTGCAAATCTGTTGGATTATGCCTTCAAAGTGATGTAAATATAACCAGATAATTTTATATATATAATTCTACTGCAGTGTACTGCGTGTGTACTCCTCCTAAACGGCTGGGCCGATTTCAATACATTTGTTTGGATGCGTTTGGTAGGCGCCCTGGGTGGTTTAGATTTACAATTCAGTCCAATTGGACAAAGGAGCGTAGTACCCCGCATATAACCACGACTTTGCAATGAACCAAACTTTCAGTAAAATAAAATTTGAACGCAAAACAACGTTTGCCGGTCAGCTAGTAGTTTATATAACATTAGCCATTACAGATTAATGGTAAAAACTACACTTTGAGAGTGCACCGGTTAAAATGATCATTGGCAGACTCACTCTCAGACTCTATGCACAAAATATCTACTATAACGAAATATCGGAATAACAACAAATGGGTTTCGAACAAAAAAAAAGCAGGGGTTGCGCAAACATTTCGTTTCATAAGCTTTTGGTTGCGCAAATATTGGTTTGGAACAACCAGAGGAATTGTTTGGTATGATTTGACACTATAGTTGCACTATATTTTGGTTGCTCAAACTTTTGATTGCACAAACATTTGTTTGCGCAAACATTTGTTTGGTGCTGAAAAATAAGAAAAAGTTCTCCTTTAAGGAAACTAATTACAAGAACTAATGTTCACACGAAAACTTCAATATTTTCTGGCAAATCGTAAACACCTGAAAATGGTTGTGAAAGTAGAATCAAAAGCCGACACCGAATCCAAATATAATCTTATCAAATATTTGGTTGGAACACCTAGAAATATTGTTTGAAACGATAGTTACGCAATATAAATGTTTGCGCAACCAAAATGACCGTGTTCGTCGGATGTAAATTTATTTTGTTGACTATAATTTTGGACCGATCAAACACTAGCACATTCAAGGTAGTTATGTAAGCTAAAACTGTTGTGAACTTGATCTTTATATAAAAACAATAGTTAAAGGTTATGTTGGTTGATCGGACGTCTCCGCCCATAACACCGTGTTACACACATTCTGTCCTATGAACCAAATTTACTTTTTCGGAAAGGGGATACAAAATAAAAATACACGTGTATCGGCGATTTTCATGTACACGTCAGAATTTTTTTTTTTTAACTTTGAAGTATGAAGCTCGCAGTGGCCTGTGTGAAAGCCTTTGGACCGATTTTTAACCCTTTTTCAGTGATCCAATCGAGCTGATTTTTGGCAGGCAGACTCGTGGAAATGTCTGTATCACGTGAAATTTTTTAAAAAATAGATTTTTATCAATTCTCAGATTTTCCTAAAAATTCTGACGTGTACATGAAAATCGCCAATACACGTGTATTTTTATTTTTTCCCCTCTATCCGAATATGTGCATTTGGTTCATAGGACAGAAAAAAATCTATTTTTTGTAACACAGTGTAATTGTAGTTAAAATATTAAAGGTATATCCGATGAAAAACACATGTCTGAATGCACACGAAAAATACATTTTTGGTTTCCATACAATTTATTTTTTTGTTAATAAAGTGTCTTTAACAGTTCAACCCAAAAAAAAACAGGAGGACAACAAACAAAAAAAGGCGAGTTTCTTTATGTGGCACCATCAAATAATGCAATATGTTTGCATAAATATGCCACAAATAAGCGGAGAAATAAAATGTGTAACACCCATAAAACGAAATTAAGCCAACATCAAATTTCAACTTCTTGGCAACGACGATACATAACAGAGGACACACCAAGAACAATACCTGAAAACAAGGTGGCAATTATTTCACTACTCCGAAAAATGAGAAGTTTTAGCAAAAAAAAACAAAAATTAAACTCAATACCCTGAGAATTGAAACGTATGCATGACACCAAATTAGCATTTGTTAGTGTAAACGGCGAGCGCTGACGATGATGGCGATGGTGACGATAAAGGTGAAGGAGAGGTGGCAAATGAGGATGATTATAAGGATGTGGATTGTTTTTGACGATGATGACTTTGATGCCGTTGTTGTTGTTGTTGCGGCTGCTGTTGTTCTACGTTTTAACAAGAATCGACCGTCTACTAAAACTTCCGTATTCGGTCTGTCCATTCGGCTGATGTTTACGTTGGTTATTTTTAAACCACTTATCTTGAGGTTGAATAATGGCCGACCAATCGTTCGCCAACGCCACCACCATCACCGCCATCATATACACGCCAGTGTTTGAGACACATTTAGGTGGAGTTAGTACGTCGAGTGGAGTCGTCTGTGCATGGGAACAAATGGGTGCTGCATGCTTTGAGACACCATCGTCATCGTTGCCGCGTTGTGCTGGGCATGGCACAAGTGTGTGCTATGGTAGATGTGCCTTTTCATCACTTCCAAGCACGAAGATGATGGCGTATGAAATGGAGTTGCTGATGTGCGAGGGCCGCCCGATAAATTGTGTCGTCAGGCCACAGTGTAATGCTTAACATTATGCCTGGGAGAACTTCGTTTTGACAAGAAGTACAGGATGCTTGCACCACAAGCATCGACTATACAGAGGGCAGACGTCCCAAGTCGTTTATTGGCACATTAGTTCGGCTGCACACTCTAGATGTCAGTAATTGGCATGACAATATTTGAAAGGTTTTCACAGCAAATAATGTTTTTTTTTTTCAAAAAACATATACCTACTTTATCAAAACAAATACTTACTTACTTATTTCCCTTAACATTCCATGAATGAACAGACGGGGAACTTCTCTCGAATCAGTGAGCTGTGTACGATATAATTTCGTATACTCACTGATCGGGACCTACTGTTTAAAGCCGGCTCCGAAGGGCTAATACTTTTCTAGAGAAGTTTTACATGGCTTAGAGATTGCTCTCTTACTCGTAAAGTCGCCAACATTTACAAACATTTGAAAAAATGTCTAATGGTCTTACCCGGTTTCGAACTCGGCTTCTTCTGTGCGATAGTCGCACACACTACCCACCACACCACGGCTGTCCAAAAAACAAATACCTCTTCGAAACAACTTCGGAAGTCTCCCCTTTGTATTGTCTTTGCCACAAGTGGACAAGAGGTTCTTCTTCAAACATCAAGAGCTAAAAATATTCTTCCCGCCAAACATCCGTATTGCCCGCATTATTATAGCCACCTCTATAACGGCAAATAAACAACGGTAATTTTTGCAGGAGTCGGAGATACGCACGCCGCAATTTAAGCAAACGTGAGAAGCACGTTGCATTTAACTAGAAGTTGGCCATAAAGGGAAAAGTGTTTGTTTCTGGCCATTATGGATGTGGGGATGTGGAGGCTGCCATGGAATGGCAAATATTGGCGGCAGCAGTTCGTCGCTTGCTGTGCAATGACCAACACACATGTGCAACCGGTTTCAATTATAACTGTTCAAACTGCACAGCACTTTTGAAATAATTTCTATAGCGGTGGTGCTGATGGCTTTGGATGGTGGATCCAGCATCCAGCGGAATGGGTGGCAACATTCTGTGCCTTCATCATTTGCTTTAGTTTTGTGTTTTTTTTTTTGTTCTTTTTTTGGAGATGAACAACGGAGGCTTAATTTATGGCGGAACATAAAATGAAATTATGGCCACATAAACATCATCATCATCAGCAGCTCCATCGCCAACTCCATCATTATGGACTGGTCTTTACATTGTGGGCAAAAAGAAAAGCAAAGGGAAAAAAACTTTCAATTACAAAATATTTAACAAGTTTGGCGTGTTCTTTTTTTGTTACAAATTTGTTCTGGGAAGCTGGTAAATTAAAAAATTTCCTTCGAAAATAGACCAATTTGTTATTTAGAAGAACTTGTTAAAATGTTCAATGCACATTGGGATGGCAAAAAATAATATTTTAAATAAATATTTTAAGTAACTTAAACTCCAAATTGAAATGAAATTAATTATGAATATTGCTTTTCTTAAAAAATATACTAAATACGTTGAGTATGATAATTTTAACATCTTTTTTAACGTATAAAGTACCAGGCATGTCAAAGACATAAAATTGGCAGCCTGAACCAAAAAGAACCCTTAAACCCCAAAAAAAAAAAAAATATCTGAAGGAAAATCCGCAGACTATATATATTTTACATATTTAAAGGGGCAAGCACAAGAACATCGCTCAGGCAAAATTGTTTATAAATTTTGTGGAATGCCACCAAGATATTGCGAGAGGTTACGTGAAAGGAGACAAGGTGGTCGGACAAAGGATCCGATGCATCCCTTAGACGTCGGCGATGTAATTTAATTTGAGACTGTGCCTTTCTCTCTTCTTCCAGCACAGCAAAAATCGAAACACCAGGCATATTTTTTGATTTGTTTGTTTACTTTTTTTAATTAAAATTGCTGTCAAAGTTTGGAGACGTATCGAAATTTTTGACGGCGGTGGGTAAACCAGCTGTTTCTAATTTCAATGCTACCATATTTTTAATAGAAATATTCGATTTCCATTTTTTTCGATTTCATCAAACCCAGGAATTTTTGAAGAAGCAAAATTAAAATGTTACGATTTGGAAACACGAATTCAATTTCAAATTTCTGTGACATGCCTGATTATAGGGTATGTTTTTGACACGTGTGAAGTGTGTCTTTCTGGCAAGTGGTCGTTTGTTACAATCGTGTTGTTAGTTCTCATATGAGAAGGTTGCAAATTTGGATTTATATAAAAAAACCAACAAAATTCTGGGTGATTCGGGTTAAAGGAAATCCGACTTAAGTTCGAGTTCCACTGTATATCTCCACTCTGCAGTTCCCTGGTATATCCCTGTGGCACCGGTACCCAGATTTGGTGAATTCTGAACTGCTGAACCATTTCGTTGAGAGATCTGCGCGGCAGCTTAAGGCTGTTCGTTGAGTTCTGGCAAATAATAATGCAGAGATTGAATGAAATCTTGACAGTGATGAGGAAATTATATCTCAGCCATCCTGATACTTCGCTCAAAATCTCAGCCTAATAAACAATGCAATCATCAGAGCGGTACACGTAGAAAAATCTGTCTTTTCTTAAAAGTTTACACACAAGTAAATCGCGTGTTTGAAGGTTGCATCAAGTAAAGCTTATTTGCTTCGAAACAATATTTATTTGGCTGCAAACATAGCTCATTTGCTGTATTTGAGCAGAAATATTAACATGTTGGGGGAAAACGCGCAATAAACTTAATAAATTTCACAAAGTTCAACATTACAAAGTTCTCCAACAAGAGGTGTTATTTTGGTATTCAAAGAAAAATGGAATTTTTTTTATATAAATGGTCGGATGTTTATTTCATAAGAAAGAGGAAGGTATGCCGTTAATAATGAAAAACAATATCAGCCAAATGGCCACCTCGACCACGCTTACATGACCATATCCTTTTCATATGTCCTCGATAGCCTCACAAATTCTATCTTTGAGGTCTTGAATCGAGGCAGGGCTGTTGGCGTAGACCATATCTTTTACGTGGCCCCAAATGGAAGAAGTCGCAAGATGTTAACTCACAAGATCTCGGTGGCCAATTGTGATCACCTCTTCGAGAGATAACTCGGTGTGGAGACTTTTTAGTTTTGCGAACTGTGACTGCAAGATTTTCACCATTTTTGTAGGGAATTTTAATAATTTCAATGCGTTGTTGAAGCGTGTATCGTTCCATTTTTAGTAATGGCGGAGTTTCTACTTGTCAAATGTCAAAGAATAAAGGCTTCAAAAGTGACAGCTACCGAAATACCGCGTGATTCAAAATAACGCCTCTTGTTGGAGAACCCTGTATATCAGCCATCATCTTACTTTTATCAAAATCTCAGCCTACAGTGATCCGAGTGACCGTACTGTATTTAGCTCTAGGTTTTTGGAGAAGTGCCTAAAAACTAGTTGAATTTTAGAGTGCCAGGTGTCAGTTGTCAGTGTATACAAGTCGATAGACGGTCTTGTACCAGAAGTTCTGCCTTCATACATACTGTCATGTTTAACATTTGGCGGTTAAAAATTGACTGTCAAATTTCAGTTTAAACGAAAACAACGAGTATCCTTAACTCATTTATTGGTCCTAAGACCCCAAAGAAATAGCATTAGCCGTTCGGAGCCCTATTAGCCTTAGAAAAACTTCTCTAGATAAAGTATTAGCTCTTCGTAGTTGGCTTGAAAATGAAGACTTTAGGTCAATCAGTGAGTGAGTGAATTACCCCCTTTGACCCCAAATACATACAATTTGTTTTGACTACTGAAATACATTCACACATTTTGTTAATCGTTTGTAGTTTTTTTTTTGTTTCGGTGGGAGAAACTGACCTACTACTCCTCCTCTATAACCTAATCCAGCTTAACATTTACAAAAACAACTGTCCATTTTACATCGGATAAGTGTGTCCATAAAGCAAATCTTTTTCGCGGGATGGGGGTGCTACCCCGATGGTCATTCATTGGAAGATTAACACATAATTAAATACTGGTTTATTGTAATTTCTTTTGTTTCTTCATTCAAAGATGTCGGTGTTTGTAAATCTTTTGTTAAAACATAACGACGATTTCATTTAATTTACCCACCTTGGAGATGAAATATGAACATGGAATGGCTGATCGGTACATTTGATTTCATTACAAAACCAATCAAAAAAGAAAAATATATGCTGGCCTTTTGCTCGCTTAAAGCTTGTGAGGCATTGCCGATCATTGTTTTATCTGGAATTCATTTGTCTTTTTTGCAGTCAGTTGGTATAACCGATTTTTTCGCCTGATTTTTTGGGAATGTTTTGTTTTGTTTTTTTTGTTTAAATCCGTCAGTTTGTGTTAGCAAACACTGAAATGGTATTTGTTTCTTTATTTAGTCTGAAGTCAAAACATACACAGCTTGGTCATGTTGTTTTAATGAATTACTGCTGAGAATCGGGTGGTGACCTAAAATATTCCGGACAGATCATAATCATGACGGTGGTGGTGGCGGCGGCGGCGTTGAAGATGAGGTCGAACCAAATTGAATTGAGTTGAATGATGATGATGATAAAGCACAAGATCACGTTTTACCTAATTAATGCTGAACAATATGATTTCGTTTTTTTCTTCTGTGTTTTGGTAAGTGAATAATATTCTTCTTAATTTAGTTTAACAAAACGCAGTGGGATTAAATAAATGATTACAACAAACTAACATTCCCATAAACCGACTCGAGCACAAAAGAAAAACAAACCGTCAAGGCAAAGAATGTAATGACATTTCAGTCAGCCAGAGAAACGATATGGTTTATATTTTAATGGTGAAAGCTTTGGGAACTTGGCTATCGAAGAATTATTAAAATTTTGTGAATCGGAAAAGAATAAATATCGTTTCCTGGTTGCCTATTACAGGGTTTTCCAAAGGGTTTTATTGTAAATTACTCGGTATTTCGGTAGCTGTCACTTTTAAAGCATTTGTTCTTTGACATTTGACAGGTAGAAACTACGCCGTTACTAAAAATGATACACGCCGCAACAACGCTTGAAATTATTAAAATTCACTACAAAAATGGTGAAAATCTTGCAGTCACAGTTCGCAAAACTAAAAAGTTGCCGGACCGAGTTATCTCTCGAAGAGGTTATCACAATTGGTCACCGAGATCTTGTGATTTAACACCTTGCGACTTCTTCCATTGGGGCCACGTAAAGTAACCGAAATTTAGGAGGTGGAAATGACCACTGAGAACTGTTTATTAGACTAAAATTCAATGGAGTAACAGAGTGGGGCATCTCTGAAATCAGTGAGCTGTCCACCATATGAAATTTATGAGGTGGAAACGACACCACCATAGGATGGTCTTTCCAGCATACGAACATAGGTCAGAAGTCAGATTTGTAAAATTCCAGATGGAGGATCCAATATAACGAACAATTTAATTTTCATTTCAGGAAATGTGCGATGCAAATGAAAAACCATAGGAGGAAAAATATCGAGAACATGAGACGAAAAAAGAGAAGAAAAGAATACACTCACTCTTAAAAATAACTATTACGAAAGTTCTGAGCGAGAGCGAGAGTGAATACTTGCTACATTGACATTATTTCATGAACGAACTTAGGTCAGAAGTCAGATTTCTAAAATTAAACATGGCGGATCCAAATAACGAAATTTCTGGCAAATTTTTCACCTTAAAAATGTTTTGCTTGCATTGCGAGGCAAATGAAAAACCCTTGGAAGAAAAATATTGAGACCATGAAAGGAATTTAACTTTTATCACAAATTATGTTACTCCCACTCAGAGAGTAAAAGAACGTATCTTTTTTTATCTTTCATGATTGATCATAACAAAGAGAAAAAAATTTACACTCACTCGCAAAAAAACTTTAATGAAAGTTTCCATTTGAATTCTGAGCGGGAGAGTGCCAGAGAGACAAAAAATAATATACTTGCTACATTGACATCATTACATCAATGAACTCATTTTCTCATGTGCAAACTCATGAGTGAGAATTAATTAATTTGCAATGCCTCGCAGGAATGCGAAATGAGCGATTTTTTGTTCTCTTTCAAATAACTTTCACGAGAAAAAAGTAATTATCAGCGCGATTCGGAATACTTCCCGGGGAATCTTTTTTTTTAAAAAAATAAAATCCTACTGTAAACAGACGGGGAGAATCGTGAAAGGGAGGAAGGATTATTCAAAGTTAGTTGTTTTGTGTCAGCTGTTTTGTTTGGCTAACAATTTGCAAATTATTTTTATGAAGTTTCAAACGTACAAAGTGAATATAAACAAAACAGTGTTGCATTTGGAATGATAGCTGAAGCAGAAGTCGCTGAAGTGCAGCAAAAGGAGAAACATGTGCAAAGGATAGAAATGAGGAAGTTACTTGATGGCGTCAACCCACATGAGTTGCCTCAATCTTTGTAAGTACATGTAATATTATTACAAACAGAAAGGGGTTCTATATTTTCAATGTAATGCTGGTAAGTAGTTTCGCTGTTTGTTTTATTTTCAACATATTCAAAGATCCGTAATTGATTTTGAACCGCAAATAACTAAATAAATTTACAGGTCTGTGATCATGAGCTGAGTATTTAGTACGTGGGCGCATCGCATACCGGTGCGTGTCACGTCTCATTAATTTGGAATTTTTGGAATACTATTGGAAACAACATGGAATGAATTTCAGATTAATCATTTTCCTGTATATTCATACATTTGACTAAAAAGTCTCCAGATGATTGATTATTTTCTCATACACAGATTCGAGAATACTTTCGAGAAACCGTTAAATTGTGTATTCATGGTCGGCAAATCGGGCCAGTTTTTTAAAAACTGATTTGGGTTCGTTCTACCCGGTGAACGAAGATTTGGCAACCCGTGGCGTTAACCAGTGATTCTGGCACGCACACAATGAAAGGTCTCTAGAAATCATTTCCAAAAAAACGGGGCCATGATAAAATAGAATTTTCAGTAGCCATAAACATCGGAAATGTAAGACAATACTTTGAATGTGGCGCAAAGTCCACGTAATTTCAATTAAGAAAGTGATTGGAGATTAGTCCAATAACCTCTCTTTACTGGTGGTGGCGAATGTTGCAGCCAAACCAACATCATCATCATCCGCGCCTGCATAAAATTCCAGCCTGCCAACCAAAGCACGTGTGGCTGTGAGGCGATGTCGTCCCTTGACGTGTGTGTGTGGTTCATCTTTTCAGGCACCAGCCACAACCAGCCAACAATCAAACCGACCAACCATGCGATGGGCAAATTTGCATTGATTGATGTTTTAATCAAATTTTTTGGCATCCGATCTGGTTTCAGTTTTTCTTTGTTGTTGTTTTGTTTTGCCAATGAAAACCAAACAGAATGAACGGCCAGGCCAACCCTATGTTTATTTATTAATAAATATTTATGATTGACAACGAATTAAAATAATAAAAATTTAAATTTCTACAGTTTATGTAACACACAATGAGACTGTCTGAATTTTCGTATTAAATCGTCAAGAGTGGAAGTGTAATGGAAATCCTTTTCGCTTTAAGTTTGCTTTGGGTAGACGGTTTAGGCCTGCTCCGTTGGTTCTGGTGTCATTTTATAGCCTCTTTAACATTTTAATTATTTAAATATTTTTGCCTTTGTTTATCCGACCGTTGTGTCGTTACGTTGCGTGTAATTAACCCGCAAGACGCAACAGTATTCGTAATTGTCCTATGTCGGTGTCGTCGCCGTCGTGGCATCTGCCGGCATACCCGTACATATGTTGTAATTCCACGGCACAAACAAAGCGAACGAACGCAAACCAAACTTCAGGTGGTCTATTTTAACTGTCTGACGGCCGGCCGTCCCTTGGAGCTTATTTGCTCATTTATTTTGTTTGCTGGACGCTATTACTTACATGTGTACCTCTACAGAGCCCCCCCACCGAGGATTTGCATATGGTTGATGTTAGTGCATGTGGGGTATGGCTTTGTCTTGGGATGCCCTACTTCGTATGAAAAATCTTAAATTGAAAAATTACCTAATGCAAAATTCCCCAAATATTATGAAAAATACCCGTCATCATCTGACGAGAAAGAATCTTACGGTAGCCGACAGCTAATTTAATCGTCTCATCAGAGATAGAAGACCCATAAGTTGCGCAATTAACAAAAAGTCCCACATACGATTGACCCCCATTCTCTCACCAATGACTAGTGTACTGTTGCCTTCCAAGGTCGAGAGACTTCACGTGCCCCTACAAAAAAAAATAGTCTAGTGCAATTTGATGCACGAACGAGGTGTCCAAAACTCCATTTCGATAATAATTGCATACGTAGATTAATTGGAATTAATTCTAAAAAATTGATTGAGAAACCGAAACCGATTTCGATGAAGAGAAATCAATAACAGGAAAAAACGATTTCAATAGCCTAAAATCCATTTATATTTTCAAATTTAGTTTCAATAAGTAAAAATAATCGAAACTGACAAAAATCGATTTCGACGAAGTCAGATCGATAACAAAAAAAAACCTTAAAATTCATTTAGATAATTTATATCTTAATATTACAACTTACTAGTCTTAATATATATTTACCCTCGACACTGATTCACTGATACACTGATTCCCTGATTCAGTGATTCACTGACTCTGTCACGCAGTACGTAGGAATTTAAATAGGCATTCTATAATAATTCTATAAATAATAATAATAAAAAAAATAATATTTTTTTTTTGTACAGAATTTTTTTTCCCCCAAATTCAAATCAACAAAATTTTTTGTTTTTCCAGAAATTTTTTTTTTTTTCAACAAAATTTTTTTTTCAACAAAAATTTTTTTTTCAACAAAAATTTGTTTTCACTATTTTTTTTCACAAATTTTTTTTTTCCAATTTTATTTTTTTCGAAATTTTTTTTACAAAATAGTTTTCTCATTAACAAATTAAGTAACAAATACTTTCTCAAGCAAATTAACGGGCGCCATAGGCGCATTACAACTTACTAGTATTTTCATATTTAACGCCCCTGTTCTGTCTTTCGCTTTTGAGTGAAAATGAAAATCTTTCCCGCCATAGGTGTGACAACTTTCACTTTCGCCGAAATTTTGGAAAATGTGTTTCACTTGAAAATACTCGGCGAAATGGATTGAAATTAAAGCTGGAACAGGGCTGTAAGATTAAATTTTCCACAGTGGAATTATATTGCGATACAAAAAAAAAGCGAAAACGATATCAAAAGCCTGCAATCATTTAGATAACAAGTAACACAGTAACACAAGTATAACAGTTAAAAAAATCTACTCTGAAGAGAAATCGATGAAAAAAACAATTCGAATGATCGATTTAGATAACAATTAACATTTTCATATTTAGAATTATATTTTTCCTATTGAAATTATATTTTGATACAGAAAAAAATAATCGAAACTAAAACAAACTACTTCGAAGAAGAAAAATCGATGTAAAACATCAATTCGAATGTAAATTTGCTGTTATTCATTTTGGACTCCTCCATCTAGGGTGCTTATAAGCCTCTGCCAGCAGATTTTCCTACTGTTCCTACTAGGTGGCCCCTATCGTATTACATCAACCAATTGCGATACAATATTTTATCATATTGAGTGTCTGTGTGTTTATCTTCGTCCTTCTGTGTGTCGGTGGTTTGTCGTCTCTGTGGGGTAGATCCAGTTGGTTGGTATCGTATTTTATAGTAATGTGACATGCAAACAAAAATGTCTCTCACTTGTAGTTAACATTTTAATTGGCTTCATATAAATTAAGGACTTGATAACAATTACAGGTTAATGAACAAAACACCACACGGCGAAAACCTAATTAAATGTTGGAAAGGAGAAATTCTCATAATGTGACACCTGCTCCCCTTGGCGGTTTGTTGTCCAGCAATTCGGGCATTTAAGAAACGTAAAAGGGTCTTTTACAAACTTTGGAAAATTCTTGCGATTTAATTAACTGTTATTACATGTGAAGACTTAATATTTATTTGAAAAATGATATGTGATATCCTCAATAAGAAACAAACGGAGAATTTTTCTCGACCAAAGTTAACACTCAGTGAAGCTGCCACTGATAAATGGGTCAAAATATTTAGTACCGACCTAAGATTTTTTTTTTGCTGGAAAATTTTATTATTTAATTGATTGATGTAGGAATGATCCAGAAAAATTTGAATTTTTTTGTAATAGTTTTTGTACTTTTTTAAGGGCTTGAAAAATAAAAAATGGGAAAAAACGGAATTACTGCCACTTATTGGGTAAACCGATTATTACGAAACTTTTGTTATATTCTTTCCATAACATCACAGGAGAAGCCAAACACAGTTGTAGAATCTAAACTCTCTTCCTGTTATGTCGTTTGGGAATTCGCCTATAAAATTTTGGATACTGAAGTGAAAAATGTTGTAGACCATGTATTTTAGAACATTTTACAAGAATTAATCAAAAACAAGATTTTGAGTTTTTCAAATTTCAGGTGACGATTACTTATTTTTATTAATTTCCATTTTTTAAAAATGTTTTCCTTAAAAACTTCTATTTTTAAAAAACTACAATAGATTTTTTTTCCTACGATTGTTAAGAAAAGTTTTAGAAACTTTTCAAACAAACAAAAATTCTTAGGTCAAAGAAAAATTCAAATTTAAGATGGTTTTCACCCCTAACATTCCATGGAACTTCTCGCAGCGAAAGATATTGTTTCTCAACCGCAGACAGCCAACGTTTGGGCTCATGGTGCCCATAAAACAGTTCACCTTTTCCCATGAACTTCTTTTGCAACATTGTGGGTCTACAGAAATCTGTAACCCACACGATATGTTTTGAAATCAATAATCCGTGGACGACTCGAAATTTTAACAATCTTAAAGCAATCAAAATTATTTCAGCAGCACGTACTCACTCCCTAAATTTTCCGCATCTTTGATTATTTTTCATTTCATTTGCGTTTATTTTCAAAGTTGGCAAGAGTTCATTTATTCATGCACACTTCACATCGCCATGACTATTGTAAATATTCATAGGAGTATGAGAGTTCTGGCTGTCTGACTGTTGCATGTGTGTGTGTGTGTATTTTGAATGCTTGCCGCATGCTGCATGCAACATCTACTAACAGAGACACTCTAGCTTTCCTATTTCCCCCCGCCAATATTTTCCAGCGCTTTGTCGTCTTTTTTCAACAGAATTATTTTTTGCAAATGTTTCTTCACACACACACACACACAGTGCTGGCAGAGCAATTTGTGCAACAAATGTCTCTCTGGGAAGTTGTTGGCATCGCATTCAGTGTTGAAGTTGAAATCTTTATTTATTGCATAATAATGTGGTCTTTAACGCTTTGCTGTGAGTTATAAATAATTCTTTTAGCCACAATTTAATATTTGAAATATATCATTTGTTGTTGGCCATGTTGTTTGTGTTGGTGTTTGGCGAATATTTGTCTTTATGTGTTCCTTATTTGAGAAGCGTTAAATTTGATAACTTCGTTTGCTGTTTGCTATTTTTGTTGTCATAAAAAGTGGTGAAACCAGTAGATGTCGTCCATGTCGACATCGCCTGATTGACAGTTGCCCGTCCATCATGATTGATTGGAAATTGTTTAGAAAGTAGTTTTCGGTTGCATGGCCATAAAGGGAGTGTAGTTGTGGTAGTCACAAGGCTGAGTGAAATGTTTCTTTTTTTTTTTTATTTATTTTGTAGACGATTTTGCGACTAAAGTTAATGCAAAGTTTTCCCTCACAATAAAAAGGTGAAGGCATTTTTATGGCCTTGTCTAGTCGGACAATATAAGGGCGGTTTCCTTCTGTCAAGATCGTGATATATGATGAACAAATACGAATGAAAATAAAATGAATTTTTAAAACAACAGGAGTTGTTTTGAAATACAATTTTAAAAAACCCACAGAATTGACCAACTGAATGCATCGTATAGTACTGGCAATTCGTTTTGAGTTTTTCGTATTTTGAAAGTCATTGTTATTTGAAAATGCAAAAATTGCGAATAAGAAAGTCCTTGTGTGAAATCAAGAGGCAAGTTCAAAGGGGCATCATAAAAATTGTGAATCGGGACTTTTTCTAACAAAATATCGTTCGGAACAAGGAATGAGACTTGATTTACGCTTAAACGACTCTTCGATCGATTTTTAACGAAATAATATTTCAAATAATTGCCGTTTTCTTATTATTTACTTTCAAATTTATAAGCCAATATTTTTTGTAGTGCTATCGAGTCGAATCGTATATTATTGTGTTTACTGTCGTTTGCCAATTTACATTTGCAACACAATCTGATAGCATAATTTAATATCTTCCATTTTAATAAAGTTGAATTAACATATTTTTGTTGTCTTCTCTTTTCTGACAACAAAGTCAAATGGAATTCCTGCAACCATCGGAGAGTATAAACAATGAACCCAGACAATGCCACATAAACATGGCAACAAACATCGCATCTAAACATAACAATTTGTATTTGAAACAATAACTCTTTTTCTTTTCCAGATACCGATAACGAAGATGAAGAATTCCATTCCACAAATGCAGCCATTCCATCCATAGGCAAACATACACAGTAAATCGAAGTGGTTGTCGCACAGTGGTTTCAAATGATACACCAACTAACCGCCGTGTCTAGAAACTCTCCAACTCGGTTATAAAATGGTGAGAAGAAAATAACAAAGACCAGCCTCCCCAAACTTGAGTAAAATGAGTTCTTTTGTGATCCGAAATTTTATAATTTCTGCAAATTATATTTATGTTAGGGGTAAGGGAATGTTTGCACTAAGCGACAGGAGAATCGGAGCAAAAGGTCTCACAGAAGCATGTTCCACAAGCATGTTCGAACACGTCACATCAAATGCGGCTTTTAAATTGTACTTTATCAAATTAATGAAAAGTTGTCATCTATTCAATCAGATCTATTCATCATTAAATAGATGACAACTTTTCATTAATTTGATAAAGAGAAATTTTTGATTACGAAGAATTCTACAAATGTCGACTTCATTAGTTTACCATTTTTGTTAGGAAAAAGTCGGTTAATCGAATTTTTGTAGATCGACTTATACAACCCTACTACATGTAAACACGGCCGGTTATATGTAAAAACGCGGTAAATTCTATTCAAGAGCTGGAGAATCCAAGCGGAAGATCGAAGTGCTTGGAAATCACTTATTAAACAGGCCAAGTGCAACACCAGGTTCTAGAGGCAACTTATGAAAGTAAGGTAAATTGTATTTGTAGACACTGCCAGTTATACCTGTAAACACGACCAGTTACACTTGTAAACACGACCAGTTATACTTGTAAACATCGGATATTTAGGCTTTAAAAACAAACTCCTGAGCTTCAAATTGCTTTGGTGGAATAAATATCACCATTCAATAGTTGCCAACCACTGTGCAACGATTGAAGTAGTCGTAACACACACACACAAATCCAAAGCGAACGTCTAATTCGAGAATTCAATTCTAATCTGATTTGTTGCATTCAAACCATTTACAGCGCAAACAGAAACAGACAAAATTGCAAAACAAAAGAAGACTTAAATTGGCTACCAACAATTGCCAGTGTTCGTAAAGAATGTCGGTAAAGGCATAACCAGAAAGTCGGACGGACGGAGCATACAAACTGTTCCACCAGAGCAGCAAGACACTGGGAGTAATCATTTGTTGCTAACATGGAAGCATTTTGCAGATGATTTTTGTTGTGGTCGTTGTTATGGACTCCAACACGGTTGGCTGTAAAAGGAACTAAATGGGAACCGCTAGTGCTAGTGCTACTCCAAACCTCATCTCTTAAAGCATTTCTCTCCACATTCGTCGTCGCGCATGTATGTCGTCCATACCCTCCCTCCTTATAAAGCATTTGAAGAACATTTAGTCATTCGGTATTTCTCCTCCTACTCCACCATAAAAGGTTAGCTGTAGCATTTCATCGTTCGTTCGTTGTGGCTGTTTTGTTGACTTCCTTGCTGGTCCTCTCTAATATGGCCAAGAATTTGTGATGTTCGATTCAAACAGGAAAAATGGTAAATTTCTAATGTTGTTCTCCGGTGGACAGACAGACGAACGATACGCTCGTATACATTTTTGCCACGTTTAGCTTTGGTTCTGGTTTGTTATTTATTTGCCTTGTTAGTTGTTTTCGCGCATTTCGGGGCTATTATGTCATTAATGTAAGCCGTTTATAAAATGCACACAAATACACGGACACAAGATCGTCTAAATGTCCGAGTATGGACAATGTTTATAGAGAATTGGGATGATTTATATTTTCGCTATACGCTTATGAGAAATATTGTGAGGAAATGAGCTTGAATTGAAAATACATGAATTCCTCATGAACATGTCATAACATTCCGGTTGTAAATTCCTGAAATATTCAATCTATTCTGACGATTGTTAATTTTTTTTTTTAATATTTTTTGAAAGTGGAAAAAACGACTATTTTCAACGGCGAAGTCTAACTGCCTGTTTTCATAAAACGAATTTGTTCATTCGTTACAAATTGTCAAAATTGAGGGCGCAATAAAATGGTTTTCTAACAGTAATGAGAGCTTATTCTATTGGGATCGTGCTCCGTATGTCGATTACTAACACATTTCTGAAAACCAGAATTGAATAATGTCTGAAATCCATTTTATAACGCTTTCAATACTGACGATTTGTAACGAACGTACAAATTCGTTTTATGGAAACAGGCAGTAAATTCTGTTAACAGTCAGATGCACGAAACATTTTCCAAATATTTCTATATATTTTTAAGAATTTCAGATGAACTGGAGTAAACACAAGAAATTGTGAATATTTTTGCTTGTGGTTGTGATCGTCCGATCAAGGCTGGAATATGAAAGTTCATCGACTGGATCGGTACATGACAGCAATGCTAGTGCATAATCGTCCCGGTTGTTCAACTTAAAATATCGCCGTAACGATCTAGCTTTTACGACAATTTACTAATTTCACCGAAACACAAGCTCAATCCCATTTAAATTGTTCCAAGTTGGCAAATAAAATTCCCCTATTTGAACATGAAAAAATGCACGTCAATATATTGAGAAACTCTTTGGTGCGCAGTTTTCTCTGGTGATGTCATTGGGCAATTTTTTCTATGAAAATGCAGCTGTGAAAATAGCTTACTGTCAAGCGTCTATTTTTTTTGATTTCCGAAACCATACAAATCTTTCGAATCTACGCCAGACCATCTACAACTTCCATCATTTGTTCCCTGGTATATTTTGATTTCTGAAGACTAGATTTCATTAGAATTTTTTTTTAAAAAAAAAACCTGCTGCGAATTTTTAAAAAATCGATTTAAATTCTGAAACCCAAAATCGATAAAGTACAATAGTTTGATTCCTGGAGAGCTCATTCTGCTGAATGTTTTCGTTAGTGTGCATTTTATAGGGTCTCCCTGTTAATTTAGGGGAAATATACCCTGTGTGTGTGAAAATACCCTGCTCTGCTGGATGTTTAGAATGTGTTTACTATTTCTTCATGGAGTTAATAGTCACCCCATGCAAACTCACCACCGTTCGAATAAGATTGGACTCTAAACAAATCACAAAATGCACATTTGTTTATTTGTCTTCCACAAAGTTTGGACTTGACGGTAAACAGAGGGATATCACAAAAGTGTAAGCAAATGTTTATTTACTTTTAGTATATAATCTGTTTAGTATAATGCTTTCCACATTCTTTTCAAAAACGAATTTCCAAGATTTCTTCGGGAGTATCTATTTCTATACACGATTCCCCACAGTCAGATTAAAGTGAGGCCAGCATAAATAATTCCAAATCGCTTCAAAAACCTTACAATCCGAAGGTGACATAAACTCTTAGCCATAACTCAATTTTTTTTTGGAAATATGAGAAATGACCTTCATAAACGATTAACGTTTTATAATATTTATGACATTTACAAAATGTCTAAACATGTGTATAGCCGGAATAGTGTTCTGAACTGTTTAGACAGACAACGTTTTTGTTTGACTTCTCACACCAACACCAACAACAACAAAAATTGTTGTTTATAACCACCATCAATTTATTGTAAGACAAGCGTTAAAACACGGTCTCCTTAATTTTCTTAATCAATTTTATGGTATTAATGGATTTTTATGGATATTTTAGAAAATTAATGAATATCTCGAAGCGGTTAAACACTTTCATAAATACTGTAAAAAACAATAAAAATAAAAATGTTGAACATAAAATTTAAAGACCGTGATAAGAACAACATTTTTCAAAAATGATTTTGACAAAGAGTGAAAGACAGACTTGACTTAAGAATGTTAACATGTTTAAATGAAAAGTTAACATATTGTATAACATTCGGTTGATTAATTAAAAAAAAAAGCCTGAAATTTAGTTGTTGAACGATGTTTTGTAAGTGTTGATTGTTTAATGGGGACATTTAATTAATGTTTAATGAGGAAACTCTTAAAGAAATTTAATATTTCGCTAGACTGAAATGAGTTAGTACCAGAAGGGGGAAGTTTGTAATTAGTAACGTAAACCAGAGACAAATCCGACGTTATACCAACAGCTTATGGTTGAAAACTTACAGAAAATCAAATTTATCATAAATAAAAAAAAAACATAACATAAAATCTAAAATCATTGAAATAGTTTGTAAGAAGAATTTTAAGAAATAGTTTGATTTCAGTACGGACACGGACAAATTCCAATGTGAAAGCTGATTTGTGGTAATGGAATTATGGAGTGGCTCAAACAAATAACACGGTACAACAGCCAATTTGGGGGGTGGGAAATTCCAAGCCAGGGTAAAAGTACTAGGTCATTATAGTAAAACCCCCAAAAGGGTTTGATGTTTCCAGGCCAACATTTTTTTACGACCTTTTAATTGTTTTTCCTTATCGTGAAGTTCTTTTGCTTAGTTTTATTTTGTTGGTCAAAAAAATAGTTTGGCATAACTCGAGTAGGACTTATACGATTTTGCTGAAATAAATTTAGAAACATTAAGAATTACATTTCCTTTAATCTATTCATATCGCACCCTAAATACAAAAGGGTCACAACTCAAAATTATCCAAAACTGACTTTTTTACTACTGCATAAATTTCTACTTTAACTGGGAAAATGTACTTGTGTCTACTTTTACAACCATTTTTATATAAACATTTTTTTTGTGTCTCCTGAAAATTTTAGAACTTTGAGTTGTGACCCTTTTGTATTTAGGGTGCAATATACTGCGTCTACAAAATCAACAGTTTTGCAGATATAAATAAATTTCCAAAGAAAAAATGTATTTCCACCCACAAACATTTTTTTTAAAAAAAATTCCAAAAAAAGTTTTCAGAAATAATTAAAAAAAAAATCCAAATTTTTTTTCAAAAAAAAATTCAAAATTTTCTTTTCAAAAAAAATTCAAAATAAAAATTCAAAATAAAAATTCAATAATAAAAATTCAATTTTTTAATTTTTCAGGGTACACAAAGGAATTTTATATAAAAATGATTGTAATCTTTACAGCATTAACATAAAAGTAGACATAAAAGTCAGTTTTAGATAATTTCGAGTTTTGACCCTTTTGAATTATTAAAAAAAATTCAATATTTTTTTTTTTAAAAATACAAAAAAATTTTTTTTTAAAAATTAATATTTTTAATGTTAAAAATTCCAAAAAAAAAAATTTGTTTTTAAAAATTCCAAAAAAATTTTTTTTAACAAGATATTGAAAATCCATATTTTTCTGTGTCTCCTGAAAATTTTTGAATTTTGAGTTGTGACCCTTTTGTATTTAGGATGCAGTATACTGTTCGCTACGTAATCAACAGTTTTGCAGACATAAATAATTTTCCAAAGAAAACAATTTATTTCAACCCACAAGAAATTTAATTTTTTCAAAAAAAAAATTAGTATAAATAAAAAAAATTTATTAAAAAAAAAATTTTAAAAAAAAATCAAAAACTTTTCTTAAAAAAATTTAAAATTTTTTTTTAAAAATATTCAAAAAAATTTTTTTGGAAAAATTTAAAATTTTTTTTTTAAAAAAATTTAAAAAATCCGAAACAAAAAAAATTTGATGTCTTATTACTTTCAAGTAAGTAATCATTAGTAACCTATGATTAAAATTAAATAAAGATTATGAAAATCGATGAACTCATCTCCGAACTTGTGGTCGAGGGAGCCACAAGTATGAAATCGTCTTTCATAAATAGGGGGAATATTCACACTTTCGAGTAAACTAAACTGAACTGAAAGAATGAATTTCTGTTAATTTTTTGGAATCTTAATCGATAGATTAATCCTCTATGATTGTATATCCAATTGTCGGGATGTTTACCTCTTTCAAAGATCCCGGCCTACTTTATATACATATATTATTGATCTTATTTACAACAAACAACTATTTAGCCTTTATTCCATTCAAATCATTTTCTATTTAATAAAACCATTCATTTGTACACTTCACAAATGTGCCGGTTGTCTCCACAAATCTCCTAAATCCAACAAACAATGTTGTAAACTCCAGAAATGGGAACGACAGCGGTGGACAATGCCCGTGGTGTGCTGATGTTTATTGAAGCATTTGACACTTGTCGTTGTTACACTTATGCGCTGTGCCATAAACTAACAGAGAAGCGCGCGCCGCCTCGGAATGAATGGGGGGATAGAGATACATTTGAAATGGTCTAGCGTGCTGTCGTCGCGGGCAACGTCGTCGTCGTCACTTACAACTTTTAAAATTGACATAAAAGTCACGCATCGTGTAAAAACAGAAACACACAGAAACAAAAGTAAGACGAATGAAATATTTCAAGTGATACAATTTTGTTGTGTCTTTACAAAGAAAACAAATACCTTAAGAGCATGAAAAGTAAAAGAAATCTTAAAAAAAAAGAGGTTGCCGCATGCAAAACGGGTAAAAGTTACAGCATTTAACTTGGTCTGGTTTGGATCTTTTAGGTAAGCCCAGTTCTCATCATCTGTGCCCAGATCCACTTTGAAAGCAACGACGGATGGAGACCAGAAAAAAAAAACAGATCACATTACAGCATAATTGTTATGGCTTAAGTTGATGCATAATGGCTCAGTGGTGCGGCTGACGATGACGATGATGCCACAGATGTCGTTAGTCGTTGCTGTTGCTGCTGAAGTCGCCGCTATTCAAAATGTTTATCTTAATTTTGTTGTTTGTATGTTTTTGTTAAGATTGCCAAGCACCGGCAACCCGCCAGCCGCCAGCTTCGGTTCGTTTGTCAGTTGCCAAGAAAGTAGCAGCCCCAGCATCGGTATCATCCGTCGGCAGCATAAGCTTCTTATTGATACGACTACCAGCCAAGCGCCAAAGTGTTGCTTGCCTGCCCGCCTGCCCGTTTATGTGCGGTAAATGCGTTTAGCCTTTTTTTTCTGTTTTGTTTTGGCTTTTACACTTTTTTCAATATTCCGAGTATTAACTAAACCAACATAACGTATCTTATGTACGTACATACATATTTTCCTAAGAGTGTGTACATTAGGGTGTTTCTTTACGAGTGGTATTTCAAGAAATACATACACTTTCAAACGTGGTCGTTCGTGTTGTGATAGTTGGTGTGTGCGACTCAAACACACAGCAAGCCCGTATTAATATTGTAGTAAAACGTTAACCATTCAAAGCCGGAAAAAATCCATCGATTTGCTTAAACTCATATTAGTGACACCCTAGTGTAGACATAAGTAAATACAGAAGGGTATTATGCTCCACACCGCATTATCAACTGCATACCTGGACTTCTCTGGGTACTCGAACTCCATACGGGTACGAGTGTTTTTGTATCCGCCGTTAAGTTTACAGATCGTGTCTTAACCTAATTAGAGTAACGTGATGTTTTCCTTTCTTTCTCTCTTTCTCTATCTCTCTTGTTGCTCATGTTTTGCTTAAATATTTAAACTTCTGCTTGAAAATTTCGAAAACCAAAACATACAAAATAAACGAGTGCAGGCCGATGTGTATCATAATTATTATTATCATCTCTAGAGATAGCCCCGACAACAACAGCGGCGGCAGCAGCATCATCATTGAAATCGAGACATTTATTTGAAAAGATTTCTAAATTCTTCGGATATTACGTTACATCATGCCCATATATTTCCCTCATAATTGTATTAGGCAACAAACGGTGAACTTCTTTCACTTAAAATGTAGTATTCTCTGAATGGAATCTCCAGCTGTATTCCGCCTTCGAGCGACTGATGCTATTTTCAGAGCAGCTTTTGAATGGATTTTTTAGTTGTAAAGTCACCAGCACCCACTAGGTAAGAAAGCCGCTGAAAAATTACCTAAGGTCTTGTCGGATTTCGAACCCATTAGCTTAGGTTGATATAACTTCTATAAATTACACCGTGTTACAAAAAATAGATTTTTTTCTGTCCTATGAACCAAATTTACTTTTTCGGAAAGGGGATCAAAAATAAAAATACACGTGTATCGGCGATTCTCTATCAATTCTCAGATTTTCCCCAATTTTTATTATTTTTGAAAAAAAAATATTTTTTTCACTCTCTTAGCATAACTTGAAGAGACTCCAGATTTTTAAACTACTTAAGCGTTACGAAAAAAAAATGTTTTTGACTGAAACCTTAAAAAAAACGACAACCATTTAAAAAAAAAAATTTAGGAAAATTTGAGAATTGATAAAAATCTATTTTTTTAAAAAATTTGACGTGATACAGACATTTCCACGAGTCTGCCTGCCAAAAATCAGCTCGATTGGATCACTGAAAAAGGGTTAGAAATCGGTCGAAAGGCTTTCACACAGGCCACTAAGAGCTTTATACTTCAAACCTAAAAAAAAAAATTCTGACGTGTACATGAAAATCGCCGATACACGTGTATTTTTATTTTTTATCGCCTTTCCGAAAAAAGTAAATTTGGTTCATAGGACAGAATGTGTGTAACACGGTGTTATATTCAAATCTGATTCAATTAAGAGACTTACTAATTTTCCACTTTTTAGACTACTAGGTATGAAAAAAAAAAAGATTGACATCGAGGAGACGGCTGATAACAGGATTATGGAACGTGGTGAGCAAAAGATCGATTGTGGTGCGGAATGTGTGGCATGTCGCGCCATTCTGGTGAAATAAAAGATAGTTCAAGTCAATGTCTTCAATGTCCGACCACATCGTGTATTAATGGGATCTTAAGGGGATTCAAATTTCTGAACTTCCCTTCCCGTATTGTAATTTTTTTTTAAATGAACAGTATTATGCGTCCCACATTCCGGCGATGCCGAAGATAGGAATCGAGAGAATGCATTACCGACACGATTTTAGGATTTTTTACAATTTAGATTTTCAAATATTTCGACAATAGTTAGGGCTTATCGAACTTTCTGATTTTAAAGTATATTGAATATTACGGTAATATAATATTACAAACTATTTGATTTTTTTTTTATATTATGTCATGAGAGATCATCGTCTTCGATCTAGAATAAGTGCTACACTTTATTTTTGTGTATGTAAGACCTGCGGGACAAGACCAACAACAGGTTGTGAGGGCATCCTTTTTATAAGGAGACATCATAAGACGTTCGGAATGATATGGATTTTCAGTAAGTCTAGAAATAAACTGAGTACTTAGTTAATGGTGGCCTGCAAGTCTCGATACTCGCATGCGATGCATAAATTCAAAAGGGTCAAGAGAAGAAATTCCACATGATCTCGAAACGTAAAACACGTGCATACAATAATTGTCTGTATATTTATAAAAGCGACTATATTTTTTCAGTTGAATTGCTTTATGTCAAACATTGTAGAAATCAAGAATAATTTGCATACACTCATGAAACATAACAAAAGAAAAAACAAGATTTTCTTCCCGTTTCCAATGAACAAATGTCAAGCATGTGGCTGACAACTGTTTACATTCAAAGCAGCCAGAGCTTAAACGATTGACTCGGACTCCCCATTCCTCACTCTCGATTAACGCGTAATTATTCAATATTCTCCATAAGGCGCTTACAACATTAACAATTGCCAGTGACTACTCCAACTGTGAGGTTTTTTTTAAAAAAAAACCCCAATGGTTTCTTTTCATTCCACGGAAGTTGAATCAAATCTCGAATGCAACATTAACGTTCATTAGAAAACCATAACGACCGGGACTAAAAACAATGTCTTTGTTTCGGTTTCGATCATTTTTAAGTAAATCCCATTTAATCTTTTCTTGGTTATGTTTTCCACTTTTCTTCCTCTTCTTCCACTTAACATTTAAATGGGAAAATAGCCTTTGTCGTTTAAAATCGATGCAAATGAAATGAATGGTTACAACAAAGAATGATTTAATGCGGCAACATTTAACATAACCAACAAACAATCAATAAAATCAAATAACACCAACAAAAACCACAGAGTAGAGTTGTAGTGCGTCTTTTTCTTCTTCTTCTAATTTGCATTTTCTAATGCTCGATGAAGAAAAAGAAAAAAAAGAAGTTAAATGAAACGCCATGAAAAAAAAGTCGAATCAATTCTGGTCTTTTATCGTTATTGACGGATGAATGTGAATTTGATTGAACTCTTTTTTTGTATGCGACAGCAGTACTGCATTGGGAAATTAAAAAAAAAAAACAGACTACGGGTCAATGGTGTGGAATGTGTGACATCAGCTGAAAAGAAAAAATAATAAAACAGCCTAAACACAAAAAGGTTCCGGGTTTGTGTATCTGAAATCCGTAAAGTCTTGTAAATCGGTAAAAGTTCAGTCGAATTAAAAATCATAAACTCTAAAGTCTTTCTATTGAAAAATGTGGATGACAGTAACCAAGGTTTCCTCTCATCGTCGAACAACTCTAACTTTTGTCGACAGATGTGAAATGGGATTTGAGGTGAATCGCAATGCTGGAATTTAGCAATTTTAAAGTTAGTTTTGAGCAAGTTAGTAATCTGTGCAAACAACTGACTGAGATTCTTATCACATCAACACTCTGAATCGCCGGCAAGTCGAGATATCAATCTCAACGACATATATTATAACTACTCGGGAAAATATCCTGTCATTGAGCATATAAATTCTACCGGGGGATTTCTCTGATTTCAGTGAACTGACGCTTCATGTAATGTTAAGCAAAATTTCAAATCAGAATTAAAAAAATTCCCTATTACGGATCCATTATTGTAAATACAATATATGAAACGTTCCCTTTGGTCTTTTCTGATTGCGAATTTGGTACATAAATACCCCTATTACGGTTTACAACTAAACTCAGTTGAGTTGAAATTGAAACAACTCAACTATAATACAACTTAACTCCTTTTTGGTATTACGAATTACAACTAGTTTCAGTTGAAATCGTATTGACGTTGCCAACCTAAAAAAGTGATGATTTGACAACTGATTAAACAGCTGATGGTATTGCGACAAGAAATTTAAACACAAAAAAATAGATTATTGTTTGTGAAAAAATTATTATTGTTTGTGAAATCGTGCTTTTTGTTAATAATTATTTATAAATAGTGAAATGGACATTTGTATAGATTTATTTTACAACGACGAAAGTGTTGATGAGAACATTGATGTTCTACGGAAACGAAGAAGTCTCCGGGATCACTCTAATCCATTGGAACTTCCAAACAGCAAGTAAGAAAAGGTTGTGGTTATAATTGAATGGCCTTTAAAAACTTTTTGCTTGCAGGTTTACAAGTTATTTTCGCTTAAATAAGGATGCATTTTGCTATCTGCTAAATGAGACGAAGTGTGACTTCTTGCGAGGGACCACCACCAGTTGCAGTATAATTCATCCGGTTGTTGGCAAGCTTTCTTTTTAAATTTGCCTTATAGTGTATCCAAACCTACAGGAATTATCATTCCACTTTTGTTATATTGGTTTCATTTCATGATTATTACTTACTCGTCCCCACTCCTGCGCAGTTCTTGATGGCGGTCCTAAACTGTTCAATTCCATGGCAAATTCCTCCCACAATTCTTTTGTTTTGTTTTTGCTGCCTCCGAATTGTGGCTTGCCTCGTCCAGTGTCGGGATGCTTCCTCATAAGCTCAACAAGTTTTTCGAACTGGCGTGCTGTTGTAACTTTATTTTTTCTATAAATTTGTTTCAAATTGCAGATTAATGATTAATTAATTACAAATGTGTGCTTACCCGATCTCCATTTTGCTCAGTTGTAATTTTTTGATGAGTTTGTCAACCGCACAAGCACAGGGTTGTAAACGGTAATACCACAAAAGAGTTGTAATACGATAAATTACAACTTGAAATTTTTTGAATGGTTGAGTTGTTATCGATAATACCAAATTGTAAAATTTCAACTGAAATTACAACTCAACTGAGTTTAGTTGTAAACCGTAATAGGGGCAAAAAGCTAATACACTTATCTGAATTTTCTTTAGGCCTACTTTTATAATACTAGTAAGTTGTAATGCGCCTATGGCGCCCCGTTGAAATATAGAAAAAAAATGTTGTTCAAAAAAAAAAATTTTGTGGAAAAAAAATTTCTTGAGGAAAAAAAAAATTTTTGTTGAAAAAAAAATTTTTTCTCGAAAAAAAAAAATTTTGTTGAAAAAAAAATTTTTGTGGAAAAAAAAAATTTTTATTGAAAAAAAAAATTTTGTGGAAAAAAAAAATTTTGTTGAAAAAAGAAAAATTTGGAAAAAAAAATTTGGGGAAAACACAATTTCTGTACAAAAAAAAAATATTATTTTTTTATTATTATTATTTATAGAAAATTATAGAATGCCTATTTAAATTCCTACGTACTGCGTGACAGAGTCAGTGAATCAGTGTCGAGGGTAAATATATCTTATATCTTAATATATATTTACCCTCGACACTGATTCACTGATACACTGATTCACTGACTCTGTCACGCAGTACGTAGGAATTTAAATAGGCATTCTATAATTCTATAATAAATAATATAAAAAATAATTTTTTTTTAACAAAATTTTTTTTTTTCAAAAATTTTTTTTTTACAAATTTTTTTTTGTTTACAAAATTTTTTTTCAACAACATTTTTTTTTTCAACAAAATTTTTTTTTTCTACAAACATTTTTTTTTTCAACAATTTTTTTTTTTTCAACAAAATTTTTTTTTTCGACAAAAATTTTTTTTTCAACAATTTTTTTTTTTTTTTTCAACAAAAATTTTTTTTTTTCAACAAAATTTGTTTTCCGTATTTCAACGGGCGCCATAGGCGCATTACAACTTACTAGTATTAAGATAAGAAGATCCGTAGGGTTCGTAATTTTTTTTTTTGTTTATTCCTCGTTTCATTCTGTTTATTCTCGATTTAGAAACCACCGCATCAATATTTCTGTTGTATTTGGTGATCTTCATATAATTTATTTTCTACTGTCCTTCGAAACAGCTGATTTAGTACTAAGTATCAACACAGCTGCCTCGAAAAGAACAGCCGTTCGCGGAAGATTCACAATAGCAAAAATTTTTCCGGGCAAGAAGAAAATCTCAGGCGAAGAAACTGTTTGCCATTTATTCGCAATAGGGGTGAATATTGGAGAGCTGAAGCGATTTGTGGCACTTAGTTACTGTTGCCTCAAAAACTTTTTTTGATTGATATTGAAGAATTCGACTTGGAGAATTTGTGGTTTCAACAAGACTGTGCCACATGCCACACAACTCGAGCGAAGTAACATTTCAAGAGACATTGCCCGGCCGCGTAATTTCTCGTCGTGGCGATCATTCGATTTGACACCATTAGACTTTCGTTTTGTGGGGCTACGCGAAAGACCGTGTTTATCCAGATAAACCTTAAACTCGTGAGCACTTAAGAACCAACATTCGTCAAGCTATGGCTGAGATACCGGCCCAATATGTGCCAACAAGTGGTACAAAATTACCTCAAAAGAATCAATGCTTACAACACTTCGCGTGGTGGCCATTTAAATGATGTAGTGTTTCACACATAACTTTATAATAAAAAAGAAATATCATAAAAAAAAATATTTTATATGTGTTTTATTTACGTTTACTTTTGAAAACGCAAAATGGATAACCCTTTATTAGTTTTATAAATAAAACAATCGGGAAAGAAAAACTCTTTTTTTTTTTTTTGATGGATATTCGAATTCCAATTAATGCCTTAGCTAAATTGATTGTATCAAAATTGTAAAGAAACTAGTTTTCCAAATATGTGAACGAAATTTTTGTTTATTACAACTGTCGATTGTAATCGAACGATTTTCATTTGGTGGTGAAACATTTTGTATCGAAATTTCAACGGCTATAAAAGAAACGTCAAAAGGTGTAAACTATTTCAGTTTATAAAATTTCAAATAAAATAAATTAATCGTGGCACATCAAGATTACAAAATGAATCTTTTGTTATAGGGGGGGGGGGACAATTAATTACTAGTAAGAGAATTCCAAAGTATAGATGAACGTTGTGTATCTCACGATTTGAAGATGTAAAGCTGGTGTGAGCTACAGAGATGAGAGAACTACGAGGCAATTTACATAGAGTAAAATTTTTGAGGTACTTGTAGAGATTTTATGAGCCATTCTAACTTTCAAATTACAGCTGTTTGTTAATTTGGTCTTTTCTTTCTAAGTGTAAAAAAAACATTCTGTTTCTGGGGCTTTGGACTTTTGGTCATGTGCAGCACAGACAAACCGCAAGAAAGACCTGTACGAATACAGTGACACGTGATTTTTATATATTAGGAATACGATATTTATTAATACACCGTGTTACACACAGTCTGTCCTATGAAACAAATTTACTTTTTCGGAAAGGGGATAAAAAATAAAAATACACGTGTATCGGCGATTTTCATGTACACGTCAGAATAAAATTGTTTTTGACGTGATACAGACATTTCCACGAGTCTGCCTGCCAAAAATCAGCTCGATTGGATCACTGAAAAAGGGTTAAAAATCGGTCGAAAGGCTTTCACACAGGCCACTACGAGCTCTATACTTCAAACTTAAAAAAAAAAAATTCTGACATGTACATGAAAATCGCCGATACACGTGTATTTTTATTTTTTCCCCTCTTTCCGAATATGTGCATTTGGTTCATAGGACAGAAAAAAATTCATTTTTTGTAACACGGTGATATTTTGTATCGAAGTCATTTTACATTTATCAAGAGTACTTCAAATTATTCACGCTTTTAAAAGTGATTTGAATTTCTGGCCGCACAGATGCCCCCCTAAATACCCCAGCGGGTTTATCTGAATGGTCTGCTTCGTGTTCAGACTAATGTGCGCCCTAGCATTTTTTACATTAACGCATCATGATGAAGACCTTCACAATAATACTCATGAGAAACTCAAGAGATGTCGGGAATGACAAAATCTTGTGCGAATGTGATGTTAAATTTCAATTTAAATTGATTTGTTGTCTGACATTGTTGGTTAATTCGAGAATCACAATCGCACCCTTAGCACATGGCATAATAACGCTCGGCACAAAACTACCTGCCAGCAACTCACAACAAACAGAACATTTGAATTTTATTACAAGGCCGCACTAAGCAATGAAAGGACGGACAAACATTAGCATAACTTCATGATTTAAATGTAATTTTTTCTTCAATAATCTTTGCACAACCTTTATCGAAAAAAAATCTTAATTTAAATAAACAGAAACTTCATGACCACTGCATGAACTTCAACTACATGCAGACGAACAGAAAAAAAAACAGCTGCATCAGCTAAAAAGCGCAAGATCATAGGAGAGTGAAAAAAACACATTTCTGCATTTAAACAAATATTGCAGCAAAAAAAAACAACCATTGTCATCATATGGAAATAAATTTGTTTGTGCTACCAAACCGTAAACAATTTCTAGGTTAAAATCATCAGAGGCGGAACAGCTGAAAATAAAAATACTGCTGCTAAACAATTAAAGAACTCAAATCTCTAGCAACAAAAACATAATGGCCACAACAGCCTTGATTCATTAGTTTTAGCCACAAACTCAACTTAAAGTTACAGTATCAACAACAAAGACATTAATTAACTTGAAATGAACAAAAAAAAAAAGCGGCAACAACACGATTGCAACTCAATGTGTTGGCCTGTATCCCCACCCTAATCCCAAACGACGAAATGTACATGCAACACTGCTGCATGTTGCCGGTCGTTCTTGTTGACTAGCAACACATGTTGCACACACTGATTATGTCTTGTTGAGTTGTGCATGCCGGCCATGTTGTTTGCCACACATAATCTTTTCCCCCTTCTTTGATTTTAAACTGATTAAGAAAAACTCATTTCAGGCTTAAATACCTTCTTCGCGCGCAGTATATCCACCTACACTCACTCGCATGTGAACGTTAAGAGTCCACACACACACACACACTTTCATTCCGCCATCCGTCGTCTGCCGTCCCAAATCGGAGGATGCCGTTGATGGTGCTGGCGGTGATTACAGTTTCTGTTCCCGCCACAAAAGTTCATTGAATGGTTTTGTTAGATTTTGTTGTTGCTGTTGTTGTTAAATGAGTGGAAAACGTTCACAAATTGCTTGTCATCGATGTTCGACGATAATTACGCTAAACACAAGTGACGACGATGGCGACAACAGCAACAACAACAACTAAGTTAAAATGAACGTGATTGAATGTGTTCGATAAGTTTGTGGTCCTTACGAACCATGACAGTGGTTTTTAAGGATTTAGCCTGAAAATTATTAATTTTTTCGATGATTTAGAAATGTTCAAGATATTTGGTTGAAGGGTGGCTTGAAATCTGGGTGGGGACACGATTCTGGTTGATGTTTTGTTAAAATGTAATTTGCTTCACCATTCCTAATCCTTCGTTAGCCAACATTTACATTAGGATAAACCTTGCGCAATTTCACTTTATTTTATGACCTAACGCATTTGTTACCCTCCGCACATGGGAACCCATTGGAACCGGTGTACTCGCTGTCAAAGTCAATGACTTGGCACTAACTCACACATGGAACGGGCGATAAGTTAAATTTACTGAAAACATTAGAAAGGCTGCTTGCCGATCGTGTTCAGTCTGCGAAACTCATACGAAGGGTCTGTATTTATAATCTGCGATCTAACCTTCCTTACAGAAAGGCAAGGCAAGCTCCACCAACACCACCACCGGATCGAACTCGTATGAAATTTACGAATATGTTCAAATTTCCAGCACAACACATTGACATACGCCAAATGTCTTGTCTCTTGTAGTAAGGAAATTTGCTGTACCTTTCTCCTCTCCTCCTCCTCCTCCTCTTCTTGAAGCCAACACCATGTGTTGTCTCACCCACATTTTGGTTGTACAGTTGAGTCCGGTTATAACGAACTCGACAAATTGGTTCGTTATAAGCGAAGTTCGTTATATCCAGCTAAAATAGGGTAGAAACAAAACTCTAAAACGTGTTTGTTATAGACGAAAGTTCGTTATAACCGGTGTACGTTATAAACGGACTCGACTGTAGTTAGTTGCTGCAGTGGTTGGTCCAAAATGTTTAACAACATTTGTGTGCTGTCGCCTTGCAGCAGAGGTTCCGTTCGAAAAGTGATCGCGTCGGAGTTTATCAACGTCATGCAATCACTCAGAACTGTTCATTGGCGTTTCTTTTTGGCTTCTTCTAATACGTTGTTAGATTTTCCTTTGAGCGTTTCTCCATTTGTATCTAAATGGATGTTAAAAGGTTTTCTTTTCTCTGTTATTCTTTGTCTTTGCATGGTTGTTGTAAATTGGCTTTTGTGTAAATGCGTTATTTGTGCTCGCTCAATTTGGTGTTTCGTTTTTTTTTCATCTTTTGGTGGGGGGAGGGATGGTGTGTTCACCATTACCAGCATCCCGTGATGTAAGCTGTTGTACTTGTTGTTCCACTGGCAGCCGATGCAATTATTAATGATGGATCTCCAACAAAAGGTTGTCTTCTTGGCGGGAGTCATGTAAAAAATGTCTTGTGGGCGTTTTCATACGGTTGAGTGCCTTGGGAAACTTTTTAAAATCAAGTGAAGAATATTTTCTTTAAATGCGAGTGATTTTTCAAAATCTTTCATTGTACAAACTTTGGTGGTGTTGGGAGAGGCAGATGGATAATTAACAAACCAAGAATATGAAGAGGGGACAATCCAAATTCAGTAAGTCTCGATTATAGAGGGAACACGAATTGTTAATGGAAATATTTGAGCATTTGGACGGTCGTAGTGTGGAAGGGAGTGTGCGCGACTATCAGACAGTCAACCGAGGTTTGAAACCTGGTCGGACCATCTAACATTTGGCTAAAATACACTTTACCGGGCGAAGGCCCACCCTAAAAAAACTGATAATGTCATTCCCTTCAGAATTGCCCGCTGATTACGAAAATCTGTATACACCTAGGCATACAAAAAAAAGGCCTCAAAATCGATGAAAAAAAGACACAATAGATAGATGAATAGATGAAAAAAAGCACACATACAATGTTCCAAAAAGAACTTTTTTTTAAAAATTTTAAAAAAAAATTTTAAAATTTTTTTTTAAAAATTTAAAGAAAAATTTTTTTTTAAAAATTTAGAGAAAATTTTTTTTTTAAAAATTTAAAGAAAAATTTTTTTTTTAAAAATTTAAAGAAAATGTTTTTTTTTAAAAATTAAAAAAAATATTTTTAAAAATTAAAAAAATTCTAAAAATTAAAAAAAAAATTGCATTTCATTCATCCTTATGTAATTTCATAAAGTTTCAGATACAAATTTTTTTTTTAATTTTTTTTTTTTTTTTTTTTTTTTTTTTTTTTTTTTTTTTTTAGAAAATAATAAATAATCAATATTTGATGCCTAAAAAACGAAAAAAAAACAACACAGTAAAAAAATTGAGATGTTTCAGATGCATGGACATAAGTCGGAGAAATGCAATTGTTTAAAAAAAAAAAATAAATATTTTCGTTAAAATAAAATAAACAGTTTTTAAAAATAAATATTTCTGTTAAAAGAAAATAAATATTTTTAAAAAAAACTATTAGATTTTTTTTTTTTTTTTTAGAAAATAATAAATAATCAATATTTTGATGCCTAAAAATCGAAAAAAAAAACACAGTAAAAAAAATTGCAATGTTTCAGATGCATGGACATAAGTCGGAGAAATGCAATTGTTTCAAAAATATAAATATTTTTATTAAAATAAAATAAATAGTTTTTAAAAAATAAATATTTTTGTTAAAAGAAAATAAATATTTTTAAAAAAAAAACTATTAGATTTTTTTTAAGAAAACATTTTTTTTTTTTTAGAAAATAATAAATAATCAATATTTTGATGCCTAAAAATCGAAAAAAAAACAACACAGTAAAAAAATTGAGATGTTTCAGATGCATGGACATAAGTCGGAGAAATGCAATTGTTTCAAAAAATATAAATATTTTCATTAAAATAAAATAAATAGTTTTTAAAAAATAAATATTTTTTAAAAATAAATATTTTTCTTAAAATAAAATAAATAATCGATAAAAATGGAACACAGTAAAAAAAAATCGAGATGTTTCAGATGCATGGACATAAGTCGCAGAAATGCAATTGTTCCAAAAAAAAAGTTTTTTTTAAAAAATAAATATTTTCGTATAAATAAAATAAATAGTTTTTAAAAAATAAATATTTTCTTTAAAAATAATTTTTTTTGTTAAAAGAAAATAAATATTTTTGTAAAAAAAACTATTAGATTTTTTTTTTTAGAAAATAATAAATAATCAATATTTTGATGCCTAAAAATCGAAAAAAAACAACACAGTAAAAAAAAATTGAGATGTTTCAGATGCATGGACAATGCAATTGTTTCAAAAAAAAATAAATATTTTCGTTAAAAAAAAATAAATATTTTCGTTAAAATAAAATAAATAGTTTTTAAAAATAAATTTTTTTTTTAAAAATAAATATTTTTGTTAAAAGAAAATAAATATTTTTAAAAAAAACTATTAGATTTTTTTTTTTTAGAAAATAATAAATAATCAATATTTTGATGCCTAAAAATCGAAAAAAAAACAACACAGTAAAAACAATTGCGATGTTTCAGATGCATGGACAATTGTTTCAAAAAAAATAAATATTTTCGTTAAAATAAAATAAATACTTTTTAAAAAATAAATATTTTTGTTAAAAGAAAATAAATATTTTTTTTTAAAAAAAAAACTAAGTTTTAAGAAAAAATATTTTTAAAAAAAAAAATATATTTTTTAAAAAAAAAATATTGTTGTAAAAAAATATTTTCGTAAAAAAAAAATATTTTTGTTAAAAAAAAATATTTTTGTTAAAAAAAAATATTTTTGTTAAAAAAAAATATATTTTTTAAAAAATAAAACTATTTTTTTTTTAAAATACAATTTTTAATAGCAATACAATTTGCATAGCAATCCTAAGGCCAACTATTGCAACGTCCACAATTTTTTGTTTGCCTTTTTCATACTCATGCAATTTCCTGAAGTTTTACTACCCACTTGATTTTTTTTTTTTAGGTCCCTAGCTGCCCTCCGGAGCATTTTCCCATTTCTCAATGCATTTTCGTGATTTTCCGCCAGGTTTTTGGAAGGCTTACGGCTGGTAATGCGCCAAACATTTTTCAGCAGTAAGAGCCAGGTAAAAACTTCTTTAGAAAAAGCATCCTTCGTGGAATATTAAGGGACGCAATTTGAACAATTTCAAGGAAAACCTTCGGCATATCTACAATCTGGGAGCTATTAAAGAATGACATTTTGCTCTAAAAAAGCCATCTAGAAAGTATTTCAGGAAAAGGCATTGCCATTTTACAGCTGGGTCTGTTTATTGAAATTTCCTTGCGGTATTTTATTTTAATCTGAATTCATCGCACAATATTGCACCAGAACTTTGAACCGAACTCAAAATTCCAACACAGTGAATTAATACAAACAATTTTGATCTCGATTAAATTTGAAAATCTGCAATTCCTTAACGACACCATTACACAGCCGGTTTGGTTGTTGCTCTACTTATACAGTTGCTGCAGTATGTTGCTGTTGTGACTAAACACATACATACGAGTACGACTATCGATTGATGTGATGGATGTCGAAGTGAAAGATACATTTACCAAAGATTTCGATTGGCAATGTTTCACATTCACCGGTAGATAAACACCGATAAATCAATTAATTTTCAATGCTAAATGCTTCCCATTTCAACACCAGAAAGCCGTGTTGCACGGCAACGCCAGCAACAACTGGCAGCCAGCACATTCGACGACTAACTATGTCGTCTAATGGCTCATGTTGTTGCTTGCGGTGGTTTGGGTTATTGTATTTATATTGATTTGCATGCATACTGATGGCGGGACTTGGTTGGGATGGTTAACCAGGTGGTTGTTGTTGTTTTTCAACATGTTATTGTTGGCTATGCATGCTGCTCACATTGGTTATCTCTAAGTGAGTGGCAGTAAATCGTGTTAATTTTCATATTTTGTTGCATGTTTTTGAACAATTTGATGTTGCATTTAAGACACCCCATTAATGCAGCAGCCACTGTTGAACGCATTTCTTTGCAGTTTGTTTTTTCCCAAACAAGTTTTTCTCAATTGGTTGATAAATGTTTTGGGTGTATTAAGTTTAAGTGCAGTTTAATTGTTATCATACTTAAGAGCGCAAGCACACATACAGATGCGAGATTATGATTTATTTACGACAAAAGTGTATAATTAAATGTACAGGCGATATTTGGTAATAAATCCATGGATGAATGATAAATGTTATGCCCCCCGTGTCTCTTAGACATTTTTTTTTTTAAAATATTAAGTATGAAATTATTTATGGGAACTATTTAGGTGGTGGTCTGTACTGTGTTATCTCCCACTATAGACAATTAAATACAAAATAACACCGCGTTACAAAAAATAGATTTTTTTCTGTCCTATGAACCAAATGCACATGTTCGGAAAGAGGGGAAAAAATAAAAATACACGTGTATCGGCGATTTTCATGTACACGTCAGAATTTTTTTAAGTTTGAAGTATAAAGCTCGTAGTGGCCTGTGTGAAAGCCTTTCGACCGATTTTTAACCCTTTTTCAGTGATCCAATCGAGCTGATTTTTGGCAGGCAGACTCGTGGAAATGTCTGTATCACGTCAAATATTTTAAAAACAATTTTTATCAATTCTCAGATTAACCCCAATTTTTATTATTTTTGAAAAAAAATATTTTTTTCTCAGATTTTACCCAACTTTTATTATTTTTGAAAAAAAATATTTTTTTCACTTTTCTTAACAACTTGAAGAGACTCCAAATTTTTAAACTACTTAAGCGTTACGAAAAAAAAATGTTTTTTGAACTGAAACCTTAAAAAAAACGATAACCATTAAAAAAAAAAATAGGAAAATCTGAGAATTGATAAAAATCTATTTTTTCTTATATGACAAGGTTTCAAATTTGGATTTAAATAAAAAAAGCAAAAAATGTCAGGGTGATTCGGGTTAAAAGCATAACATCGGCATCTGGAGATTGGAAAATCCGCACGTGATCTTTAAGAAGCGAATGCAACATCAGAGTAACATGATTTTAATGCGGTGGCATCATTGGTCCATTTTTCTTTGAAAATGTTGCTGGCAAAGCCATTTTTGTTGCCCGTTAAGCGCCCTTTACACGGTCGGTGCATACACACAAATTAATGCTGATAATTCGTAAAACTGTTCATGCATTTTGACCGTGTAAAGGGCGCTTTAGACTTTCTTGTGGTGAACAGTGAAAGACGGATGATATGCGAATTATCCATGAGCGATGAGCGATATATGTGGGTCTTTTTGCCTTGGCATCATGTTTTCCTACAACACCATAATCCTACATACTCTGATGAGAATTACAGGAATGAGAACACGCCTGGTGTGGAAATTGTAGTATTTCTCCACCGAAAATCTCTACCCATTGCTAGGGAAACTAAAAACATAGTAGAACTAAATTCTACAATATGGATTAAAATATTTTTTTTTAATGCTACCAAAATCTAATTATGGACTGTGATTTTTATTATACGCCACATTACTTGGCATTATTTTGAAACATTTACTTTTTTTTAAAAAGAAAAAATAATGACTTTCTCATAACGCAGTACGACAAAATCTAATTTGTTTGAGTACACATGAGAAATGTTGACAGAATATGAAAATAGGCTTAAAATAAAGAAATACGTGTCTCGGCGTTTTGCTGTAGCACGTCAGAATTTTGAGAAAATCAAAGCGCCATCTAGCGGAGAAAATAATTAAAAAATCAAAATTTAATTCCCTTTTCAAAACTGGCTCAAGTATTAAAATCGGTTCACCCCTTTGTTTTTTATAGAACTTTTTATAATAGTATTACATTATACAAGCTAACCTCAATTTTCTCAAAATTCTGACGTGCTACAGCAAAACGCCGAGACACGTATTTCTTTATTTTAAGACTATTTTCATATTCTGTTACCATTGCTCATGTGTACCAACCACTGGCGTGTGTCACTTATGCTTAGATATTGTTATCCATCGACTGTATCGGCTTTGTCTGGACATGAATTGCCCAGTGATCGATTATTCCGTTTTTCGTCCTCGCATTTCCATTTATAGTTTACCAGTTTGGACCCAGGAAAGGAAATATAAAAATTGTTTCTCCCTAAAAATATGAAAAGTATTCAACTTTGGAAATATTTCTAAATTCAATCTATTTTTCCCACAACTCAAAAATGTTTACTATATTAAATGTTATAGACTTTGGACCGATTCCGAATTCGATTCTGGTTTCGCCGGCTTGGACCACCCATTCAGTCGGACACACTCACAGATGTTTACTTTCACATGGCCTAAACGGGATTTTAATTGGCATTTAAAATCTCTCAAAACGATCCAATATGCGCCGTCTTAAGGGGGAGAAAACACTCTCAAAATGATTTGCTTTCATGATTTGCTGCACAACTCTTTATATCGACTTGAGATTTTTACGATCAAAATTCTTACAATGTTGTAAGATCTTTGGATGGAAAATTGTTACATGTGTTTTTTTATCGCCCACACCTGACTGTCTGTATTTACCTGAACGTTGCAGTATGCACCGTTTAACATAAACATTATTGGCAGGTGAGGTTGGCGGCGGCGGCGGCGTTATTTTGTGTGAGTTCTTTTTTTTTCCAGGTGTTAAACATGCCATCCCGCTTTTCTGCGCTTCACTTCACTCTCCGGCCCATAAACAATTAAACGATTATTGATTGCGTGTGAACTTTTTTGAAGTTGATTTTGCTGTCCGCCTCAGTTTGAAGGTGTCTGAGGCTGTTGTACAGCTCGTATTTCGCTTGCCAGCCACGAGTACTTGTTGAGAACAGCCTGCAGCGTGCGTTACGATAAGATACGAGTAGTGTGCACTCGAGTAGCTGCCGGTGTTTAGTTGCTGCTGTTATGGTTTAGGTTATCATTCACAGCAGCCCACTGACACCTCCCGACAAGCAGCCGGTGGCTGCAGTAACAACAACAACAACAACTTCCAAACACTTCAACTTTTCATCAACTCTTTGGGTGTTCAGATGTGGAACGGCTTTTCAACGGGCAACGTGTGTGTGTGAAAAACGGTTTTGCCGGAAAAGTTGAAATCTACAATGAGCAGTTGAAACTACTCCTCTCTAAACAAAATGTAAAAAGGTGTTGCAGTGGCTGCTGCTGCTGCTGCTGTTTAGGCGACTTGAGAGTTGCTTAAGCGGCAGCCACAAACAAACGACGCACGTAAATGCCTTTGTGGCGCTTATTTGCATGTGCTTCATGCTCAGTTTCGTCATAAACCGTTACCCGGGAAACACACACAGCGCAAAAAATGAAAACTAAAACGAAAACAGCATCCATGAATGAATATAATTGAAAAATGTTTCTCCATTTTGCCCCTCATTTATTTTCAATTAAAAATAATTTGAAAATCATTTTTTGTTTGTTTTGTTAGTTGCCAATTTGTGCTTGCAATATTGCACGTGTTGTTCGAATCGTGTGCTGTTGCAACAATTTCAGTGATTGATGTGCAAATGAGACACAGCGTGAACATTTTTTCTGATAATCGAACATGTGTCACGAAATCAATCATTCGTTCGTATTCCGGCAAGCCCATATGCGAAACGGAGACAGTTGGCCAATACACAGTTGCAACAAAGCAAATTTATGAAAAACATTTTATAAGGGCCTTTTTTTATTGCAAATATCAACGGATAGTTATAAAATAATCAGGCAGTATTGTTTTTCATGGTGGGAAATTTTAATAAAAATAATTTTTCAAGAATTTCCCAATCAGAAATTCTTGCAGTAATCCGTTCGTGCCAAAGGGTTTGCCCAATCAAATGTAACTAAAATGGATACATTTAAGTAACAAATATTTTTCGAATTTAGAAATTTAAATTAGGACGGTCAGTAAATTTAATTCTAAAACAATTTTTTTTTTTTTTTTTTTTTTTTTTCGGTTTTTGTTACGCCCTATTTGCAAAAGAGCAATCAATCCGGTACTTATGATCACAAAAGAAATTTTTGTGGGATGTGTTTTTGACACTGGTCTGTAAAAAACGCGATTTTGCAAAAATTCGAGTTATGACCTTTCTAAATTAAGCCATCGATATATTAATAAACAGATGATAATAGTCAATTCAAAATGTGTGGTTAATGTCTATTTCAAAAATAAACTCATACCTTAAAAAGACACTGTTATTAATCAGATTTTATTTTTACGTAGAAATCATGTTGAGGTTAATGAGATGTCATTACCTGGTATTGCACATTTTTTGCTGGCTGAGTGTGTAAACGGTGTGGAAATATGGAATTTATTATTTTGTAATGAGAATATTTTCTGAAAATTATAAATTGAAAAAAAAATTATATTTGTATGTCTGTCTGGTAGTTCTTACATACAGTTCTTAACATTCTTTAACTTTTTTTCCCCCCGGTAACCTAAATATGACCTTGAGAATTGAGATTTACTTTATTGTTTCTCAACTATTTTGCTTAAAGTAACTGTCGAATATTAAAGCCTTTTGTACTCCTTTGTGTTGCTACAGACTCAATTTGTAAAATGTTCATTTAATCAGAAGACCCAACAAAGAAAAAATATACACCATTGGTCATTCATTCATTCATTCCTTTTCGACATTTCATTATCTGTTGGCTACGCTCTGTGTTTCATGTTTTTGGCCTACGATTTATTACGCTTATTGTACGGTTTAATCGAGAGGTGTGTCCCTTTCGGAAAGGTACACAATGGAGTATTGCAAAATACCAAAATCCAAAAAAAGAAAAAATACCAACAAGAAAAAGAATAGCAGAAAAAAAGAGAACTAAATATTAATTACAATTTATAAACACCCACTTCCTTTCACAATACGCAATAAATACAAAACACGAAAAGAACCAAAACGTTCCATTAATGTTTTTCTTTTTAAAGAACAAAAGCAAACTCAAGTGTTGAAGGTTAACTGGATCTGTTTAAATGAACTAAAAACGGTTAATTTTTCAACAGTCAATGAAAGTAAAATTTATTTGTTAACTAAACTCATAATGTCATAAATATGAGACAAACAAAGAAGATCGCATTTTTTTTTTTTGCTTATTAAAGTAAACTTACATTGCAGATGTGATTGGACCTCTAAGGTCGGCAAGTGCGTTTATTCTCATTGCTTTGTGATGGCAATTAATTTTTATAATTTTTTAGAACATTAACTCTGTTTTTAAATTAAAGAAACAATAAATCTCTTTCAAAACCGAATTGGTATTTGTATATGAACAAAAAAAAATGGCTTAAGCAATTTTATGTTTCGCGTTGTTTGCTGTCTGGTGCCACGTCTTCATAATAAAATTTCCTAGCTGTTTAATTCGTTTCGTTTAATAAACCATACGATCTTAATATTATAGTACTGATTAAACTTTTACAGCTGCCGCATCATAAATATTAATTAAACTTGTGTGCATATTTTGTTTTGATCCGAGTGCTATACGACATTCATCCATTCAGGAGTTTAGTATTGCACTGATACATAAACCTGGTTGTATGACACTTAATGTGCATGCCATTGACACAACAAGCAAAACGGCAGAAGTCGACGTGTGGTTGCCGCTTTTTTTGTGTTTTGATGAACGATTCTACAATAGTTGTACATCAAATTGATGAATAAATTCATTAACTTGATGAATAAATTCTTCAATTTGAAGTACTTAGTTTTTATGCCATAGTTGTTAACAACAACATCATTCTTGTTTGTTTTGGCTTTACTGCATGCATTTTTTTGGGGATATGCGCTACTAAAGCGTAGTTTGGTATAAAAGATAGGAACTATATTATTTTATAATAATAATATAATAAATGTAGCAGGAATCATTGCAAAGGGCACCGATGATCAAGCGAGGTAGCTTTCGTATATTTTTTAAAGATTTTTTTGGAAAATAGAGATTTTTTGAATGAAATTTTTAGAAAATAGATATTTTTGTTATTTAAAAAAAAATTCAAAATAGAGATTTTTTGGTTTTTGAAGAAATTTTTGCAAATTATGTGTTTTTTATAGAATTTTTTGCAAAATATAGAATTTTCGTAAGATTTTTTTGCAAAATATATTTTTTTTGGTTTTTTAAGAAATTGTTTAAAACAGACTTTTTGTTTTTTAAAAAAAAAATTCAAAATATAGTTTTTTAAGAAATTTTTCCAAATGGTTTTAATAATTTTTTGCAAAATAGATTTTTTATTTTTTAATTTTTTTTTGCAAATTAGGTATTTTTTTTTTGCAAATTAGGTATTTTTTATGCGCCTAGAATTTTTTTGCAAAATAGATTATTTTAAGGAATTTTTGCAAAATATAGATTTTTGTTTATTTTTTGTAAGATTTTTTTTGGCAAAATATAGATTTTTTTGTTTTTTAAAAAAATTTGCAATGAAATGGAAATAATAGATGATCTCGAACTCGACTAACAGAAACAAAACTGCATGAAGAATATAGATCAACAATACATAAACAAGACTTTTTTGTTTTCTTTTTTTAAAGAAATTTTAGCAAAATAGAGATTTTTTGTTTTTTAAGATTTTTTTTTGTTTTTTTAAGAAATTTTTGGAAAATAGTTTTTTTTAAGAAATTTTTGAAAATATAGATTTCAAAACACAGATTTTTTTTAACAAAAATTTTCAAAATAGATTTTTTATTTTTTAAGAAATTTTTGCAAAATAGATTTTTTATTTTTTTTAAGAACTTTTTGCAAAATAGATTTTTTTAAAGAAACAATTTTTTTTTTTGTAATAAATTTTTGGGAGAATATAGTTTTTATGTTTTTTTAAAGAAATTTTTGCAAAATATTTTTTTTTAGTTTCTTAAAGTTTTTTATCAAAATAGATAGAAAACAAAAAATTTGTTTTAAGATTTTTTTTTGCAAAATATAGGTTTTTTTTTGTTTTTTTACGAAATTTTTCCAAGTAGAGTTTTTTTATTTTTTTTTAAAGAAATTTTTGCAAGATAGATTTTTTATTTTGTTTAAGAAATTTTTGCAAAATAGATTTTTTAAAGAAAAAAAATTTTTTTTTTGTTTTACATTTTTGGGAAATTATTTTTTTTTTGTTTTTTTTTTAAGAATTTCTTATTTTTTTTAAGAAATTTTTGCAAAATATTTTTTTTTTTCAAAATAGAGATTTTTTATTCGTTTTAAGAAATTTTCGCAAAATATAATTTTTTTTTTACGAAATTTTTCCAAGTGGAGATTTTTTATTTTTTTTTTTTTAAATTTTTTGCAAAATATATTGTTTTTACTTTTTTTAAGAAATTTTTCCAAATTAGAGATGTTTTACAGAAATTTTGGCAAAATAGATTTTTTTACAGAAATTTTGGCAAAATAGATTTTTAAAGAAATTTTTTGCAAAATATAGATTTTTTTATTTTAAGGCATTTTTGCAAAAAAAAAATAGGGATTTTTTATTTTTTTAAGAAATTTTAATTAATGTAAAATTTTCATAAAATTGTTGTACGGAATTGAATAAAATTTATGAAAAGTTCTACATTGAAGAAAAGTGTATTAGGTTGGAAAATGATGCCCAAATTCATCAAATGGATGAACGATTTTTTTTTTTCCAGAGCAGACTCCGGCTTCCCTAGAAACCGACAGGTGTAGTCGAGCCATTGATAAACTTGGCAAAGGTCATGGAGCATTCATACCGCAACTTGCCGCATTTGGTCGGTTAAACCTCTACCGATTCATACCGGGTTTTCTCAAAGATTGTTCTATACGAGTTGTTGTAGGTGGAGTAACCCAATGAACGTTTCATTACCAAAAGATTCTGTTGTGTGTCCCTTTCTATGATTTCTTATTTGTATTGTCCTCTGTAGGTCGGTGATAAAAATGTGAATGGCTTACTCAACCAGGTGGGGTCCACTGATCCAACATTGTGTTCAATCACTTGTTATTAACAAAAGGAACATTACATAATTCTACACTGGATAAAACTAATCATACAATGGGGTTTTTCCAGAACGTACGAATATCCTTTAACATTTCCCGAAGGAACAGATTGGGGACTCCTCCCGAATCAGTGAACTGTGCATCACGTAATTTGTCCATTCCACACCGAACAAAACATATTGCAACTGGGTTGCCCGCTCTCAAAGCATAAAATGAAAAAAACACACACCATCCTCAGTGTAGGGTATTACACTCGTTATCAATTACTACAGGCAGTAAAATTGTATGAAAACTCTTTTTAAAGAGTCATTTGTTTTTTTGTTTTTTTCCGCCTCATCCCATCCATAGATTAAGTGACTGACCAGACTCAATATGAAATCTTTGGCTAAATGAAAAATACACAATTATTTGCGACGGCCACTGATGTAAGATAAACAATAAACATTTTCTTAATATAGCTACTTTTACAATCGCGCAGCGAGATTTTCTCTTGCATCTGGAGGTCATAAAAACGCTGGCCATTAAATGCAGAAACATAATTATATCGTTGTCAAAATGCAACAACAACGCAAGACATTTTTAATTAATAATTGCAGCATTTGAAGTTATAATTACACAGGCATTTGAATATTTTCTTTCTGTTGTTTTTTTTTCAAATACATTTGGCGCCATGTTTTTTAATTAGAATTATTTATGACGGCTTTCCTGAACTCAACCAAGTTCTTTGTCAAATTGCCTTGTCTTCGCTGTGGCTGTGACTGGCTGACAGACTACCATGTAAAAAAAAACCGACCGACCGACCGCTTCAATTTGAATATATGTGACACAAAATGTCAATTTCATGTTTGGGAGAGAGAAAAAAAAAACTGCAATTTATTTAAATCAATTGTTTGTCTTTAACAAGAACAAAGGCAATAAATATCAAGACAAGACAACAACAACAAAAAATGTGTGTGTATTTTTTTTCATCATAAATGCATTTCAATGTTTGTATTGAAAACACATTGAATGTTTTATTGAATGTAATTTTTCATAATTTTGTATGACATTTTGCTGGTGTCAGACAGATCGGGCACATGTTTCCAGGAAACAAACAGCAGCGTGTTTTTCACATCAAAGAATTTTTAAAATGTGAACGTTTTTTTTTTTGTGAAAAGATAAACGTGACTATGAGTGAAAAATAGAGAAATATTTAAAAATAAATCGGTTGTAGTTGTAGGGTGGAGAGGTTTGGTAAAATTGTGGTACTTTGTAGAAATGTTAACAATGGGCAGTAAAAAATGGAATAAGTGTTAGAAATGGAGTGTTCGTGTTAGACGGGAATGCTTATATTCCAAGCATGTGGAGACACATACGATAAGGAATGAATCTTGAAGTTTTACAAGGCTTCTCGAACATTGTGGCTTCTAGCCACACTGAAATTTTTACCGAGTTTTTTAATAATCTCGGTAAAAATACCTACTCCAAGACTTTATAATGTCAACACACATACAGATACAAAGAAAGAGCCATTTAATTTTTTGTTAAATTCAATATTAAATATACTAGGCGAAATAAATTATTAATTAAAATATTTATTAAAAAAACGTCAAAAATTACAATTTTGTGACTTGAAGTAAATTACTTTTTATATGAATTCTGGAAGCAACTCCAAAAGATAATTGAAAAAAAAGAGTCATTGTTTTGGCTAAATTCAATATTAAATGTACTAGGTGAAATAAATAATTAATTAAAAAAATTAATAAAAAAAAAAATTAAAATTTTGTGAAGAAAATTACTTTTTAATCGAAAAAATAGACTTATGGAAAAATTTTTTAAACTCTAATGCAACAATCGAGGTTAACGTCCCTCTAGGCAACGAAAATGGTGACTGGACAATGTTCGAATTGGAACAGGCCGAGATTTACGCAAATTCCTTCACAAAGAAACTTTTGTATACAGGAGGAGACAATCAATAACCAAACACTTTCGGAGTTGTTCACAACAAGGTCAGAGGCTACAAATATGTCGAGGAAACTCCCATCCTATACAGGGTCCGCCAAATAACTTTTTTTGTTGAAAATTCTTTAAAAAAAAAAACTACTGGATATTTTGTCAAATTTCTTTGTTTATTTGAAAGTACAATCCTTCCGGTTAATAATGAAAAATAGTTTCATTCAAATGGCTGCCTCGGCTGGCCATGCAGTAACCTAACGATATCAGCTTTGCGGAAAAACCGGGCGCAAAACATCGAGTGTAGCTTCGGTTGGGTGGCACGTAGCGCCGTCCTGTTGAAAGCAAATGTTGCCAATTTTTGTAAACAAAAATTCGTTCAACATGGCCCGATAACGAAATAAGCACTAGTTGAAAAAAAAACGTTAAATGGCGGACCCTTTATAAAAACAATCGAAAATGATAATATCCAATTTCATCTAGACCCGAAAATAATTCAATTGATTGAAATATTCTACGGATATGGTTAAGTTTAACCGACAACGTCGACAATTTCTTAATTTAATTGAATAACAACCGGGCGGTTTGGCTGGGAACAATAATTTCCCAAAATTCTGAAGCAATTGTCGGCCAAGACTGTCATTTTTTGTGGGTCAATCTCAAAGACAAAATTCAGCGTGAAATTGCCGAAATGTCACCAAAAGAATCGACTAATGCCCATTCCATTCGTTCATAAATGTTAACAAACAGATAATTTTTTTTTTAATTGTGTGTTTAAGTTGCAATTAAGAAACATAAACATGAACGTGAAAGACCCTGTACTTAGATTGATTAACTCGGCAGGGCATTTTCTTCTAAACCTGAACACGAAAGACCCTGTACTTGGATTGATTACATCAGCTGTGCCTTTTTCTTCTGAAAGTTGCGGCGTAAGGTGTTTTCGAAATTTTACACCGTGTACACATATTCTGTCCTATTAACCAAATTTACTTTTTCAAAAAAGGGATAAAAAATAAAAATACACGTGTATCGGCGATTTTCATGTACACGTAAGAATTTTTTTTTTAAGTTTGAAGTATAAAGCTCGTAGTGGCCTGTGTGAAAGCCTTTGGCCCGATTTTTAAACCTTTTTCAGTGATCCAATCGAGCTGATTTTTGGCAGGCAGGCTCGTGGAAATGTCTGTATCACGTCAATTTTTTTAAAAAATAGATTTTTATCAATTCTCAGATTTTCCTAAATTTTTTTTTTTTTTTAATGGTTATCGTTTTTTTTTAAGTTTTCAGTTCAAAAAACATTTTTTTTTCGTAACGTATAACGGTGGAGAAATACTACAATTTCCACACCAGGCGTGTTCTCATTCCTGTAATTCTCATCAGAGTATGTAGGATTATGGTGTTGTAGGAAAACATGATGCCAAGGCAAAAAGACCCACATATATCGCTCATCGCTCATGGATAATTCTCATATCATCCGTCTTTCACTGTTCACCACAAGAAAGTCTAAAGCGCCCTTTACACGGTCAAAATGCATGAACAGTTTTACGAATTATCAGCAATAATTTGTGTGTATGCACCGACCGTGTAAAGGGCGCTTAACGGGCAACAAAAATGGCTTTGCCAGCAACATTTTCAAAGAAAAATGGACCAATGATGCCACCGCATTAAAATCATGTTACTCTGATGTTGCATTCGCTTCTTAAAGATCACGTGCGGATTTTCCAATCTCCAGATGCCGATTTTATGCTTTTAACCCGAATCACCCTGACATTTTTTGCTTTTTTTTTTTATTTAAATCCAAATTTGAAACCTTGTCATATAAGAAAAAATAGATTTTTATCAATTCTCAGATTTTCCTATTTTTTTTTTTTAATGGTTATCGTTTTTTTTAAGGTTTCAGTTCAAAAAACATTTTTTTTTCGTAACGCTTAAGTAGTTTAAAAATTTGGAGTCTCTTCAAGTTATGCTAAGAAAAGTGAAAAAAATATTTTTTTTTTCAAAAATAATAAAAATTGGGGAAAATCTAAGAATTGATAAAAATTGTTTTTAAAAAATTTGACGTGATACAGACATTTCCACGAGTCTGCCTCCAAAAATCAGTTCGATTGGATCACTGAAAGAGGGTTTAAAATCGGTCGAAAGGCTTTCACACAGGCCACTACGATCTTTATACTTCAAACTTAAAAAAAAAATTCTGACGTGTACATGAAAATCGCCGATACACGTGTATTTTTATTTTTTCCCCTCTTTCCAAATATGTGCATTTGGTTCATAGGACAGAAAAAAATCAATTTTTTGTAACACGGTGTTATGATTAATTAAACCAATAGTGTAGTAATAGAAATCTGTATGGTCTCCTTGGTCCATGTTGGATTGACTAGAACAGAGCTACTCATTCACAAGGGTTTAGCATAGGTTGTCCTTAGTCTACCATAGAAGTGGCAAATTGATAAACTGCAGTACGATAACTCTGTCACAAAGCCAATTTGACTGAAATGATTTTTTTTTCTATACCATCAAAGATTCGGAGAGCGAAAATAAGTGGGATCAGCAATCGTTATTCTATAACAAAATAATCTCTTACTCTCCTTAACCCTTTAACCACTGAAGTCGAACGCTTTAACCATCCTAAATGGATGTTAGTGATGACCGTCTGTAGACGGTCTTAGTTGTTAAGGGGTTCAATTAGATGACACCCAATCAGATGACACCCAGTCAAAATATATTGGAATGCCCCAACCGCAATTCTTTCACAGCACTTTTTAAATAAAATGTTTTTTGTTTTTTTGGTTTCAATCAAAATATTTAAAAACTTGAACACAAAAATCTACTCACTTTTCCATATCTTTGGCATCCATGCTGCCGCCTGGCAGATTACGATTGATGGTATTCGTCTCAAACGGATCCTCCGTTGTGGGTGCGTCTGTGACGGGGGCCATGGGATAACCCCGGCGAGCCGGAATTATAGATGGTGGGGCCACCGTCGTTGTGGTCGTCGTTCTTCTGGGTGGCACATAACCACCACGCCGTGACCAATCCGGTTGTATACGATTGCCGGTGGCACTAACGAATTCCACATCGTCGCTGTTGTCGTCCCCTTTGCCGGAGGCATGATTGGAAGGCAGTGAGGAAGTAAATGTATTCGTGTGAATGTTATAGGTGTTGTAGGCCCATTCATCGCGGGCATTACTACGGGCATTCACACGTCGCAGTACTGCTCTATTATAGAAGTCATCTTCATTGAGACGCCTCAGCTTGGTAGATGCGGTGCTGTTGGTGTTGCTGTTGGTATTCTTTGGTATGTTCTTGACATCGATCAGTTCTACTTGAGATGTCAGAGATTTTGTTTCTAATTTCCTCGGCGGCTTGGGATTACTGTTTGAGATCGATGGTGTTATGTGATGCCTTTGTTTGGTTGAATGTGATCGTGGTTGCGGTTGCTGCTGCTGCTGCTGATGATGATGATGGTGATGATTGTGATGTGGATTGTGGCGCGGATGCGCATGTTGCGTATGCTGGGACTGTGACAGTGACTGTGACTGTTGGTGTCTTGTGACTGAAGACGTATCCGCTAAAACGGTGAATAGACAACAACACAACACCACAAATATTATGTGGCCAAGAACTTTTGAGACTTTCATTGTAATCCGTGTTTCGTTTTACTTCTCCTCTATTTGGCAGGTATTTTTCTGTTTCTGTTGGTTGTGTGGATATCTGTTGTCTGTCTCAGTTGCGAATGACTCTGAAAAGGTAAGGGAGAATTTGTTTTATAGTTAAAAACTGTTAATAACAACAATGTATACGTGTTACGCAAAATGGATATAAACGCTTCCTGAATGAATCATTCTTGGCTGTGATTTTAAAATGTATCATACAAATGAAAAGGTTAGGGTAAACAAAATATTGGCTACCTAACAGACCATTGCAGATGTTCAAGCTTAATGCCATCGGATGGCGAGTTCGGGAGATACTCTACACATTTTTAGATGGCTCTGTTCGTTTGCTGCAGCGTAGGTGTGGAATTATATTCAGGTGGTGTAAAAAAAATCCTTTTCAATATCCTACGAAACACAATTACCGATCTTCGACAATAATAATAATAAGCCATAATAGGTAAATAAGAAGATTCAAGATTAATTTGAAACGTTTCTTCTTAATTTTGTTTTTCTAGATTTTCTATGAAAAAAACGAGTGACATCTACAGTTTGCAGCCGTACTAATAAACACTTTATGCCGTCACCCCTTTATATGGTCTGTGGCTTATATAATCCAGTTTTTGCCAGAAACTGAGTGATGCTGGCCAAGCATTTCCAGTTCCAAAGTTAGTCGAGTTAATGTTGACTTCCAGAAAAACACTCAAACTATAATATTTTTTTTTTCTTCGGAAAAACCTTTCTTCTGTGCTCGAATATTAGTCAAACCTATGGTTGTTAACGCGGATATTCCCGGGACGGATTTTCTAGGGAATTTTTTTTTACTTCCTGGCATTAGTTTTTGGTCAAAAAGACCAAATAGTAAAAAAAAATATTTTTTTTTTTGAAAAATAGTATTGGTTAATTTTGAAAAATAATATTTTTTTTTTGTAAAATAATATATTTTTTTTTTTTTGGGAAAATAGTTGGTTTTTTTTTGAAAAATAATATATTTTTTGTTTTTTTGGTCAAAATAATAGTAAATATTTTTTTTTTTTGGAAAAATAGTATTGGTTTTTTTTTGGAAAACTAATATTTTTTTTTTGTAAAATAAAATTTTTTTTTTGGGGAAATTTGGTTTTTTTTGAAAAGTAATATTTTTTTGGATTTTTTTTTTTGGGGGAAAATTGTTTTTTTTTTTTTTTAAAAAAAAGTAGTAAATGATATTTTGGGAAAAGTAGTTTTTTTTAATATAGTTTTTTTTTGGAAATATATTATATTTTTTGTTTTTTGGTCAAAATAATAGTAAATTTTTTTTTTTTTTTTTTGGAAAAATAGTATTTTTTTGAAAAATAGTATTGGTTTTTTGTTTTGGAAAACTAATATTTTTTTTGTAAAATAAAATTTTTTTTTGGGGAAAATTGGTTTTTTTTGAAAAGTAATATTTTTTTGCTTTTTTTTTTGGGGAAAATTGTTTTTTTTTTTTGAAAAAAGTAGTAAATGATATTTTTGGGGAAAATAGTATTTTTTTTAATATGGTTTTTTTTTGGAAATATATTATATTTTTTTTTTGGGTAAATAGTATTTTTTTTTTGAAATGTATTTTTTTGGAAAAATCGTATTTTTTTGAATAATATTTTTTTTTGGAGGAAAATAGTATTTTTTTTGGAAAATTTGGTTTTTCGTTAGACTACTCAATTCTAATGGTGTGCTTCGTATTGCATGGGACTATAATACAAAAAGCCTAGGTTCAAATCTGGCTAAGAATTTAACTCGTAAAGCTTTGTTCGCCATTAAACCGTAGGGTTCACTCAGTGAGTACAGGACTTATATTCGCAATGAGTTAAGAGAATTGCACGATTTGTTCCCTTATATTGGGGGAGTTACGAGTACGTCTGTAATTCTCAACGATTTGTTGAGTATACTCCTACATGTCGTTCACAGTAAATCGATTGTTATTTATTATGCATTGCTGATTTATGCCTGCCTGATTCTATTCTTCCGTCCTTTTATTTTCTTAATTGTGTCTTATGTTTATACTCCTTGCCAGCACCCCCACCACCTCTCAAATAAATATGCATGTACGGTGATGGCTGTGATGTATGTATCTTCTTCATTTCATTAATTCTAAGTTTCCCCACATATCAACCACAATCGAACGTTGTCTGGTGGTGACTCAAGTCAATAAGGTTCACTGCCTGCCACGGAGCGAGACCAAACCGGGCCAGGCCAGGCCACACCAGACAACCAAAGTCGTTCAGACGAAACCACACACAGAGTGAGAATTTATCGAAATCCGTAATGATTTATTTTCAAATCAAAAATTCACATCCCAGCTTCATGAAAATCAGAAGAAAGAAATCCTTTTTTTCGTTTTTTTCTGAAATTTTAATATGAATTTAGCGATGTCGTTTGGTTGTTGGTTGCATTTTTGCTTGTCCCATTCTGCGAAAGTATGATTTAATGCTTTTCTAATCAATATTTTTTTTTTGTTTGTTGGGATTTCGTTTATGCGGTCTTCTTTCGGCGCTTATTTAATCTTTTTCTCGCTCGCTATCTCTCGCGCCCCCCTCTCTCTATGTTTTCATTGTGTGCCGCCTAAGAGATTTGTTGTTGTGGTTGCTTATTTGTGATTTTTTTCGTTGTTGTCGTTGTCTTTGGAGGCAAGGTCATTCCGTCATTTCGTCTGCGGATGGAATGAACGAATGAATGACTGGACGTTTATTAATGTTGACATATTTTAGAAAGATTTTTTTTCTTCGTCTTCTTCTTATAACCACATTTCTGGGAACTTTGTGTATCTTTGTTGAATTTTGTGTAGAAAAGTGGAATAAATTATATCTGTCCACTCTGTTCATTCGAGGAAGTGATGAATAATTTGACCGCCACGTTGATGCATATTGAAATTCAAGGAAAAACCTTGATCCTGACCTTAGATACTAAGACCTTTTGTTATACATAGCGGAAAGTGTCACACTAATTAGAAAAATATTAAGAAAATCTGTAATACATGTAGAAAAGTTCGACTTACGGAGACTTTGAGTTATGGAGTTATTTATCAAATTGTTTAACGGTTTTTGTCTCCTCTAACTGCCACTAGAAGGGCTTCGACTTAAAGAAAATTCCACCTATGGAAGTTCCACTGTATTATTATTTTTACGCTAGTAGCAGTACATTTATTTGATTTAAATTAATTTATTTAAATTAATTAAGTTAAATGCAATTTTATTTTTGTTCCACAAGAATGTTTTCTCTTTTGAAAAAATATTCTTATAAAATAGACCCGGTTTTTTTTGTGTGGAAATTTTAAGAAAAAGTCCTCATAAAATGATCAGTAGTGTAAACCCCGCCTAATTACCTCGTTCAAAACAACAAGCTTTTTAAGTAATTATCCGGGCAAGGTAATTAAACGATCCGCTTAATTACCTCATTTGGGTAATTATACGAATACGATTAAATCGATACACGTTTTTAAAATACATATTTATTTAAACAATAATTGACAACGATGTGTTCTTTGCGATTTTTTTATTTAAAAACAACAAAAAATAATTTCCTTGAAATAGATAAATAAGTAAAATCCGCTTAAGTGCTAACTAAGCACAGAATATGTGCAGTAAATCAAAGCTTGAATACCTAGTTGAAAATCACAAGCTTCTTGAGCAATTATCCGGGTAAGTTAATTAAACGAATTGCTTAATTGCCACATTTGGTTAATTATACGAATACGATTAAATCGAAACACGTTTTTGAAATAAATTACATTGTTATTTAATTATAATTGACATATTTTGTTTAATTGACAACGATGTGTTTTTAAGGTATTTTTTTTAAATGCAAAAACACCGAAATTAAATTTCCTAGAATTAGATAAAGAAGTAGAATCCGCTTAAGTGCTAAATAAGCACAGAAGATGTGCAGTAAAATGAAGTTTAAATACCTCGTTACAGGCTTGTTGAGTAATTATCCGGGCAAGATAATTAAACGAATCGATTAATTGCCTCGTTTGGGTAATAATGCAAATATTAAAAAAATTATATGTTTATTTAAAAAAATCCATATATTTTCTAACTAAATCAAGCTTAAATACCTCGTTGAAAATCTCAAGCTTCTTGAGTATTTACCCGGGTAAGGTAATTGAAGGAATCGCTTAATTGCCTCATTCGGGTAGTAATGCGAATATTAAAAAAATTATGTTTATTTAAAAAAATCATATATTTAATTTGACGTGATTTTTAAATTTATGCTCAAATTTTTTTTTAGAAACTTTTTGTGTGTGTTTGTTATTTGGCATTGAGTGTAGTTATCAGATCGGTAGTAGAAATTTATTTTAGATAAATATGCAATACATAGATTCAAAGTCAGCTTTATTATGGGAAAATATTCTCATAGTTAAACGAAATGGCTAATTAACCGAAAATAATAATCAAGTTTTATTGTATGAAACAAAAGCAAAAACAAGGGGGATGTAAAAATTCGAATAAGTGTGAATGACAATCAAACATACAGTTAATTAAGCGTGGAATTCAGCATACAAATTATAGTAATTTTTCAAGAATGTTTGAAGATCAAATTGGGTAAACTGATTCAGTCCTATCACTGTACCTTCCAATCATGTTTTTTATCGTATGAAAGACCAGCAAAACTTGTACACCTTTGTGGAATAAATCTGAGTGAACCTCAGTAAAAGGAGGTCTCCGACAGGATGACAGCTTATCCTGCAACTTCTCCAACCAACCGATGGAACAAATATTGGAAAACGCTGAGTTAATAAAACAGATACTTTGAACATGACTGGTTACAGCTGCCTCGCATATGCGAACAACATTAATATTATCGGAATTGTAATGTCTTCTTTAAGAATGGAAAATGTATCAGCAAAAATGTTTCCTAGATGCCGACCTAAAAATTTTTTTTTTGTGGAGCCAACTAATGTAAGCTCCAATTGTCTTGGCAATTGAGGGCTCTGAATATTATCTTCGTTAACGCGTTTTCAGTTTGGACCTTACAGCAGCTTAAAATGGTTAAAATGATTTCTTCGACGAGATGCATCTTTTCCCACGAGACGAATTCTCATTTGGGCGGTTAAATTGCACGTGATCATCCAGAAGCTAATGCATCCTCAGAGAGTGCGGATTATGGAGAACAGATACGAGTATCGGTCATACTTTCCTCAGAATATCAAGAAAACAATCGTGTTATATCACAAACATTTACTTTATATTCAATTCGTTCCATTTCTAATGTCAAGATCATTTATTACAAGCGATCTTTCGTTATAGCCAACAACTGCAATTCATTATGGAGAAAAAAACATTCATATTAGGAATATATGTCATAGAGACATTCATTGTACATATGCGTGGGTTATTTCGACAGCTTAACTAATTGTGAATAATTATGAAAAATATACTGGATTTTTTGAAAAACATATTTCATATTTTTGTTTTCTAATTCCAGCTTCCCCCCTCCAAATAAAATATTTTCTCAGTGAACATTTTCAAATGCGATAATTGATATTCGTCATGAGTTGATATTTATATAAGATGTCCGTCCTCCTTCGGCGGTACAACACATGTCCATATTTTTATGTCTAACCAACGCATTCAACGAGTGCGTGTTTTCTATAAATTTAAATATTTGTGGAAATGAAAAGTACGCAAGCACACACATATTTTTGTGTTTTGTTTCTTATTTTATAAATAACAATTGTTTTTTCACATGTCAATCCATTATATTGTCACAGTCATTAGATGAAAACGTAATTCGGCCGGTCAGGCGGGAACGCGTCGTTCCTTGCCGCCCCCATTTACACCCGCAGAAAGTAAAACATTATCGTACGCATAGTGTCACTGCGGCACAGTCACACTCCACTCACTGTCACTGTCAAAATACGAGCAAACAAAAAATGTCGAAGCGAAAAAGAATAGACACAACTAGAAATGACAAAAGAAATGTCTTAATTAAATGAGCTCCGAAGAGAACAGACAGACAGACAATAATTTGAGTGAAACTAAAAAAAAAAAAATGTAACAAGAGAAACAAAAATAAATAAAAAAAACTATACACTTCCCTATGTACTGGCAAATAGAAAAATTAAACAAAGGGTAGAATAATAAAAGGTGATAGAAACTGTCAAGGAGAGCTGGCTGTTTTTCAATAGAAATGCAGGGTTAACTTCATCGTTCGTTAATTAAACGAAATGCGTAATTAGGCGAAGTTAATGTAAGAAAAACAAATAAGGCAAATAAGTAGGAAAGGCAGTTAAGCATACCAGCAATTCAACGATCAATAGACTTCCAGTTTTCCTGGAGTGCACGCTGTTTTTCAAGTGAAATTCACAGTTAACTTCATTCTCGGGGAAAAGTCCTTAGTTAATTAAACAAAATGGATAATTAGGCAAAGTTAATATAAAAAAAAAAAACGAAATGAAGCAAAAAAGCGAGAAAGGCAATTAACGATCAATAGAGTTGCTGTTTATTATTTTCCAATCCTCTCTGTTTTTCATGAGAAATTCAGGGTTAAATCGTTACTTAATCCAACGAAATGGGTAATTAGCAGCAGTCAATAAAAAAACGAAATGAGGCAAATAAGCGAGAAATGAGGCAATAAAGCATGCATGCAATTAAACGATCAATAGAGTAGCTGTATGTTATTTTTCAGTTGTCCTGGAGTGCTGGCTGTTTTTCAAGAGAAATTCAGATTAAACTTCATTCCGGGGGAAAAGTCGTAAGTTAATTAAACGAAGTTAATACAAAAACGAAATGAGGAAAGTAAGAGAGAAATGCAATTTAACACGCAGGCAATTAAATGATCAATAGAGTAGCTGTGTGTTATTTTTCAGTTGACCTGGAGTGCTGGCTGTTTTTCAAGAGAAATTCAGAGTAAACTTCATTCCGGGGAAAAAAGTCGTTAGTTAACACTCTGCGACAAATGGTAAGGGTCAGTGATCGGTTTGGAATGAAACCACCGGGGAAAGTTATATTGGTAAAAAACAGTCATACGTGTTCCAGCGTTTCGCTGGGTCTCATCTAGGAATCGAGATATATCGATTTGAAGTTAGTAAGTATCGTATAGGGGAATTTGTCACGTTTTAGGCTCTTTTGTTTGACATAACTCGAGAACCACTCGTCCGATTTAGCTGAAACAAATTTAGAAAAATTAAGAATTACAATTCCTCTAATCTGTTCTTAAACCGTTTTCCTACTTAAGCAACAGTTTCGCAATTATAGATAAATGTATGAAAAAAAAAAAATTATTTTTGCCTAAAAATTTAAATTTTTTTTTTTTTAATTCATAAAAAATCCAAAACGGTAAAAAGTGTCAAGTCCTATTAAAATGTAAATACAGTGCTGTCTGGGTAGAGTGAACTAATTTTTGCCGGGCGATTTCATAATACCCAGGTTGTTCACTAAATCAAGGTTGATTTTTTTGTATTTAAAACGAATTTTTTATTTATTTTAAATGCATTTATGTATTATACATTTTATTTATTTCGATAAAATACTGATGTTTAAATTTAAGACTGAAAAAAATATGTAATAGTTGTTTGTTTCTTCGGTTTGTTTAACGATATTTGCACTGCTTGGTCACGAAGGCAATGTAGATCTTGTATATTCGCAACAATTATAACACCAATTGCAATTCAAAAACTAACTTTGAGATGCGACATCAATGGAAGATACGCGCAGACTTAACTAAATTCACACTAAATAGAATATGTACATACGAGTACAGTATATTCTCTAATAACACAAACCTCAATGAGCGCAACTCCTTTATTATTAAAATAGCCAAATTATTTACATGGCACACCATCGACGCAATTTTTCCAAAAATAAGACATTTTAATATGGGCATTGATCGAATTAATGCCCTTACACCACTCAAGATATTAGTTACTGCAGCTCCACAATTCTGCAACTTTCTTGATTTCTATCAGTTGTATTGATCGAGGGTATACTGTATTTGTGCGAGCAAATCGTTTATTTACCGTTATTTTATGTTCTGTTTAATTTTTGTACTCTTTTTTTATTATTTCTCTCTTTCGACAAACCTAAAAACTTACTATAAAGTATGTTCACTCTATTCAGGTCCATGACTGTTCACTCTACAGAGTAGTCAATGTAAACATTCTGGTGTTCACTCTAACGCGGTGTTCATTGCATCGGGTGTTCACTCTACCCAGACAGCACTGTAAATGTATTTAAAAAAAAAATAAAAAAAAAAAAAAAATTGTTCTTCATGCGCTTATTTTTAACTTGGAAACTATTACTTGTAAAGGAAAATAATATATGAACAGATTAAGGGAATTGTAATTCTTGGTTTTTTAAAATTTATTTCAGCTAAATCGGACGAGTGGTTCTCGAGTTATGTCAAACAAAAGAGCCTAAAACGTGACAAATTCCCCTATACGATACTTACTAACTTCAAATCGATATATCTCGATTCCTAGATGAGACCCAGCGAAACGCTGGAACACGTATGACCTTTTTTTGACCGATATAACTTTCCCCGGTGGTTTCATCCCAAACCGATTGTGGCTGTCGCACAGTGTAATTAAACGAAATGAATAATTAGCCAAAGTTAATATAAAAAAAACGAAATGAGGCTAATAAGCGAGAAATGCACCTAAGCATGCAGACAATTAAACGATCAATAGAAAAACTGTATATTATATTCAAGTTGTCCTAAATTACCCTCCTTCAGTCCACTATACATATTATGCGGTTATATTATGACAAATTACTTCGTTTTTAAGCGTAACACCCTTTTCTTTTCAAGATGATCCACAAATGAAATTCGTTTGGCATAATTACTCATCATTAGACTGCGGCTTTCTTTAATTACTTTCGGAATATGAAAACCAAATACTCGTACACCAGAAACAAAATAAAAAAAAAGCATCCAAAAATAATAATACAATTTAATGATGACGAAATAACAACATATGTTTTAAATATTATTCTATTTATTTAGCATTTTTTTGTGAAACTCCACCATTTGTGTGTTTCGGAAATGAACACATTTTTCAATTAAAAATTCAGAAAATTGTCCTCTTCCAATTGGGCAAATCCCAACTAAAATCTGAGAACGTATATAAAGTGTGAAGTGTTGTTGGCGATCCGATTGTTGAATTTGGTTTGTTTAAAACATTTGTAGTTAGTACTTTTAAAATGTGAACGTGAAAATATAAAACTTTGGGGGATATATCGCATGACACTAATTGCATGAACTGAAAGGTGAGTTAGTTCTCAATCATAAGGCACACTTGTTATGAGAGCTATGAGCAAAACTCAACAGACAATTTTATTCTTGAAAACAAAAAAACAGCGACCGCTACGATGTAGACATAGCTGTCACTAAAGATGTCATTGATCCGAATACCGACCCGTACTTTGATTACAGCTGTTCATGTACAATAGACGGACAGTAGAGTTTGAATTAAGTGATCTGCAATTAAAGGGAATTTCGTTCAACCGATTGAATAATTCACTGTATGCAATTCACTGTTTCATTTAAGCGACTTTTTCAACTAACAGTTTTGCAATTATCCATAACACTAGTCAACAGTCAAAATGTACTCGGGATGCGATAATTTTTTCTGTGTAGATAACCTTGACATGAGCTCGAAAAACGCAATAAAAAAATTTTTTTTCGTTTGGTTTTTGTTTTTGTTTTTGTTTAAATTTTAAAAAAATTTTTTGGTTAATTTGTTTCTTCCGGCATAACTCGGGAACCACTAGCCCGATTTAATTGCACGCGTTTCGCTTTTATTCGCAATTGAGTAAAGGTATGAATTTCAAAAATTTCAAATTTTCATATATTTTTGTCACCCAACAAATTTTAATTTTTTTTGTAATAAAAAAGAAAAAACCTTACCATAGACAAAGTTGTGCATATGTCGAGCAAATTTTTGAAATTCATACCTTTACTCAATTGCGAATAAAAGCGAAACGCGTGCATCGATTTTCATGATCTTTGTCTCATTTTGCTCATAGGTTATGTGACTTTACGTAAAAGTAATAAGATTTGACATTTTTTTTCATTTTGGATTTTTTAAAAAAAAAAAATTTAAATCTTTAGGCAAAAAATAAGTTTTTTCCTTTATATATTCATTTTTAACTTGGAAACTGTTGGAACAGGAAAACAATATATGAACAGATTAAGGGAATTGTAATTTTAAATTTTTTAAAATTTAATTCAATTAAATCGGGCTAGTGGTTCCCGAGTTATGCCGGACAAAACAAATTAACCAAAAAATTTTTTTTAAAATTTAAAAAAAAAAAATAAAACAAAAACCAAACGAAAAAAAAATTTTTTATTGCGTTTTTCGAGCTCATGTCAAGGTTATCTACACAGAAAAAATTATCGCATCCGGAGTACATGACATTTTTTTCATTTTTTTGAGTAGTGTAATCAACTGTTGTTCACTAATGTTGCAGGGTGTAGCTAAGTCCAAAGTGCCAACTACAACCATATTTCTCATTATATTAGAACAAATCAAGCATATGTTTATAATTGTCATTCCAAGCATTTCTTTACGGAATTATTTAAGATTAACATTAAAATGACGAAGAAGAAAAACATAAGAAAGTCAAATATTTATGTCATTCAACTGTACTGTAGCATAACGAATTCATAAATACTTTGTCATTGTTTAGTTGTGATTTTCTGTTTTCCTGAGAAAAATTCAAATTCAAAACGAAATTTATTATGGATTTAAATTACATTTTTACGGTTATCATGTTATAATAACAAAATTGTCTATGTTATGAAGGAGTGTTTATTTGGATTTGAGTTTTTTTCTTTCATTTTACTTTTCTTCTTTCAAAGTCATACATTGGAAACCACAGAGGCAAGAAATAGTTTTCTGTCTGAACCGAGAGAGTGTGGAGGGGTTATGGTGATCGGTGACCAATCTGTTGTTTTAAGGTGTTCAGTTTAACATGTTTGATCGTTTATTTGGAATTTAAGCTGATTATTGTAATAAAAGTACGAAATACGTATTTCCCATTAGAGGGGGGGGGGGGGGGGGTGCCCAGTTTACATGCTCAGTTTTATGGCGGCCATTTAGCTCTTTTCTTTTAGGTTGTTATTAATTGTTAAGGGGATTATTTTTGAATAATTTCCCCAAGTTTCAGAAATCATTGTTAGAGGGAGGGGGGAGTAATAAAAAAAATAGTTTGCCATACATTTATTCAAATTGATATCGTTGATCTGATCGTAATCATATGTAAATGGAATTTGAATATCATGAATATCATTGTACATTCAAATAAAAAATAAATTTGAGAAAATATACAGTAGTTTTTTTTAATACATTTTCAAAAAAAAAAAAAAATATTTGGCGGAGCCTGTATAACAAAAATATCAACCAATTTCTTGGTGACTCCCCAAACAATATTGGGTGACAATCTTATCAACCAATTGCTCATTCATTAGCCATAATCCACAGCACAAACCGTGAGTAAAATTTCAACTCTAAAAGTTAATTTTTGATATGAACGCATTGAAATCACTTCCAAAGAATGGCCACTGACCTCAAAGTCAGTGGAAATCATAAAACTTGAACATTTTAAAAAAAAAATAAATCAAATTTATCGCTTTAATACAGTCTGACTATATGTCAATTACATCTTTCTCAGTGCAACACAGGTATGACGCACACTGGGAGGAATTCGGAGCATTTTTAGAATTGAAGATGACATTTTGAACTGGCTGTTCCGATTTTAAAGAAATCTCATATATGAAGGCGGAGTGTTGTAAGGGTAAAAACAAATTGGAAACCTTGGTTCTTAAAAAAATATTGAATATCTTTTAGTTCCCTTTGTCTAATTTTGAATATCCTCTAAAAATAAAGAATTCCCCAAAAAATCCCATACAAAATTTTCATAATGAAAAAATTACAAAAAAAAAAAAATTGGGGAGTCTTCATAGTTTTCAATATTTTATTTTTGTGAACAATGAAAAATTCCCAATTTTTTAATATTAAAAAAAACCCAAAAAAAAATTAAGAGTTCCCCAAAAAAATTTCATAAAAGAAAAAAACTGGTGAGTTTTTCATAATTTCCGGTAATATTTCATTTTACTTTTTGGGATATTTTTCATTTTGCGCATTTTTGCATATGAAAAATGCCCCAAACATTCCCCAATTTCTATAAAAAATGCCCCAAAAAAAATTCTTATATATAATGTTCATAATGAAAAAATTCCCAAAAAAATTTAGGTTTGTTCGTAATATTCAATATTTCATTTTTGTGAACACCGAAAAATTCCGCAGTTTTTTAATTTTGAAAATTCCAAAAAAAAAATGAAGTTATCCAAAAAAAAATCTCATAGATAAAAGTTGGGGAGGTTTTCAAAATGTTCAGATAATATTTAATTTTTTGTTTTTGGAGTATTTTTCATTTCCCAATTTCTAGAAACAAAAAATGTCCCAATTGAAAAATACCCCAAAAAATGTGTATAATATTTACATAATGAAAAAATTACCAAAAAAATTGGGGAGTCTTCATAATTATCAATATTTTTTCTTTGTGAACAATGAAAAATTGCGCAATTTTTAAATTTTGAAAAATATCTACTCATAAAATTAAAAAAAATATGGGGAATTTTTTTTTCTGGAAATTGGGAAATGAAAAATACTCCAAAAACAAAAAATTAAATATTACCTAAAAATTATGAAAATATTGAACAATTTCTATAAAAAAATGCCACAAAAAATCTCATAAAAAAATTGTGTAATAAAACATTTCTCTAGAAAAATTGGGGAGTTTTTCATAATTTTGAATATTTAATTTTTGTGAAGAAATATCACATTTGAAAAATAGCCCCAATTCAAAAAAGAAAAATCGTCCCAAAATCTTACATTGACCACAACAAAACGTAAATTTGGGGTGTTTTTTTCAAATCGTTCGTTGTGAAATTGGGATCATTTTTCAAATGTGATAATTAGAGTCCTAACCAATTGGGCGACTCTTCAACCTTTGATTTTTTGTTTTTTTTTTTAAATTGTGAAATTGTTCATAAACTGTTTGCGGGATTTTTCAGATTTTTTTCTTTTTGTTATAAAAATACACATTTTCCAAATTCAGAAAATCTATTGTTGTATTTTAGGGGTATTTTTCATAATATTTGGGGGATTTTGCATTGAGTAATTTTTCATAAATTGTTTGCGGGATTTTTCAGAATATTTGGGAAAATTTTCATATTGGGATTTTCGGGGGATTTTTCATTTATTTTGGGGAATTCTTCATTTGGGACATTCTTAATTTTTTTTTTTTTTTGGCAATTTGTCATTTGGATTATTTTTATAGAGCCAATACATACACTACACCATGCGAAAGACCAACAATAAGCAGAGACTTTATTCATATATCCTTCTTCTTCCTCGTTCAAAGCATGTCCCCTGATGATTTTGCAATCATCTGGACCACATCCCGTTTCACCAGTGTGAGTACGGCCTGTTCCTCCAGAATTGGATGTGGAACTTATATTTCACCATCGACTAGCCAGGGATGTGATCGATGGGGACAATCTCTCTACCTTCCATGGTCAGAGATTGTCTAGACCTCTAGACGCTTTCTTAGTACCAACGAACTCACTGAAGAAGTCATCCCAACTGTACTTGAGCGTTTCCCATAGAGACGGGAGAATTTTTCGCGAACAGTAGACATATTCCCCTCAGGTTGACTTCGATCTAGGTTAGTAACGTGCAGACCAGAACCAGAATGGTCTTTTTTTCAACCGTTTGACCACAGTATCCCCTGGACCTCACTGGATCTCTTTGGCTTTTCTGCCCCAATATTTGTATTTCCCAAATATTTCCGCCTTCATCGAATTTTTTTAAAGCAAAATTTCAATTTTAAAAATGCGCAAACAAAAAAAACTCCGTTCCGTTTTTCATATTAATTTTTTTGAAGACGAAATGGTGTGGATTTCAATTTTCGGACTGAAATTAGGTAATGCTATTGTAATAGGACTATTGGGCATAACTACGAATTTCGTAGAAATTCAAAGTTTTCCGGGCATAGAAACCTCAGAGCTCAGCTGCACTCGTGCCCATTGAATCAAACTTCCAGACTCATCGCAGAGAAATTTAATTTAAATCGGACAAGCCAGTTAGAGATGTCGGATCTATTTCCAAAAATATCTTCGAATTCCCCCCACTGTGTGACAGCTTTATGCTTTATGTTTCACAACATAAAGTTCAATATTGACATAAGCAGAATATTTCTGCAAGTTCATTCACATTTTCCTCTTTTTGTTGGCAAATTTACACGCAGACTCACAGCACAACATGTCTGCAGTGTCAAACATTATCTGTCTTCTTTACATACGGAAATTGATTGATCACTTTCTGTGTGTTGGTCTCAATATTTGTTCAAAGTGGCGTTTGTTTGTTTGTGTATCGCATTTTTAATGCATTCTGAAATGTTCTCGTTCAAAAAACATAAACAAAAACTGACAGACTGACAAACCCATACAGCCCACTTGGGGTGCCAATATCGGACAATGACACAAAAGATACGCGAACTGATATAATCGAGAATATTTTCGTTTTCTTGTATTGACACACTTGCCCTCAATCAAATGGACATGCATGTATGTGCAAACATTCACATGTACCGACAATAAAATAAACATTTCCAACCAAATTCATTTGTTTGTCTCTCGTGTGTGTGTGTGTTTAGTTGTTGTGTTTTTTTTTTTCTTTTTGGCAAAATGATTAAGACATAACGCCAGAAGAATTCACAAAACAAACAAATTGAAATTGAAAACCTCAAAATAAACCAACTTACATCGGAGATAGATACAATATTTACATAAAGCTCGTATATATTCCTGTCCGTATAGACACAGACACTTCACAAACTGTGGTCAATATATTGTGTGTTAGATTTAAACATGTGTTGTCAGGCACTTACCAACTAAACCTATTCATTGAAACGATCGAGTATCAATTCGCATATAAACTTGGAAAATGTTATAAGTTGTTTTTTCTTCTTTTGTAAATTCCTAGTGCGTATCGAAATAAGTGTATGTTAGGCAATAAACGAGAGTCCTATGATAAGTGGGGTTAAAACTGATCATGGAATTGTTAATATTTTTTTTTCTTTTAAATGAATTTTTGAGTAAATAAAAAATCGTAAATAAAATAAAATAAAATAAAATAAAATAAAATAAAATAAAATAAAATAAAATAAAATAAAATAAAATAAAACAAAATAAAATAAAATAATATAAAAAAAATAAAAAAAAATAAATAAAACAAAATAAAATAAAATAAAATAAAATAAAATAAAATAAAATAAAATAAAATAAAACAAAATAAAATAAAATAAAAAATAAAAATGAAATAAATTAAAACAAAATAAAATGAAATAGAATAAAATAAAATAAAAATGGAAAATAAAAATGAAATAAATTAAAATAAAATAAAAGGAAATAAAATAAAATAAAATAAATCAAAATAAAATAAAATAAAATAAAATAAAATAAAATAAAATAAAATAAAATAAAATAAAATAAAATAAAATACAATAAAATAAAATAAAAAATTAAAATAAAATAAATTAAATTAAAACAAAATAAAATAAAAATGAAATAAATTAAAACAAAATAAAAGGAAATTAAATAAAATAATATTAAATTAAAAAAAGAAAATAAAATAAAAAATTAAAATAAAATAAAATAAAAAATTAAAATAAAATAAAATAAAATAAAATAAAATAAAATAAAATAAAATAAAACAAAATAAAATAAAATAATATAAAAAAAATAAAAAAAAATAAATAAAACAAAATAAAATAAAATAAAATAAAATAAAATAAAATAAAATAAAACAAAATAAAATAAAAAATAAAAATGAAATAAATTAAAACAAAATAAAATGAAATAGAATAAAATAAAATAAAAATGGAAAATAAAAATGAAATAAATTAAAATAAAAGGAAATAAAATAAAATAAAATAAAATAAATCAAAATAAAATAAAATAAAATAAAATAAAATAAAATACAATAAAATAAAATAAAAAATTAAAATAAAATAAATTAAATTAAAACAAAATAAAATAAAAATGAAATAAATTAAAACAAAATAAAAGGAAATTAAATAAAATAATATTAAATTAAAAAAATAAAATAAAATAAAAAATTAAAATAAAATAAAAAATTAAAATAAAATTAAAAACATAAAATAAAAAATTAAAATAAAATAAAAATGAAATAAATTAAACCAAATTAAAAGGAAATAAAATAAAATAAAACAAAACACACAAAAAATAAAATCAATGCATTTTGTAATTTATCTAATATTGGCCGTAAAGCTTTAAGTAACAAGTAAAGATGAATAAAAAATTAAAACGAAAATAAAATAAAATAAAATCAATGCATTTTGTAATTTATCCTTAAAATTCGGCTTTAAATTCGAAGTAAAGATGAATAAAATAAAATCCATCTGTAAGAACACTGACCGAATCGAAGTGAGTTCCCATATGACATTTGCAGTCAGTTAATGTTTTTGAATGTTTTTTTTTACCTTGAACTCTTGCCCATGGAAAAACTCCTAAATATTTTTCGTTACTGAAATCGATAGAATCGATAACCGCACCTTAAGTCACCACACTTATCCGCCCACCGCCGTACAAAAGTCCTATCTCGATGATATATCTTAACATTTGAATGAACACCAAACACCGAATACGACCACATATCAATTTGCTGTGACCATTAATGTCGAGAAACTTAAAGCGTTTTGTGGTTTTCCGCTAAGCAAAAAAAAGAGAGAAAAACAACACAAATATTTTGAATACAACATTTTTATGGCACTTTTGACGCCAATGGTGCATGGAACATTCTTTTTGCGGTGCCAAGGAGGAATTCTCTTGGCTAGAAATGTATTACTATTAATTGCATACATTTATGGAAGTTAATCTTAATCGTGATTATTTACAGGGGTGGAGTCATAAACCCTCCATTGTTTTATTGCCACAAAGGTCATTGTGCCGCCAATATCGATACGATATTTTACAATATTGAATTTGCTTAACATTTCATGTTGACATTTTCACCGTCACTTGTGCAAATAAACTTGCGGAAGTTTATACAGAAGAGATACGGATAACACTTGGAGAATGCTTATTGATGGTTATTGAATTTGCATACACATAACGACATTTGAAGAGCTCAGGTGGAGAGCTTTGGTTCTTCGGGAATGATTTCAGAACCAATAATATTAAATGTAGGGATTTTGAGTAATACGTCCACAAATATTTCCAACAAATTTCCCAATTTCCCCAATGTGTATCGTTTTGCACGAGTACCACCTGTACTATCTTCCGCAAGTCATTTCAATCTTCAACTGCACGCACCACAACCACCCAAAAATAAAGTCATCATCATCGCCATCATCCAATAGAAATTCAAATTCCACAAACAAAAAATTCGTTTCTTTTGAGGCAAAAAAAAAACAAAATTAAAAATTTTCAATTAAACGGTGCATTTAACTGAACATGCAACGAACGCCAACATGACACACCAAACAAATTCACCGAGACAAAGAAAGAGCACGGTCGGCTGGCCAGGCCTCTACAATCCTTTGACAAAATTTATAAAAATCACTAGTCACCATGCTAAACAAAGCACACCAGAAGATGTCAATTCATACGGACGGACGGATGGACGAACGCACCATCATTACATCCGTACTAACATTTATACGGCGCATGGAAATGAGTATTGAACCATTCATGGAATAACAATCAATTCAATCGACGGTTGTTTTCTTTTTTTTTGTTTGGTTTTGCATGAAATGACAAGCACGGACGGACTGAAAAAATTAAAAACAACTGACGAAAGTTGTCATGTAAACAATTTATTCGACCATAACGTGCATTTCATATTAAATTGCGCATTCCGCCCGGCTAGCCCCTCGCCATAATTCAAAGAGATTGAAAGTGATTTTTCCTTTTTATGGAGGCACAATTTTTTTTTTCTGTGGAGCTACAATAGAGGAGTATTTATATTAGGACTGACTGATGGTTGGTAACGCATGACGTTTTTTTTCTCACTTCAGACGTTGCGAATTTTTGCGAACGAAACCTCAAATAGACGGAGATTTAGGCGACCAGCGTCTTCTGGACCAAGATCTCGTAAAAAACCTCAGTTTTTGAGTAAGGTAATTAAACGATCTAAATATGTATACAAATTATATCGTACAAAGTTCACTGATTCGAGAGAAGTTCCCCATCCGTTCCTTCATGGAGTGTGAAGGGAAATACCTACGGGTATTTATACGAGTTCGGGTAAATAGAACAGCGTTTCAAAAATAAACTACTTTTAATAACACTACTCAACAAAATGAAAAAAATTTCATGTACTCCGGATGCGATAATTTTTTCTGTGTAGATAACCTTGACATGAGCTCGAAAAACGCAATAAAAAATTTTTTTTTCGTTTGGTTTTTTTTTTTTTTTTTTTTTTTAAATTTTAAAAAAATTTTTTTGGTTAATTTGTTTCGTCCGGCATAACTCGGGAACCAGTTATGCCGTTCATATATTGTTTTCCTATACAAGCAACAGTTTCCAAGTTAAAAATGAATATATAAAGGAAAAAACTTATTTTTTGCCTAAAGATTTAAATTTTTTTTTTTAAAAAATCCATAAAAAATCCAAAATGAAAAAAAATGTCAAATCTTATTACTTTTACTTAAACCTATGAGCAAAATGAGACAAAGATCATGAAAATCGATGCACGCGTTTCGCTTTTATTCGCAATTGAGTAAAGGTATGAATTTCAAAAATTTGCTCGACATATGCACAACTTTGTCTATGGTAAGGTTTTTTCTTTTTTATTACAAAAAAAATTAAAATTTGTTGGGTGACAAAAATATATGACTTTTTTTGATTTTTGAAATTCATACCTTTACTCAATTGCGAATAAAAGCGAAACGCGTGCATCGATTTTCTTGATCTTTGTCTCATTTTGCTCATAGGTTATGTGACTTTAAGTAAAAGTAATAAGATTTGACATTTTTTTTCATTTTGGATTTTTTATGTATTTTTTAAAAAAAAAAAATTTAAATCTTTAGGCAAAAAATAAGTTTTTTCCCTTTTATATTCATTTTTAACTTGGAAACTGTTGCTTGTATAGGAAAACAATATATGAACAGATTAAGGGAATTGTAATTTTTTAAAATTTAATTCAATTAAATCGGGCTAGTGGTTCCCGAGTTATGCCGGACGAAACAAATTAACCAAAAAATTTTTTTTAAAATTGAAAAAAAAAAAAAAAAAAACAAAAACCAAACGTTATTATTGCGTTTTTCGAGCTCATGTCAAGGTTATCTACACAGAAAAAATTATCGCATTCCGAGTACATTTTGACTGTTGACTAGTGTATTTTTTTGTTTTTTGTTGTATGAAAACAAGGAAACAAAATTAATGGGTATTCAAAAATTGAGGCATATAAACGAAATGGGTAATTACTGAAAGTCAAATAACAGTTTGTTTTTTGTATGAAACCGAGGAAACAAAATTAATTGGTATTAAAAAATTAGGCATATAAGCGAAAGGGGTAATTACTGGAAGATACAAATTAATTTGGTTTTTTGTATGAAAAGAAGTAAACAAAATTAATCGGTATTAAAAAATTGAGGCATATAAACGAATTGGGCATATAGGCGAGGCAAATAATAGAATTGGTTAATTACTGAAAGTTAAATAACAGTTTGTTTTTTGTATGAAACCGAGGAAACAAAATTAATTGGTATTAAAAAATGAGGCATATAAGCGAAAGGGGTAATTACTGGAAGATACAAATTAATTTGGTTTTTTGTATAAAAAGAAGTAAACAAAATTAATCGGTATTCAAAAATTGAGGCATATAAGCGAATTGGGCATATAGGCGAGGCAAATAATAGAATTGGTTAATTACTGAAAGTTAAATAACAGTTTGTTTTTTGTATGAAACCGAGGAAACAAAATTAATTGGTATTAAAAAATTAGGCATATAAGCGAAAGGGGTAATTACTGGAAGATACAAATTAATTTGGTTTTTTGTATGAAAAGAAGTAAACAAATTAATCGGTATTAAAAAATTGAGGCATATAAACGAATTGGGTAATTACTGGAAGTTAAATAACTGTTTGTTTTTGGTATGAAAACAAGGGAATACAATTAATTGGTATTAAAAAATTGCATAAGCGAGGCAAATAAGAGAATTGGTTAATTACTGAAAGTTAAATAACTGTTCTTTTTTTTTTTGTATGAAAACAAGGAAACAAAATTAATTGGTATACAAAAAATGAGGCATATAAGCGAAAGTGGTAATTACTGGAAGGTAAAAATTAATTTGGTTTTTTGTATCAAAACAAAGAAACAAAATTAATGGGTGTTCAAAAATTGAGGCATATAAGCGAAATGGGTAATTACTGGAAGGTAAATACGTTTTTTTGCGAAAACGAGGAAACAAAATTAATTGGTATTCAAAAATTGAGGCATATAAGCGAAATTGGTAATTACTGGAAGGTAAATAATTTTGTTTTTGTATGAAAATAAGATAGTACAGTTATTTGGTATTCAAAAATTGAGGCATATAAGCGAAATGGATAATTATTGGAAGCTAAATAACAGTTAGTTTTTTTTGTATGAAAACAAGGAAACCAAATTAAAACAAAAATGCAGTTAAGTATGAAGGAAATTAATCGGTAGCTACTGTCCCTTGCTAGGCTTGCCTTACGAAGTTTGTCATATACACAATGTTGAGTATTTTCTTAGGACAAACTTCGTAAGGAAATGTTTAGTGTTTTCTTAACTACAAACAGTATCTCCCGCTTAATTGCCTTACACGCTTATATGCCTCAATTCCTGAGTTCCCTTTAATTTTCCTCACTATTCATAAAAAAAAAAATGCAGTGACATGAAAATGATTGGTTGGTTCTTACTGACGTCATTTCATTGGAAACAAATATTGTCATCCTACTAAATAAGAACAAATTGGTAACTTCTCTATAATAAAATATTTCTCACCGGGAGTGATGGTGTATTGCGGAGTGTAGTGCTCCATTTTTAGCAATCGCCATCCGCCTGTCTGTCTATCTTTCAACGAAAGAGTTATGATGTGTCATTTAATGACTTGAAGTTGATACATTCCCGTCGTACTTTACGTTGATGCGATACTTTGTGATGTCTTGCGCATAGTTTAGGAGGCAACGGTCGAGAAAAAAAAACGTTGCAATTCTGTCTTTTTCAGTTCGAAATTATTTAAAATGCAATAAATACATTTATGCACATTGATTGGTGATGTATGAATTTTGTATGTAAACGATACGTTCATTATTCAGGCAGTTTTTCTGTTGTTTTTCTTTTTTTTTTTGCTTTTAATTGCCTTAATTGAGTTTGCGTCGATTTAATTGAAACGAGGAAGAAGGCAAATAACGTGGGCAGCTACGATTCAGGCTAAAGTGTCAGACTGGAGACGTTTTTCAATTAAACAAAAAAATTTTATTAATTTGTATTTTTGTATGCATTATAGACTAGAATGAGGAATTTTAATTTTGGGAACAAAATTAATCGTCTTTTATACTTTTTTAGTTTTAAATTCAAATTACAAAGTATTTGCAATATTTCGAATTTCAACATTTCCCATAAAATGTCTTAAAACTGGATTTCTAACTTCGTTAACTCCTTCAAGTTTTTTTTTGTTTTTTCCCCTTTATTGAAATAAATCCCAATGGATATTTATTACACCTTTTTTTCCGTATCTATCGAGTATCTTAAATTAATTATCTCAATTCACGTTAATGGATTTTTGTACCAGTTTTACTACAGTTTGTTTATTGTAATGATAAATCATTTTAAATTAATTAACTTCTCTATTGAGGCCCGGCCTATCGAGTCAAATGAATTTATGCATGTTGCATTTCGAGATAAGATTAAAATTTAAATTTTCAAATTGAAATTCTATCAAGAGTTGTTGCAATTTGCGCATGTGCATGTTGGTCGCATTAATTGAGTTCGTCTAATTGGAAAATGAAAATAACAAAATCATTTGCTTTTTCTCTTGGTAGAACTCCTACAATTTATTCCAGTTATTCTGGAGCCACTCACTCTATTTTACGTGCAGTAGATGTTAATCATTAAGCCGATTAGGAAATACTAGACAATTTAGTCTATAATCAGTCGTATGCATACGGTTCAGATAGAATAAATTGTCTGTTTGTGTTTTTTTTTTTTGCAATACAAAATGAATAAAAGATTTGTTTTCCAATTGGTAGTCTAAGGAAGAAAATGTAGACATGACAGAAATTGAAATCAATTAAGAGGCGGGAATTCACTCATGTGTAGATGGTTTATTTGCATCCGCTGAAATTGTGTACTCTAAACAGTCCGGCAGTATAGAGGAGGCATGGCGAAAATAATTACTAAAAACTCTTGCGACTTTCAACTATGCTTTATTCAAAAATTAATCAATATTCGTAAATTTACCCAAGTGAGGTAATTAAGCGGTTCGTTTAATTACCCTATCCGGATAATTACTAAAAACTCTTGCGACTTTCAACGATGTTTTTATTCAAAAATTAATCAGTATTCCTATAATTACCCAAGTGAGGTAATTAAGCGGGTTCGTTTAATTAGCCGATAATTACTAGCCCGATAATTACTAAAAACGCTTGCGATTTTCAACGATATTTTTATTAAAAAATTTTGTAAATGTGATTGTATTAATCAGTATTCGTATAATTACCCAAGTGAGGTAATTAAGCGGATTCGTTTAATTAACTTACCCGAATAATTACAAAAAACGCTTGCGATTTTCAAAGATATTTATTTATTTATTAATTACAATACAAAGTAAATTTATATTATAATTTTGGGTCCAAGGGTAAACCGGGTGACAAAGACCATTTGGCTTGATTTTTGCAGCGACAGACCAAAGCCTCTGGTGGGAATCGAACCCACAACCCCCACGCTGATAGGCAAGCACGCTACCAACTCGCCTACCGGGGCGCTTTTTCAAAGATATTTGTACTCAAAAATTAAGGTGATTTAATTCAATGTTCCCATTTATTTGGATAATTTTTTTTACAAAAAACCACGGTCAATTTTGCGTAAAAAAGAAGCTTTTCTTCGATACAATTTTCAAAAATAGATTCTTTGTGTGGCCAAGCATAAAGGCGTGTGGTGCTTATAATGCAATTAGGGGTTTTAACCCGGGAATTCCCGAGACTCATTTCCCGGGAAAATTTGCCAGATTGGGAATGATACTATGTACGATTTTATGCAATTTTTACAACTGTCACTTATGTTTTAACCGGGAAATTATAGGATTTTTTGAACTACAGGGTTCTCCAACAAGAGGTGTTATTTTGAATCATTCGGTATTTTGGGTAGTTGCCACTTTTGAAGCATTTATTCTTTGACATTTGACAAGTAGAAACTATGCCATTACTAAAAATGGAACGATACAGGAAAGAAGGGTACTGGAGGGAGGAAAGCTGGAGTAGTGTTTGTTGATATTTGCCTTGAATGTGATAAAGTCATAGCAGATATGAAAAACACTTGCTGGAAGTAAAATGCTACCTGTCACACATCATTCATGTACCTGCATTTTTATACTTAATTTGCTTATTATCTAGATTGATAGATTGAATAAATAAGAAATTAAAAAAAAAAAACTTTTTCGCGGTATGGACTCGTTATGTTCTCATGAAGTGCATTTTCATCTCGGCGGCTGTGGTAACAACCAAAATTGCCGCATCTGGGAGATCGCCGAGAAGACAAGGCATCCTCAGAGAGTGAAAACGTTTTTCGTCAACGAAGAGCGCTATAGAGGCATGTTACTTCATTTTTTATGATCGAACATGGAAAGCGTCCAAGTTCGGTAATGGTTTTATCAGACCTCTAGGCGATGTAAAGTGGCCACCTCGAAGATGTAACTGGACTCCGTTAGGTTTCGATGTTATGCGAATAAACCATTAATAGTTCAGGCCACAAAAGCGATTATCGAGCGATTATTAGACAGGGCCTTGAAAAATTGGGTTTGGCAGGATGAATTTCTGCGATGTAAGTCGAAGAAAAACGTGTTCCATAAATAATGGAAAAAACAAAAATAAATTTCAGTTAATTTCTTAGAAACTAACATGTTTTTGGTCTATAACACCGTGTTACACACATTTTGTCCTATGAACCAAATTTACTTTTTTGGAAAGGGGATAAAAAATAAAAATACACGTGTATCGGCGATTTTCATGTACACGTCAGAATTTTTTTTTTTTTAGTTTGAAGTATGAAGCCGAATTTAAACCTTTTTCAGTGATCCAATCGAGCTGATTTTTGGCAGGCAGACTCGTGGAATGTCTGTATCACGTCAAATTTTTTAAAAAATAGATTTCTATCAATTCTCACATTTTCCTAATTTTTTTTTTAAGTGGTTATCGTTTTTTTAAGGTTTCAGTCAAAAAACATTTTTTTTTTCGTAACGCTTAAGTAGTTTAAAACATTGGAGTCTCTTCAAGTTATAGCAATCAGGCATGTCACAGAAATTTTACGAAAACGATTTGAATTCGTGTTTCCAAATCGTAACATTTTAATTTTGCTTCTTCAAAAATTCCTGGGTTTGATGAAATCAAGAAAAAATGGAAATCGAATATTTCTATTAAAAATATGGTAGCATTGAAATTAGAAACAGCTGGTTTACCCACCGCCGTCAAAAATTTCGATACTTCTCCACACTTTGACTGTGATTTTAATTAAAAAAGTTAACAAACAAACAAATAAAAAATATTTATATATTTAAAGAAATGTGTAAAAATTAGCTATTAATATTAAAACAAATATTTACATTTCTTTGCGGAGTTTGAAATTGATATCAATTTCACTTCAGATTTTGTCATGGGTTTCATATTTTATATGTGACAAGATCACACAATTGAGGCGATGGCAATTCTTTGACATTCCTGATACTTTATACGTTACAAAAGATGTTAAAATTATCATACTCAACGTATTTAGTATATTTTTTAATAAAAGCAATATTCATAATTAATTTTGAACAGAATTTCATTTCAATTTGGAGTTTAAGTTGAAATTGATTTCAATTTCACTTCAGATTTTGTCATTGGTTTCAAATCAATAATTTTTTTTGATTTCCATTTTCTGGAGAAGCTAAAAACGTTTTGGTTTCAAAATTTGTCGATTTGGGTTTCTGTGACATGCCTGAATATCGGCATGATCCTCTGAGGGTGCTCCGAAAAGTTTGTTATTTCTGTAACAGCTTTCATTGCCTCATGATTAGTCACTGTCGTACTCAGGTAAAAGACTTTCATAAATGCTTTATCATTTCCCATCACTTCAAAAACTACAGCCTTTTCCTGTTGGAGCCCATAGTCCACTACTGCTGCTGTTGACTTGTTGACAAAACGGTAGCATTTCTGTTAAAGAGCAAACAAATTTACGTTTTTTTTTTTTTGTATTCTTCTACTTCATCTTGCCTTGCAATGTTATTTTAAGATAACTTCACACAACGAGCTTTACAAGCCAACCAGCCAGCGCCAACAATGCGAACAATGAATACCATTTGTGTATCACTGATGAAATCCAAGGAAAACAAAAAACTGAAACCAAATCAGGCTCCACTGCCGCCAACCCCCGCTCGGCCCCTAGATCCGAGTGTACAGCAATAATTCATGTAACCAAACATCAGCTCTAGCCAAACGTCCATCCATCCATTCCGTTTGTCTATCAATGAAAAAAAAAAGAAAAAGAGTCAACTGCATGCATTTGGAGCTGCAAAACAACCGTCAGCATGGTGGCTGCCTCATTGCAAGCACCTCTTCCCAAACTGCAATGGACGGAGATGAAGAAATACTGTCAACTGGCAACGACAGACGGGCGAGATAGACACGCAGTGGCAATGTTGTGGGTGCTTGAAATGAAACTATGAATTGAGTGAGTGAGTGGAATGCTCGGATAATTTATGATGCAGTCATCATCATCGTCGTTGTCGTTGTTATTCGGTTTGCATTATTAATGCGAAAATAAATAAAGAAAATAAAAACAAACCGTTTTCCATATTTTCTTACCATACGTTACGTATTGGTAAATACGGACGGCGGCCACCGTTTCCATGGATTTATGGTGGGATGACTCGAGCTCTGACTTGGTGGCGGCTAAAAGGATGACTGCCTGTTTTGTTTGTTTGATGGTTTTTTCTTATTTGGCAAATATTTAAACAATTGGAATTTAACAACAATTATATAGATGGGCAAGAAGAGATACATGACCCGCTTCCAAATGCTTTGCACTTTAGTGTTAAAGTGCACTCAGAGAAAAATGTCTGTCAAATGTTCTCAATTAGTGTGGGGAGAACGGCTAAAGCGTTTTTTTTTTTGCATATAAATGCAATGCAATTCAATTTATTTGTTCTATTTGTTTCAGCAACTTACCTTTTGTATTGATAGGGTTCAGTGATGGTCCATTGACGAAGTATAAGCAGCGATTTAATCTCGTTATCCTTCTGACTTTCTAGACTGAACTTCGTTTTAAACTGTTCTGAAAAGGAAAGAGAATTATTAGATCATATATTTCATATTCAATTATAACTGGAAAACTAAAGTATAGGGATATCTTAATATATATTTACCCTCGACACTGATTCACTGACTCTGTCACGCAGTACGTAGGAATTTAAATAGGCATTCTATAATTTTCTATAAATAATAATAATAATAAAAAATAATATTTTTTTTTTGTACAGAAATTGTGTTTTCCCCAAATTTTTTTTTACCAAAATTTTTTTTTTACAAAAATTTTTTTTTAAAAATTTTTTTTTTTCAACAAAATTTTTTTTGTCAACAAAAATTTTTTTTTTCCAAAAAATTTTTTTTTTCAACAATATTTTTTTTTCCACAAATATTTTTTTTTTCAGCAAATTTTTTTTTTTTTTTTCAAGAAACAAATTTTTTTTCAACACAATTTTTATTTTCAACAAAATTTTTTTTTCAACAAAATTTTTTTTTTCAACAAAAATTTTTTTTTTCCACAAAATTTTTTTTTCCATATTTCAACTGGCGCCATAGGCGCATTACAACTTACTAGTTTAATAATAAAGGGTCCGCCATCTAGCGTTTTTTTTCAACCTGAATGAAATTATTTTCCATTATTAACCGGAAGGATTGTAAAGGGTGTTTTTTATTGAGGTATAGAACTTCGAATTGAAATAAAACACAAGAAAATCGTTTTAATGTCCATCAATTTGGCTTTATTGGAAGGATAATTTTATGCCATTAATGTTTTAATATGATTTCGGGCATGTGGCCGCCGCGGCTGGCTCGAATAAAGCCAATTCTACAGGTCCAATTTCAATTTTGTGATGAAAATCAGCATCGAGATGAATCTCATTTTCGGCCCATACACCAAAATCACGACGCATTGCATGGTCTCGCGGCTTTAATTCTTGCACAAGCTGTATCTTGTAAGGTGGCAAGCCAAGATCTTTGCGCAAAATCTTCCATAAAGTTGATGGACGAAGCTCCAATTGCTGTGCACGGTGGCGAATCGATTCATTCGGACGGAGCTTGCGGTGAACTTCGCGAACTGAACCATTACTTTCGAAATAAATTTGCACGATTTGCAAACGTTGTTCTTTTGTCAACCTGTTCATGATGAAATGGCAAACCAAACTAAATATTAATCACTTGACAGCTGACAAAATGGCCGCCAGTTAAAAAAGTGATGCCAACTTAAAGTTCTATACCCCAATAAAAAACACCCTTACTTTCAAATAAAAAAATAAATTTGAGAAAATATCCAGTAGTTTTTTTTTATAGAATTTTCAAAAAAAAAAATTATTTGGCGGACCCTGTACATTGGAACTCTACTAAGGAGTTTTTTTTCGTTATAAGATTCTACATAAGGATCTCGGTCTAAAGTCATAAAAAATACAATTGGTGGTCCTCCACGAGCCACTCACCACTTTTCGATAAGTGGGCGGCTTAAGTGAAGCTGAAAGAAGATCACCTTTTAATATTTTATTGTTTTCAGCGACGAGAAAGACTTGGATGTGTTTGACATGTTGTTTCAAGAGGACATGTGGTCACACTGCACCGATTCAGAAGGCGAGTTTGGAGAGCAATTAATATGACGTTCTTCCACCTCATTAGACTGATTTTTGGAGAGGCATGTCCTTCTTCTATACGAACAAGCCAAACACGATTGCTGGGGGAGGCACCTCTTCTTTTTACGCGAACAAGCCAAACACGACTGGTGCTTTGAAAGACGACAACAGTCGTGGTTAACATTTTGCAAGAAATAATAATAATAAATAATCTTTAAAATGTTATTGGCAGGCATTGAGTTATCAATCAAAACAAATATTTCAAAAACGCTTTATTAACAAAAAAAAACTGTGTGCTTTGTTATCTTTCCGACAACAATATTCTCTCTCTAATCCATACTAGTCTATTCTATTTGAAAAAAAAAAAAAACACACACACACGGAGTTTATTATTGTAATTTTACCGGTTGTTCTTCGTTCAGCTGATTTGTAGTGATTCTCAAGTGGCCGCTTCTACACTTGTGAGCTGTAATGTGATTACGATTATTAATACGTTGTTGTATCTGCCGTGCAGCCCTCTTGTCCGTGAAGTTTATTTAGTAAATCGAATATCTGTTTAAGAGCTAAATAAAAAAAAACAAACAACAAATAAATTCATGTGGACGGGATGAGAAACCGAATTGTAACATCTGGAGCGGAAGCAAAACGTTTTGAAGTATTCGAAAGAAAACAAAACAAATACAGGAACTTGAAATCGAAATCGACCGCAATAAATGTTTGTTGGTGTTTGTAAGATTAGCGAGTAGAAATAATATTTGGCATTTATTATGTGAAGGCGCGTTGCTGGGACACACTGGAGCAGAATCAGGTCATTGAATGTAATTAGGGGAATATTATCCGGTAGAGAGGTACCGATTTAATATGACACGGAATGTTAGTAATAAGTGAGGGATTTGGTGTGTTTAATTGTTGGGAATGAACAACGCCCAATGAACTTTAACTACACAAGGCAACAAAATCGAAAGAAAAAAAATTGAAAGGCTTGAAAATGTACTATACAATTTTGATGTATTGTGTACAAAAATGGTCCAAATTCTTCAAATTCTACGGAGGTTTTTTTTTTAAAAAAAAAAATTCAAGAAATATGGTCCAAATTCTTCTAATTCTATGGAGTTTTGTTTAAAAAAAATGTCAACATTTCTGTTTTTGCAAAGAAATAGAAATAAGAATAAAAATCAACAAAACATAAACAAACCTGAAAAACAATTTTAGTAAAATTATAATTTTTTTAGACGTTTCTTTACATAATACACATTCTGTCCTATGAACCAAATTTACTTTTTCGGAAAGGGGATAAAAAATAAAAATACACGTGTATCGGCGATTTTCATGTACACGTCAGAATTTTTTTTTTTAGGTTTGAGGTATAAAGCTCTTAGTGGCCTGTGTGAAAGCCTTTGGACCGATTTTTAACCCTTTTTCAGTGATCCAATCGAGCTGATTTTTGGCAGGCAGACTCGTGGAAATGTCTATATCACGTCAAATTTTTTAAAAACAACTTTTATCAATTCTCAGATTTTCCCCAATTTTTATTATTTTTGAAAAAAAAATATTTTTTTCACTTTTCTTAGCAAAATTGAAGAGACTCCAAATTTTTAAACTACTTAAGCGTTACGAAAAAAAAATGTTTTTTGAACTGAAACCTTAAAAACCATATAAAAAAAAAAAATTAGGAAAATCCGATAATTGATAAAATTCTATTTTTTAAAAAATTTGACGTGATACAGACATTTCCACGAGTCTGCCTGCAAAAAATCAGCTCGATTGGATCACTGAAAAAGGGTTAAAATCGGCCCAAAGGCTTTCACACAGGCCACTACGTGCTGACGTGTACATGACAATTGCCGATACACCTGTATTTTTATTTTTTCCCCTCTTTGTGCATTTGGTTCATAGGACAGAAAAAAATCTATTTTTTGTAACACGGTGGTTTAGTAAAATTATAATTTTTTTTAGACGTTTCTTTACATAATTAATGAAAACTCAAAAAGGTTTAGGCCCATTATATCAGTACCGGATAATTAGCCGGCACATATACTGCCAGTTAACCATTTCAATTTTCTCATGTATCCGTTAAGTTAACCAGCTGACAAATGGTAAGCAAGGCAACTCTACGGAGTTCATAAATGTGATGTAGTTGGCAACGCTATAGTACAATCAGCTGTTCAATTTTATTATTGTTTGAGCACAATAGTAGAGAAATTTCCAAACGATGAAAAACGGCATAGCGGGAAACAATTTTTATTTTTTGCACAACCTTGTCATGTTGAACATTAGGAGGAACACAAGATGGTTGTTGAAATTTATTTTTTTTATTAATGGTTCTTAGGCAGTGCGAAAAATATTACCAGTTTGCGGTTTTCGTTACGATAAACGACTAAGTAGATATTGAGAAAATTAAAATGCATTAACTGGCAGTATATCGTTGCGATAAATTACAAACGGACATTGTCCACGAAAACTTGGAAATTATTAAAATAAACTTAAAATGTACATAACATTTAATCGATTTATACATTGTGTTTCAATCGACTTAGTAGTTTTGGAGTTATAATAAAAAATGTAAGCAAAAAACATATTTTTTTATGTGAAAATATTTTATTTTTAAAACATGTTAATGCAAGAAAATGGGATATCGATCATAGGAGTAGATTTTATTCACACTTAACTGAATTCGCACATATGTATAGGACTAGCGTTGCGAACTGCCCTGAATTCGCCTGAATTTTTCAGATTTTTTTTTATCTTGTCCAGGTTTCGGGAAAAATTGTATTTATTCAGGAAAATACATGTATTTCCTTGACTAATCCAAAAAATATTGCAAAGCAAAAAAAGTAATTTAAACAAACAATATAAAAAAAAAATAAAAAATATATTTTCAAAAAAGTAAGTGTATTTTCACTAAAGAAAAAGAGTGAATTTGAAATGTTATATTTGTTTTGTTGTTTTTGTAATATATTTAGTTCGTTTTTAAATAGAAAAAACTAAAGATAAAAGCATAAATTATTTTTTTGTATTTGTTCAGGATTTTTGTTTTGAATTCACAATATGTTTGGTGAGTGTCCAGTAGTTTTACATTATCAGATGTCAACCCATCTGATTAACAGATCTCGTTATGTTCTGCAGTTTTATTATACCATTTTCTACAGTGCTTTTAAATATGCGATACGTTCAATTAATTGTGAATAAAAACGTTACGCAGGCATCGATTTTCATGATCCATATCGACTGTAATTCATATGATATGTAGCTACACTACAAATAAATAAAATTTAATACTTTTGGATGCATTTTTTTTCTTTTTTAAAAAAAAATATTTTTCATGGTCCATATTGACTTTAATTCATATGATAAATATGACAAATATATTAAATTTAATACTTTTGGTTGTTTAGGACATTTTAAATTTAAAAAAAAAAAAAAAAAAAATAAAAAAAAATATTTAAAAAAAAATTATTTTTAAAAAAAAAATTTAAAAAAAGAAGATTTAAAAAAATATTAAAAAAAAAATATTTTTGTAAAAAAAAATATTCTTTTTTAAAAAGGTTATTTGTTGCCGAACAATTTGTTTTTAAACAACAACGGGACGACATACCACAATTGAAAAATTATTTTCCCTTACCCATGACAGTGGAGAAAGATAAAGAGATTGCGATATTTGGTCACCAACAAAGCAGAATGTAATGACCACAAGTGGCAGACGATTTCAGCAATTTGATCTCAGCCTGGCTGAGGAGGCGATGGCGAATCCAGAGTCTCAGACAGTTTTTGGTAAAGTTGGCATAGTTAAAGTCCTTTCCATTAATCAGCTGGTGGTACAATTCTTGGGCAAAAATCTCAATGTTGCCGACAATTAAATTGTTTTCGAAATGAATGTTAATCTGATTCCGTCTTTCAATTTCGATGAAATTGTATCCCGCATAGGATGTTTTTTTACCTTTTCAAGAAATAAAAAAAATTACAATTTACCGAAAATTTACGGACTTTGATTTTGCCACGCATTGCCATCTTCATTGTTAGATAACATTTTGTTTATTTTCTCTCAATCGAAGTAGTATCAGAACTAAAAATAAAAAACGTTCCTCCACAAAAACACTAGTCAAAATAAATAAACAGACTAAATAAACTAAAGATGACAATTTGTGTATGCAAATTATCGATAAACAGTCGATGTCGTTGTCACATTGATTCTAAATGCCAAGTTGGGATTGAATTGATGTCGACGACGAAAAGTAGTGACGTTGACTCAAAAACGACGTCGACTCGCTCAATGAGGACTGATGGACTTTTCGACGATCACGACCTGGTTTTCGATATCCAGTTGAGCAAGTTTTGCGAAATGAAAATGCGATCGTCAGGAAACATGATTTTCGAGAGAACTATTTCTGTTAAAGTAACATATTATTCAAAAACAGATCTCTAGATGAACCACTCGGCACACTCTATGCCTTACAGCAATTTTGCATTGAAACATGTCAGATATTGGCAGATTAATTGGAAATCTGACCACTGTCTGAGATTAGGTTCCCTTAAGAATTCTCGACTTTTTTTTTGCAAATTTATACCTCCCACAAACATTTTTCCAAAGACTGGTGCCATTGGAAACCTGAGGCTTATTCGGATTGGACTGCCTGTTATTTATTTGCAGAAGTTTTAATAAAAAAAACTGTTCTCTACAAATCTGAGTAAAAATATATGTAAAATCTAAAAATGTTCATTGGCTCCTCATAAAAGGCATTTGAGTCATTCTCTTTTTTTCAACGTGGACCTGAGTTTATCATTCTTTTTTTTTTAAAGTCGGCCCAAAATCATCCTCCTCCCATCTGTTGTATTTTAAGTAGCCTTCATTGGGGCTAAATTCAAAATTCACTTTGATCGCTAATTAAGTGATTTGCATTCTTTCCCGAAAAAGATATACAATTATAATAAGATTACTTAAAACAACATTATGTGTTGTGTAACTGTTAAAAATGTCTGATGCGTTTTTTTTTTTTTGCTTCTTCAATTTTATGTTGGCGTATTCAAGTGATCTGTACCGAAAACAATAAAAAAAAGTGTTAAATTTATACGAATAACAGAACGCGTTATTCAACAACTGAACTGGATTTGCCGAACGCACACAACGCTTCTTCAAACTAATTAGCATTTTAATGATAAAATTAATTTGAATTACATTCGGAATTCTTTTCTTAGTTTGCATTCAAAAAAGAAGAGAAAGAATAAAATAATGACGACATTAACAATAATCGTAATATGAGGTAACACACGTATGATGATGAAAGGTTAGTGACTTTGTAGGGGGATTTCCCCATATTAACTTGATTTAAATGGCATTTAGAAGATTGTGTTTATAGGACCGGCATGAAGGGCTTTCATTATTTGAAACGGGGAATCTTATGTAACCACCATAAACAAATTTCAAAATATTTAATAACTCGTCATCTGTCCGTTCACAGAGTTCTTATTTTTAAAACCTAAGCATTACACTTTTGATTATTTTATTATGGAGATTTAATGGGCCGAGGCAGGAAATGTGTCACCGACCAGACTGGCTGAGCCAGACGGCCTGCTGTGATGGTCGCACCTTCCATTCGAACCGTAAACATGTCGAACTTATTTAGTTTAATATTTAATTAAGGAAAGATTCCCTGTGATGTTTACAGCAATTTTGTGCAGATTGACCGGCATTGTTGTGAAAGACGGTCGACGGTTAATGTAATCATGTGACAACCTGTTGATAACTCCTGCTGACTTTTGGTGGAACATAAACATGTTGTCGCCTTTGAATTATTCCTCGGCATGCATGTGTTAATACAAAAAGAAGAAGAATAAAACGATGACATTTTTTAAATGTCATTGACAACATGGGAAATATAGAGGGAGATACACTTGGTGTCTTTCCTATAATGAAGAAGTTAGGGTCTGTTAACTAGGTTCTCATGGTGTATGATGGACTAGACAAAACTCGTTATTTTTTTTGGGGAAATAATTGACAATGTGGTCAGAAGGAATGGTTTCAATGGTGAAATTGTCAAAGTCATCCAAATGATGCGAATGGTCAAACTGGTCACAGTGATACAAATTATATTTGCCCAGAATGGTCAAACTGGTAAAATAGTTGAAAATGATCACAATGACTAAAAGGTTCAAAGTGCTCAAAATGGTTAGAATGATCAGAAGGTAAAAATTATGAAAATGGTCAGAATGCTCATAACGATCAGAGTGGTAAAAATGATCAGAATGTTCAATGTGGTCTGAATGGTCAAACAGGTAAGAATTGTCCCAAAATTATCAGAATTGCCAAAAAATGATCAGAATTAAATAATTTAAGCGAATATTCATACACTGGAAAAGGATTCATCAATTTGATGAATTGTTACATGAATTTAATGAATTTGGACATTATTTTCAATATTTTTTCTTCAAGTCTGAACATCAGTTTGATGAACATGGTACATCAATTTGATGAATATTGTACATAAATTTTATAAAAAATTTACATCAATTTTATGAAAATTATACATCAATTTTATGAAAATTATACATCAATTTTATGAAAATTGTACAATAATTTTATGAAAATTTTACATCAATTTTATAAAAATTTTACATCAATTTAATGAAAATTGTACATCAATTTTATGAAAATTATACATCAATTTTATGAAAATTAAACATCAATTTGATCAGCATTGTATATCAGTCTGATGGATATTGTACATCAGTTTGATCATCATTGTACATCAATTTATGAACATTGTACATCAACTTGATCAACATTGTACATCAATTTTATGAAAATTGTACATCAATTTTATGAATATTGTACATCAATTTAATAACAAATTTACATCAATTTTATGAAAATTATACATCAATATTATGAAAATTGTACATTAATTTTATGAAAATTGTACATCAATTTTATGAAAATTATACATCAATTTTATGAAAATTATACATAAATTTGATCAGCATTGTATATCAGTTTGATGGACATTGTACATCAGTTTGATCAACATTGTACATCAATTTGATAATATTGTACATCATTTTTATAAACATTTTACATAAATTTTATGAAAATTATACATCAACTTAATCAACATTTTATGAAAATTGTACATCAATTTTATGAAAATTGTACATCAATTTTATGAAAATTATACATTAATTTTATTAAAATTATACATCAATTTGATCAGCATTGTATATCAGTCTGATGGACATTGTACATCAGTTTGATCATCATTGTACATCATTGTACATCAATTAAATAAGCATTATATGTACATCAATTTGATAAACATTGTACATCAATTTGATAAACATTGTACATCAATTTGATGAACAATGTACATCAATTTGATAAACATTGTACATCAATTTGATGAAAATTGTATATAACTTAATTTCTATAAAAAAAAACATTTCCATTTTGGAAAATTTCTGAAGAAAATAAATCATTCCTATTTCCCAAATAAAAATATTGTATTAAGCTAATATGAACAAAAAAAAAAGGCACTAACAAAAAAAGATTGGCTTTTTTAAAAAATGTCAGCTGAAATATGGGATTTTGATTGACAAGTTAGTTATCATTGAAAGTCGGCTGGTGGGAAAAGCATAACAACGAACAGAGATTTTTTACACTAAACTGAACTACTTCTTTCCACGAAGGAGCAGACGGGGAACTTCACCGAAATCAGTGAGCTCTACATGACACAATTTGTACAGTTGCTGGTCGGGGGCTACTGGTTCTAGAGAAGTTTTACATGGTGAAACGGAAACGGAATACTGAGGCGAGAATGAACGCTCTATGGGTCTTTTATATCTGCAGATAGATATAAGCGAAAAGGATATATTGATCGATCGTCAGACATATCCATACTCACATATTGTGGCCTGGTATGGTGGACAGCATCTCAAATCTCTCTAATTTAACTGAGATCAGCTGCCCAAGCAGGTCTAGAAACAATACTCAGTATCCCGCCCATAGAAGTCTATCGGGGGGAATTTGCTCTCCGTCTAAGACAAATCTACATGCTCAAAAAACCTCCATGGGCACAGCTCTATAATTGAAATAGGGTAGGACCGCAAAATAAAACACAAGATTAACTACATGTTTTTTCTGGGGCTGAACATTGTCAAATGTCAAAAAAAACATTTTTAAATTTTACTACAAATAAAAAAAATGTAATAAATTAAGATTTGACTTTCTAATAAAGACCGTTCTCTTTCATATGGGCCAAATTTGGTAGAAATCGGTAAGAGCAAGATTTTTAATAAAGACTAAAAAAATTAAAATAGAAAAGATAGCAAACATTTATACAATTATAAAGAAATGTTTTATAAACTTTTCGAGAAAGAAAATGTTTGGTACGTATTAAATATTCAGAGCCACAGGTTAACAAACTTCACTAACCATCTCAACTACGGTTTACCGAAAAACTTGGATGACATAAAAAAAACAACAATGAACACCACATATTTTGCACTCTTGACCAAACAAAAATATGTGAATATTCCCAATATTAGAGGGAATCTGTGTATGTTGAGGTCAGTGGTGAAGGAAATGTCTATCGGTTTCGGTAACATCGAATACACTCGCACAAAATACTAAATTCCAACTAATATCAAATATCAAAGCAAATCATGTAGCAAACATGATTTCTCTGATTTCACAGGCAGTGGTGTGTAAATCGATAGCAGACTTCAATATGTGTCGGTTTTAATGCGGCTTTTTGTAAATGGCTTTTCCTGCCGAATTTTCTAAGAAAAATAAGCCAATGACGCTAACGGTCCGAACGGTTATTTTCTGGGGATAGGAAACCTGGAACACGTGCGAGTTCTCCTATGTGCAGATGCGGCCGTTTTGCTTGTTAACTTTGTCAGTAATTATGATTTTTCGGCCCAAAACTGAGATACGCTTTACAAATTGGTACCTTGTATATCCCATAAAATGCGATTTCCGAATTATCGAAATCTTCCATTTTTTTTTTCAAATTAAATTTCAATAATCGAACTAAACCATCGCTTATTCTTTGCTCCATAACACCTGCTGCTATAATGCCCACCACTGTAAATCTATGGATCTCCTTTTATTCCAAAAAAAAATTCAGCCTTTTATTAAGAAAAAGAAAAGAAAGACACACACATTTCGGTAATTCGATACTCAACCACCAACTAAATACCAAAAAGAAGAAGACGAAGGCAAAAAAACGCACAACAACTGCACTCCCTTGAAAGCCATGAGGTGTAAATGAATTTCTTGGAAAATTGAACAACATTTAAAAATCAATAACAAGACCGATAAATATATGCACAGATCAAAGTGTACCTGCAGGCATACTTACGTATGTAGTGTTTTTTTCTTTTTTTTTGTCAGTTTTGGTATTCAAATATTTTACATTTTAGTTGCGGACCAAAAAAAAAAAAAAAAAATCCAAATCCAAACAGAAACTTTCGATTTTTTGTTTGGAGTCGTTGGCTGTGTTTGGTCACTCCGAAGTCCATGAAAAATGAAATAGAATTTCATGAAAAATTGTACTGCAACAGTTCACAGCCACAGCCAAAGTTTGTCATTTACGGTGCAGTGCAAGAATGACTTGCATGACAAACAAAAGAAGGAAACACACAAAGCAACAAAACAAGTGGTACTGGTTTTTCTCAACTGTGGAACTCTGTAATCCACTTTATAAATCTTGAACAAAGCGTGGGGTAATAAATGTTAATGACATTAACAATTTTTTTTTTTCTTTTCTTAATTGCCCAGTTGGAAATTTTTCCGATGGGCAAATGATTGTTACTAGCCAGAGAAACGCCGTCTCTGAACTAGTCTATTTATTTCCCAAATGTATCAATATTCAAAGTAAATTATACAAATGGTATTTGCTTATATTCGAAATGTTCCCAACCCTATTTCGTTCTAATCATGGGGAGGGGAAATTCCATTTTGGCAATTTGTCAAAATATCGACCACGATCATTCACATTTCAAGTGTACACCTCAGAATTGACAAAACAAAAATTGGCAAAATTTGCTGACATTGTTATGTGAGACGAATTGTGTTGTCGCATTTAATGACTCACTAATCGTTCTTTTAAGTCCATTATGGCTAATATTATATGTATGTCCGTTGACACGTTCTAGGGGGAGGCAAGCCATCGACAATCGAAACAAACAAATAGTAATATGATCCGTGGAAGTTACACATGTATTTTGAATAAAAAAAAAACAGGGATTTTGTTGAACATTTTAATAATTTTCGTAAACCTGTGATAGAGTTGTAATCGGATTGAAGTGTTCTTCTGACAACTTATGACAACATCGGAAACATGCTAACAGTTGCTGAATTATCATGGTTTCGAATTCGTATGAAATGGAAAAAAACCCCAGCTCAGAAATAATACGCATTTAAGACGCGGTAGACAAAGTTGTCTAAAGAAAGGGTTATTTGAATAACTCGATATTAAGAAGGAACATTTTTTGAAAATTTCTCAAGCAAAATTTATTCCAATTTTTTCTACCCAATTGTTGTCATCTTTATTTGCCAACCATCTGATAAACAGATAATGGCAAGGGATAATGCCTTGGAAATATTCTCAATTAAGTGTTTCCAAGTAGGTTCTGAATAGCGCGCCGCGGAGCACAATGGTCCAGAATCAAATTCCCTCGGCCAAAAGTCCAAAAATTTTGATCTAGTAAACATTTTTCGATCAATATATTTAGATTTCTTAAACTATATTTGAGGAGATATTTTTCCCCCCCTCTCAAGCTGTTGTCAAAAAATAGTTTCTAATGTTTTGGATGTAAAAATATAGATGTTTCCTTTAAATTTTTCGATTTGGGCATTTTTGGGCGATAGTACAGGCAAATAAACTCCGATTGGGATATCATTTAGTATTAGGAGAAAGTAAATAAGCCAATCTTTGAAGCACCGTACTTTATTGAAGCACCGTAAATTTAAAAAAAAAAATCAAAATTTTTTGTTTGATTTAAAAAAAAAAATTTCTGTGACTAAAAAAAACCATTTTTTTCAGTTTTTCTTGTGCGATTTTTTTTTAAAAGAATCCCTTTTTTGGGTTATATTTGAAAAAAAAAACTTTTTTGTTGTGATTTAAAATTGATTTTTTACAAAAAATCCCTTTTTTGTGTGATTTTTACATCAGCTTTTTGGTGTAATTTTTTAAAGAATTCCTATTTTTTGTTTAACAAAATCAAAGAATATTTTTCTGAGATTTTTAACAAAAAAAACTTGCCCACTAATTACGAAAGGGGGGAAATATGCATAGGGACTCCAAAAAAATCCCTCAAAATAAAAAAAAAAAGATTTTTCTTAACAAAGCTGTTTTAAATTTTTATCAATTTTTTTTTAATTTTTGAAGAAAAAAAAAAATTTTTGTGTAATTTTATAAAAAAAAATCAAAATTTTTTGTGTGATTTAAAAAAAAAAAAAATTTTTCCTTTTTTTCAAAAAAAAAAAACTTTTTTCTGTGACAAAAAAAAACAATTTATTCAGTATTTTTTTAAAAAAAAAAAAACAAGAAACAAAAATTTTTTTGGTGTGATTTTTAAAAAAAAAACTTTTTTGGTGTAATTTTTACATCACCTTTTTTTAAAAAAATCCTATTTTTTGTTTAACAAAATCAAAGAATATTTTTCTGCGATTTTTAATAAAAGAAAAAAACATTTTTTTCTGCGATTTTTTAAGAAAAAAGTCCATTTCCTGCAATTTAAAAAAAAAAACTATTTTTTCTGCGATTTTCAAAAAAAATAATTTTTTTTCCGTGATTTAAAAAAAACTTTTTCAGTGATTTTGGTGCGATTTTTACAAAAAAATTCCTATTTTTTTTTTAAAAAAAAGCTAAGAATATTCTTTAAATCTTTTTTGTGATTTTTTAAAAAAAATCTTTTTTGTGTAATTTAAAAAAAAATCATTTTTGTGTAATTTAAAAAAAAATCTTTTTTGTGTATTTTTTTTTAAATCCCTTTTTTATTTTTTAAAAATTCTTCTTGTGCGATTTAAAAAAAAACACTTTTGTGCCAATTTTTGAAATTTTCTCAACAGTAACCCTGGTATTGACTGACATTCACTCACTCGGTCTTTGTCATTTTTTGTTTGTTTTTACCATTTTCAATACATATTTAGATTAATGTATTCAGTTTATTAGTCTGATCAATCTTATTCACTATTAACACGCTTCTTTGCACAGTTTCTTATAACCATCGATATCCACATCAAAAATATGGCAATATCCATGTACGGAGGCCATCCATTCAATTAATCAGTTGTATTTAGTCAATAGTGTTAAATTATGAAATTTGTGACCAAACAACTCACATTAAGACCATTTTTGGTAATCAAGGTCCGACGGTTATTTGTGATCCCAAGATGGGTAATGTTTTGATCAAATTAATTGGATTAGAAATAAATGAAGGCAAGTAGTTTTTAAAATCAAAAAGAAATACAGTGAGCGGGGATCTTATCGGAACCACTGAAATCGTTGTATGCAAGGAGTATTTTCATTTCATTTATTGATATTCCAAAAGTAACCGAGCCTTTAGGCCGGATATAGTTACAAAATCTACACCCAGCGTGGATTCAAGACCTCAAAGATAGAATTCGTGAGGCTATCGAGGACATAGGGCATCGAGGACAAGGGAACTTTGCAATTTGCTTATGGAAAATTTCATAAAAAGGATATGGTCCTGTAAGCATGGTTGTGGTGGCCATGTGGCTGATGTTGTTTTTCATTATCAACCGCATACCTTCCTTTTTATTATGAAATAAACATCCGATCATTTATCTCAAAAAAATTCCATTTTTCTTTGAATACTAAAATAACACATGTCAAACAGTAGCAATATTGGACTATAAATACATTTTGGCGGAAGTTTTAATTTTTTTGAGAACCGAGATTGCCAACTTTGGGCTTAAGCTTGAACACAGTTTTTCGAATTGGCCTACTGTGCGTTGGTGGCAAGGCGTCGTCTTGCAGATGATTAGTTCGAAGGCGCTTCTGCCCGACTCTCTTTACAATTACATTTAAATCAGAACAGTAATTTCCAAAAAAAAAAAACATAATTTTTGGCCAACTATTTCTGCGAATGCCCCCAATGTGTTTGGTGTTTTTCTATTCAAAATTTCTTGCGAACGGAACGTGATTCTCCATTCCAACCGATGATAATAATAACACTCTGCGACAAATGGTAAGGGTCAGTGATCGGTTTGGAATGAAACCACCGGGGAAAGTTATATTGGTAAAAAAAAGTCATACGTGTTCCAGCGTTTCGCTGGTTCTCATCTAGGAATCGAGATATATCGATTTGAAGTTAGTAAGTATCGTATAGGGGAATTTGTCACGTTTTAGGCTCTTTTGTTTGACATAATTTAGAAAAATTAAGAATTACAATTCCTCTAATCTGTTCTTAAACCGTTTTCCTACTTAAGCAACAGTTTCGCAATTATAAATAAATGTATGAAAAAAAAAAATATTTTTGCCTAAAAATTAAAATTTTTTTTTTTTTAATTCATAAAAAATCCAAAACGGTAAAGAAAGAAAGGGGAGCAAAAAAACGAAAATAAATGTATTTAAAAAAAAAATAAAAAAAAAATAATAATTTTTTCTTCATGCGCTTATTTTTAACTTGGAAACTATTACTTGTAAAGGAAAATAATATATGAACAGATTAAGGGAATTGTAATTCTTGGTTTTTTAAAATTTATTTCAGCTAAATCGGACGAGTGGTTCTCGAGTTATGTCAAACAAAAGAGCCTAAAACGTGACAAATTCCCCTATACGATACTTACTAACTTCAAATCGATATATCTCGATTCCTAGATGAGACCCAGCGAAACGCTGGAACACGTATGACTTTTTTTTTACCAATATAACTTTCCCCGGTGGTTTCATCCCAAACCGATTGTGGCTGTCGCACAGTGTAATAATAATGGCCGGGATGTTTTTTTTTTACTTGGCAGTGTGAGTAGTCAAAGCAAAAACTTGTGGTTAAATTCAGCCGGACCAAATCATATAAGATCGCAGAACATTATTTTGAGTTTTTGCAAACGCAATGACAAAATGAATGTACAATCCACCGCAGCGTGGCTTGTATAAAAAAAACCCTTCTCTATGACTGATATACGGCAGGGGAATTTATTCACGATGGCGGCAATTTCATAAATAGGTATTTTAAACAAAATAAATTCCATTTTTGGTCCATTTCGCGATCTCATGTTTATCATAAAATAGTGGTACTGAAATACAATTTATCCTTTACAAAAAACCTTGGATGAAATTTAATTTTCGATAAATGGGTATTTTCAAGAAAATTCAATTTTTGGTCCCTTTTGCGATTTCATGTTTATCTTAAAATAGAGCTACCGAAATACCATTCATCCTTTATAAAAATCTTTGGATTAAATTTAAGTTTCTTTTGCGTTTTTTTTTTGACAATCGCTCTAACAACTTTTAAAAATTATAACTGACCGACTTTTTTCCCCCCATTTTGTATCTCCCATTTTTTAGGCTCTTAAATTATCCAAAATCCACCAGCAACTGCTGCATTCTATCACATGTTCATAAATCTTTTGTATATTGGTCATTTTAAGTAGACATTCCAAAAATAAATCACGATGCACTTACACTTTTACTCCTCCTGAAGTTAAACAGCCGCGTGGTACAGCAAAGTGGCAAACAAACAAAAGACGACGAACAAGAAGTCTGGGACGACGAAATCCAGAATATAATTCACAAAAGCAAATCACACTCTGCGATGGCGTTTAAAAGTGTAATGACCACTTACAATTTGCAAAAGAAAAAAATATCACAAAAAAAATCGTTTATTTTTTTTGTGTGTGCGAAATGTAAATCACACGTACGTACTTTCGATCATATACACCGAAATTACATTAAAAACACTGAATGTTTTTTTTTTTCCTTTTTTGTATTTTTGGCTTTTGTCGAATTCCGTAATCACCACAATAAACTAAACATTTCGCATATCAAGAAAAAACGTTGAACCCTGGTCAGAAAGCCGAAAGACAACATGCGGGAAGTAAAATACAAATCGAAACTGACAACTGGCTGATATTAAAGAAATGCAAATGCACTCGCGCTGAGATGATGATGACAATTGCCTCTGTGGCTGATGACAGTTTTTGTGGATGTTATCTCATTGACGGGACAAATAAATTATATTTCATTATTATTTTTTCCCCGTCAGAAAAATATTCAGTGTACTTTTCAGGAATTTCGTTTTTTTTTCCGTTATTTGACAAAATTTGTCTTTTTTTATTTTTTAAAAAAAACCGTTACTCTTTATATATTTAAGCTTTAAATAAAATGATGATTTTATTAATCGGTTTTCACTTAAACTAATTTACGGATGCCTTTAAATTATTTTTCTTGTTTGAAAACAAAAACACGCACTAAGATTTTCAGTAAACTTTAAAATCTTTTGTAATTCACAAACACAAAAATAAATATTTTGGCTTTTATGTTTCGATGTTCGACAAGAAAGACGGCGACGCACCGATTCAGACGTCCATTCACGCGCAACGTTTTGGAAGAACTGAAAAACTGATCATGTCTTGGTCATAACCTGAAACTCTGAAACTGAAAGTTTCATGTTGGGGAGCATGCTGATCATGTCGAACATATTCGATGCGAACATTGGCAAGCTGAAAGAAAAACTTGCTCTTTACTTTTGCTTAGTGTTGGTGCAGTGTTGTGGTGTTGCTAAACAATATGTTTTTTTTTTATTTCAAGAAAAATCCAAATTGGTCTAGTCTATTCGAAAGCGCAGATACAGGAATACCTCGCCTAGTACTGCTTCGATCTGTGTGGTCTCTATATAGTAAGGTTTTGAAATTTTGAAAAAAAAAATATTCTTTGAAAAAATTTTACTTAAAAAAATAATAAAATTAAATTTAAAAAAAAAAATATTCCTTGTTCTTAAAAAAATAATAAAATAAAATTTAAAAATATCCAATATTTTTTTTAAAATAAAATTTTAAATTTTTGTTTTAAATAAAATAAAATTTCCAATTTTTGTTTTAAATAAAAAAAAATTTCCAATTTTTTTTTAAATAAAATTTACAATTTTTTTTTACATAAAATTTAAAAAAAAAAATTTTTTTTTAAATAATATTTTAATTTTTTTAAATAATAATTTTTTTTAATAATATTTAAAATTTTGTTTTTAAATAAAAACTTCAATTTTTTTAAATAAAATTTTAAATTTTTTTAAATAAAATTTTAAATGTTCTTAAATAAAATTTAAAATTTTTTTAAATAAAATTTAATTTTTTTATATAAAATTTTAAATTTTCTTAAATAAAATTTTAAATTTTTTTAAATAAAATTTTATTTTTTTATATAGAATTTTGAATTTTTTGAAATAAAATTTTGAATTTTTTGAAATAAAATTTAAAATTTTTTTAAATTAAATTTTCAATTTTTTTAAATTAAATTTTCAATTTTTTTAAATAAAATTTTATTTTTTTATAAAAAATTTTGAATTTTTTTAAATAAAATTTTAAATTTTTTTAAATAAAATTTTCAATTTTCAATTTTCAATTTTTTTAAATAAAATTTTCAATTTTTTTAAATAAAATTTTCAATTTTTTTAAATAAAATTTTCAATTTTTTTAAATATTTTAAATTTTTTTGCTTTCTTCCCGCCATTGACGGAATGTTCGCATCGAACATGTTCGATGTTGTGTTTATATTTATGTAATGTCGTCGACAGTTGTTCGCTGGTTGGTAGGTTTCCAACGAATGCAAACGCGAACGGAATGTTTTTTAAAACAACTGTTTTACTTTTTGCTGCCGCTGCTGCTGCATTTTTGTTGAATGTTTACAGTAGTATTTGTTGTTGCTACTGTTGCTTTTTATTTTCAAAATTTGAATTTTATTTTGAATTTGAATTGTATTTAATTTGAAATTGTTTGGGGTTTTATATTTACTGCAGTTCTCACTTTTTTTTTTGGCTTATACTGAATTCATGCAAGAGATAAACATAATAGATAAATAAATGATAAAATTATAGAGTGCAGAGCAGCGTTGTCCAAAAACAATATTTTTTTTGTTAATTCCAGTCACAGAAGTTTTTGAGTTTTCATTTCAAAAATAAAATGTTTTTAGTTCTAATTTGATGTGCAATTTTTTTGTTTGTTTAACTGCCATATTTTCCATTTTGTTTTTGGGAATCTTACAGAAACTTTTTTTTAAATTTGTAAAATACAGTCCGGTTATAACGAACTCATGGGGACTCGATAAGTTGGTTCGTTATAAGCAAAGTTCGTTATCCAGGGTAAAAAAGGGTAGAAGCAAAACTCTTGGGACTTAAAAAAGTGTTCGTTATAACCGGTATCGACTGTAGTAAAACAACTAATGATGATAAAGTTTTAAGTAATTTAGACGATAATACTGTAAGAACAAACGATAGTCAATAAAGTGTTTCGCAGGGTTTTTTTTTCAAAATATCTTTAAGGAACGGACAGTGAATTCCTCTGAAACCAATGAGTTGTTTAAAGTTGGCTCGGAACGGCTTAAGATTTTTCTTAGACAAGTTTTACATGGCTTAGAGATTTATCTTACTTGCCACTCACAATTTTCTTAGTTCTAAAAGTTATAACTTCTTCACATGTTGTGTGAGGATTAAATGGGGATCACAGGTCGAAACAGCAAATCCCATTAAATGCTTTACCACATCTTTTAACAATCGCATCATCAGCATTTCTAACTTTTCTATGATTTCTAATAGGCTTCCATATCTGGCCCGGCATCTAATTACCAACGACCACAAATTCTCCCATTCCCCGCTAAAATGAAATGCATGTCAAGTATGAGATTTTGTTCTATTCTATTTTGTAGGGACAAATAAAATTCTTGTAAACTGATAATTTAATTGTTAATTGTTTACCTTAACCATGTAATGCACGGCATTCGGAATTATAGTTTTTATTTTTGTTGTTGTTGTGTGACTGTCCTTCATTCCACTTTAATCGTTACATCAGAAAAATATCGATAGATGTCTTGGTCATTGTCTCGATCTGATCGTACGTAGACGGTAATAATCGACATTATACAAATAGTTTTCTCACCATAAATGCAACCGGTATGAAGCACTTGTATTACCAATTTGATACACCAGCAGAAGACAGCAACAACAGCATCGGCCACAACGCCTTACATCTCTGCCAGACTAACCAACAACGAGCAAATGTGTCTTTTACACAGTGGTGATAAACACGTACGACATTTGGATGGTTAAATGCTCGGATTGTCAGATGCATGCCGTAGATACTTTAGAATAGCACACAGCACAGTGGGGGCGAATGTTTATGAAATTTGTGCAATTTGTAAAATTGGTTTTATGAAAATGAAGCAAATTTTGTAGAAACCGTGGAGAAGGAGGGCCAAGTGCGGAAATGGTGTTTTATGAACTCGCCGGAATTGAATGCCACCCCTGTCGGATTTACCATGCAGTATGAGTTTGCTAGAGATTGGAGGCCAGAGGCACAGCTATGGATCCCAGTTCATTTGGAATCTGTAGGGTGGTCCATATCGCCTGCTCTGCAGTTTAGTGGAAAAAATGTCTAAGGGGACATTTTTGTGGGAGGTACCAGAATGTTCTTCTCTGGCCTGAAATTAAACATCGAGGTCGTTTCACATTCGAATATATGAACCCAGAGACGCACAGGGACACATCAATTCTGTATGTGATTTACAGTGAATCGATCTAATTTGTGTGGTCAAAGGTTGTAACAGCCTAAGTTTTTAAATGTTTTGAGTTTTTTATCTTCACTGAAAATCCGGATTCGGTATTTTTTTTTTTTTTTTAACTTTCTTACAGATTCTCAGGCAAAGATATTCAGCCCCATTATGAAAACCCGTATTCAGCGTATTTGTGTAAAAAAATATTTTATAAGAAGTAAGTAAAATAATAATCCCGATTATGGAAACTCCCTGGGAGATAATTCCCGGGGAATTCATTTTTTTTTTCGAGAATAATATCTTCTTTTTCTAAATAGATCGGGAGCATAATGATAAGGGAAAGACATGTTCGATTAGTCGGAGTCGGTTTTTTTGTTTGACTCCCGGTCTGTTTAGAATTGAAAAAAGTAAATCCCATGGAGTTTACATAATCGGGCTGATTATTTTACTTACTTCTTAGAAAAATAATTTTTTACACAAATACGCTGAAAACGTTGTACACTCAATTTTGTCCTAAGTTGAGTTAGGCCACTGTGGTTTGTGAACACGGGATTTTGCGTTTCTGCACAGAAAAAAAAGACAACCAAAAAATTTCAATGAAAATATTTGTACAAGAATTTCATCACTTCTCAATGAAACTTTTCGTTAATATGCTAAAAAATTTGTCAAATATTGAAACAAAGTTTGATGATATGTATCAACAAAACAATTCATCAAATATTTGGATATTTTTAATGAATTTTTTTGTTGATCCCATTTATCAAATTTCGTTTTAATATCTTAACCATAACGCAATATTGTAGGGTGTCAAAACAAATAGTTGTTGTTATGAAATCCAGTTGATAAATGATCCGTACGTTAAAATTTTCGATAGAAATCCACCCCAGCGCCATCTAGCGCGTCCATCGGCCGAACCTATCTCTCAATTAAAAATAATATGAAACTTCTGAACGCAACAACATTTTGTATTCCACTACATTCCCCCACTGTGCGATGCAATTGTAAATAGGAAAGACGACCGTTTCGGTTTCAGTTTTTTTTCCATCTTCTCTTCTTCTTCTGGGGCTGGTTGCGTTTCCTCCATTGTCTTAACAAATATGGTAAAAACTAGTTTAAAAGTGCATCAGAAGAACATACGCTGGAGCGGGAACGGGAGCGGGAGCTGAATCAACAATCTTCCATAACTGTGACGTTCTTTGTGTTTTGATGAGAAGAGACAGCGCGCGACCGAGATGTGGCAACAACATCAGTATATAGCGCGAAATGCAGCTTCTTGTTATTTTTTTTGTTTTTTACAAGCATCCACATGTTGCACAAATATTTGATGTTGTTGATTTGTTATGCACAACAAACAAACAGATGCTGTGATGGTGCGGATGATGAAGCTGCTGCTGTTACAACGACATTGTGCTATTTGCAACTTGAACTTGGTTTAGGCCCGAACAGAAAGTTTCGCCCATGACTTGACAGTTTTGTCAAGTAACAGCTTAGCTCAGCTCCGCTCTGTCCGAGCTTTAGTGGTAGATCAACTCCCCACAGTTCTATTCCGTCCGTATTCGTAATAAACGCATAAGGGTTTCAACACCACACTCGTCCATGTGACCACGCCGAGTACCCACTCATGGAAATGTTCACATACAACGACAACAACAACAAAAACACTACTTTTCCTACTCACACATGAGGCAACTGCGAGTGGTTGACTTTGTGTAGGACATGTTCGGATTTTAGAGGAAAAATCACTTTGATGTTGCTGCTGGTGCAGTGCTGTAATTCCACAGAGTCCGTCCGTCCGTCCGTCTGTTGAAAGGTTCTTCTTCTTTTTCCGCCAACCAATATTTACTCTGGGCAAATACGGTCATGTATGCATGTCATGCCATGTGTCATTTGTTTGGGTTGCACCTTAAAAGGTTCCAGAGGCATCTGAGGAAGCTGCCTGTGTCTGGGCATTAATTAGAAAACGTGCCGTGGTTTCTCAAGAGTTTTTCAGTTTTTCAATTTGAGCCACACAAAGAAAAACGACGAAGCCACGTTACATAAATATGGCAAACAATCAAATGAGTTGTTCCAGGATTCGGAGAACATTGCGATGAGGTAAGAGAGGCCAACAACACTACCTTGTGACTGTTTGTGGAAAATTTCAAGGTCTGGTTGGAAAATTTGTAATGGAAGTTGTGGGAAGTTTGTTCTTCAATTGAAATTATGCTATGGAAGAATTTTCAACAAAACGTCAAAGACGTCCGGAAATATCACAACAGATCACTAGGACTTGGACTCGGAGGTCTTTTGATATTGATCTCTGGGGTCTTGTTTTGTAATAGAGGTGACCTCTGGGGGTCTTCCTTTATAATAGAGGCGACCTCAGAGGTCTTCTAGTGACCTCTGAGAGGTCTTCCTCTCTACTAGAGACGACCTCTGAGAGGTCTTCCTCTCTACTAGAGACGACCTCTGAGAGGTCTTCCTCTCTACTAGAGACGACCTCTGAGAGGTCTTCCTCTATAATAGAGACGACCTCTGAGAGGTCTTCCTCTATAATAGAGACGACCTCTGAGAGGTCTTCCTCTCTACTAGAGACGACCTCTGAGAGGTCTTCTTCTCTACTAGAGACGACCTCTGAGAGGTCTTCCTCTCTACTAGAGACGACCTCTGAGAGATCTCTCTCTCTACTAGAGACGACCTCTGAGAGATCTCTCTCTCTACTAGAGACGACCTCTGAGAGGTCTTCCTCTATACAGGAGGTACTGCTCTCTACTAGAGTAGGCCTCTGTGTCCTTCCTATATAACTACTAGATCCGATCCTCGGGGCCTTTCTCTACACAAAGTAAATAAAATTCCGAATTGATCTTTTAATGAGATAAATGTTGCCCAGCGACCAACTGAGATGTTTTCCTTGTCACAGTCACAGCGAAACCACAAAGCTGTCTATTATCGATGGTGCTATCATCACCCAATCTCTCCCATTCGATGTACTCAAAAGCACATCATTATCTGCGATGCAAATCAAGTGTCTCTTTAAGTGGCCAATGCTGCTTGCTGCATGTTGCATATCCACCGCCATCCATCGACCATTCAGTCGTTAAACGCCTCAAGTGACGTACTCGATCAACACCTCTGACTAATTGCTACCACATATGCAGTGAATGCCGGCCAAATACGTTTCAGTGCTCTGTAATAGACCAATTAAGTCAAGAGTCATGTAATCTATAGGGGCCCCTTGGTGCAGACATTTGTTGTGCTAGCCAAGAGGGGCGGCAAATAAAAAGCGTGCACGCTTCACAATCGGACAGCACATTTCGTCGCATCTCCTTTTATACTGAACTTCATAGAAATATTTTTGTGAAATATTCAGAGATCACTGTGATCAATGCCGAGAGATATTCAAGTTTACAATAGTCCACAACATAATTTATTTATTTAATTAAATCTTTCAATGTCCGGTTCTTTTTTAGTAGCGTTTCATTGCATTGTAAAGATTTATTTTTGGATTTTTCTTTTTAAAGGTATCAAATAGAATTTACTAACATTGGTAGTTCAATTTCACTCGTGTGAAATTGAAATCTACGACAAAAATGCTGGATCCATGAAAATAACATTTTGCAAAATTTGCAATATTTGTGAAAATCGTGCAGCGAAAATATTGAGTCGTTCAACTGAAAACACCACCGCTGTAATCGAAAGCATTAAAGAAGCGAAAGTATCCGAAGATCCCTAGGGTAGTCATTGACAACCTCCTCCACTTTTCGTCCCACGCCTCCTACATCAACCATAAAGTGAAAGCTAGGAAGAAGATCCTGAGAGACTTAGCAGGCACTTCCTGTGGCAAAGGCAAGTAGACTCTGGTGGCAACTTATTTATGCTGCTACAACATGGACCTCATTCCTTAGCGAAGCTCAATGGATACATGACATAACCAGAACCATTGATTTGTGGTCTCGTCCAACAGAGGTGACACAATTCCCTCACCTTCCAACATCACATTCTGACCTGGCAGACTAATTTAATATTTCCGATATTCTATAGGCAAGAAGAACATCAACAAAATAAATGACTACCGATTATCTTAATATATATTTACCCTCGACACTGATTCACTGACTCTGTCACGCAGTACGTAGGAATTTAAATAGGCATTTTATAATTTTCTAGAAATAATAATAATAAAAAAAATAATATTTTTTTTTTGTACAGAAATTGTGTTTTCCCCTAATTTTTTTTTTACCAAAAATTTTTTTTTTAAAATTTTTGTTTTTTTACAAAAATTTTCTTTTACATTTTTTTTTCAAAAACATTTTTTTTTCAACAAAAATTTTTTTTTTTCAACAATTTTTTTTTTCCACAACATTTTTTTTTTCAACAAATTTTTTTTTCCAAATTTTTTTTTTTTAGAAATTTTTTTTTTTACGAAAAATTTTTTTTTACATTTTTTTTTCAACAAAATTTTTTTTTCCACAACATTTTTTTTTTTCAACAAATTTTTTTTTTCAACATTTTTTTTTTCCACAAAAAATTTTTTTTTTCAACAAAAATTTTTTTTTTCAACAACATTTTTTTTTCAAGAAAATTTTTTTTTCTACAAAATTTTTTTTTTACCAAAAATTTTTTTTTTAACAAAAATTTTTTTTTCGACAATATTTTTTTTTCCGTATTTCAACGGGCGCCATAGGCGCATTACAACTTACTAGTTATTAATAAACAAATATGAATTTTACCATGGCCGGTTGATCGGACGACGCAAATTGTTTTTTGTATATTTAAATCGCATTCCCGATAGCTTGGTCAGGAGGGAGATAGCAAATGAGAGTGAAAAACAATCACTGAGAAAACAATGGTATTACAAAAAAAAAGCTACAGCAAAATTATTTTTACCAACTACTGTTTTGCATGCTGAAAAGCATGTTTTCACACAAGTAAATCGCATGTTTGGAGCTTGTATCAAGCAACGCTTATTTTCTTCTAAACAAAGTCTATTGGGCGGCAAATATAACTCATATGCTAGCGTGTTTGAAAAAAAGACGCATCAAACTTATTACATTCAAGAAAGTACAATATTTGAATGCAAATAAGTCTGTATTTGTAGCTATTTTCGTACTTTTTTGTCTGCCTTTACACTCTGTAGGAGAGTAATAATAAGCGAGCGAACAAGATACAGGGTTTTCGAACAAGAGGTGTTATTTTGGTATTCAAAAAAATAATAAATAATAATAAAGCGGAAGGTATGCGGTTGATAATGAAAAACAACATCAGCCAAATGGCCACCACGACCACGCTTACAGGACCATATCCTTTTCATGAAATTTTCCATAATCGGCCGACTTGAGTTCTTGTGTTAACTGAACTTTATAAGCCTTAAGACCCAAGTCTTCAATCAAAATACCGTGTAATGACGTTTGTGGAATGCTCAATTCCAAAGAACGACGAGGAATGGACAAACCTGGGTTATCTTCAACACTTTGGGCTACAGCAGCAATATTCTCAGTTGTTCTTGAGCGACGTGCACGGGTTTTATTTTTCACATCACTAACTTGTCCCAACAGCTCGACCGATTTTTAACCCTTTTTCAGTGGTCCAATCGAGCTGATTTTTTGCAGGCAGACTCGCGGAAATGTCTGTATCACGTCAAATTTTTTTAAAAAATAGATTTTTATCAATTCTCAGATTTTCCTAAATTTTTTTTTTTTTTTTTTTAAATAGTTATCGTTTTTTTAAGGTTTCAGTTCAAAAAACATTTTTTTTTCGTAACGCTTAGTAGTTTAAAAATTTGGAGTCTTCAAATTATGCTAAGAAAAGTGAAAAAAATATTCTTTTTCAAAAATAATAAAAATTGGGGAAAATCTGAGAATTGATAAAAAAATTTTGACGTGATACAGACATTTCCACGAGTCTGCCTGCCAAAAATCAGCTCGATTGGGGATCACTGAAAAAGGGTTAAAAATCGGTCGAAAGGTCACACAGGCCACTACGAGCTTCATACTTCAAACTTAAAAAATCTGACGTGTACATGAAAATCGCCGATACACGTGTATTTTTATTTTTTCCGCTCTTTCCGAATATGTGCATTTGGTTCATAGGACAGAAAAAAATCTATTTTTTGTAACATTTGTAACATTTGTTATATTTGCAAAATATTTGAATTCTATTTTCACAATCCATAATCGCCATTTAACACGAATATAATTTAAACTCATTTCTAGCGGTGCGAAATACAAACATTTCCAATGAAAATTAAATAAATATTTACGAGCATGTGCCGAGATAGAGACGTGTTTCGTCGCCGACCACAAACGGAAGTTAAATTGGAAATTCAAAATGAATAGAAATTTATGAATATTATTATTATGACAACATCTCCGCGGAGAAAAGAAACAATTTAAATTTCAAGGTGTTGGACGAAATCGTATGCCCGGGGATCAGCAGTAAAAAAAATTTAGTCGGTATATGGTATGGGAGGGAGGGAGGTACCAGAAGAGATGTGGAAACCAGCAACAGTCTCGTCATTATTGTTTAGGAAATATATCTTCGTATGATTTTAATGTGACTCAAAGATGGGAGAATAATGTATGTGTTTTTATTGAGTGGAATTATTAAAAGTAACTATGTCACATCCATACATTACTCTTAAAATTCTTCATGCCCCCTCTTTCGGACATTTGCCCCAAGTTCATCCCTTAGCATCGCAATGACTTATTGACGACGACTTCCCTATAGAGTGGTGTGATATCAAACAACATTTCACCATTTCAAAATTATTTAATTATACGATTTTGTAGAGAATCGCATGCCTGTGGTTTTTATGGCCGAAAAGAAGCACGGGTTGTGGTCATTACATTCCAATGGCCGAAGGGTCAGTTTAAGTGGCTTTCACTGCCAGTGCATACAAAATTGTGGCCAAACCAAAGAATCCATAAAATGACCCCCCAAAGGGCGCAGATGCATTAAAGTGTATCTAAACAAAACGAAATTTATAAACAAAATCAATCGCATTGAGTTGATTTAAAATCATTGCATTGTTTCAATGTGGAAGTCCGAGGTGTATAAATATATTTATATTGTTTTCTATCCACTTGCCAACTAACAAACACTGTAGGACAAAAGTGTACAGGTTTTTAAGGACGTTGGATGGTTTGTTCAAAAGTGACATGTTTGCCTAGCACGATTTCGTCAGAAAAATGTTGTGCCTGGTCCTTGGAATTGTCAAATTAAAATTATCATAAACTATATGGTATTTGTAAGAAATACAACACTTCTTTTATTGAAGTTGAAAATCTAGTCTGCCCATCAATATTAATTTTCAATATTAGCTTTCGATAAACTATTCATAGTTTTCAAAAATATTATTTTATTTACATACCAAAGAAAAAAAAACAATATATGAACCGTCGTCGTTTCAATACTACTTTTTCCAATGAATGTCAATAAAAAATATTAACATATTTTCTGCTTCTTCAGTTCCAAACACACTTGGCTGAGAAGTACTCAACTCAAAGACAATTCATCCGCCAAAGACACTATTAGGCCCACGTAATCTCTATTAATGAGGTGTTGTTATCTGTGATGGATTTATATGGAAATTATCACACAACAGAAGGTAAATATTACACAAAACATTCGAACGATACAAAACGAACCAACGAACGAACTAACCAAGCCATGACAGATTTTACTTTGACTTTGTCAGGTTAGATCATCTCTAAATAATGGTGCACTTCTGAGAGGGGGAGTGGGGGATTATACAAAGTAATTAGATAAGCCAACTGACAAAAGTTTAAATAAATACTCTTATTTTCAGAACACTGGAGTAGACAGCAGTGTAAACAACAATTGTCTGGAAGAAAATGTTGTAATAAGTGTTGTCTTCAAATTTGTCACGCTAGAGAAATTAGACCTTTTTACTGGGCTTTATACCCACACATGGATGTTGTCTGTGGCTGTGCTACTGAAAACTTCAGTAAAACTTTGTGTGCCCTATAAGCAGCAGTTACAACCATATATTGTATGGGAGGTAAATAGAGACAAGATTTATGTCGATTGCAATAGCAGTAGCAGTAGCAAGAGCACAGTAAGAGAAAGATCAAGAGCAAAGCAGAGCGAGAAAAATAACGTATGCGGAATGAAATCGCAACAAAAAAAAAAAAAAAATTCTTTTAAACAAAAAAAAAATTGTATTTAATTTTTTTTAAGATAATACATTGTTCTAGTTTAATGAAAAAAAAATATTTGCCTGCTTTGCGGCAATTTTGAGGAACTTTTCATGGCTGTTGAAAATGTCGATATTGGCATATTTTGAAGCTCCTTTCGAATTTTTTGGTAGTTTTGGGTCTGAAGTTATTTGCATATACTTTTCGTTTTAAATTTGCCCAAAAATCCTCAATTGGACGTAATTGGGGTACATTGGGTGGATTTTCTTCTTTACATACATACTAGTAAGTTGTAATGCGCATGGCGCCCGTTAATTTGCTTGAGAAAGTATTTGTTACTTAATTTTAAAAATTTTGTAAAAAATATTTTGAGAAAACTATTTTGTAAAAAAAATTTCGAAAAAAAAATAAAATTTGTGGAAAAAAAATTTTTGCTGAAAAAAAAATTTTTTGTTGAAAAAAAAAAATTTTGTGGAAAAAAAAAATTTTTCTTGAAAAAAAAATTTCTTGAAAAAAAAAATTTGGAAAAAAAAAATTTTTGTAAAAAAAAAATTTTTTAAGAAAAAAAAATTTTGGAAAAAAAAAAAATTTGGGGAAAACACAATTTCTGTACAAAAAAAATATTATTTTTTTTATTATTATTTATAGAATTATTATAGAATGCCTATTTAAATTCCTACGTACTGCGTGACAGAGTCAGTGAATCAGTGTATCAGTGTATCAGTGTATCAGTGTATCAGTGTATCAGTGTATCAGTGAATCAGTGAATCAGTGTCGAGGGTAAATATATATTAAGATTGAATTTGAAGGGTGGCCATGGCTTCCAATGTCTTCTTGGCGTAATGACTTGATGCTAAGTCGGGCCAGAAGATTCACATTTAAGTTTCTATGTTTCCTCTTCATAAATTCTTCAACTTTTGGTAAGCAGAAATTAATATATCTTTCAGAAGTGACGGCCAAACCGAACTAAAAAAAAAAAACTGGTTCTGACATTCCATGCTGACTAATTGCAAGCCACAATAAAACTTTTTTAGGAAATTTTGAATGCTCCACATATGTACTTTTTTTTATCGTCTACGTGTTTTTTTCCTTCAAAAAAATGTTTTCCTTGACTCATCGTCCATGATGCATACAATGTCGCTCTTGGCTTTGAATGTATTTTTGACCAAACTTCTAAGTCGAGACTTTTGGGTAACTTCTTGAGCTTCTGGCGCTTTTGGCTTGTCTTTTCTGGACTTTCTCTGAATTCCCATATCACTCAGATACTTTTTCACCGTTTTTCCGTCACATTTGAACTTTTGCCCAAGCTCCCTATAGGATTTAGCGACTTTACCATCGGTATTTTTACGAAGACGGCTTCTCATAGAAGAGTCGTTCAAACTACACTTTTTTTTCCAGAACCACGTTTTCTTTCTGTTGTTTGTCTTTATACCGAACTTCGTTCTATATACCGAACTTCGATTTTCTCCTTGCAAAATGGGAAACGATATCGGATTTCTTCCAATCAGGATGATGGTCGAAACAATTACAAATGGTTTTTCGACGTTGTTCTTCTTTTGATGACAGTTCATGCCTTCAATCTCAGGCCGCAGAAAATTACTTATCATGCCTCTGTAATTCGCACTAAGCTTTTTCTCAATACCGAGGATGATCATGATGATCTCGACGATCACGTGCGGCTTTTCCGAACTGCAGTTTGGCTTTTTAACCTCCGAGATGAAAATTAGCTTTATTCGAGCAAAATCGTTGCCTATTTCGAGCTGCCCGAAGGACAATATGAGAAGCGTGTGTCAAGGAACATTCCGCCCGCTCATCAAAAAACGAAATTATCGTGTTTGGGACGCTACCAATCCAACTTAAATTAGAGATTTACAGATTTTTATTGAGCAGAAAAATAAAGTAAATTTGTGAATTGTGACACTATTGAAGAAAATGAGCGTTAATATTTTTTTTCTTAAATTTAAAGACAGGAAGCCTATTGTTTTATTTGAATCAGTTTTGTCTCTTTTTACCCTTTTAATCTATTCATTTTGTCCAATCCAAATTGGTTAGTTTTCCCCCCTCTTTTTCGGACATCATGGACCGAAAAAAGGCAAAACCCGACAGAATCGAAATAGTTTACCCGCAACATCTGAATCTTTCGACTCTATTACACTACTCTTCGGGATTTAGTACATAAAAAAAATTGAATTGAATTTCTCAGATTCTAAGACGAATTTTCAATAGAAAATTTCGATTCGAAAAAAAAAACGTCTATACAAAATTAGGGTCTTTATTGTTCGAATTCATTCACTTGTGTTCGTCGTCTGTGAGCGTCACTACAGTTTTTTTTTTATGTTGTGTCAGAAGCTATTTAATTGTCTCATAATTAGAGTGACTGAAGAAGAAAAAACCGAAATAAATTTAAATTCATTTAATTTTGTGTTTGTGTGTTTGTGTGTTTATGGAGCGTTAAGTCACAAATAATTCAGTGGGTGTTGCGGTTTATCGATCTCTGACAGACAGACATACATATCTCATGGAATATTCAATCGACACAGTTTGAGGCCAAAAACCAGTTTTTGGTGGAGGTGCTAATGATGACTGGGCCACATGGGCCAGATGACGACGAAGAAGTTCATGTTGTGGCCGCCGTTGGTTGTCATTGTCACCGATGTTTTCTTAATTTGTGTTAATAGAAACACAGTCGTAAACTGGGAAATAATGAAGACAGACAGGCAGGCGGGAGGTCGGGCAGGCAGACAGACTGGCCGATAGACAAATTGTAAACTGGCAGAGAAACGCAACTATATTTAATTAAATGAAACGGAATGTTTTTGTCTGACTTTAATTGTGTGTCTTGATTAGACGACAACAATGAGGCTTTTGTTAATTATTTTGTAATGTAACATATCCTCCAAAATGTAATTAACCAAATAAGGTTTTATAGTTGTTGTTTTTTTTTCAGTTTTAGTAATTTAAAGCCTTTGTTAACACTTTGTTTTTTTTTACACAGAAAATCCGCAAAAATCGTGAAAAATTGTTAAATGATTAAAAATTGCATTTCCGTCAGTTGACAATGTCTTTGGCTTCCATTTACGAAATAAACAAAAACAACAACAACAACAACAGCGTATCCAGCTGTAGCCTGAAACATCGTGTTTTGTTCATCAATATCATCAACCGGCGGCAACACAATGATTTTCCTCATGCACGAACAGATATTAAGAAAAATTACAATTTGATTTAACAAATTAATCATTTATTAACAACGAAACGAACACATTCAAAAGAACGGCAGATGGCATGCATCTGAGTCAGTGGGGGGGGGGCGGTTCGAGAACAGTGTTTTCAATGGGGGTTAGAAGTGATTTCAATTTATTAAAATAAATTAAATTTGAATTAGCATTTGTTGTATCAAAGACTGCGCGGTAATTAAAGAAGAAGAAAAACAGAAAGTGCTGGAAAGTATTCAGTCGAAAAGGGACCGACCGAATATTCAGATTCGGCACTGGCTGCGGCCAATACGTGGTCAATTGAAATTTATTTAAGTATGTCTGGACCAAATATCGGGTCTTCCAAAGGGAACTTGGTGAATTTTGCGTCACGAGTTGGGCCCAGGAGCTGAAGCCAAACGACCATAGACAATGACGGGTATTTCCTAAGTAGGCCCCGTAGCAGATGGAAAGTGACCGGCTTTGCATGTTCAGCGTTGAGGCTCAGTTCCTGATGAATGGGGGCCGGTGCCCTTATACAAGTGGGGGTACTCAAACTTAAGATAGAAACAAAAAATTTCCATATATTTTTGGGGAAAAAACAATCAAATACAGGCTTCTCAACAAGAGGAGTTATTTTTCAATTCAAAAGAAAATGACATTTTTTGAGATAAATGATTGAATGCTTATTTCATTTGAAAGACGAAGGTATGCGGTTGATAATGAAAAACAACATCAGCCAAATGGACACCACGACCACGCTTACAGGACGATATCCTTTTCATGAAATTGTCCATAACCAAATTGCAAAGTTCCCTTGTCCTCGATGCCCTATGTCCTCGATAGCCTCACGAATTCTATCTTTGAGGGGTTGAATCGACGCTGGGCTGTTGGCGTAGACCTTATCTTTCACGTGGCCCCAAAGGAAGAAGTCGCAAGTTGTTAAATCACAAGATCACGGTGCTCAATTGTGATCACCTCTTCGAGAGATGACACGGTCCGAAAACTTTTTAGTTTTGCGAACAGTGACTGCAAGATTTTCAACATTTTTTTGTAGTGAATTTTTATAATTCCAATGCGTTGTTGAATCGTATATCGTTCCATTTTTAGTAATGTCGTAGTTTCTACTTGTCAAAGAATAAAAGCTTTAAAAGTGACAGCTGCCCAAATACCGGGTGATTCAAATTAACACCTCTTATAATTTATAAAAAAATTTTAAAAATGTACAAAGAAAAAGTGGAGTAATTTATAATATTGTTGTCATAGTCATAGTGGGTTTTTTCTATGAAAAAAAAGTCTATAACAGTAAGTACTTTTAAACTTACTTTGCGAAATACAAAATACAAGCAATTCCTTAGTTTTATTTTAAAGAAAAAATTGTTTTGGGGTTTTATCAAAATGAAAAATGCACCAAAAAAAAAAATTAAATACTCCAAATAAATGAAAAAAGTCCTCAAATGAAGAATTTCCGAAAATAAATCAAAATCTTAATATTAAAATTTTTTAAAAAAATCCCCCAAAATAATTTTGGAAAAATTACCCAACGCAAAATACCGCAAATATTATGAAAAATATCTCAAAAATACAAAAATTGATTTTGTATTTATTTATTTATTAATTACAATACAAAGTAAATTTATATTCTAATTTTGGGTGGTAAACCGGGTGACACAGACCATTTGGCTAGATTTTTGCAGCGACAGACCAAAGCCATCAAACCCCCACGCTGGTATGCAAGCACGCTACCAACTCGCCTACCGGGGCGCTTAATAGATTTTCGTAATTTGAAAAAAAAAAAGAGTAATTTTAAAAAAAAAATCAAAAGTTTGATTTGCGCTGATTTTTCATTATGAAAAAAAAACCCAAAGAAAAATTAAAAACAACCCCAAATAAAAGTGAAAAATTCATAGCGAGCGCTTTATTTTTTTATTGTGTTGGGGTTATGACCCTAATTATCATATTTGAATGAAATGACCGCAATTTTAAAAATGAACGATGACCCCGTCAAAATGTCAAAAATCACCCCAAATTAACCGGTAACATATTGAGGCGATTTTTTACATTTTGACGGGGTTATCGTTCATTTTGAAATTGGGGTCATTTTTCAAATGTGATAATTAGGGTCCACCCAGAAAAAATACGAAAAATTCCCTAAAACTAAAAAATTAGGACATTTTTCATCATTATGAAAATTTATAAAAAAAATTTTTGGGAATTCTTTTTCTTGTTATTTTTCATTTGGGACAATTTTCATTGCAATTGGAGAATTGTTAAATTTTTGGGGTATTTTTCATATGAATAATGTCCCAAAAACAAAAAATGAAATATTTCCTGAAAATTATGAAAAAATTACGAAATTTTTTGGAGAATTTTTCATTATGAAAAAAATCTCATACATTTTTTTTTTTTAATTTTTTTTGGTATTTTTCATTTGCGGCAATTTTCATTGCAATTGGAGAATTTTTCATTGTTAAATTTTTCATATGAATAATGTCCCAAAAACAAAAAATGAAATATTACCTGAAAATTATGAAAAACTCCCGAAATTTTTTGGAGAATTTTTCATTGTGAAAAATTTTGTATGAGATTTTTTTATGGAATTCCTCTTTGATTTTTTGTTTTTTTTTTCATTTGGTACAATTTTCATTGAAATTGGAAAATTTTTCATTGTTCAGTTACGAAAAATTAAATATTACCTAAAAACTATGCAAAGCACCCCAAATTGTTTGGATAATGTTTCATGATGAAACATTTTGTATGAGATTTTTTTTTGGGGAATTCTTCATGAATATCAGGAGTCACTTTTGTGGTTTACCTTTGTTAGATTGTAAGGAAAGGTGTTCCCCCATACATCATTACATTTCATCTATTTCTGACAGATTTGTCCTATAGACTTAAAATTAGTCTGTAGGACAATTAAAAGCAAATTACAAAATTCATAAAAAAAAACATTCTTAGCATAGCGAAAAAAAACTACTCTCTTCTTCTTTTATTTACTTTTATGTGACCACTGACATGTACTCTTCTTCGTCAGCTGACTGGATTTAGTAAATGTGAACTTTCATATGTAGAGCAATAAAAAAAAAGACATGGCTCCATGGTTTCCAACATACTCGTATGTGTAACCGCAGAAAAGAAAATAAAAAAAAAGTGAACAACAAAAAAAATAGACAATATTAACTTGGCTTATTTTTTCGCAGGTGTTATATTAACAAAATGTTTGTTGTTGTTTCCGCTGTTGTGTCTATGTGCGATTTCAAGTCATAAAATTAACATTGAACACGCAACTTTTGAACTCACGAAACCGAACAAACCAACAACAACAAAACCGTTTGCTGTGATACGAAACAAATGATAAATGTCGTCGTCGTCGTATACTCCATATGTCATAAATGGAAATAACCCAGAAATCGAGACTCCCAACCTCAATCTCCCCCCTCACACCACCTGAGGCGATGAAACGGAACAGAGCAGAATGAATTCCGCACTGGAGCCCAGAAAGTATGCTGGGCCCAGTAATAAATGTCAAAATATGCCATTATGCAAATAAATACCAATACACGTATGCCCCTCGGTCACACACACACACACACATATATATACACAACAGCCACTACTGCATGCAACATGCAACAACAAGGTCCGCTGTGTTTCCAAAAAAAAAAAATTAAAAACTTATTGTTATCATGATACCACGGATTTTGTTCTTTGCTTTTTTTTTTGGGGGGGGGTTTTATTTTCTGTTTGACAAGGACTTAAACTAAAAGCAGAACCCAAAACATTATTTACGTTCAAATGTAATGCTCGCTTAAAATAAATACCTTGTGTTTTATTTGCATCTGTCCAGGCAGCGACTTATGACATACGACGGCCAGTAGGTACCGACACACACGTTATAATGGTCAATATCAGTTGAAGAGCTTTGCGATATGGACAGAAAATTACCAAAAAAAAAAAAAAAAAAGCTCTGCAAGAAAAGAACCAATAAAAATGTTGTAGGCCCAAGCCGAATCTAAGACACCCTCCCCCACGTCTGCACGATGTTTAACATCATGCCAACGCAGGTGCATGTTAGATATTTCAGTTTCGATTTCAGTCCCTTGGATACATGGGACTGAAACTGGGAGTAATTTGGCTTACGATGCCGGTCCAGAGGTTTTACAGGTACCACGGTTGGCAGAAAATAAGGAGACCTCACTCTGCCCTGGCAGATCTTACGATCTTCGCTGGATGCAGGGTTGGGCCTAGCCTAAATACGTGGTTGCCGTTCTCAGATGTGGTGATAGACCTCGCACTAAGCAGCGAGAAAACCATGCCCTTGTTGTAGCGTGATGCACGTATACCGGGTGGTCCATCAACTATTTTCTTTTTTAATCATATGTGCGAGACTGTGCCTGCCGTAGCCGGAAATCTGCGACTCAGTTGTGGACTCGCCATCGATCTCAAAAATTCAAAATTACAAAAAGCGAATTTTGCCCAAAGACCTCGTGATAATCCCGTACATGGTCAATTGAGCTCAGCAATTGAAGTCGTAGGACCATCCGCTTTGTTATGGCTTCTCAGCTTGGGCCTCTGGACATCTAGCAACTTGTATTGGAACCACCTTCTTTGGGTGACCACCACTGCTTTTTATAGAACGCCAACTTGAAGTAGACTTTGGCTACAAGGTCTGACCGGAGACTTTGGTCTGACACCACGGATAGAACAGACGCCGTGACTAGCTAGATGCGGACCTTGGTGGGGAGTATCTTGGTGGCTGTTTATCGCAGACAAATTCGGCTCAATTTTGTGTTGCTTCGCAATCGAGTGAACCGCAGAGGTGTTTTGAAGGAGTTGTGTCCATAAAGATTGCGTTCAATTGGCGTTCAATGTACCATGGTCACTACAAGACCTTTTGAGCACTGTTTCGCTGAGTCATACAGGTTCCGAATAACACAGAAACCCAAATCGTAAAGTTTTAAAACCAAAACGTTTTTAGCTTCTCCAGAAAAAGGAAAACGAAAAAAAAATTTGATTTGAAACCCATGACAAAATCTGAAGTGAAATTGATATTTTAAGTAACTTAAACTCCAAATTGAAATGAAATTCTGTTCAAAATTAATTATGAATATTGCTTTTATTAAAAAATATACTAAATACGTTGAGTATGATAATTTTAACATCTTTTTTAACGTATAAAGTATCAGGAATGTCAAAGACATAAAATTGGCAGCCTCAACCAAAAAAGAACACTTAAACCCCAAAAAAAAAAAAAAAAAAAAAAAATTATCTGAAGGAAAATCCGCAAAGAATATATATATCTTAATATATATTTACCCTCGACACTGATTCACTGACTCTGTCACGCAGTACGTAGGAATTTAAATAGGCATTCTATAATTCTGTAATAAATAATAAAAAAAATAATATTTTTTTTTTGTACAGAAATTGTGTTTTCCCCAAATTTGTTTTTTACCAAACTTTTTTTTTCCAAAATTTTTTTTTACAAAATTTTTTTTTTTCCAAATTTTTTTTTTCAAGAAATTTTTTTTTTCCACAAAATTTTTTTTTTTCAACAAAATTTTTTTTTCCGCAACAAATTTTTTTTTTTTCAACAATTTTTTTTTTCAACAAAATTTTTTTTCCATATTTCAACGGGCGCCATAGGCGCATTACAACTTACTAGTTTTACATATTTAAAGGGGCAAGCACAAGAACATCGCTCAGGCAAATTTTTTTTATAAATTTTATGGAATGCCACCAAGATATTGCGAGAGGTTACGTGAAAGGAGACAAGGTGGTCGGACAAAGGATCCGATGCATCCCTTAGACGTCGGCGATCTAATTTAATTTGAGAATGTGCCTTTCTCTCTTCTTCCATCACAGCAACAAACGAAACACCAGGCATATTTTTTGATTTGTTTACTTTTTTTAATTAAAATCGCAGTCAAAGTGTGGAGACGTATCGAAATTTTTGACGGCGGTGGGTAAACCAGCTGTTTCTAATTTCAATGCTGCCATATTTTTAATAGAAATATTCGATTTCCATTTTTTTCAATTTCATCAAACCCAGGAATCTTTGAAGAAGCAAAATTAAAATGTTACGATTTGGAAACACGAATTCAAATTGTTTTCGTAAAATTTCTGTGACATGCCTGATTATCGTGAAATTAATGATATTTGTTATTATTGGCGCTATTGGTAGAGCGATTTGCTTAGTCTGGTATCGACTGGTAGCAACTGAAGCAACCTATTGCTTCTGTTCGGGGTTTGACAGTAGCCTATCTCTTATGCTCCAAGTGGCTGTGCGCAGAATTCTCATAATTTGTGTACTATAGAAAATTCTGAGGACAGCATTAGAACCCCATATTTGTCAATGATCCCTGAGCATATTGAAAACATGTGTAGGCTACCAATGGCTCGATTAATATACTCCACCAATCTCTATCCGCCCATTTCATTACAACACGGATTGTGTCAGCGGCATTCACCATCAACTAAGTAAATGGACTGCCCTGCAAATTGCCAAAAAATAAAAAAATATCCACAACAACAACAACAATCATCATATCGACAACATGCAATTGTAAGTTGAAAGAAATTCAAAATCCGCAAACTAAACAAAATTCCTACATTTATTTGTCTTGTTGCCAGAGAACTGCATATGCCACAGCCACCACAACAGTAATAATTCAAAGCCACGGGTGCACTGTCGTTACGGTGCATGAATCAAGGGTACGTCCGTACCTATGTACCAGTGTCTCCGGCACACTTGGCCGCCATCGATTGTATTCGAATCGAATATCGAAATATTTATTAACAATCCAATCTGTGTTGGTCTTTTTTTTTTTGTATTGTATTGTTTGTTTCTTTTTTTTTTTTTTGGTGTCTTTTGCACACATTTTGACAAATGGTCACGTCAACTGGCGTTGTTATGCTTAACCCAAATGTCAAAAAATTATCCATTTCTACGGTTGACGTTGTGGCTGGTTAACCGGAACGTAAATAGGTCAGCAAAAAGGTAAATAATTCTTTGTGGGCAGTTAATGTTGGATAATACTCGTATGAAATAATCCGAAACAAGAATTGAACGAGGGAGAGAGAGAGAGAGAAAAGAACAACTGAAACACAATTAAATTTATGTTTTGAAGCTTACAACGTATTTCACAACTAAAGGTTGAGCCGAAGAGAAGGTTTTTTTTTGTTAATTCAAAAAAATTAACTAATATCCGTATTTTGGTTTATTCGAAAGAGTAAATATTCCCAGTATTTATGGAATCCGGTTTAATTCAGGTGGCTGACGCGGCTGGATAGTAGCGCGTCCTCTCAACCTAATTGACGACCATGCACGGTATTTGTCTTTAGGGCCTGACTGCGTAATGGATTGTTCGCATAGCAGTGGTCCTTAATGGTTCTTCTTTATTGAAATATAAGTAAAAAAATTCTATTACAATTACTTTTCTCCCCGCGAAGCCAGAGACGTCTCAAATCGTATCTTCGACGTGACCCTTTCATCTCGCCTAGCTCGATTATCAAACTTGCTGCGAATAAGATCGATTGTGGTGTGGACTGGGCGGTATGAAACCAAAGATTGCCTCCAATAGCCATCCACAAAAAAATGGTTTGTCATGACTCTGTAGCATTCACTGTTAACCGAAATGGAGATTGATGCCATCTTTCAAACTGTCTCTCTCTCTCTGAGGATGCATTGGCTTCTCGTCGATCACATGCAGATTTTCCGCTCCCCTTTTGCTGGTTAACATAGTCGACAAACCCAGCATTCCTCCTGTTTGCCGAATTTCACTCCTGCTAGGCTTTCTTTTTATTTCAAACCATCCCATTGTACCCCCATGGATATCAAACATACGATCCAAGAAAATATTTTAAAACTAGTAAGTTGTAATGCGCCTATGGCGCCCGTTGAAATAGGGAAAAAAATTTTGTTGAAAAAAAAAATGTTGTTAAAAAAAAAAAATTTTGTTGAAAAAAACAATTTTGTAAAAAAAAAAAAAATTTGTAAAAAAAAAAAAATTTTAAAAAAAAATTTTGGAAAAAAAAAATTGGGGAAAACACAATTTCTGTACAAAAAAAATATTATTTTTTTTATTATTATCTTAATATATATTTACCCTCGACACTGATTCACTGATTCACTGATACACTGATACACTGATTCCCTGATTCACTGACTCTGTCACGCAGTACGTAGGAATTTAAATAGGCATTCTATAATAATTCTATAAGTAATAATAATAAAAAAAATAATATTTTTTTTTTGTACAGAAATTGTGTTTTCCCCAAATTTTTTTTTCTTACAAATTTTTTTTTTCCAAAATTTTTTTTTCTTACAATTTTTTTTTTTTACAAAAATTTTTTTTTTTACAAAATTTTTTTTCCACAAAATTTTTTTTTTTACAAAATTTTTTTTTTTAAAAAATTTTTTTTTTCAAGAAAATTTTTTTTTTCTACAAAATTTTTTTTTTCAGGAAAAATTTTTTTTTCAACAAAAATTTTTTTTCCAACAAAATTTTTTTTTTCCACAAAAATTTTTTTTTCAACAAAATTTTTTTTTTTTCAACAAAATTTTTTTTTTGTCAACAAAAATTTTTTTTTCCACAAATTTTATTTTTTTTCGAAATTTTTTTTTACAAAATAGTTTTCTCAAAATATTTTTTACAAAATTTTTAAAATTATGTAACAAATACTTTCTCAAGCAAATTAACGGGCGCCATAGGCGCATTACAACTTACTAGTTATTTATAGAAAATTATAGAATGCCTATTTAAATTCCTACGTACTGCGTGACAGAGTCAGTGAATCAGTGTCGAGGGTAAATATACAGTAAAATCTCGGAAAAGTTAATCAAAATGTCCCAAGGGTAATTAACTTTTTCGAATTATTAACTTTTCCGAAGGTTTTTTAAATTTATCGAAATAAAGCTTAAAGCATATATTTCTGTAAATAATATTTTTATTTCATTTATTTTTAATATTATATGTACATACTTATGATTAATTAAAAAATTTCAGTTATGTATTAAGTGTTGTGAAATAACTTTTTAAAGTTGTTTGTTTCTTGCTTTTGTTGTGGTAGGCTGCTACTAATTTAGAGCGTTTGAGAATCAAGTCTTCCACCTCTTTTACATCATTTTTGAAGTATTTTATTAAATTATTTATGCTTTGGAGTGCTAAATTATAACTAACTTCCTCTTGTGGGCTACTTTGCTCGATATCTGAGTCAGAGCTATCAGAAGACAATTCGCATTCTACATCCTCTGTTGCTTGATCTTTATGCAGCGGCACGTGAAGACAGCCGCTCGATTAACTTTTCCGCGAGATTAACTTTTTCGAGACTTAACTTTTCCGAGATTTTACTGTATATTAAGATGTATGTGGATTGAATTGTTTCTCCTGAAATTGTATTCGATATCGTATGTATTTCACAACCCTTCAGACGATCCATTGTTTATTATTGTATTTGAGACATTTTGTTTAAACAAATCAAATTCGACACATCCAATATTTCTCCTCCGGCTGATAGACGGTGATAGTGTGTGTCAGGCATGATAAATGCGAGTAAAGAAATGGTACAGAAAATTATTTAAAGAATCAGTACATTTTGATTCGGAAAGGCATAACTTTTTTAAATATTCCATACTCATATTTCAGTGCCACTGTGTTGTAGAGTGTTGTTTACGCCCGTCAACAGTGGGCTCTGCTTATGAAGGCAGCAGATCCTTTGCTGTATTTCTATGCAGACATCATTCATTCTACTACTCCGCCAACAATCAGTTCGTACGCATGTCCGTTTTTTAATATTTTCAATTTCTGTTTTTATGTTTATTTAAAAATCCATGTTTTTGAGACAAAGTTTTATTTCATAGAACTAATAACAGAACAAACAAAAATACAAAAACAGCAACTTAAATTACATTTTAAAAAATGTTCAGGGGTACGAACTGATTGGAAGAGCCGATGTAGACAAATTATACAAATACCTCGACGCTACAACTGCCTCACTCCACCATGTCAGGACATTTCTCGGGTAGTTACGAGCATTTGCTTCACTCACCATCAGATCCTTCTTCGCCGATTACTTTCCGATTCTTGAGAAAGCATCAGTTATGTCTGGCTCTATCATTCAGACAAATTTCACATATAAGAAGTGTTTTAATAATTCCTGCTTATTCTAATATTTGCTTCATCAAATTGTTGAAGGCTCTGACAACTCTCGTAGAGGAGATCGCCTTTGTTTTTCGCACAATATACTTTTCAGTATATTATTCCAATGTTTAATAGATCACAAAATTATTCACTTTTGTCCGATGGAATTTGATTCTGTATAAGCTGGAGAAGTTCATTCTGTTTTTCTAAACAGATCGGGAGAATAATGATAAGGGACAGACATATTCGATTATTCGGCGTCTGCTTTTTTTGCTTGACTACCGGTCTGTGTAGAATTGAAGGATTTTCATCTGAAATCAAGTAAATTCCCCGGGAATTATCTTCCAGGGAGTATCCATAATCTGATTGATTATGTTTCCAAATCATCAGCGCACACACGAGACAAGGCTGTCACCAGATTCCCATTTTCCTCTCCACCCGAAGTTATGCTAGCAGGTGTAATTTCTATTCAATTTTCTGGCGTCATATCCATTCACAGGGCTGTCACCAGATTCCAATTTTCCTCTCTACCCGAAGTTATGCCAGCAGGTGTAATTTCTATTCAATTTTCTGGCGTCATATCTACTTTCAAAGCTCACTCAAAATCTTCTTACATTGTCCTATTTCCACTCCTCATCTATCTTTTTAATGTTCCTCGAGTCACCATAAGACCGATTGTCGCTCCATACACCACGTTCTTAGCTTCGATGGTGGCTTTGCTCCTCTCAATTCATATTCTTGTCGCTTTCCGTAACTAATTTCTTCTTCGGTGGCTTCGGTCATGGAGATGTGCATGTGTTGCCATAGTTTGCTGTTCTTCGAGAGGAGTTGAGGGTCTTGGGTTGTCGGTCGATTGGGAAGGCAGCTTTACAACGTCTACATTTCTGTTGTTGTTGTTGCTGTTACGTACGTCTTCGAGGCTCGTAGTCGAGTGATTCGGGTCAGACTTGCTTTGAATTAATTTTAAAAGCATCAAAAAAAGATTCACTTATAGAATTTAACAAGTTTTCTCCCTAGATGATCACAAAAAAATATTTTTTGCTAAACAATTGGTTATTAAAAACGTGATTTAAAAAATATTGGCGCAAATGTTTTTTTTTGTTTTTCTAAAATTTGATAAAGGGTTAAAACGCGTGAAGTGAATGACAGGAAGAAAATTTATTGGCGATTCGCAAACGCATGTGATTTCACAATCGCACGATTGTCAGGACATGGACGAATGTTATCTTGAAAACAAATACTATTCACATAACCTTTTGGCAATGTTCAGCAAACGACTTGGGACGTCTGCCCACTGTATGGTGTTTGATTTTAGTATTACAAAAAAGTACTAAAGTATCAAATGTACCATCCCTGGTGAGTATCTTGTAAAATAAGTTACGTTACCAAACTTACAGCATACGTTAAGGAGTTGGTAAAAATGGTATCAAATGCCCCCCAAAAGTCGACTAATATTTTAGATACAGAACTCATTGCGAGTACACCTGCCTGTAAAATACAGATGTACGTGTGTGTGTGTGTTTTACACAATAGTCAAGGTTATATATAGAGAATGCTACCACTTTGAAGTTGTCCCTCAAAATGATTTATTTATAATACAACAACATTTGAGTCCCCCTACAAGTGGCTCTGCTAAAAATATATTTTGCCCACTTCCACTCAACAACGGGAAATGTTCCCTCTATCCTTATCGTATATATGACACACAACCGCCTTTGTGTCCCCGTACACACACACACACACTCGTACATCCTCTTTAACATGTACCTGTATAGAACAACTGAACAAGTGATGATGTTATGCAAACACAACAACGTCATGGAACGAAATGAAACGAAGCAACTCTTCTTATCTGGCCGTCGAGTTTGCAACAACTACAAGAGAACACCAACATACCAGTCCACCAAATAAGAATTGTCTGTTACAACACACATTCAGAGAAAGTCAAACAAACAGGGACACACATTAGTGCTCACAAAGTAGACACGGGCCTGACTGCATTACAAAGGGAAAAAACGGCGAGCTTTGTTTCAAACAAATCGGATGTAAAAACTCTGATAACTACAGAATCCTTGACAAACACACATATACATACATACTGACTAACAAAGAGGCACCTATCCCACCCCCATTACCAACAGGCATCAGACACATTCGGAATACAAATTTCAATAGCGACAGGATTTCATAGCACTAACATTGGTTGTCTTACAGAGGCAAACAAGAGAGAGCGAGCTTTCTGTTAACAGCACCCCCCATTACAGATTCTGTTATGTTAGGCATCCCTCTATAAACGTACTCTCACGCACACTCACACGTACATCGTTGTGATGAGAATTAGCAAATGTAGGTGACTTCGATCTCTGTTACAAGTTATCACAAACTAATGACGTCATCACTGCTATTTATGCTACTTTTGCTGATGCATGCAAGCGCGTTTTATTGTAGTGTCTCTGTCGGTGTGTGTGTGTGTGTGTGTGTCAGTAACAAAAACAACCATTACATACCATGTTGCCAGAAAAGACCTTAGAATTGTGTACTATGGACAAAAATGTCAGTGATATGCTTAGATAATTTACGAAGCGCGCTTTTTTCGCTTCTGTGGCTGGGGGAAGGTGGTGTGAAATAGGGTGTGTGTCCCCCCATTCCGACCACAGACAAAATGTCCAAATATAGTCTGCTGCACATGAATAATTCTATACTAAGTATACGCCAATGATGATGATGATGGCGATGGTTGCACTTATTGGCATTGACCCACTTAAATTTAAACACAAAAAAAGCATAGAAGTTTTCATATTTACTCGAATGAAATTTAAACCTGAAATGCTGTCCGAAATGCTGTAAATTGATTTGAAATATTGAAGTTTTTCGGTTTTGAAAAACATAGAATCGACAGATAATTGAAGATTTGTCTGATTTTTCGTTTGGGTTTCATAAGATACTAGCAAATACCCGCTCAAAACTCAAAATATTTGTTTAATTACGTTGGTTTATAAACAACTACTTTGTACGGAGTCAAAGCCCATTTTTTCAATATTTTTCTCAATTAAATTTTCCCAATTTTCCCCCTTTTCTACTTTTTCCCAACTTCTTGTATCTAGGCCGCAACAATTTCGAAACATTAATTTCCTTTTCTACTCTCGGCCTTTATGATTGATTTTAAAACGTTTTCCCACATCCTCTATATTTTTTATTTTTGTAGTCTCCTCAGTATCCTCGAATTGTTAGCTGTTTTTTAAACTTTTTGGTTTCCGCCTCACTTTTGTCCTGTTTTGTTTTGTACGCTTGGTGATTTTTCGCCCATTCTATAACATTTTATATTTTACCTGTCTTGGCGCCTTCTATTTGCCTTTGTTTCAATTTTTTTATGTTTCCCCCAATATGTATCCCTTCTTGGCCCCTTTTTCCCTATTGACACCAAGTTTCAACAAAAAAAATCACGATATTTAATTATTTTGTATTTTGGGGACACATTTGTCACGATTTCCCCAAATTTTGTGTTTCTTACAACCATTTTTTTTTGCCATTCATTTCGATTACAATTTTATTCACATTTTTATTTTATTTTTTTTCCCCCCTTTTGTACTTTTTTATCCCGTTTTGGTATGTTTTGTGCACGTTTCGGGCCCTTTTAGTCCTCTTTCCCATTACATCCATTTGTTTGGCCCATTCCTTTCGATTAAAATTTGTTTCTAATTTTTTCCCCTTGTACTTTTTTTATCCCGTTTTGGTACGTTATTGCCACTTATTCGTCCCTTCTCTAACTATTATCTACATGTTTTTAAAAAAATTGTTTCAACCTTTTTCCCCCTTTTTTATCCCGTTTTGGCCCTGTTTTCGTCCCATTAAATCACAATATTTAATTTTTTTGTATTTTTTGCGAATTTTGAAGAGTTTTGGGAACATATTTTACTCGTTTTCTCCCATTTTAATACCCTTCCAATCGGAATTTACAAAAATCCGTTCTTAGCGGATGTCTAGGATGCAAAATTTCATGATTCTAGCTTCAGCCGTTTGGCCAGGACAGTGATTAATCAATCAGTCAGACAGCTTCGCAAGAGTTTTATATACATAGAACTCAGAACCCAGGTAAATTTACCATCAATTCACTGTCATGTCATTGGAGGTAATGACTTTCTGTGTGAGAGAAAGAAAGGTAAAATTTAATAATAATAAAAAAAACTTCTGGGGAGATTTGAATTCGAGACAATCCGTCACACATTCGAGGCACTACACTTCAGACTATTCTCAGCATGATATTGGCAAGTTTTCCCTTGTCAGACAGAAAAAAAATAAGAGAGAAACAACTACAACTTACAGCCTGTTTTTATAAAAAGTATACGTCTGAGACGAACAGAAACGTCTGTAGCCGAAACGAAACTGAATTGTGTTTCTATAACTCCAACGAATCCAATTAGACAATACACACAAAAATACATCAGAAACAAATTTCAATTACAATTTAACTGACACTTTCGTGTTACAAAAACCCAAACTGACGAAACAGAATTTCTGTTCGTTATTTTAACGAAACGAAACTCATTCGTTTTATAAAAACAGGCTGTAACACCACTACCACTCTGGCTAGAAAAAAAACGTCGACCCACTCTACTAAACATTCTTAAATCGTATAGATTCGTTGTGTTCTAACACACCCTGTCTGTTTACACGAAATTTTTGGCTTCTAGACATTTTGAAATTTACTTCAATCGAATAAAACATTCAATTATTTTTTGATATTCAAATCATTTATTTCTTTTCTTGTAGTTTTTGTTTTATTGTGGATTTTTCATTATATTTTTTTTCTCATCTTCTAATATAAATTTTCGAATACTTTCGCAAAAATATCTGCTAAAGTCGGTTAACAAGCGAAATTGGGTAAAATTGCAAAATTGCTTATTTATTATTTTAACTATTTGTATACGGAAGAAAAGTAACGGGCATGCAGACTTTCTTTGGAATGTGGAAAAAATCACAAGTTTTGCCGGGCAAAGGAACAATGGGAACAGCCTCGGATATATTGCTGAAGGCCAATGAAACATTTAAGAGGTATGTATGTATTTTATATGAAAATGCGAATTCGCTTCATTGTCTAACAAATTCCAATTCCAAAAGGGAAAAAAACCTCGAAAATCCAAATCTTTTTCTGATGGTTTATACTGAGACTTGTGCGACATAAAAATGGACCAGTGGAGAAAAAATATCGTGTTTGGGTTTAAAAATGAGGATTTTCTTTATACCTCTTTGAATCTATAAGAGGTCTACAAGAAAAAACAAATCAAATTTTAAAAATTCACTGGTCAATAGTTTGTTGTCTCTTGAACCTGTTGAAGATATCCAAATTGTGTTTCTACTAAAAATTCACTGGTCAGTAGTTTGTGTCCTCTTACACAATATGAACCTGTTAAAGGGATCCAAATTGTGTTTTTCCTCAATTTGCAATCGAAAATTATAGACAAACTTTGTGATTTGGCGAGAGCTCAAAATACTCAAACTTGGTATTGATCAGTTGTATTTATATCGAAGATGGTCACTTCATTGTTCAATCGGATCAACAGAGAAAAACATTTTATCTGCCTTGCCCAACTCATCTATTTTCTGACCTATAAACACATTTTTCCCATCTCATTTCAGGTTCCTCATGAAGGACAGTTGGTTGGTCTATCTCATTGCCGGTTTTCTAATTATCTGCTGCCTCCTTTACTACCTTTACGATCGTCAGCGGCATTTGAATTCTCGAAGGCGACGACAAGAGTTGCAACGCGCCAGTGAAAGGTACAACAAGCAATATTGTCACGATATTTTAACAGATTTTAAAAGTTGGCCTCTTTTTGTATAACCATAGAGTACCGCAACGTCGTCGTCCCGGTGCAGCCCATCGGGATCATGAAATATTCCGCAACGTTCTGCAAACGGTGCGTCAATATATTGAACCGAAGACCAAATCGAAAAATACCAAATACCGACCATATATTTTGAAGAAGACCCGAAGCGGTAGAATTTATGGACACTATTCCGAACAAGATGATGTGAACGAACAATAAAGGCTAGAAAAAAACTCCGTCGACAGTGACAAATTACATTTCCCAAAATAAAGTTTGAGTGTGTAATTTTTCAGAGTGAATAAAATTTCAAGGAATGACAATAAAGTAGATTATCTACAGAAAGGAAAATGGAGGTCAATCAGTCCTACATACGAGTGAGCGGCTGTGAAAATACACGAACTATAAATGGAATGGCTCAAGTCTATGCAGTTCTTCCAATAAATACAGAGAGCGAATTTCGTGCAGAAAAATTCTCCGGGATCAAACGAATGGATGAACATGTCCAACAATTTTCCTACAGCTCTTGAGGGTACAGGGAGGCAGAGAATGTTAGTCATTAGGTAATTGCGGGTGTCGAGTGCATTTGTAGTTGGGAACGCATGGTTTGTCTTAAATGGGTGACAATCCGGGTGACTCAAATGTTCATCCGTATGTTCATCACTCGGTCAGAAGTGATAGGGATTCTAGATTTGGTCCGTATATAGGTTTCTTGTTAACTGGTACTTTATCAAGGTTTCTTATTATAAGAAAGCCCTATTGTCGAGGACTGACTGTATGTCTTTTGCCATTGTATGACGACATCTGTGACCTAAACGCCATGGGTGTAGTTGTATCTGATGGTCAGTGGAGCATTCATCACAAGCGCAAGTTTGGCGTTGGCAGACGGAATGGCCTGGTCAGATATTGAAGTCAAGTCCAGTTGCGAGCTATTGCAGCTAAATCTGTCCAGCTAAATCGAAATTGTCATATTTCACACAGATGCTTGAAATGATTCAAATTGTTTGTGCGCATTATCAAATTTTCCCTCAGAACAGACTAAGCTAAGAAAGGCAAAGTCAAATTATGGAAAATTGTCATGTAAAAAAAAGAATTATCACATTGTCAGCTTCAGCTTATTATTCTCTGTCAAAACTTCAGACAAAAATAATTTTTTTTTTAAAATCCCGAATTAGAATTATATACGCTATTTACACACGGTTTAAACTGGGGACTTGCGAGATCTGTATCTATACTCCAAGAGGCACATTGATTAAACAAGGGATTTACGTAGTCTGGAGATCTGCCAGATTGTGCCCGTTCTCCATGAGGTACAAGGCATCAACTAAGGCAGAGTCTGGAACATTAACACAGATAATACTAAGGGTTCATGTTTTAAATTCCCCTTGCACCCGGTTTAACCAGGGACTCCTACGGCGAATTTAAATCATATGAATACCTTCGTCAGTACACCTGAAAGGATGCGGAATAAACTATGGCCTTGGAGAACCAATTCGCAGTGTCGAAAGGAGCATGAATTTAACTAAGTACCAAAATGAATTCAAGGGACTTGGCGGCCAAGGAGACGGATAATAGGATTTATGTGAAGATTTTCTATGATGAACGCAACGCAATGATTGTGAATTCGTAGACTTTTCCTTTGAAAATACAAATCTCTGACGAGCGAAGAAGAGAATGGTAAGAGAATCACATTTGGTGGTTATTAAAGAATCACATAAAGTCGATACCGAGTACACTTAAATAAAACAAAACTAATTGTAAGAGTTCTTTGTACAAAAAACATATTCAAGCGCCCCGGTAGGCGTGTTGGTAGCGTGCTTGCCTACAAGCGTGGGGGCGATTCCCACCAGAGGCTTTGGCCGGTCGCTGCATAAATCAAGCCAATTGGTCTGTGTCACGCGGTTTACCCTTGAACCCAAAATTAGAATATACATTTACGCTGTATTGTAATTAATAATAAATAAAAAAAAATACGGGGTCCGCCAAATAACTTCTTTTTGTTGAAAACTCTATAAAAAAACTACTGGGTATTTTCTCAAATTTTGAAAGTACAATCATTCCGGTTAATAATGGGAAATAATTTCATTCAAATGGCTGCCTCGGCTGGCCATGCAGTAGCCTAACGACATCAGTTCAGCGGTTGATAATGCGATCTTCAAAAACAGGGCGCAAAATATAGAGTAGCTTCGGCTGTGTGGCACGTAGCGCCGTCCTGTTGAAACTAAATGTTGCCAATATCCTCCTCTTCAATTTTTGTAAACAAAAATTCGTTCAGCATGGCCCGATAACGAAAACGTGCTAGTGCTTATAGTTGAAAAGAAAACGTTAGACGGCGGACCCTGTACAAACTCAGTGAAATTTGGAGTAGATTTTCGGGGGTTAGAAAATCATTTTAGACCCATGATTTCTTGGTGGAATTTTCCTGGAAATTACCGTAGGTATCGGTTTTTCTATAGGCTTTGATGGATGTTTTCCAAACATACAGATCGACGTAAGGTCTCTGTAGAAAGCACACGGGTTAAACAAAGGGGATCATAGGACGTTTCGAGTGATTTGGAAAACAAGTCGGCGGAAAAGGAGGAATGTGGCGACAACTAGAAACCCGCTAAAGTCCTCTAGATTTCAGTTTATTCGAATGGTTTCACTTTAACATTCATTGTCGTAATAAATCGTACAAATCATAGAATGAATTAAGCCAAAATTTATGCCCTGTGATATGATGAAGTACCCTACAGGATGAATCCCAACCCTACGATACATTGAATGTCAGAGATTGGACATAAAGTGCTCCGAACACGATTGTTGCATGTTCGAGGCTGTAAAACATCACAACGGATTTATTGTTACGCTGTTTACATAATCAAGACGCATGCGTCTCCCAATGCAGTGTCCTGGCAATGAAATACAGAGAGCTAGAGAGAGCGAGACACACACACACACTCGAAAACCTAGTCAGAGGGCACAACACATGCTATAGGTTTAACAACAACCTGTGAAACTATGTCAACATACAAAGCAACCAACAGATTGAGAGAGAACGAGGGAGAAACAGAGAGCGACTGAGGTAAACACCTCGAGAGAGAAAGAGCGAAAGAGTAAAAAAAAGCTTTTTTCATGTGCCTTTTAGCCAGGGCCAACAACTTTTCTATACCGAATGCCTCTGTCTGCCCGTCCGTCCGTCCGTGAGCTGGCTGGTTGGCTGCCCTCTGGAGAATGTTTTGTGTATAGCACAGCACAAACACTTTCAGTTGATGTTAAGATTTTATGCGGTAAAGTTGGTCAAAAGTGCCTAACGAGTGCGTGCGGTTATCATCCATCCTTCAGTGATGTTTGAGAGTGTGCTTGGAAAAACAAATCAAAAGTGGATTGGGAATATGCACAGAAAAAACCATCTGATGTGAACACAAAGCAAAAACCCCCGAAACAAGAAAAGAAGCAAATCACATCAAATAAAACAAGTGAATACTCAAATAAAGAGCCCAGAGGAAGCAGCAACCACAAGAAAAAGTGAAATCTGAAGAAAATATCAGTGGAAATTCGGCAAATTAAAACCGAAAAAAAACCAAAAAGGTGCTCATTGAAATAGTTTATGCGTAGCAAAAAAAAAAAGAAAGTAATCATCACACATGTTATGATTTGTTATTTTATTTTTGTTTAAAATGAAAATGCACACACACACACAAGAGAGAAGAAAAAATTAATAATTTCCAAAAAAAAAAACACACACAAATTTATGAACAACAACAACGGGACTTTGAAAGGAAAACAAATACCACAGCCAAGACGCCAACACCCACCCAGGCAGACGCCATCAAATATATGAAAAGCGAAAGAAAGAAAATAAAAACCGAAAGCGAAACAAAACGCACAAGAAAAAATGGGGAAACAACAAACTAAAGCTAAGCGTATAAAAACGAATAAGAACGACAAAAAAAAAAAGAAAAATCACCAAGGAAGGCCCAAAGAAAGTCCAAAGAACAACAACTACTTACTCCGTCACCAACAAACAGAAAAAAAAACAATAACAAATACAAATACACTAAAATAAACAATAGTATTTTCTGCGGCTATTCCTCTTTCTTTTCTAAAAAAAAACTCAACACAGCAACAACAATATATTTCAATCTTTTTATGATTTTACGTATTTTTTGTTTCGTTGTCGTTTTTGCGTTTTTTTAATTTTTTTGTTTGTTGGTAGAATTTGAACGTGCGCATGTGGGTGCTGTGCTTCAGCACGAGCAGCACGTGAAACCACCCCAATAACAAATTAACTACAAATAACTCTCATACTCAGTCCGGACACCCACTGTCACTCACTTGTTTACTTGCATACACAGACAGACACAGAGCTGACTGACTGAACACAGGAGCAAGACGGTCGAACTGTCGCCCTCTGAAATGTAATCCTATCTAAAATCCAACGATACTCGATAACGTCTCAACAATAAAAAGAAGTAACAAACTCTTGACGCTGGAGGGAAGGAGTGCAGTGCAAAAGCGTACATTGAACGTATGGGCTAACCAGCAAATCCTTTCAGTTGTTTATTATAGCGTCTTCCTTACATGGATTAGAAAACATATAGTCGCAATTGAAAGGTAATCCTGTAAAGTCGGTACTGTCTGAAAGCCTTTTTTGAAATTAGTCGGGGTTTCTGTAAATCAATGACAATTATATCCATTGCTTTTGAGATAAAGGCGGCGGTTGTGTGAGCATATCACAACAATCCCATGGTCGTATTAGAACAGCCATTTCTACCAGCTAGACAGGCGCAATATTGACGCTAGCTCGTCCATTGCGGAATATTTTCAACATGTCGTATCGTGCTGGTATTTACCCTTCACGTTGGAAAGTTGCCAATGTCCAGCCGATCCCCAAGAAAGGTGAGGCTACTAATCCTGCGAATTACCGTCCAATTGCAATATGTTCTGCGCTCTCGAAGGTTATGGAGAGCATGGTTAACCACCATCTTGCTAAGTATTTAGAGTCTAACGGCCTTCTAAATGATCGACAGTATGGCTTCCGTAGAAATCGATCTACTGGAGACCTGATGGCGTTCCTTACGGAGCGATGGAGTCGATCTATTCACGCCCTTGGTGAAAGTAAAGTCGTAGCTCTAGATATTTCCAAGGCGTTCGATAGGGTCTGGCACGAAGCACTCATATCAAAACTTATTGCATTTGGTGTCGGTAATACCTTCTTTCGATTCATATCGAGTTTTCTCAGGGATCGCTCTATACGAGTTGTGTTAGATGGGGTCTCATCTAACGAGCATAGGTTGACCGCAGGAGTGCCACAAGGCTCTGTCCTCTCTCCTTCTTTATTTCTTATTTTCATTGACGACCTGTTGGGTCAGACTGTGAACCCGATCTACTCCTTTGCGGATGACAGCAACCTCTGTCATTTGATCATCGGCCAGGTCCCCTGGAGGTCGAGGACAAAAGGCGAATGATGAATAACTCACTTAACCGCGATTTGGCGACGATTTGTGAGTGGGGCCAAATGAATAGAGTAGATTTTAATGCGCAAAAGACCCAGTGCTGTTTGTTGTCACACAAACGTTCACCAGATCCAGCATCGTCGTCAATTTCTATGGGTGGTGTGGATATCGACGAATCAGACACTCTTGATGTTCTGGGCATGAAGATACAGGGTGATGCTCGCTGGGCTAGCCATATATTCGAAGTGTCGAAAGAAGCATTCAAGTGTTTAGGCTTTTTGAAGCGGTGCAAGAAATACTTCACTCCATCTGATCCCGTAAATATTTACACCACTTGGAGAAATTTGGCGAAGTCCAATCTTAGAATTCCTTTTCTATAACATGACATCTGAAGTATGTTAGTTCACATTGTGAACTAATGTGTCTACTCGATTGCTCCGTCTACAGTCTTTGGAATCTCTAAACAAAAGACAAGAGTATACATTCAGACTTCAAGGGAGCCTCAGCCGAAGATATTCCAGAAGGCTGCCTTCTTAACTCACATGCTAATTTTTCCATTTGAATTGACTTTTGGACGAGCTGAACTGATTTTCTATTATGCGACATCCACAGTTTACAGTCGTACTAATACTTCGGCAAACAATCTTAGGCGTTCTGTCCCAGTAGAGTGTACCTGTTTATATCAAAAATGTCAGTTGTTCGACTGTAAAACATTTACTACACAATATGCATACATATCTGGAAAATAATCAACTTCCATCATAGGTTGGCTTTGTTAAAGTGAAGAGAAACAGTGTTGCCTCTTACTTTCGCTATGCCTACCACGAGTTGTAAGCCCTGTATTTGTTATTGAGATAATACGAAAGTGTTTTAAGTTGTCTTTTATAACGTTTTAACTGCCTGTTTCCATAAAACGATTTTGTTTGTTCGTTACAAATCGTCAATATTGGAAGCGTTATAAAATGTCATTCAGACATTATTCAATTCTGGTTTTCGGATATATGGTAGATATGGACATTTGAAAAACAATCTCAAAAGAATGAGCTCTCGCTACTGACAAACATCCATTTTATTACGCCATCAATTTTGACAATTTGTAACGAACGAACAAATTCGTTTTCTGGAAACAGGCAGTAAATTATTTAAAAAAAAAAACTTGATAGCAACAATCTATAGCAATATGACCAGAAACAAAACATAACATAAAATTTGAAGTTTTGTTTCAGACCAAAAATACAAAAAGTAGGTCAAACATGCAATATTTTCATTTCTCTGCTTTTCAATGTTAAGACCTTAAAATCATCGTTACGCATTTGCCCACAATTTTTTTTAAAAACCTCAAATTCTACGTTTAAGTTTTGGCTTTATCGCTGAAGATTATTGGCTAGAACTTACTGTACTTGCTATTCACAATATTAATAGGGCTTTAACAGCATTTAATCCTTTCAGAACGAATGTTACACATATGTACCACAATATATAATTGCAATTCGAAAGACGTACCGAAAGTGTTAAAGAAGAATTCCACACTCTTTGGGTCTTCATCAGGCCTTCTGGGACGTAGTCCGTTCAACGGAGTCTGAGCCGTCCCATTTTGCGTTGCCCTTCGAAATTAGTTTTTGTCTTTTCTGATACTAAAAGTCTCAAAGGTCCCCTCAACCTCATAAGGTAGTGTGTGAACCTCATGTAGTCAGTACTTTAAATCCTTTTCGATATTCAGTTAGCATGAGGGTCGCTTCTGCGGAGACGAGAATCTTGATATGCTTAGGTCGTGTCTTGTTTGTTTTGATATTTTGGTTTAACATTTTGAATATCTTGTTGGAAAAGAAGTACATATTGAGCCCTAACCGCGAAGAAGACGTAAGCGCCATTTCACAGGAGACGTTTTTTGTGTGATCAAGCAAAGAGGCGTGTGACGCTTGCGATACAATTGAATTTGCTATATCTTTGTAAATATAAATTTTGAATTTTTAATATTTTGGAATTAATAGTGTTGAGTTTCGAAGAAAATAGCGAGTTCGATATGTTAATTTCTCTGAGAACGTTTTCATGCAAAGCCCAAAGCAAAGACCAAGGCACATTTACAAGGTAATCGCATCAGGTACAACAAATACAACACTACAATAACAACATGCAATTTGTTTTTGATTAGACAACGAAACTGTCAGAGACATCAGATTTAAGTTGATATGAAAATGTCAACAAATTCTATATTGTTGATTGATTGTTGACAAATATTTTATTTTTCCACAAATTTCAACTTACAAAATATCACAAATTGAATTTTTATAATTCAATTCAAAATAAGAAACCAATAACGAATGAATTTGAATTTTCAAACGTCATATTCAAAATAGAAATAAAACGTCATTTCTAAATGACACATTCGCTTACAGACCAAATGAAAAAAATAAAATATCAGCTGATTGTCAAGATTACCTTGTAAATGGGCCTTGGCAAAGACCATACAGAGGGCAGACGTTCTAAGTCGTTTTCTGAACATTTCCAAGAGGGTATTTAAACAGTATTTGTTTTAAAAAAAATAGGTATTTGTTTTTAAAAAAACCTTATTTGCTTTGAAGACCTTTCAAAATAGTTTCAAATATTGTCATGCCAATTACTGACAGCTAGAGTGTGTAGCCGAACTAATGCGTCAATAACCGACTTGTGACGTCTTCCCTCTGTATGGTCTTTGGCCCAAAGTGGTTCCTAATCATTGGTCTGTTATACTGAAAAATCCAAATCTTCTTGCCAAAGACTAGATTTGTTAGAAGTATAAATCTGTTGTTCCACTAAAGTCTACCGATTGTGTTGCCGAACACTGTATGTACAGTCGGACATCCTTAGTGTATCTAAAATACCGAAACCGCCCAGCACTCATAAAATATTCAAATCCGAGTAGCTAAAATACCCCATAAAGAAATCAATTTTTCAATTTTCAAATACAAACTGTCCGTGAGTGTATTTGAGCGCGCGTGTGTGTGTGTGTTTGCGTCTGTACATAACAGATGAAGTAAAAAGCAAAACAACAACGTATTGATTACATTGTAAACTCTTTTGGTATGTTCTTCATAGCGACGACGTTTTGTTTTTGAACAAATACTAATTTTTCTACGTGCACACCAAATACACACACATCACAGTTATCATCGTTTATTTACCTTTTAACAGCGAAATATCAACGCAATGACAGAACATACAGACGAGTACTCTCAAACACACAGACATGCATACATACATACATTCGTGCAGACAATGTGTATGGATGTGCAGTTGTAGTGTCTGCTGGTGTGTATGTCTGGCACAATGTACGAACAATGTACATTCATAGTTTGCTGGAATGTTATACGCACGTGCATTTGTTCATGATTCTGTAGAGGTTTTTAGTTTTTCTATTTTGTTTTTTCTTGTTTATTGTTGTTGCTAATTCTATTTCTACCGTTGTTGTTAGCTTACTCAAACACAAATTCAATACGACCACGATAAACGAACGAACGAACAGTTTGTTCTCTGGCTTGGCTTGACTTTCTTGCGTTTGTTTGTTGGCTGCTCTTGTTGTTGGTTTCCTTTTTTTTTTTTGTATGTGCCTGTGTGTGTGGGTTGTGTTGTTGTTTTTGGGTGGTTTCTTCTAAATGTCTAAAACATGTTTACCTTGAACCATTCGCTAAGGTAAGGTTGTGAAAAGTTTTTAATTTTTAATTATTATAACATATGGCCTTTCCTCCTTACCCTCCCTTCTTCACAATCTCTTTCTCACTACATGTGTGTCTCTCTGGCAGAGTAACTTGTGTGACTTGTGTTTTCGGTTCAGTCGGTGCGTTTGAGTATCTGAAGCCATACGGGGCGTATGAGCGTAATTGTTTAAATTCAATATTAATCATACGCCCCACTGACCCCTCAATCTCGTAAAAGAATATTAAACGTTTTATGCCTTGAATGTTTAAATTATACATGAAAAACAAAAAATTATGTGGTCCTGTTAAATGGAATAAACATGTACGCACTTTTGATGATTATGTTGAAAGTACCTTTTGCTTGATGCAGCTGTGTGTACTTCAAAGGCTAATGTTGTGCGGAAAGGTCACCACTTCAATTGAAATGTGTTGTGTATTTGCATTTAACTAACAGTTTGTTTAACAAAAATAGGTTAAGGTGAGTTTTACCCTTCCTGTTTGGATACGATTAATGATTAGAAAGATAAGCAATTGAGGTAAATATATAATTAATCAAAGGAGTTGTGTTGTTTACTACAATGCTCATCAATTGTTTCGATCATCTTTAAATTACTCTCCATTTTCTTCTCAATTCAAATGTTCGCCACAAGAGATATCGCTTATAAAATATAAAACATATGTACATACCCCACATTATTCAGTTTATTATGAGGAAACCAGTATGCTGGCTGGCATGTCTTGTATGGCACCATGAACTGGGTACAAACACGAACAAATCTCAGTATTGTAATGAGAAACATTCAAGCATATAGCGATTTTGAAGTAAGGCCTGTTGTGCTGAAACAATGAAATAAACACGAATCAGAATATTTTGAAAATTATATTACTCTACTTACTGACAACATGTTCACCACCTGAATAGGGTTATAGTCGCTTGTAAAGAATAATTCCATTTATTAGATATTTTAGGACTTTCCACTGCAATCGGATTTGCTCCCATTCTTAAGACTAACAAAGTCCATGCTACAGGATAGAGCATTTGGCAGTTTCCAGCCTGTGTTGCTGAAATAACAAAATAAACACGAATCACATATCCATGAATTCGTTATGGTTTATTGGAATAATTCATCACGCCTTTTCCGTCAACATGACTTCTTGGACTTGGCCTTTCCACATAGCTCTAGCCCTTTGCGTGGTCCAATGCTCAAGGGCCTCCACAATCTCGCAAACCACAGGTGGTCAATACTGGAATTCCTTTTCTACATTTAGGTAGCACGGTAGTTGCCTCTGCTCACACGAGGAACCCGTGACATGTCGTTTCCAGCCAGAGCTCTAAAATTAGATGATGTGATGTTTTCGTTTAATATTTTGGATTTTTTGCTTCAAGGGAGTGTAATCGAGTCTCAGTGAATGGTGTTCGCTCGTTTTATGCCTGGAAAGGAAGTCATCATCTTTAGTGTAGTCAGCTCCGTTGGTCCAAATTGCTTTAACAACACTACTGTACATCAAAATCTTATACTCGAGCATAAGATTGAAGTTAGCATTAAGCAGCAAATGATGCACGGCCGTGGTGTGATAGGTAGTGTGTGTATCACACAGAGGAACCCGATTTCAAAAATTTTTCAGTGAGTATACAAATTATATCGTACACAGCTCACTAATTCGAGAAAAGTTACCCCTCTGTTCCTTCGTGGATTGTTAAGGGAAATAAGTAAGTTATATGTATGTATTTGTAATTTCAGTTGAGTCTTCTTGGCTTCATTGGCACTTCACCAAATTAACTGTTGGTCCAGATGGCTGGTCAGCTATATAAAATTGTTAAATGGTTGAATAGCTTCCGTGACGGATCTGCATACATTGCCTGCAATCGAAGAAAAGACATTTTAAAACATACTTTTTTCTTTTGCAATAAATAGAAACAATAATAATCTTAAACCCTTATAACAAAACAAATCCATTATGAAAAGGACAACAAAACGCTAACACAAACTACTATTTTTTGCTGATGGAGGATTTTAGGTACCTCGAACTTGCAACTTTCAGTCTCTACTGCGCCGCGGTGATATTCTTGCGATATCGTTAGTCTAGTTAAGCATGATGTGCGATGGCATTATATTCATTCATGTCGTGTATTGAAGAGGTGGCATCGTATCGACTGATTCGGAGATGTCTTTCCCTATTTTGAAGGAAGGACAATTGAAGTTTTGTCTTCGTTCTGTTTTAGTACGGTGCACACTGCGTAGAATGCGGCTGTCAAAGCCGAGACTCAGTCCTGGAACATCCACTCAACATTTCCGCCCCAACCTTACGTGAATTTTGCACAAAAGACCTGCCATTATTAGCTTACTAGGTCGAATTGACTGAGCAATTAAGGGCAAACACTTCTTTATCGCTTCTCAGTTGGGACAACATTGTTTTTTTTTTCTTAAAAATTATCTGTTCTGACAAAGTCCATATTTATCTCGGCGGCCACGTTAACAAGAAACACCTGCTAATGCATTCTCAGAGACAGTTTGATGTCTGGGATAGTTTGGTGGACAAATTAGGTTGACAGAATGCCCTACTGCGAAGACAGCTGAGACAGCCGCATGACTCATATCGTGGTCCATTAATAATGAAAATGTTTGCCCATTCGAATAAACCAATAAAATGGATTTTTTTTACATTTTTTAGTTAAAAAAAATTTAATTAAAAAAGAAATGAAATTGTTTGTGAACGTTGTGAAATATTTAGATATGAATATGTACATGAAATGGAAATATAATGCGGCCCACACACATTACAACCGGTGGTACAACTGAGTTTTACTATCAAATTGGTCGTTCTCTTCACACGCTTCAACTTTTCAAACAATTTTTGAACCAATCTCATTTGGAAATATTTTGCGTAACATCAACATGAACGTAATGTTATTATTTCATATATTTTTGTTACAATTAATTGGTTTTTATACTTAAAATTCCACAGCTGAGGCATATTTTTATATTCCTCAATCAAATCATTCACTTTTTCCACACATTCTTTTATTTTATGTTATTTTTTGCAAAACACCGGTACAAAAATGTATTTAATTCATCAATGACAAAATGCGAATGAAGTAAAGAAGTATAATGACAAGCCAACATGAACTGAAATCAAAATATTTAGATTTTCATCCAACCAACCTATAAGTACAAGTTGTACAGCCAGTCGTAACGTGTGAGGGCCGCTTAAGAAAATACCACTTGGGACGTTTTTGAAAATATATTCAATTCCCATTTTAATGCTCAATACAAATGTTTTTTTACAGAACTGAAAAATGTTTACTACAACAAAAGTTATAAAATGTTGGTATTAAGTATCGAGTTGTGGATTGCCAAATCCCGAACCTGTACGAAATATAAAGATGGTAGAAAAGTATGTTTTGCATAAGTAAAATTCTAGTCCTTGAAACATAGTGGTAATTTATGATAGTTGGAAACATGGCCGGGAAAAACAAAAATGTTACAGAAAAAACAAAAATTGTCAAATGCAAAAAATATGTTGAAAAAATGTCCACATAAATTGAGGGAGAGCTTCAAAATGTTGGTCGCAAAAGATACATATAATGGCCTTTCTCCAAACCACAAGGAAAAATTCTATCATCACACAAAAAACCCGATATTTATGTTTAAATTTGTTGCGGCCCACCAAATTGTATATAGAAGCACAACATAACCTTCATGTTGTTGTGGTGTCCTTTCTCTACATTATTGCTGCTTATACCTTGAGCTCTTTGTTTTCTTTTTGTTTCTTTCTACAGCTGAAGTCTATTTTTGTGCTTATCTATAAGCAGTGAAATAGGTCCACCGACCGCATTTTATATTTATAAGTTTAAAATTTCATTTAAAAAGACCATAACACACACACAGATACTCTCGGTCTTTTAATATTACAAAACGTATCTTGGGTTTCAGTTATTCCCCTTCGCTGGCCCCCCCTTTTTCATTTCGTATCTCAAGAGTTTCATAACGAAAAGGTTTTTTTTGCCGTTTATGTTAAAATTTCAAAAAAGAAAACTGACTACAGGACGAGAAGGAAGGAATTGTGGTTTCCATGAAATTCATTGGAGAATAATATTATGGTCGCTTTTTGTTTCGTTTTTAGCACAAACTTTATCAAGCTACGCTAGCATGACAGAAATGGAATTTGAACACACCTTAAATAAAATCGAATTCATACCAAACAGTCGTTGGGAGGAGAAAATGACGCTATGATGTGACACAATTCTCTCGAGGTGAGTGTATGACTGGTTCAATGGTGCTGTGCTGTGGTGTTATCCCTAGGCGTCTGTAAAAGAAGAACAAGAATAAAAAGTGATATGAAATATAATATATTTTATATTTAAAATACCTGGGAGGAAAACAAAGAATTCTCTAATGGAAATGTTGATTACAATGGAACAGTAATTTTGTATCTCTACCCAGCGTACACAGGCTGATTCATTTGACGTTCAGTTGGTTATGAGATAGAGCTCCAAGGGTTATGGTCTGTGCGCATGATGGCAATTTGGTTACAACAATATTTGCAAATATTATTCTTCATTTATTTAATTCAAGGTGGACGTCATTATCGCTCTAACCCGTAAGAGTGCCTGGAGGCACTCCTTTAGAGGCACATTCACCTGTAGATTTTAAAATTTTGGGGTTTAGAGGCTTATTATTGTTGCTGGTAGAGCCGAGCTATAGAAATTCGTCCACATGGATTCAATCACATTGCAGTCAATAAGTGTTTTCAGTTCTGTAAAAGAAAAAGAGTGTAGACAAAGATCTATGGATTATACTGATTACATTAGCGATATTTTACTTATGCTGAAAAAAAATTCAACTTTTTCGTTCTAACAATTTAGAACAATAATTTCACGAATTTGGCCGCCAAGACCGCCGTTCGATCTAACAACCTAATTTGAATCAACCAAATAAAATGAAGACTTGAAAGAACACATTCGGCGTGAAATTCCGAGTTATATTTTTAACTTCACATCATAAAAAATCATCAACGATAGCAAAGATTCAAGTCATACCAAACGAATGTCGTATGTGTGAGAATTTCGGACTTTATTTTGTCTACGAGATTCAACATCGTTCATTAAGCTGTTCATGTACAGACACCGATACACACCCACACACACACACACATACATGCGAACAGAAAGAAGAATGCCATAGAGAAGAAGAGATACGGTTTTATTCGGTGTTATGCTTTTTCAGGGTTTTCGGGATTTTCGGAGTAGGGAATCAACACCGGGAGTGGGCGATAGACGCATAAATACAAGAAATCCACATAAAGTAACAAAACACACACGTATACATATATATAGATACATATGCACAAACAAGTACTCTGACAAATAAGGGTGGTACAATTTCATTACGAAACTTTGTCTCTAACAAAGAACCCAGGGTAGGGTGGGGGGGCTAAGCATTTCTCCGAAATATCTACAAGTATATACTACAATACACAGCTTGTGTGTGTATGTATTTTAGGTTATGTTGAGGTAGGATAAAGTACAAATACAACATAGTCAAAAACTGCGTAGTTTCAATGTTACATATTGTAAAAAATCTGCCATAAATAGAAGCACAAGCAGAAAAGAAAGGTAAGCTACTCTCGCTGCAGTTTGTACATACACTTTGTTCCTTTATACATGGCATATACTATAGAGACAGACAAATCTATATATGTACCTTGGGTTATATACAGCTCTGTATAGAAAGATGAAAAGAAAATCAAGTTAAGATTATATTCCTTCGATACGAATAGATACATAAAATCATTTATTCATGTTTAAATAAACACGTAGCTCAACACACGTTTACCAAAACTCACAGCCTGCAATAGACAACTTCTCCATTAAATCAACACGGGCTGAAAATATTTGGATGTGTTGGTTAAGGAGACAAATTATATCGTACACAGCTCATTGATTGAATGTTAAGGGAAATAAGTAAGTAAGGTAGTTAAGGATCAGCAGGGGAATGTATTTCTAGTACAATCCAAAATAAAATTCTCTGATTCTTGACAATGACCTTAAATTGAACAGGTTTATCACAAGCCCCCCACCGTACCCTACATCTATTCATCCACAATACATCATATTTTCTTTGCACGTCGCTGAATAGACAAATTATTAACACCGTTTTGTATTTTTTTTTGGGAGTTTTTTTTTATGAAAATCATCATAATCGATTCGTGCGTTGTATTGCGTGAAATGTGCGTTAAATACCTTAAGGCGTTTTGGGCAAATGTGTATTCAGGAAAATGCTCAGTTTGATCATGTCTAAGGTTTTCGTTTATGGCAAACGCTTTGGCGGCAATCAGTTTTCTTAGTTTCCCCTTAATCAATCACTGTCAAAAATATATTTAGTCAGTTTGGCAGGAAATATTCTGGCATCGAAAGTTTTGTGCAAATATGACTGACGGCTGTCCGATGACCAAACAGAAATTAAAAATCCCAAATGAATGGCAGGGGATCTAATTGGAGAAGGGTAAATCATTGGTTTGACTTGGTGTATAGAAATAGTTAGTAAACTTATAAAGAAATAAAGTACGCTTGTAATACAGGGGTCTCCAACAAGAGGTGTTATTTTGGTATTCAAAGAAAAATGGCATTTGTTTTATTTAACAATAAAAGTCTGCCGTTAATAATGAAAAATAACATCAGCCAAATGGCCACCACGACCACGCTTACCGGACCATATCGTTTTCATGAAGTTTCCCATAACCAAATCGCTGCCTGTGTCCTCGATAGCCTCACGAATTCTATCTTTGTAGAACTTATCTTTCACGTGACCCCAAAGGAAAAAGTCGCGAGATGTTAAATCGCAAGATCTCGGTGGCCAAATGTGATCACCTCTTCAAGAGATAAGACAAAACTTTTTAGTTTTGCGAACGGTATATGAAACGATCTTAATGAAACTTTATAGTATTATTTTAAGACCAGGTTAAGAGTAAACGTTGTTTCTTGTGTAATACTGGGCGACAACAAATGAAGGCTCTTCATAAGAATGCATATGGAGCTGGTAATCGCAATAACACGGCCCTCTACTCACTCTAATGTACTTTTCCTCGTATGCTCACGCAAGTCTAAAATTGTTTTGTTTTACAAATAAATTTATTTATTTATTGATGCATTTCATGAAACTTCTTGTGGTGAATCGCTTATCATTTTCGCATAAATCTTTTTCGAAAATTAGCATCGAAATGGTATTTTTGCGTGAGCTATTATCACATGTGTTTTTAATGGTCGTCATCGTCAGAGATATAAATAAAAAATATAAAAAAAGAAACGAAACATTCCGCAGTCATATTTCGTCAGTGCTCTGGCATTTTATTTCGTTTTATATTCTTATTTTTTTTTTTCAGAATATAAAGTCGCTGTTTTTTTTTGTATCACTCATCCATGCCGTTGATTTTCCGTTCTGGCTTAGATAAGCTTTTTTTTTGTATTACCATAAAGCGTTCATTGATCCAAAAAGAATGAGGGAAACAACAACAAACCAACAGACACAGAGACACACCGTACCACACACACACCCACGAATGCAATGTGACGAATGTCAAACACAACGAAGCGCTGAGAATTGATGTTACTCATACACACAAAATGTTGGAGAGGGTGGAGGAGAGGTGCCTTTTATGGAAATTAAACAAAGATTTATGGTTTGGCATTTAAGAAATTCAAATACATATGTATATGTCCTTCTGTTGCTTTTCTTCTTAAGCTTCTATTAAAATAATTGAAAAATGAACGATATTAACAATTGATTAATTGAATGATAACGAGAGAATATAAATTTACTGGAGAAAATTAATTTGTTGACTGAATTGGCTAAGCTAAGGATTTGTTCGAAAGTTATATTTGTTATATTTTAGTAGGCAAATTCATCACAACACGCCTATCAACCGATTAAGGTGTTACGAGAGATATTTTACTTGAGACCCCCTTCTTCGATAAATAATATTAGTCACTAATATTAGTCAATGTTGCCATTTTGCCAATTTACGAGAATTCATAAAGCAGAGCTGTAAATGAATCATTCTAGTTTGATTTAAATTCATTTAGAACGAGCAACATTTTTAAATAATTATTTTAAAAATTATAATTAATTATACAGTCGAGTCCGGTTATAACGAACTACTGGGGACTCGACAAATTGGTTCGTTATAAGCGAAGTTCGTTATATCCAGGTTAAAATAGGGTAGAAGCAAAACTGTTGGGACTTAAAAAAGTGTTCGTTATAGACAAAAGTTCGTTATAACCGGTGTACGTTATAACCGGACTCGACTGTAATTAAAAAAAAGGAAATTAATGAAATTTGCATCAACTCAAATGAAATTGTCAAAAATGATTTGTAATTCATTTCCAATTAAAATAAATTGCAATCCATTCCAAATAAAATTGGCAAAGTGAATTACAATTCATTTGAATTGAATTGATTTTGAATTAATTGAAATGAATAATTTTGAAAAGTGAACGATACATTCTAATTTCAATTTCAAATTATTAACATCAAGCTTTAACAAAGCCTATAAGTCCTAATATTAACAATTTCCACAATTTATCGAGTACAACAATTGGTATTTGTTTTTAAATATATAAATAATTACCCCCGTATTCAGAAAAATTTATAACAGCTTTTAAACCTTTGTTAAGAAAAATGTGTGAAAATTGTTTTTGTATTTCCAAAATTTTTTTTTAAAAAAAAATGGTTTTTGTATATCATTTTTCTTATCACAGGTTTAAAAAAATTTATGAATACAGGAGTTAATATATAATAAATATTACCAAAAATTAGTTGATGCACTGCGGATGGTCGTGGTGTGGTAGATAGTATGTGCCACTATCACCCGTCAACACAGGTTCGAAATCTGGTCAGACCATTACAAATTTGTCGGCGGTTGTTTCCACCTAGGTAACTTTAAAATTCATGTAAAAACTTCTGTAGAAAAAGCATTAGCTAATTTCGGCGGTTGTTTCCACCTAGGCAACATAAAAACTTCTGTAGAAAAAGCAGTATCCGTTTGGAGCCGGCTTTAAACAGTAAAGTATACAGCAAACAATGTTAACCTCAAAGGAATATCGCAATTCGTCATAGGAAAACATTGGGCTTTAGTTAAACAAAAAGAAAAAGAAGATTTTTTAAGAGCAGAAAATATCAGAAATGAATCTGGTGAAAAGCGAAGGGTACAGCATAGCAAGTCTTGCAATTGTGATGATAGATAACCCATTATGTGCAGCCACTGGGCAAAGAATATGCAATGACTGCATGAATTCAGTGGTCAGTGGTAGGTCCCTTTATGGTATAGTAAGGGGAAATAAGTAAGTAAGTAGTTGATGTACTTAAGCTCCTAATTATATCATTGAATATCATGAATTTATTTACAATGAGGTGGAAATTTATTGCTAATTCGTTTGAATTAATTCAAAATTCATTCCAAATTAATTGGAAATGACATGCAATCTGATATGCTAATTCATTTGAATTGGTAATTACTTAAAATTAATTTTTGCCAATTGAATTTGAAGTTATTCAAATTTGAAAAAAAATTTGTTTTTTTTAAAGAATTAATTTTAATTTATACAAATTGAATGCATAAATGATTCGCGAATTAATTAAAAAAGAATGATTCGTTTACAGCTCGGGCATAAAGTCGGAGTTAAAATGATTGGGTTTTCAAAAATGAAATGGGTTCTATTATATTATTCAAAACGATATAACGATATAACCCTGACCAGACATATGGAAATGGGTGTTACCTCTAACCAGACATATGGAAATCATTTAAAATGTTGTTGTTTTCATTTTGAGAGCATTTTTTTGTATCCAATTTTTAGAGAAATCCAGGAAAATATATTCATAGTAAATATTTATAAACCTCATTCCGATTTGTGATCCTACGTCAGCATTTAAAAACTAAAAATTGTACGTCAGAGTTATATGGACAGATAGAAAATTGCATTTCATATTTGGAATGACTTACCGGAAGATTCGCGGTGGCTGTGATTTAATCGAATTGCCAACGTCTGCTTCGACTCCAGGAGTAGCAGAAGTAACCGCAACTCCTCACCACAGCAAATTCTCGAATTGTTTCTCCAGGTATACCGAGATTACTTGGTTGGTTTACTGGATTAACATGGTATGTTTGGTGGACGATAGGAGGCGCATCGTGCATGTTATGGCAGACCATGATTAAGGCCTTCACGGTGATAAGCATTTAAAATCACAAGAGACTCGGTGTGCAGTCTTTTGTCTACTCGTTTGAAACCGACGACAAGATGACCTATTCGATTATTTGCAAAAAATCCATATCGGATTATGGTGTTTATTCTCATGACAGCTATGGTACAGGGTGGTTCGAAAACACTTCCTCTATGTTGTGCTATATATTCAAAATAAAATGACTTAAATTTATTATTATTATTTATTTTTAAATATTTATTTGTATACATGTACCTTTCCATTTATTTTTGAAGATGTTATCGCACTCTTGTCGGATATCTGGAGCTGGGTAATTGGGTGATATTGCCAGTTGTTGCGAATTAGCATAACTTATCCTTCGAAATGTTCACAGTGCAGTTGTACAGTCCGTTTGCGACACTAAAAACTCATGCATCCCGTTCGGTATCGATCACAACTCATGGTAACAGAGTTACCCACGGTGGCCTTGTCAAAAATAAGACCCCATGAAAACTCCGGCATAAATGGGCCAATATGCAGTGACTTTCAGTACATAGATACAATAACTCTTGGTGAATGATACGCTGATTCTCTGAGCTACAGAAGCCCACATTGTTGTCTCTTTGTGTAACTGTTCCAGTGGACCACGTCGCTCATGCGAATAAATTTCGACTGAATATCGCCCGCTACATCGTTAAGAAAAACTGGTCACTACGATTGTGATTAGATAATTCCAGTGCAGTCAGGATCTTTTCATGGGCTGACAAAATTTAAAATATTCTTGGGCTGAAAAAAAAAAAGAAAAAAATAAGAATAAGAAATTAGCCGTAAGGCTTTATATTACAAGATGAATAAAAATGAAAGTGAAATGAAATGTGTAAAAAAAACTTGATTTATTAGAAAATTGTTTTGTTTTCGAAATCATTGAGCTGTGCACCATACAATTTGTGTACTCACTGACCGGGACCTACGGTTTAAAGCTGACCATAAGATGTCATTATAAGGAGCCTGAAAGTTCATTTCATTTGTATTTTGTTGTTGTCAAGGTTAGAAAGTCATCGTCACTTTCTAATTTTGTTATTAGAATTGGTAATTTCCACGAAACAAATATTTATAATAGAATGTAATAACTGCCAAATGAGCCATCATTTAGTTCGATAATTGCTGGACAAACCATCAGCACTCCCACCATGATGTCAGTGATTTATGTTCCTGCCAGAAAGACATGCCATAAGACACATACATACAAAGAAACGCACGCTCTTGATTTCATTAACACTTTCAAGGTTCTTTCGATTTTGGGTTGTGTTACACATTTCTGCCGTTCTCAACGTCGAATTGAAATAATAAAACAAATCCTAACATGATTCGTGACAATATCGCATCTTTATCCGTTTTTGTTTTTATTTCTTAAGGCTGTTAAACTCAACCTGCTCCTTTTGCCAAAAAAGAAAGGAAAAGAAAAAAATCAATAGAAACTAAATAATCGGTTTTTCGTGCAGTCTCTTTGTCTGCGCCATAAAGGTGGCGGTTGTGTAGGTCTCGGTGTACCCACATACTCACATCCACCGAGTATCCTTGGTACTATTTTTGTTTTTGCTGTAAATCGTGTCGATGTTCTTTTTTTTGTTATTCTCATTCATACATACTCGTATAATGTATGACTTAAGGCAATTCAAGGATAATATTATCATCATCATTGACAACATCCAAGCAAGCGAGCAGGAGGCAGGCAGTTTGGCAAGCCATCCGTAATCCAATGGTGCACTACTCAAGCACCACAGCCTTGGTTTTAAGTCACTGAAGAAGAACGTGTTCAACTGTGGTGGTAGTGGCAAAGGCCACCAATAGCAACATCAACCAAACGACGACATGATGGGGAGGGGACCTTGAAATTTCTTGTACCACAAGTATTTATTTTTAGCTCTCTTACGAAATAAGACTTTGTTCTTCTTTATGTCAATAATCCACAGTGATGAAGAACAGTCAGTCGACTGCAACGATGGGATTCTTCTTTTGTTACAGTTGAAAGATTTTAATGTTGCTATTTTTAGACTCAATTAAAATTGTGCCCAAATTGTTTTAAACTGTTTAGGATTTCTGAAGAGGACCTCTTAGATTCTTAACAATCCATTAGTGTATATTTGTCCTAATTGGAAAACTTCCAAGTGTAGACAGAAGTCATGTGCCACCAAATGTTTATTTTCAAAGTACCAAAAATGAAAATGTTGAATCTTGAGTGGGAGAAAACAAATGCAAAGAAATAGAAATAATAAATGATCCCGAACTCGACTAACAGAAACAAAACTGCATGAAGAATATATTTCAACAAAACATAAACAAAATTAAAAAACTGATATGTATTCGGCGTACGAGCTGCTCTAATGATGTTCATGGTAAAACAAAATAGTTTTTTACCGAAATTGGGCACACAAAGCGCCGGTTGTTCGCAAAAAGGTTCGTCAGACTGACATTCTAGCGGACAACACTCACAATCGCCGAGAATGTGGCTCAGATGGTGCCACTCAGTCCTGGAACATCGACTCGCCATTAATCTCAACATTACATGCACCAGCTTGATAGCAATTTCACCAGGTCCAATTTTCATCTCGGCATGCCATGTTTGGTAATTGTGTTATCAGCCGTCCCAAGTGCTGCGTGTGCCGTCGCGACGTGTTCTCTTTTCAGGGTCTATGTCAGACTTGGCGAAGCATCGGAGGGAAACTCGATTCTGTGGAGGACAATTGTAGATTAAGCTTTTAATCAATTTTGACACTAATACAACTTAAAATCCCGTCAAGCCGCCAACATAGATTTAAAGACAACATTTGACCAAGAGGATTAATGAACTTCAAGGACTTTTCTAAACGTTTAATGGTTATCGCTGTTTTGCTAACCTCTTTCAATTCTTAAGGTTGTTTAAATAAACGAGTATTAACAATCACAACTAGTTTCTCCTGGTTCGTTGACAACACTTGAAGGATACCTGACAAGTACTTTTGGCTAAACTCAACCATCCAATACCGTGCCTCTTAGTCTCAACGATTCAAAGTAAACTTTCTGCGTGGTTATGTCAATATGATAAGTGCTGCTTTTATCTGAACATCCCCCCCTACTTGCCTGCTTATTTTAGACAATCTATTATGACGCGTTGATAATATTCTATTTGAGTTGTGGAATGTTATCCTTGAGTTTTTTTGGATTTGCTTACACCAGCAGGGCACAAGCTCTACATTGGATCAATAATGTCTATCAATCCGAGCCATTAAGGCGGTTTAGCATTTGCTTTCCCTTCTTTTTTTCTAGCGCCTGTTTCGACAATTGTTTACGTAACATTAAACCTTAATAATTAATTATCTCGTCTTTGCCGTTTAAGTTAAAAGATGAGGTTGGTCTTCTTGTCTCCATGTCTCCTTATCTTTCTTATGGGGTTTTTTGTTGTTTTTACTCTGTTTCTTGGTTGATGTCCTGATTATCTGAGTTGCTTTGTTGGTGTGTTTGTTTGTTTTATTCCTTTCCTTGGCTATATTTGAGATTATAGTCGAACCATTTTATGACAGAGAACCATTCCACCCATATTCCATAACTAATGGTCGGATGCAGGGATAATAAACGTTGAATGGCTGATTCTTCCTTCTCTCCTTATGATGGCATACAATTTCACAACAAAATCATTTGTTCGTTGTTGTCATACACACAGGATCTGGAGGATAAGCGACGCCATAGTGTCTGCATGTGAATGATTTTTAGTTTCAATTCGAATCTTTTGCTTCGGATACAGAGAATTTGTGTCAACTCGTATTTGCAGAATGCGAAGGATGGTACAGACAGACATACACATACACACTGGAGCGCCGCAATACTTCGGAAATAGTTCAATGACTTTATTTGCAATTTCTATAAAAAAAAAAATGAAAGTTGAACCGAGGTCATTGTGGCGTGTGTTTTCGGTATTAAAATGAAAAAAATAGAACGCACAAAATTCAGCACAAATTCAAAATGAGAAAATTAGAGCTGTGTTGAACAGTACCAATAAGTCCTGGTTGTGGAATGGTTCTATACTAGTAATATTATCAGTATTTTTTTTAAAATAACTTCAGACAATGGGCTCCGCTGCTATATTTTAAACAAAATAGACGTATTTACTTCGATATTAGTGTTAATTTTTGTTGTGATTTTTTACAGTTATTAAATTATTATTTTATTTTTAAACTGTGTCATGATGTCCCTTTTTTATAATTGAGAAATATGACGAATGAAATGTAATATTAATTGATTTTCAAAAAATAACTCCTGAAGATGTTGGAAGAAAACTAACGAAATGTTGGGAGAATATGAAATAAATCATTTAATTCAAATTCAGGAACCTGACCAATCAGCCCAATCAAATAAGACAAAAATAAATAAGGACAATGATGTAGTTGAAAAGAAATTTGTAGCAAACCACTAATATGGGATTTTTACAAATAAACTTGAACCACACTTCATATTATAGATAGAAAGAAAAGGAGCTAGACTTTCATAAAAGTCTGAACAAAAGGCTGTATACAGGCTGTTAAACTTAATGATTGTTAAAAAATCATTCTTAACTGATATCTTTTGGTCGAAAAAGCAAAAAAATGGTAACTATTATATGGTGTATAGATAGAGGAGAAGCTTCGGTCTCAAAAAAATCGGCTTGTGGGCTCCCTGTCTCAACATAGGCTGGCAAACTCGTTAATTTTATAAGCTTGATCGAAAAAGAGGAAATCAATAAAGATCTCCGATACTAATGAAACGATAGTAAAAAAAATGTATGGTGGATAGGTAGAGGGGGTCGTAAGGAGGAAGAAAAATATTTTTGTAAGGATCCTGTGTAAACTAAAAACCAGTTACATGTTGTTAAACTTGATCATCTTTCTAATCTTGTAACTTTTATTGAAAAAAAATTTAAATATATCTTTGTATTTCTGACACTAATGAACCTATAGTACATAAATGTATGGTGGATGGGTAGAGGAGGGGCTCAACTTTGGTAAATGTCAGTTTGTGGGTAACCTAAAGATGGGCAATTTCACAGACGGAAACAACAAGAAAATCCCATAAGGGTGATTTTTGAATATTTCAGTTTTCAGTGTAAAATTTCTGCAAGTTCAGTTTGCCTTGCCATTGCATCATGATTAGACGCAATGGGTACTAAAGAGAATTGCCGATTTTGCTCTGAAGAGCAGCCATGGACTGACCAAGAGCTGAAAGTGTACCATGAAAAAAAACACTATTTGGTGCGGTTTATGGGAGGAACAAGATACCGAGCCATGATCACCGACGTGTTGTGTCACATGGAAAGTAACTTGCTGCTCGATTATTATCACGTTTTAGCAATCTCGTTCGTGTGACTATTCGGCTAGTAGCTATTCGTCCTATCCTATCCATCCGTCTAAACCAAGTAATATTATAATAATGAAGGCTTGCCCATACAATGGGTTCATCGATTGTCTGCTCAATAAATATGCCCTTAGGTTCGTTGTCTACCATAGTCAATCTTAGATGAGATATCGACCGAAATGTCGGAGAAAGTGTGCCCAAAAATGCAACCTGGTAACTCTGCTCCGTTAAATAATCTGATACTTCGGGTCTCACTTGCTAATTCTCCTCTGGTCTCACTTGCTAATTCTGCTTTTATCGTTTATAACGTAATTTGTCCATAAATTAAATGTATCATATTTTTTGTGTTGTCCTAAATGTGTAACACAGTATTTATTACAAGGTCATGGATGTGGCAAAAACAAAAAGAAAACAACAAATAAACGGATACATAATGGTCCACATAAAACGATAAATAAACCATTAATTTTTGCCAATAAAGACAAGAAGATGAAAGATAAAATGAAACAAAAAAAAAAACAAAAAAACTGGGGCATTGTGAGGAAAAATATACATATTTATGCATACACCTAATCCTGTTTTTACACGGTTCTTTTTAAATAAAGCAACAAAACTGTTACTGTTTTTACAAAAAAGAAACAAAAATGTAAAATAAATGGACAGTCGAATGCTGATAAGCACACCTTTTAATTCAAAAAATCGCTTAATTGAAAATAAATAAAGACCTCGATATAATAGAGGGGGTGACGTGTATGGCCAATGGAATCATTGAAAATTCTATTAAACCTACTACAAAGGAGACATGAGAATCAATTTATGTTATGAAAACATTTTGGGCAAAAGAAATGATCTCTACAAGTTATGTGTCAACCACATTTAAGATAACTCAACCAAATGAAAATAAGTGACTAGTTTCCTCCAAGCTCATTAATAATAAATGTAAATATTACATTAATTTTAAGGCGCGAAAGATAAAAGTTAAAAAAAACTCAAAAGTACCAAAACAAAGGTATGACTTTCTTTGTTAGGAGGGCAGTATAGTGAAAAACTAATGTTGTGTAACGAATTAGTCATTGTGAAGGTCTTAATATGTTTCCGTTTAGTACACTACGTTCCAGTGTACCATGCAAAAACAGTATTACGTGTACGTACTTAGGTAGTCGATTGAGAAAAGGCTAAGGAAACGATGATTAACCATAAGTCAGTGGAACAAAACAAGGACAATGAACAACTTGGAGTAACTCTGAAAAATACGTTGGTAGTACAGGAATACCACGCATAGTACTGCTTCGATAAGTACGGTTTTTTTACGGTTTTGAAATTTTCAAAAAAAAAAAACTGTTCTGGAAAAAATTTGTTCTAAAAAAAAAAAAAAAAAAAAAAAATCAAACAAAAAAAAATTTTATCGAAAAAAGTGGTTTTGAGATTTTCAAAAAAAAAAAAATCCAAAAAAAAAAAAAAAATTTAAAAAAAAAAATTTTTCAAATAAATTTGTCGGTTTATTTATTGAAAAGCTGAAAAACAAATTAGAGTTTTTGGACTCGAATATCATCATCATGTCCTTTAAACCTCCTTCATAGGGTCTGTAAATAGGCGCATAGGGCCCGAGTGCCGCGATTAGTGCCACAAAATTGTGGAACCAATTAACCGCACTATGCGAGGTATTCCTGTATTTGGGCTGTCATAAAGAATAACCTCGAAAAAAAATTATACCCGGTTTTATATAATTTAGTTCGGTAGAAATTTCAGCGATTTATTCAATTAACACTTGGTAGTTGTGTCGAAATCCTGAAAGTCATTCCCTTCTCTTCCATCAAATTAAAAGAGGCGTCTTTTCTCCACCCCACATTGGTCCAAAACATTGACGAACTCATTTGAAATGGGACACATTTTGACATAACAAAAGAAGTCCTCAAGAACTCATTGTGATTTATCTTGAAAGTCTTTATAGACAAAGGCTATGCCTGCAAGTGTTCTACTTAAACATATTGCGTATCATAGGCTACTCATGTTATTATCATGTATTCACTTTGTGCAAAGTATTTAAACAAAGACTACTTTTCGCAGTGTGCTCTAGAAATAAATTTGTATCGGAGAACATCACAATATATTGATTCCTTAGCTTGCCGTTCTCGTTCTATCATCCTGCATTGACTTTTCCTTACAAGATATTGATTCCTTGGCTTGCCTTTCTCGTTTGCTCCAACAACTGGGACATCATCCTGCATTGACTTTTCTTTTGTACACAACTTGTAGTTTCAAAAAAAACTTTACATAACTTTAAAACTTACAATAAAAAAAAAAGACAACAACAGAAATTCAACTCGTTTCCCAAAACAAGAACAAAAATGGCAAAAAAAAAATATTTCATTAACTTTGCATAAAATAATTTGGCCCACAGACATTTTCCGGAATATTTTCCATCGTAGACTTCTTTTGTGTCGACTACTGCATTAGCGAAAAAGCAACGCAAAACTTTCTGAACAAACTTAGCAAACTTTCTCCACACACACAACCGGCTCGAAGTGGAAAAGGAGGAATTTTCAATTAAACGAGAATTTTCAGAGAAAAACCTAAAGAACACACAACACAAAGGGGGTTTCTGAGTGGTTGTCAGAAACGAAAAAAAAGAAAACGGAAACAGAAATCCTTCCGTGTACGTATTTATGCGTACTCGTGTGTGTAGTATCGAATGTAATGAAAAGATTTCTGCTGGCCGAATTGTGATGAAGCCAAAACATAAGTGACATGATGCACGCACGGTGGATTGGGGATGCCAAAGATTCACATTCTGATGGGAAAGTGGATTGGGGATTTACAGTGCTCTAGATTTCTTAAAGAATATTCAACAAAATTCCTTTTTTAGATTTTTATTTGCAACACTGCGATGTAATGTTACTTTTCAAATCCCTTGATCCCTTCAAATTCTTTTTATTTTCAACTTTTAGTTGTCTCCTTCAATTGTCTGAAACATTGCATTTACGTCATGTGCTACCAATTCCGATACCGACACCAATACCAACACCGTAAATCAATAATTAAACAGACTATGAGTACTTTATATTTGTTGTCACTTTCTAGGGGATTTAATTTTCTTATGAAACAACTTGGAAACAACTATTATGACCTTCTTTGTTAAACATTTATTGAACTATGTAAGTGTAGTCAAGTGAGTGAGGGTGTATCTAAGTGTGTGTTTGTGTCTAAGATTGAATTCGACTGAAGAGTGTGTGTGTGTATTGAATGTAAAACTTTTAAATTGTTTCTTGAATAAAAGGGAACTTTACGTTTCTACAATACCAAAGTCAATTGGTACAACAATTCTAACTTCGTCAGTGTATCAATGGACTCGTGCGTCATACGTGCACACTTCCAACGCGTTAGCGTTTCCGACTGACTGGAATATTTAACATGGAATGGAACAGATGAATGAAGGGTTTATGTTGATTTCATTGGAGAATGATAGTCGGCCTTGGAGAACGCAGTAAATTCAACAAAAAGTTCAAAGCATACACAGGGTTTGATATTTGCATGGCGGAATATTTTCCACGAAAGACTTGAGAGTTTCGTTAGGTTATAGGAAGGCCAGTTGAAATATCAAAATTTTTTGCTTGATTTGTCAACATCTTTCGTCTAGAAACGATATGTTTTTTGATGGCTTTTCATGTGCAAATAAGTTCGCGCTGAGTGACCCTTTTACAACTATCTCGTAAACTAGAGGATGTATTTAAAAAAATTTATTTAATGTTTTGTTTTTAATTTTTGTTTGCTTTATACAAAACAAAAATTGTAAAGGCAAGGGACTACGGCTTGTATCAGCTGTTATTTTCCCGTGTTTGCTCTTACAAAAGTTTTACGTTGAGTGTCACACTTCTAAATTTTTTGTTTGCTGGCAAATAATTTTATTTGTCAGCTGATTTTTTGGTTGCCCCTAAAAAATAGTTAGTGTTCCGATTGTGACGAACAAATGTGAAGCTATCTTAAGCAAGTCCACCCAACTGAAACTTTTTCAATGACTTTCGTTTCACTTTTAACGAGAGAAGAAATTCACCAATCGTTTTGTAAAAAAAATATTTGAAAATCTCAAAAAAAAAAGTGATCCAAACTAGGCAAGCGACCCACACTTATATACGTATATAAGTAGCAGAATATTATTAAAAATGCATACTTTACACAGTCTCATATCAATGTCCGTCGTCTACATGTCAGCCGGTATAATTACATTGAACCAATTCACACACACATACGCTCATCGATGCCGGAATACGCACTCAAACAGAAACACAATATATTGAAAACATATCCATCGATTGGCATTATAACAATTCATGATGATGGCTTTCACATGGAAAACCAAAACAGGAAAAAAAAAAGAGGAAACGTATCGACTACAAAGTGGCTTCTTCTGTCCAACATACTACCCATCACCAGTCAAACCGTTTGCTTCCGGGGCGGGATGGCAGCAGGCAAGGCGACAATGAGAAAATGGACACATGTTCATTATTTCTGGTCTGGGGGCTGTCGTCTATCCCTTTGCTGGGAAAGCACCGTCCGTCCGCCCTCACGATAAAGGTCATGCGTTCACTGGTTTGTTCGATTCATTCATTCATTTCTCTCGGTGCAATTGTTGAGTTTCCTGTTGATGAACAGTTTTATTACATTGCACGTTTTCAAGGATTGCACACAATTCAAATTTAGAATTGTTGAGGGTGTGCGGGGAAGGGGTTCCCCCTTTGTTTTGAATTGTGTTTGGAATTGTGTTTTGCATGCTGCATATTAATTGAAATTTCTTCTACATATATAATGCAAATGTTTATGGTACACACACACACAGAGTTTGTTGCATGCCACATGCACTTCCCGGAAGTGTTTCAACATTATTTTGCGTAATTTTCAGTTTAAAGCCAAACCCGGCAACCACAATAACAGGCGGTGGCGTTAGAATTACTCGTAATTTAAACGTCAAGGACATTGTGTGCATTGTTTTCCTTCATTTAGTTTCTGTGGGCTCCTTACTACTTTCTTTCTTTGTTCTTCTTTTAAAGTAATTTAATAACTTTTTGACTTCTACAAAAAAGTAAAGTGTTTTAATGTTTGTACTACTATTCAAAGTTTTTAAGTAAATCAAGGAAAACTAATTTGCAGATTGACGTAGACGTCTGCCAGCACTACTTGATTCACGACATGGAGAAACCAAATATTTGCAATGAAAAGTCTGTTACAACTAATAAAATCAATATATTTCAAATTTATTTGAGACTACGGAACATGAGTTGAAATATATTTAAAAAAAAAATACTTAAAAGATGAAGACGAGAATCGAATAGAAATTAACTGTTTGTTACAAATCGTCAATATTCGAAGCGTTATAAAATTGATTTTCAGATATTAGATAAATATCGACATATGGAACACAATCTCAAAAGAATAAGCTATCGCTACTGATAAAAATCCATTTCTTTTTCTCTTTTTAGTGATTAGTATCAAACGAAATTATGCAAATACTTTAGCAAAAAGTAAAGTATTTGGTTTGGAAATAAATGTTTATTTTTCATTTTTCAAACATTTTTTTGACATACTGTAAATATATTTCCAATTTCTTTGATATTCCCCAATATATTGTTCAACTAGATGTTGCCTGTGTGCTCTTCTTTACTCAGTTGAAAAGTAATCTATTTATCCTCGCAAATTCGCAAATACCTCCTCTCCTGTCGCCATAAACCACTCGTACACTCCTCTATTATGGCCATTAATTTAATTGATTCATTTACTCGGTGACATATTGAATAAATTTAAAGAGAAAGCTTCTCTCCCCTCTACGGAAATGAAAATGACTCCTACACCAGCGCACTCCTATGCTATACAATACAATACAACAACAATAAAATAAATGGAATGTTTATGCATTCCTTTATACTTTTCCATTTCCTTCCGTAATGGCTATTGTTACTTCCGTTCGGTGTTTAACATAAGTGCGAATGCATGCACGCATTATTTAAGGGGACAAATCAAGATTTTGCATTTCCTTCTCAGCCGAGTTTCTGTTTTCTTTCCCTACGGTTGACGTTATGTTTGGTGTTTGCCATACGTTCTTCAATACTACCACCTAGCCCAACAACCGACCCCACAGAGCCTTCCCTTCAGACCAAGTGTTGACTTTAAGACTTAAACATGACATTAACAAAAGTGATTGTGATCAAACAACATTCGTTTTGAGTGCAAACATCTTAGCGCGATGATAGGAAGAATACATTTAAGTGCACAGGCTAGAGGAAATGAAGGCTGGCATGTGGATATTCGTAAAAGGATTATCTGGGCACACAAACACACACATCCTATCCATTGCACTGAAAAGTGGAAATAAAGGTCAGAGGATTAAAATAAATTATACGATTTAAGAAGATGATATGGAATAGAAAATGTACGTGGAAGGTGAATGCATATGTGGAAATGTTACGACTATTCTTGTTCAGACACTTCACCCACCGCCTAAATGTCTGACACAAAAGTGTTTTATGTTGCCTTTGTTTGGGATGAATGAGAGTGGAATATTATTCTAAATTGTTCGGAAATGAGTTGCCAGTATCTTGGCCTTGAATCGATGGCAAAAATATTGCATAACGGAAATACAAAACGGCAGAAAGAAAATGATGTATTTTTTTGCATTTTCTGTAGGGTGATTTTCAATTTTCCTATTCATCTTAAAGATTATCTAAAGTATTATTACTTGATTATTACATTTCATGTATTTTCTTTAGGATATTTTCTAATTTTCCTATTCATCTTGAAGATTATCTCAAGTATCCTGAATATTACTGGGTTCATTTCACATCAATAATATTACATTATATCACAATCCATGTAGTGTACATGTATGTATTGTATTTTCTTTCTTTATGTAGGGTGTTGGTTACTCTATACCCTCCTCTTTGGTGATGCAGTACAATTCTAGTCTCTGTCTATGAAACTTTCAAGTGTTTATTTAACCATTAGACTGTTTGCATTGGTATCGAACACGTTTATGCTGTTTATTTAGATTTTTACGTAAATTGTCTTGACACCGCCGCCTGCTACTCATGTCTCAGTACGTCAAAGTCCATTTAGATTTTCAAAGATTTATTTTAGTGGTAGCTCAAGGTCACACAAAAAGTAAATTGTAATAAGAGCTCACCCAGCGACTAAACCAACAATTCTAAAGGAAAACTATCTATTGCCAATAAAAAGCCTGGCCAACTTTTGTTTAAGCTCCATGATGGAGCATGTTATTTTCGAAAAGGCAACGACAACACCGAGGAACAAGATTGAGCGAATGTTAGGGAATTTGAGGCCTTTAAGGTCACATGAAAACCAACTCCAAATCATGATGGACCTCAATGATATGTAAATTCAATTTGATTGGGCCTAATGCTATATACCCTCGACCTTGAATAGAAACTTGGAAACTCAATTGACGATTCCACGATATACTTGACTCTCCTATATATTCGATGCTGGTACTTGTATTCATTATATTTTTATTAAAGACTAAATTTTGTGGGACATAATTTGACGTAACCCTAAGATTCGCTTTCGATTTTGTTAAAATAAATGAAAAAAAATTTTTTTTTGAACATTTCTATTTTTCTAAAGAAATAGAAATAATCAATGATCTTAAACTGGACTAACAGAAACACAACGGTATGAAGAAAATAGATCAACAACACATAAACAAAATTAAAAATTACCGTTTCGGAGTTAAAAACAATTTTAAGGCAAACAATATTTTTTTTTAATTTTTTTTAAATCCAAAAAAATCCGGTATTAGTAAAAGTGGTAATTTCAAAAAGATTATCATGAAGACACATGTCTTACAATCGTTTCGTTTATATTCACAACTTCGAAATCGAGTCCGAGTTCTCAGTTGTCTTCCACTGCTAACACTCCATAAGCGAATAGTTCGGCTAGGTCAAATGCTCCGAAAGATATAACTCCTATTTTCAATGGGAATTCAAAAATTCTCCTGAAATTCCTCAAATCAAAAATACATTTGTAACCACCTAAACAAAATTACATTTCCAGTATCCTTTGATTAATGTAGTATGTCCACTTGGATTGATTTCTTCGCCTTTCCGGTGAGGAAATCAATTGGAGTCGTTGTGTTGAATAAGAAGTGAGTTTACCGCACACCCGCTGCTTAACGAGCTGATGAGTTTTTGATTATTATTTTTTTTTTTGCCATTGCTGTTGTTGTTTACAACAAATAATTTGACCATTTCCCAGCCATAATGTGATCCACAAAATGTTTGCCTCTGATTACCCATTTAATTAATTTATGGTATTTAATAGTTGTTATTGTTACAGTTGCTGTTACACAAATCGCCAGGATACAAACAAATATTTGCTCGTAAAATTAGTATGGTTGCGCGCAGGATATACCCTATCCTTGTCCGCCTACACACTCATAGCCTTTGTAAAAATGTTCCTGTCGTCGCCGATTCGTTTCGTTTTTAGCGTTCTTTTACTCTCTCATTTTGCATAAGTATTGAAAACAAAATAGTGTCAATGACATTTCTTTTAACTTTGTGTGTATGTGCGTTATACTCTTTATGTGTGTGTGTGTTAACACACTCCTCCAGTGACCGTGTAGCGAAATTTTATGGAAATGGCCATTAATAGGCCGTGCCACCAAAGGAAATGCCAACCGACCACTGGCAAAAGTTTTGGGTGGGGGGGGGGAGTTTGTTTTCACAAACCGCCAACGTGTATTGTCGTTCAGTCCTTGCTGTGTTCTGTTCTTTTTTTTATAATTTGTGGTTACAGAAATGGTAACGATTTTGCTGTTTCCCCAGAAATGTATGGCATATTTATGTCTGAACATAAAAATGTGTGTTTGTTGGCACAATTATAGGAATTCGCAAAAAGTGGCATTTGTTTGGAATTTCATATTTTAATGGATGTTAGGTAATTCTTTTTACAAATACAATACACAGAGACGGCGACGACGTACATGTGGCGAATCGTTACTTTGCCATAAATCAGCGGATAACGATTTTGCGATTATTATAATTTACGTGTTTAAATACAGTTTTCTTATAAGACCTTGTAGCATGGTGTGTGTGCGTGTGCATATGATAAACAAAAATTACATTCATATTTTCAACAAGACCTTACATTCCATGGTAGGATGTTGTGTTGCAGATAGCAACATATAATTTGATTCTGTATCTTCTGTTTAAATTTGGGTGGTTCCCTTGCGAATTCGATTTCAACATGTCAACATTTCACGCACCAGCCTGATGCGAAATATACACAAAGGTCCAATTGACTCAGCTAATAAAGCACACGACCATCTACTTTCTTATCGAACCTTAGATCACATTAAAATGCACAATAAGCAGCCCTGTTCCAGCTTTCATTTTCATTCCATTTCACGTTTCACTTTAATTCCAGCAAAGTGAATATTACCTGTGACAAATAGGGGTTGAAATGATCAATTATTTGTTTTACATGGCTTTAAAATAAATGTTGAAGTATCCAAATAGACAGAAAACATTTCAAACATTGTGTCTCAACTTATTTTTACTCGATTAACTTATCATTCAACATAAAAAAGGATTTTCATTTTACTTTCGCTGAGTATTTTCAAGTGAAACACATTTTCCAAATTTTCGGCGAACGTGAAAGTTGTCACACCTATGGCGGGAAAGATTTTCACTTTCTCTCAAAAGCGAAAGACAGAACAGGGGCGAATGTTGCTCGAAAACTCATATTTGCTGACGAAGCTCATTTTCATCTCGGGGCCTATGTTTACAAACAAAACTGTCCGGTCTGGGAATCATCAAAAACCAATGCATTCTCATAGAGTGACAGTTTGTGAATCTTATTTCTGGAGAAACTACATAATCTTAGAAAATAATATCTTACTTGGTAAGTTCCCAGCAGGTAAACTCCAACGTTGTGATAACAGCCACCGGTTAAATTTCTTGAACAATTGCTAGAGTGAATTTTCTGATTTTCGTGTCATATTGTGACCGGATACGATACAATCTAAGAGAGAGAAATAATTTGTAAATATTTGTTTGAAAAAAATGTGAATAAATACCAGTTCGATGAGAAGTACCATGTCACTTCTATTTAGTTCAAAAAATTTCTTGTTTTTTCTTGTATAACCACAAGCATGTGGGGATAGCCGTGCTGTGGTCGATGAAAAAGATCTGATCTGTTACCGATTTCCTGTTTCATTAAAATCATATCACAATTGCAATAGTTGCAAGCTAAAAAAAAATGTCATAAGAGATTTGGAAATTAAAACACCCTGTACTTGCTTACCCTGTGCTGACAAAGATTCTCCAGTAATTGACTTTTCCGAAAGCCCGGGTCATCGTTTAATTGTAATCGGTTCGGTAAATTCTGTTTTATGAATCGCCGTACTTCACAAAGAATTATTTTCAAGACATTCTGTATGGCATCCTAAAAAATTGTATTTGTAAATTAGTCTAAAATAAATTGAATATGTTTCAGTATATAAAATAAAGAACCCTGTAAATATACAACCAAAACCATCACTATTCATACATTACATCTATAAAGATGTATTGCCTGCACTTGTTTAATTACAAATATGTTATGAATGAAATACTAGTGTTTTAACTCTAACGCAGGTACTACATTCATAACATATTATAATAATTCCAAGCTGATTTCCTAAAAACTAACAATTTCAAGTAGCCTAAAGGGTGCTCTCATTATTCGATGTCAGCGACATCCACCCACCGTCGTCACTATCATCGAGAGCATTACATCAATATTTTCAATGAACGAAAGTACACTTGAGTACCAGATTGTTGGTATCACAGTATGCGCGACTACACGACGAGTATGTATTGGTTGTATGTATGTGTATATTCCATGGGTTGACATAATATTTAATTAATTTGCAATAACCTTGTCCGAGGTAATTTAATATTTTTATACGTCAGACAGGTGTGTTAAAGTATCTACTTTTTTTTCTATACATATATTAATTTATCACAACAAATATATTAAGGAACTGTACATGTAATATATAGTTTGATATACTATGTGTGACATCTACACAATGAGCAACGTGTGTATGTGTATGTTATCACAGAATATACGAAATATGTACTTTAATTACAATGTCACATTAAGTTCTTAATTAAAATATTGAAATTGTAAGGGGGACAGAAATCGTATCCTTCAAATAGCTTAACATGTTCATCGTTGTGACAATGATCCTTATAAATGAAATTATATTATCAGTGTTGTACACCCATTTTGCGACAGAGCAAAATAGTAGCACAGGTTTGCCAAAGGAAAACAGGTGGACTACTTTGTATGTTCGATGAGAGTAGACTTGAAGTAGAGAATTTTATTCAACACCGGAGTTAATCGAATATTTTCAATATGAAATAAACCCCAGAACTCAGGATAAATTACTGCCACAATTATTTTCTGTAAATGAAATAGAAGATGAACATGCCGAGATCATTTCGGACAAAATTTTAAAAATTTGAGAAACACATAGCAACAGCTCTTGGGTATTTTTAAAACCAATCGACTAAAACGCACTTTACTCAGTCAATCTCTTTGTAATCACACTATAATCGCAATCCGTTATTATATTAATATTAATTAATATTTTAAATAAAATACAAAAACATAGAATGATGTACAGAGGAAATTCTCCAGAAATAGATAGACCAAAAAGTATTCGATTTGCTACAAACTCCGATATGACATTATGTTAATTGTACTGTTTGCAGTAGAGGGCAGACAACCTACGTCAGGTCAGTTTGCAGACTAATTAGTTCGACTGCAATCACTAGGTGTCAGTTAATAGCTTGGCTGATAAATAGCACCATTTGAATGGGTTTCGTGCAGGTTAGCATGCACCCTCTTGAAAATGTTCAGCAAGCGTTTTTCGCCGTCTGCATTATATGGTATTGATATAAAACTACGGACACAGCAAAGACTTCAATTCGCAAGATGGGAAAATGATTGAATTTACGGATAATGAGGTCAGCGGTTGAACATGCTATGGTTGACTTTTGTTAGATGTCGTGGGTATTGACGAGAAGTCCTATAAATGAACGAGGCTATTGGACGTTTAAGAACATTTCCTTCACGGATGCAAAAATGCAAATATTTTTTAGAGTCTAAAAAACCAGACCCTGTTGAAAACGAGGTTTGTCAGGAATCAAATTACACTCTTACTGTTAAGAGTTAAGTTTGCTACGATCCAGTTATATCTAGGGTCCGAAAATTTGGCCTCCATTTTAATATGAATACAGACTTATCAACATTAAATTAATATTTGATTATTGGGTCTACGAAAAATCTGAGTTGCGTCAAAGTTCCTTGAAGACATGAACAGGGAACTCCCGGGAACTAAATTTAAACGCGAGTCCCAAACGTCTAATATCACCTGACTAAAAATTACTGTATTACTGGTAAAGTCGTCGTAAATTACAAGGTGGATACAGCCGCTGACAAATGTTTGAGATGTCGTTATAGACACACTCACTACCAATCACACCTTGGCCCACACAAGCGCCTGTTATAACAAACATAAATGAAGGACTAATATTTTTAAAAAATTAATTAAGGCAGACAACTTTTACGGAGTCTATTTTTATAAAATTAATTAAGACAGCCCATCTTTTACGGAGTCTATTTAAACCATGAAAAATATCCCATTATAATGTAATGGAATTGGAATGAAGCTTTTACGCAGAGTTTAAAATGTTCTTCACACAAAAACGTTTCCGTTCGTAGTAGTGTACTTGTCTGCCTGATGATAACATTAAGCATTCCAAAAACTCTCCCTCATTTATCTCAATAACGCAACACAACTGAAGTCCATTGCACATGATATGACTATGTCTGTCTGTCTGCCTGCAGTTTTGAAGGACAGTCAGTGTATAAAATGGTAGAGTAGTCGATGCACAACAATTCACTTGTCACTGGTAAGAGGAAAACAAATTGTTGTGGAAACGACATGTGGAAAGTGAACAACGTACGTACTTACGACCAAATTGGTTGAGAGGATACTTATTGTGAGATGCTCTGGTATTTCCAAGTCGGACTGGCCATTGAAAGTGCCAATGAAAAATTATGATATAATTTATATTGATAATAACAAGGATTCCTATATGTATTCCATTTAAGTCAAGGGTTGCGCATGAAGACAGAAGAAGAACCAGCCATAATGGGGGTCAAATCTGTGAATTTGTGATAAACTAGATAAGCTCACCTGCTTCATGCATCATATACACATCTTCTTATCCCCAAAATGATGGGTGCATACAAAAAAATCATCATCCAAGCGTGAAAGACGTCGTCATATTCTTTTTTGAAGCGGCAATTAATGACGCAGCATTTTCTTGGCAGAGCAATTATGTGCCATGCAGCATTTTCTTATTGGTGGTTGTTTTCCAATTAAATTTCCCATTAATTTTCCTCAAAACTCGACTCTGAAAGAAAAGAAATGTAATAAAAACGTTTTCCATTAAAAATATGATAGGATCACAAGAAAAGCTCTTCTTCAACATCACTCAAAACAATGATAGAGTCCAAACAAATATTTTAAGACATCTTTTTCACTTAGGAGATCTTTTCACTTTTCACATGAGATCTTTTTCACTTCAACAAATAAGAAATAATAATTATGGAAATAATTTCGACCGACTCACCTTGGCGAAAAAAAAACTTTGGCGTCATTGTCAATTTATGCAAGTGATCGCAAAAACCCAATTACTGCTATCGATTTTTTTTCTGCACGTTTTTGCAATTGACTTATCGTTGCGTTACCGACCAGGGTTGTCAGATTTGGCGATTTTTCGCAAAAAGTGTGAGTTTTCAATGCATTTGGCGACTAAAATTTGCACTTTCATGATTTATTACTATTTTGGCGAATTTTATAGAAATGGTCAGCCGAATGTTTTCTCGGACATACGAAATGTTTATTTAACTCATAATCACAATCAATTTATAGCCAAAGCTTTCGATTAGGTTTTCATCAATGTACACAACGTTGAAGAAACAGTCGAGTCCGGTTATAACGCACTCCTAGGGACTCGACAAATTAGTTCATTATAAGCGAAGTGCTGTAATTAAAAAATTTATGTTTTTTTTTTAATCATAGACTTCGCCACCCTATTTAATATAGTTGTATAACAATTTGTTTTGTCTATTTTCAGATTCTAACATAGGCTTACACTTAGCTGAAGTTCAACAATTACACTCAGATAAAAATGTTAGTTAATTACTTCAAATTAAATATATATACACAATAATACGATATAGAACAAACAAATAAAAAAAAACCGAAAACTTTCATTAAAACTCAAAGCTGTGTTAAACTATTAAATTAGAAGCCGAGAATATTCAAAGAACAAAAAAAAAAAACTCTTAAAATTTTTCAAAATTAATCATAAAATCTTCCATTTAATGATATTTATTTAAAACTACCAAAACAAAAAAAAAACAAGTTATCAACCAAAAAGAAAAACGCTAAATATTTTCAACTTTAACAAAATTGTAAACAAGCCTAAGTAGTGATATTAAAACTCTATTAAACAACAACTAAAAACATATATATTTACAACAACATAAGAACATTAATTTGAAAAACAATTACAAAACAGTGTTGTGAACTCAAAACGAATACTAATCGGAAGAAGAAGAAAAACACAGTGAAACAATACTAGAGAGCTTTTTTGCAAATCAATTTCCCTCAAACATTGAAAATCCTGACAAACGACAACACAACCAAATCAAAAACGTTACCTTAACCTTAAACTTGGAGGTGAAACCAACACAGCAACAACAACAAAAAGAAAAACGTCAAAGGAAAGCACTTCAAATTGCATACGTGAGTGTATGGAAATCACTCCAAAGACCAGCAAAGTACACAGTAAATTTTTGGCCCACAACCAAAAATTATCAGCCAACAACAAGCAGCTGCAACGACCAGGCCTAACTGCACAAGGGGGTAACAATTACAATCTATACCATTTTTTTTTTTTTTTGCCTAAATACCAATCAAATGTTCGACCTTCGCGTGTTGCCAGCCGTGTACGAGTACTTCAGCAATAGAAACTGAAACAGAAGCAGAAAAAAGGATTTCACTTTCTGAACACCTTAAGGACATATTGGTATACTTGGAATGCACTATCGTTAGATAGGCCTACCAGCCAGCAACATTGTTGCATTTTGTACAACATCAACATCGGGACGACATCAACAACAACACCACCGAAACCGCTACTCCGAAACTCGTTACAAGTTTCCTTTAAATTATTTGTATGTAGTAGTTGGATTCACGTCCTTCCTTCCTTTTGTACCACCACCCAAACATTGCCAAAGACAGACTTGGAGGAACACGATTGCGGAAATTCCCGCCAATTTTATTGTAGCGCCCAGTGTGTCCGTATATGTGCCTGTGTGTTTCGCTAACGTCCATACGATGAAACACCAATAAATCTTGGCAAAGCGTCATGACCGGATGTACGGTAAGTGTTTCACTTTGTAATGCAATTCACTGCAAAATACTTCAGGGAAATGTGAAGATATGTATGTATATGTATATTAGCGGACAAATTTGTTTGGGAGTCGATTATGCATAAGCACCCCGGAGTACATACGGGTCATTCCAAATAAAAACTTTCAAATGGTTTAACTTTATTTGTTAATCAACTTTTTACTTCAACTATTATTTTTTTCGAGAGAAGTGGCTTAAAATAATAATCTTACTTTATTTGTTAATCAACATTTTACTTCAACTAGTATTTTTTTCGAGAGAAGTGGTAGTGGCTTAAAATAATAATCTTACTTGTTCGATCAATCAATTGTAAACTTCTTGTTGGGACCATGTGAAAAATAGCCGATTTTAAAATAACAGTCCAATCAGAGTCCGAAGCCGATGCAGCTGAAATCGTCGTCGCCAGTTTTGTTTTGGTGTAAGGCGTCGATAATTACGTCTTCGCACTTAATTTACGAACGAGATTCAAAAGTGGCCTGCAAGGAGAGTCCTTGGAGGCCACTTTTGAATTTTCATTCGTAATAGTAACAGCTGTTATTCTTTTTCTCTTCGATCTCTCCTTCGCAACCGTGTGTGGCGTTGCCACTGTATACAGGGTTCTCCAACGAGAGGTGTTATTTTGATATTCAAAGAAAAGTGACATTTTTTGAGATAAATGATCGGATGTTTATTTCATAATAAAGGAGAAGGACGACAACGCATAATCATCGTAGGGCTATATACAGGGTTCTCCAACAAAAGGTGTTTTTTTGATATTCAAAGAAAAATGACATTTTTTGAGATAAATGACCGGATATTTATTTCATAAAGAGGAAGGTATGCCGTTAATAATGAAAGACAACATCAGCGAAATGGCCACCACGATCATGCTTGCAGGACCATATACTTATCATGAAATTGTCCATTACCAAATCGCAAAGTGGCTGCTCTATGTCGTCGATAACCTCACAAATTATATCTTTGAGGTCTTGAATCGACGCTGGTCTGTTGGCGTAGACCTTATCTTTCACGTGGCCCCAAAGGAAGAAGTCGCAAGGTGTTAAATCACAAGATCTCTGTGGCTAGTTGTTGAGAACGACGGTGAATTGATGTTGATGGCGCTTCACACACACTTTATGCCACAGCAGCAACATTCTCGGGTGTACGCACTGGTTTTGGCTTTCCACGCTTTGATTTATCGATGAGGATGCCAGTTTCTTTCACTTCACATTAGATGGAGTTGAAAAAAAAAAACGTTAAATGGCGGATCCTAAATCATCGTCAATCCATAACTCTGTGCAAAATGCTCTGTAACATGTGGAATTGTTGTTCGAAATAGACGAAATAAAACTCTCAATAATTATTATTATAATTTGTAAAGTAATACCCTCATATTCATAAAAATGTGAAAAACCTTTGTTAAGAAAAATGTGTGAAAATTGTTTTTGTATATCCATAAATTTTTCATAACAAGGGTTTTTTAAATGCTTATGAATACGGAAAAATTACTTCAGAAAAAATTACTAAACGATTTTTTAAAAGAAGTACATACTCACTTATTTTCCTTTTTAGATGAAGTACTCACTTATTTTCCTTAACATTCCATGACGAAATCAAAGGGGAACTTCTCTCAAATTAACTTTCTATTTAACCCTTAGTATACTGATTTGGTATGCTATAAAAGTCGACATTCTGAACAACTTTTTTGGTGCTCCTTTTTTTAGGATGGTTCCTTGCAAAACCAGTAATCGAAATCACTAATATTTCTTCTAGAAAAGAACCTACTATGTTACTCGTAAAGTCACCGGTATTTACTAGGTAGACAGACGGCCGCTGAAAAATGTTTTTGAATGTTTTAACCTGGATCTGCTTCCAAGCACATAATGGCCGCCCACCATACCTTGCTGAAGTTGAATCGGTCGTGAATCATTTGTATGTTAAACGAATTAGCTATCGATTCCAATATAAACAAATTTCCAATATTTTTCATTTGCGCTGATAATTTTGTAATACAAATTGGATTTTTCGAATTTTCATTTAAGTATCAGATGTAAATTTCCATAAAAGACGTTAGCACCAAAAAGAACATTTTCAGGAGAGGGTTTTTTTGTGTGTGGTCAAATGTGACGCTTACGATATAATTTGCTATATCTTTGTAAATATAATTTTTTAATATTTTGAGATTAAGAGCTTTGTACAACTTTCCATTAAATTGTATTAAAAAGCGGGTTTCGAAAAAAAAGGGCGCTTACGTCTTTTTCGCGTTAGGGGCTCGATATTGTAATCGGATTTTTTGGTGCTGTTTTCGAATTTGTTTCGTTTGAAATTGTTATTGTTATTGAAATTGCGATATGTCTCCTGTAAAGCACCATATGTTCCAACAAATCTACATACATTTGTTCACATATGTTTCACACATACTTACTCGTAATTGCTTAGAGTTAGTTAAGACACTTAGGAGACTATCGTACATTTCTACAATTTCCACAATCTGTTACAAAATATCGTACCGGCGCACCGGTTTACAATTTCCTATGTTTCGTCTGTTGGGTGTTTTTAGCTAAGCGAATACTTTGAGCAGATTATTTTTTTTTTTTTTTTTTTTTTTTAGTTTTTTTTTTATAAAGTTTGTTATTGGATGGGTGGCTTATCGAAAATTTGTTTTTCCTTTTTGCATCGAAGGTTAAGGTTGTCTCTGGTATCTACAATACTTTGTGACGCTGAAAGTATTCAATGCAAATATTTAAGGTTAAGGTGTAGTGGATTGTGGCGAAGTGAAGTTGGCGAATGTGACAGGTCCCATCGAAATATACAAGGACAACTGGAAATGTATTTTATTTTTCGGTACGCTACAAGGTTATGGATGAACATCCATAGAAACGCAATAGAAATATTTCATAAAGTTATGCAATTATTTTATAAATTAAATTAGACGGCTTTCGGCAGACAAAGAGAAATATGCTATGAATCGTAGGCTTTCACTTATTCCGTAACTGCACAAAAAAGGTCCTGATGAATGCAGTTGATTTGTTATTAATAGTTTATATTTTTTATCTTAAAGTGGTACTTAAGTGAGTGGCAGCTAAAGCTATACTACTGCATTTATTATGTAAAACTCAGTTTCCAATAAAATTGAGTTTACACTTCAAATAAAGGGTTATCCATTTCGTGGTTTCAAAAGTATAGGGCTGGAATTCGACATCTGTCAAACTACGTTGTTAAACCAATTTTTTTTCTTTTCAGTTGGAAGTCTGACATTGATGAAAATGGATCGCTTAACTATCTCACAACGCGTAAAAATTATTAAAACCAACTACAAAATTGGTGATTCTAGCACAGGATCTACGATCATATTGATCTGGACAACGTTTACTTTCAGCAAGACGGCACTACGTGTCACACAATCAACGAAACCATTGCTTTTTTACGGGAAACGTTTCCTGACCGCGATATCTCTCGAAGAGGTGATCACAATTGGTCACCGAGATCTTGTGATTTAACACCTTGCGACGTCTTCCTTTGGGGCCACGTGAAAGACAAGGTCTACGCCAACAGCCCAGCGTCGATTCAACCTCTCAAAGATAGAATTCGTGAGGCTATTGAGGACATAGGGCATCGAGGACAAGGGAACTTTGCAATTTGGTTATGGAAAATTTCATGAAAAGGATATGGTCCTGTAATCATGATCGTGGTGGCCATGTGGCTGATCTAGTTTTCCATTAGCAACCACATACCTTCCGCTTTATTATGAAATACACCACCGATCGTTTATCTCAAAAAAATTCCATTTTTTCTTTGAATACCAAAATAACACCTCTTGTTGGAGAACCCTGTACGTTTTTGAGTGGTCAGTCCACATTTTCGGCTGTGTGTTTTTACTTTCCTCATAACAATAATTGCTTATAAGAAAAGATCGCATATAAGAAAGTTCGGCAAAAACACCGTGTTTTTACTTTCCTCTTAACAATAATTGCTTATAAGAAAAAATCGCATATAAGAAAGAAAGTTTGTGGATTTTTATTGACTTGCTTATATTTGTTATCAACTGTATAACTGAAATTTTGCACAATATGGCCTACAGAGATACTCACTGGCTGTTTGAAATCGAGTTGGGAAAAAGGGGCGTGGCCCTACATTTTTAAACAATCATATCACGAGCGATATCGGGACCAATTCGCTTAATTCAGCCTGGTCAGCTAGTATAGAATAAATGCCGACTCCACACTCTGCTGGCAAATTTCGAAAAATTCTTTTTGATTCAGAATCACACATATATAAATTGTCCGAGAAGGTTTTTGGTAATTTTAGCGTTCAGAAAAAATAATGGGAAAATAATATAAAAAAATATTGAAAAGTGGACTGGCTAAAAAATTGTTTCGGGGAAATTATATTCACAAGACAGACAAGATCCCACCCATTGAGTTTTAATTAGATCAAATTTTTGTTCTTTTGTATTCTTTTGCAGACAATACAAAAATGCAGGAAATGAGTTACCTGCAGGATAATTCCAAAGTGGAGGCACTTACCAAAGCTGTTCTCATCTCCATTTTAGGCATTGCCATTATTTTATCGAATCTCGTGATTATTGCCACCTATGCCAATTTCAAAGGTAAGTCTTCGGTTTTTGCAATGACCCAATTTTGCGATCCAATTCGAAAACCTCTTTAAATCTGAAATCATCAAGATCAAAAAGACTATATATCATATATGTATCTTGAGTATTATTCTAAGTGTATATATGAATATCTAACAAAAGAGAGAGAGACACAAACAGAAAGAGAAAACATTTAAAAAAGCGGACTAGAAAAAGGTAAATGACAAAATAGTACTTGAACTGCTTCTTAGACTAAAAAAAAAAAGAAAAAAGAAAAAAAAACGTAAAATAAAATCAAATCAAATGCAATTAGAGGCCGAAACCGAGCGAGAGAGCTGCGTTGTTCGAGGGGCGCATATTAATGGAAATTCAATTTTTTTTATTTATTTGCGACGCCATCTAGGTCCCACAGAAGTCATCAATTACTATTTGCTGTCACTAGCCGTGGCCGATTTGCTATGCGGTCTGTTGGTGGTGCCGTTTTCCGTATATCCGGCTCTGACTGGGGAATGGATACAGGAGGAGATTATATGCCGATTCACGGGCTATCTGGAGGTGACGCTATGGGCGGTGTCTGTCTATACATTTATGTGGATATCGGTTGATCGCTATCTGGCGGTGCGCAAACCCTTGCGTTACGAAACCGTCCAGACAAAAACCAGGTAACGTTTTTAAGTTGAGGTCGTCACCGATCGAGTGGCCGAAATGAGCATTTGACGCCTTCTGTTGGTGTGTGTGTGTTTTCCGTTCTCTTTTCTCTCGTAGATGTCAGTGCTGGATGGCGTTTACGTGGGTCAGTGCCGCCCTGCTGTGCTGTCCGCCCATATTGGGCTATACGGCGCCGGTCAAGAACGATGTGGCGCACATTTGCATGCTGGACTGGGGCAACATGGCCGCGTATAGTGTTACATTAGCAATATTAGTTTTAGGTCCAAGTGTTATATCGATTGTTCACAATTATACGTATATATTCATAATGATGCGTAAGATTAGATCGGGTGAGCCCATACACGATAAGGAATATGCGACGGCGCTGGCCGAAAATTTATCGAATCCTAGTCATATGATGTCATTCGCATTAGTGTTTGCATTCTGGATGTCCTGGTTGCCATGGATATCGTTACGTTTGTACGAACAGGTGACTGGTGATGTTGTGCAAAGTACTCTCATTAATTTTGGCGTTGTCTGGATTGGCGTACTAAATTCATTTTGGAAAATTATTATAATGACCACGATGTCACCGCAATTTCGTATCGCGCTCAGAGTATTTTGCCTAACAATCTGCTGCAAGACTAAGGGCCGTTTGCAAGCTGAACTAATCGGGTTGGACCCAGATGACTAGAGTCGTTAGATTTTCATATGGCTTAAGGTATCTTTATTAGACCCCGCCCCCGCCCAGCCCCCCAAAAATTCAATAAGTGGAAAAAAACCCAACCAAACCCACCACCCCCCCCCCCCCCCCACACACACACACAGACACACTTTTCCTGCTCCTTCTTATGGGAAAACTGAATTGTCCCCTTTGATTTGTTTCGAGGAAGACGCAACCCCGACACCACCAACCACACGATTACATACAAACACCCGCAACTCCCAGCCCCACCCCCCCTTTTCTTAAACACACACCGTTCACGTTTTGGAGAAAATAAAGAAAAAGAAGACGCAAAAATTCCATAATTTTAATTAAACAAAACTGAAATAAAAGAAAAGATATGAAAAAAAGAACATAAACATTTTCGTTTATTAATATTATTAATGATGAACTAAAAGATAAAATTAAAATTGGTTGTAATTAGATGACATTATATATATATATAAATAAATTTAATTAAATTAAATTAAACAAGAAAAATAATGTTATTGAAGACCTATGTACTTACATAAATCTACATACTACGCTAACAGTTAGTTATCTAAGCTAAAGATCTAGTGAAACCAAAGTTGATTAGCCCGTAAGCCTTCAATTATGATGTAAAATTTTCATTCCAAACCAAAACCAAAACAAAAACATAACGTATTTTTGATAAGTAGTTTTAAAGGCATTAAAAACAACAACAACAACAACATATAAACACGTAAACAAACCAACATTTTAAGAGCTTATTATAGTTAAAAACTTATTTAGGATTTGAGTTCCCCCTTTAGGCCTAAATCGGTAAATATCCAACACCCTCCCCCCCCCCCCCCACCCCCTTCAAATACAAACGAATTGAATTCATTCGAATTTTTTTTTTTTATTGCGCCATCGATTTCATGAGTTTCCTCAAGTGGAACGTACGGGGCACGAAACGACAAAATAACGAAATTTCCCAATTCCGAAGTCGTCAATGGCCGACAATCGTAATCGCTCTCTACGTGTTATTCTATTTTGTACAAGTTCTCTCAAGCGTTACGATAAGATTTTATTTCTGTGGGAAAATCGGCACAAATTAGAATTTAACTTAGGGAGAAATCAGAGTGTCAAACTCTATGTTACGGTTACGATTGTCGACTAGCTGAGTCTTCACACGACAATGCGAATTCTAGAATATTTTTTTTTGTTGTTGTTATGCAAACGAAACCACGACCACTTTTTCTTAAGCTAAAGAAGTCAGCGACAACTTTTTCTTAAGAAAATTTTGTCAGCGACCACTTTTTCTTAAGCTAAAGTTGTCAGCGACAACGTTTTCTTAAGGAACAGTTTTCAGCGACCACTTTTTCTTAGGGAAATTTTGTCAGCGAGCACTTTTTCTCAAGCTAAAGATGTCAGCGACCACTTTTTCTCAAGCTAAAGTAGTCAGCGACCACTTTTTCTTAAGCTAAAGTTGTCAGCGACAACTTTTTCTTAAGAACATTTTGTCAGCGACCACTTTTTCTTAGGCTAAAATTGTCAGCGATCACCTTTTCTTAAGCTAAAGTTGTCAGCGACAACGTTTTCTTAAGGAACAGTTTTCAGCGACCACTTTTTCTTAGGGAAATTTTGTCAGCGAGCACTTTTTCCTAATGACATTTTGTAAGCGACCACTTTTTCCTAAGGAAATTTTGAAAGCGACCACTTTTTCATAAGGACATTTTGTCAGCGACCACTTTTTCTTAGAGAAATTTTGTCAGCGAACACGTTTTCTTTAGGAAAAGTTGTCAGCAATAAGTTTTTTGTAAGGAAATTTTGTCAGCGACCACTTTTTCTCAAGCTAAAGTTGTCAGCGACCACTTTTTCTCAAGCTAAAGTTGTCAGCGACAACATTTTCTTAAGCTAAAGTTGTCGGCGACAACTTTTTCCTAAGAACATTTTGTCAGCGACCACTTTTTCTTAAGGAACAGTTTTCAGTGAACACTTTTTCTTAGGGAAATTTTGTCAGCGAGCACTTTTTCCTAATGACATTTTGTAAGCGACCACTTTTTCTTAGGGAAATTTTGTCAGCGAACACGTTTTCTTTAGGAAAAGTTGTCAGCAATAAATTTTTTTTAAGGAAATTTTGTCAGCGACCACTTTTTCTCAAGCTAAAGTTGTCAGCGACCACTTTTTCTTAAGGAACAGTTTTCAGTGAACACTTTTTCTTAAGAAAATTTTGTCAGCGAACACGTTTTCTTTAGGAAAAGTTGTCAGCAATAAATTTTTTTTAAGGAAATTTTGTCAGCGACCACTTTTTCTCAAGCTAAAGTTGTCAGCGACCACTTCTTCTCAAGCTAAAGTTATCAGCGACCACTTTTTCTTAAGCTAAAGTTGTCAGCGACAACGTTTTCTTAAGGAACAGTTTTCTGCGACCACTTTTTCTTAATGAAATTTTGTAAGCGACCACTTTTTCCTAAGGAAATATTGTCAGCGACCACTTTTTCTTAATCAAATTTTGTAAGCCACCACTTTTTCCTAATCAAATAAAGTTGTAAGCGACTAATTTTTCTTAAAGAAATATTGTCAGGTATGACGTTAGATCTGCCACAGGGTCGCTCGGAAAGTGTATTACACGTAGAAGATCTTGTGATTCGTCGCTTGATATTCAACAATGTCACAACTTATATGTCCGTCCGTATCTTACATTTAAGATTTACCTAAGTGCAATTGATATGTCTTCTACCTTACCAAATGTTGACGATTTCACAGCTCAAGGAATGAACCCCAAATTATACAGTGCATATATGATTTCTGTAATCGCTGAACCTTATCCGAATAAATGCTGGGTCCAAGGGCAGAGATATGTGTATTTTAATATTAAGAAAACAAATTACTCTCATAAAGGTGTACAGAATTCCATTAAAAAAATTTCGTTATATTGTGTTGCAGTACCAAAACGTTCCAACGTACTTTTTTTTATCTGACCTCCAGTCCATTTCCCGCCATGTTTTCTTTCTTTAGAATTGTTTTATTTACGCTAACCGAAAAACTATCCTCTTTAGACTAGATCAACATGTAAATGAATAAAATATAAAAAATAAAAACTAAATTACAATAGTTAAAAATAAGTCAAACATTTGTTGCCAAAAAAAAAAAAAAATTATGATAGTTTTTTAAATGAATTTTAAGACGACAAAGCAAAAATGTTGCATTGCCATTTCCGTTCAGTTTGTGGTAATAGAACAATGGCATTGAGTGTCTCATAAGTAATGAAATAAACCGAAACTATATTTCCACTTAACCACTTTTTTAAGATTTCCATGAAAAACCCAAATAGAAATAACAAACCTAAAAAAAAAACTAAGCAATATATAAAATTCTAATATACAAACACAAATAAAAGAGAAGAGTAAACCAAACATTTTTTCACTATTTAAGTAGAGTCTAATAAACAAACAAAACAGCAATAATTTAAAACAAAAGCTAAAATTTTCAAAAAAAAAAAAAAAAAATTCAACTAAACTACTGAAGTTATTAATGGCATTTCTATAACACAATCTAATTGAAAATAAAACACAGGAAACGATACAGTGGAAGTGACTAATTAAATACCAGACATGGTTTGCAATTCAACAAACATGAACCACAACGTATTCTGACTAATTTTCCTTACGAAGAAGTGGTAGCTGGCTACTTTTCCTTCAGAAAAAGTGGTCGTTGGCAACTTTTCCTTATGAAAATTGGTTGCTGACTACTTTTAATTAAGAAAAAGTGGTCGCTGACAAAATTTCCTTACGAACAAGTGGTCGCTGACTACTTTTCCTTAAGAAAAAATGATTTCTGACTACTTTTCAATAAGAATAAGTGGTCGCTTAAAAAATTTCCTTAAGAAAAAGTGGTAGCTGATAACTTTTCCTTAACAAAAATAGGTCGCCGACTAATTTTCCTTAAGAAAAAATGGTCGCTGACTACTTTTCCTTAAGAAAAAGTGGTCGTTTACAAAATTTCCTTAAGAACAAGTGGTCGCTGACACATTTTCCTTATGGCAAAGTGGTTGCTGACAACTTGTCTTTATGGAAAAGTGGTTGCTGACTGCTTTTAATTAAGAAAAAGTCATCGCTTACAAAATTCCCTTAAGAAAAAGTGGTCGCTGACAAAATTTCCTTAAGAAAAAGTGGTCGCTGACTACTTTTCCTTAAGAAAAAATGATTTCTGACTACTTTTCAATAAGAATAAGTGGTCGCTTAAAAAATTTCCTTAAGAAAAAGTGGTAGCTGATAACTTTTCCTTAACAAAAATAGGTCGCCGACTAATTTTCCTTAAGAAAAAATGGTCGCTGACTACTTTTCCTTAAGAAAAAGTGGTCGTTTACAAAATTTCCTTAAGAACAAGTGGTCGCTGACACATTTTCCTTATGGTAAAGTGGTTGCTGACAACTTGTCTTTATGGAAAAGTGGTTGCTGACTGCTTTTAATTAAGAAAAAGTGATCGCTAACAAAATTTCCTTAAGAAAAAGTGGTTGCTGACAAAATTTCCTTAAGAAAAAGTGGTCGCTGACAAAACTTCCTTAAGAAAAAGTGGTCGCTGACAAAATTTCCTTACGAAAAAGTGGTCGCTAACAAATTTTCTTGATGGTAAAGTGGTTGCTGACAAAATTTCCTTAAGAAAAAGTGGTCGATGACCAAACTTCCTTAAGAAAAAGTGGTCGCTGACTAATTTTCCCTAAGAAAAATAGGTCGCTGACTAATTTTCCTTAAGAAAAAGTGGTCGCTGACAAAACTTCCTTAAGAAAAAGTGGTCGCTGACAAAATTTCCTTAAGAAAAAGTGGTCGCTAACAAATTTTCTTGATGGTAAAGTGGTTGCTGACAAAATTTCCTTAAGAAAAGTGGTCGATGACCAAACTTCCTTAAGAAAAATTGGTCGCTGACTAATTTTCCTTAAGAGAAAGTGGTCGCTGACAAATTTCCCTGATGGTAAAGTGGTTGTTGACAACATTTCCTTAAGAAAAAGGTCGCTGACTAATTTTCCCTAAGAAAAATAGGTCGCTGACCAAACTTCCTTAAGAAAAAGTGGTCGCTGACTACTTTTCCTTGAGAAAAAGTGGTCTTGCTTAAGCAAAAGCGGTCGCTGGTATTGCTGAAATGTCTGTTGATCGCTCTCACCACGAACACTGGCAAAATTTATTACGAACTTATAAATTGTAATTAACTTAAAAACTCAGAAATGTGCAAAATCATTAGATATTATTTTTTAAAAAGAAATTTAAGCATTTTTAACAAACTGTCACCGCCACTAAACATCCATCACTACCACAGCAAAAATATGTTCACATTGAAAATTCATGAAAACAAATTGTGAACAAAACCATAAACAAAAAAACGGAACAACAAATTAAGGTTAAGTGTTTGATTTTAGATTGTAAGAATTAATTAGAGTGAATAGAAAATTATAGCAGCGCTAGTCAACAATTCAGTGCGTGATATTCGAGTACAAATGTCCTTTTATAACCGAATATCCAAGATACAGTTTAAAACTTTTATAAAATTATTGTTTTGGGAAATTTACCGTGAGTTATACGATCGTTATACGATGCATCACCTCTGGCGGAGGACAGAGGCAAAACGATGCAGCTCCTCTAATGGAGGATGGAGGCGACACGGTTCTCGATTCTGTTAACATCTGCATCCCGCGACCCTATTGAAATAGGATAGCAATTAACATTATCCTTAAAGGGGAATTGTGAAGTTCTCGTCAGTTGATGTATAATTGAATTTAAACTCATGCGATCCCCAATTCATTTCTCTCCCGGCTCCTGGGAAGTAGTAATTTATACCGCCGACTTTACGAAACAGAGAGTAATCTCTAGGCTCTAGGCCATGTAAAACTTCTCTAGAAAAAATAGCAGTTCGGACCCTGCTTTAAACAGTAGATCCCGATCGGGTGAGTATAAGAAATAATATCATAAGCCGCTCGCTGTTCGTTCATTGAATATGAAGGGAAATAAGTAAATATACCAGTCCGTAGTCTTCAGGACGAAAATCAAAGACTTTTTTTTTTAAATCTCAGAATTGTTGACTAATCTTGCTACACTTAGGTATTTTTTTTATTTTTTTTGTTCAAAATAATTATTTGTGAGTAATAGGACTTATTTGAAATATTTCCATTTCAAATATAAACGCATATTTTGTTCTTGTTTTTTTTTTTCGGTTATATCCAAATCATTAGCAATCTCCTAGTTTCGTTTCGTTCCATTTTCATATATCCTTTTCTTTTGTTTGTATTTTTAGAAATTTATCCTGATTCCTTAGTGGGATAAATTAAGTTTCTCAACAAAAACGAATTTGCGTTTATATTTTCAAATAAATTGGATTATAGTTTTTTTTTTTGTTCGAAAGCAGAAACAAATCCAACTACTGCGGAGAAAATGTGATTGAGACTTTTATTTTGTAATTTAATATGTTAATTTGTGTATGAACAAATAAATAAATACAGAATCCTTTTCAGAATTGTTACGAAAATAAAAAATGTTAATTGTATAAGCTGAAAAAAAAACACAGAATGTATAAGTATGAATTAAGTGAAAATAATAAAAAAAAATAAAAACAGGAAATTAGTTTTGGAACAAGTCATCTCATTCCATAAAACAAAACATTTAGAAAAAAAACTGTATGGGTGTTTTAATTCAAATGAGAGGAATAGAAAGTACGTAGGACAAGGGTGAGTTTTTCTAAACCAATGTTATTAACCCTTTGTTTTCTTTGAATGGGGACCACTAACAGTTTAATCGTAGAAGAACCAACAAATTTGTTGAAAAACGTTGGATTTTGTCACACAATTTATTCCAACCCCATTGAAAATTTCAAATACTAACGCCTAAAACTGTGCTCGACATTTGTCCAACTCGTCCAATGCATCATTGCCAGTTACAATAGAATTGTAATAGTAAACCACCACGTGGTGTAACTACGCCACATCACCGATGTGTGTTCATGTTGAAAACGGATGTGGTAGTTTAACTGTCGGAGTTGCCAGACATCATTTCTTCATGGTTTGTTTTTTCTGTCAAAAGAAAAATTGTATGTCAAACTATAAAACAATTTCTCTTTAACTAGAATGGCAAAACATTACAAACAGGTCAATAAATTATCTACTTTTATATAATCGTCAAGTAGTCCATGCAGGGCCAATTAATGAGTCAAGGCTGATCTTCGCTTTTCGTTTAAACTGAAATTAAACTTCAAATTCATGTTGTCAGTCATAGTTTAAAAGGCCATTATTGGACGTTTAAACCGCAGTTCAATAGCCATATGATCAGCACTCATCGAAAGAAGAAGAATCAAAATTATATCGGTTCACCAAATTCCACAAATAAAATAAATTACATAAATAAAGCTGCTGTGTAATTTTGTTGATGCTGGAAATGGTTTCAGACTATCACCAGTTCTTGTGCCCGTGCCTAAATTAATTTAGCCGAGTTATTATAAATCTTATATTTTTTGGAAAAATCTTGTGTGGCCAAACTCCATCACAAAAGTTTAATATCTTTTTAATTATTCACCGGAAACATATGTTTTCTAATAAAAGAGTGAATGTTGCCACATCAACAGCCGAAAATGTGGATATTTTGAAACGTGTTTGAAGTTTAAACTCAGTCTCATTGATGTCAATTGGCAACATTGAACAGCGATTTGACGCCTTGTAGGGTACCGTGAAGGACCGATGTTATTCACACAAAAACTGATATAAATCAGTATTTGTATTTCTTAAGCGGCCCTCACACGTTACAACCGGTGGTACAATTTTATCAAATTGTACAACCCGTTGTAACGTGTGGGGGCTTGTTGGTCTTAGGTTGGTCGTCGGTTGGATGAAAATCAAAATATTTTAATATCAGTTCAAGTTGGCCAACTTGGTTGGTACGTGTGAGGGCTTGTCATTCAACTTCTTTAGTTCATTTGCATTTTGTCATTGATGAAGTAGACACATTTTTGAACTGGTGTTTTCAAAAAATGACATAAAATGAAAGAATGTGTGGAAAAAGTGAATGATTTTATTGAGGAACATATAAATATGCCTCAGTTGTGGTATTCAAAGTATAAAAACCAATTATTAAAAAAAAAAATTCTATAAAATAAAAACATATGCGTTGACGCTATGGGATTGGATAAGAAATTGGTTGAAATGTTGTATCGTGTGAGTAGAACGACCAACTTGGTTGTTCAACCAGTTGTATCGTGTGAGGACCGCGTTAATTAGTTCAATATACCCAATTAAAGCATATTATTTTAATTTAAACTTAAGTATGTACAAAGTCAATTTAACCAATCTGTAAACGCTGCTATTGAGTGCAAACGCGCTGTATAAGTCCTTGGCGAAGGAGATAAAGGAATTTGTTGTTGTGCTTATGATTTAATTAGTTAGAGCCCCCGTTGTTATTCACAGCAACGCGACGCCGCCACCGAACGTACTTTGATGGAGGCGCCGTAATGTTCGCTTCGGCTTGGTATCACTATATTCCACAACGAAATGGTCTTCGATTCTTCCATTCCTCAACTTTTACTCGCTAAAACTAACTCGCTAAAACACAATGCCAAGAAATACCCTCTACACGCCTAATTTGGACAGCCGGCGTGCCGCGGCTTATTAAAGTTGGTTAGTTGTTCTGTTACAGCTGTTCATCGCAGCAGCGGGTTATTTATGCGAAGTTACCTCAAATAAAAGTAAAATTTTCTAGAAAATAATTAAATATATGAAAATCCCTATGACTTATGAAGGGGCACAGGCAAAAAACGAGTTGGTGAAGTGCTGAAAGAAAAAAAAAGATGGAAAAGCAACACATACCAGAGAAAAAATATTACCAAGAAAAGATGAAGTGATGTGAAACATACACAACACAGAAGGAAAAAAATAATTAGAGAAAAAAATGTATTGTGTTAACATTGTTTGTTGTTAAAATTGCGAAATGAAGCCAGTTATTTGGAAGATTCTGGCTTTTCAGTGTTGGTGTTTTTTTTTGTGCGAGAAAAAATAAAAACAAGGCAACAATATCCACTGAAATATTAATATTGATATCAACTGAAACAGAGCTAAGAAAATGGAGGGGGGAAATTGATATTGTTTTCATTTGTCAAAGTTGTCGTTTTTTTCTGCACTCCCAAAAATGTTAGAATTGCGTCTTAAGTTTTTTGCGTTTTGGATTCAGAACTTACCCCCCACCATCCTGCCATTTTCTAACGTTGTGGCGGCGTAAGAAACATAAACACACACACACGCATATCCTACAAACGAGTGACGGGCTGTCGAGAGAGAGTCTAAACCACCACAACATAAAATTGGAACTGACATGATTTACCAGTTTTTTTCCATCAGTAGGAGGTGGAATAGTTTTTTTTTGGCTGTTAATCATTTTTCTCTGTGTTTTCGCTTGATGTTATTAATATGCCCCGCCATGTCCACTCTTATCCTTTATGGCTTGTTATCATCTCATTTCTTCTATTTACCGTTATTTATATTGTTAATTTCTTCTTTCCATCATCTGTCTGATAAGAATTCTCACATTCTCTCGTCTGCCTCCACAAACTCTTTCGTTTGTTTTATTCTCTGCTATTCCCTTTTTTTCATCCTATTTCTTTACTTTGTTAATTGTTTGTTCTTTTTGCTGCAGGAACACAACACACAAACAGGGAAAAACTTTAGCAAACATGGCGTCTGCAATTTTGCAGCTGTTCCGTGTTGGTGATGTGTATGCTTTTCAATATTTTATGTTTACCTTCATCAATAAAAGGGATAGACGGACGGATGATGCATTGGTAGGCATGAGTAGGAAGTGATTGTGATGAATTTTCGTTATCCTCGTCGTGATCGTTTTGTGTCCTGAGGAATCAATCAATTTAATTGAATTCGGGACTGTTTGATTTTCTTTTGTGAGAAAATTGTAAACGAGTTGGGTAGAAAAACATTTTTTTGGGTATATTGTTTAACTTGCTGCTGTTTGATATTAATCTATGGGACCGTCAAACATCGTTAAGTTCGGACGGTGAGGAACATCATGGTGTTTTGGTGCTATATTGTGCTGGAATTGTTTCTGGACCCATTTACATATCATTCGAGTATCAATAGGACGTTTAATGAGACTTTAGTGCGTCCAGGTAATCACAATTTTCTTTCAGAAATAAAAATCTGCGCGATACATTTTGTAGAAGACGGCTGGTAACTACTGCCGAAGAATGACTGGAGAAATTTCCCGAAAATTCTGGTTATTATTTGTCAATGTTTTTGTTTTGGTTCATACAAAGAGATTTTAACCTATGAACGGATTTTACCCATTCAAGCTTCATATGGCAAATTATTATTGATCTATTCTACAGAGCAAACATTTCCATTACTTATGATGCAGGAGTTCATTCACGTGCCTGTCCCGGCTGACGTATCTTGTCAACCAAATCTTCTAAGATATGTGTCGGTTTCTGGCTAGCTTTATTAATGGATAGTTGGCAACATCGTTCCTACTAGGTAATCACCTAAAGGCATCGAATCCCAGCTCCGACATGGCCAATTGCCGTGACGGTGATAACACGATCTATGAACTTAGTGCGCAAAACATCGATTGTATTGTAGACTGTATGACACGGCGCGCTTTCTTGCTAAACCCAAAGGTCATCCCAGTCAATGTCTTCAATCTACGGTCACAAAAAATTGATTATTATCACTCTGTAGCGCTCAGCGAAACAACAGCATTTTAAAAGAAAAATTGGCCAAAATCGACACCAAACGGTCACACTGAAGATGCATTGGCTGCTCGACGATCAAGAGATGAAAATGGGATTTGAGCAAAATCGTTGTCCATTTCGAGCTGCTAAATGATCGAAGCGGATGATTGTGTTCCTTTAATTGCTGTTACAATTGAACCTTGTCAGCGAATATTGCGAGGTCTTTGTGCAAAATTGGCAACAGGATAGAGCGTGAAAAGTTGTATTGTTGAGATCGGTTGAGACTGAATCGTACCCTGTCCGCTATGTTAGCCACATTCTTGTCTGGGCGCATAAGAAGGCTCCATCCGTTGGACGAACTTTTGTCATAAACTTGCCTAGGTGCTAAGTAGGTGCCTTATATCGGCCAAAAAACACAGTTTGGGCTACACAGCATTCACTTTGAAACTCAGTTTGCATTTCACAATGTTCTTCAGGCTAAAAACGATTAATTTTGTTCCACGGCTATATGATTCTAAATTTTCTGTCAAATCTTCGAACAGAAAAGAGCTGTCAAAATAAGATGTTATTCAAGAAGAAACCCCGAATAGACGACCTGGTATATTAAAAAAAAAAGTAAAATAATTAAGTGAATAATTTTAAGCCATGAAAATAAAACCACTTCTATAGTTTAATTATGAAAGGTGGCCGCATTTCTATGTCTGTGAAAAACAATTTAGGCCAGGGCTTCTCAAGACTTACGCCACCCAAATTATTTAAAAACACACAACAGACGATCGACGACAGGGCTGGTAATCTTGAGCAGAGATCAGAAGGTAGTACAAAAATTTGCTGCAAATCGCTCAGCAGTCACAGTAACTACTTTACCCATGGCGTTGGAGAAATATCAAGTCCCATTGATTTTTTGGTGCACTGTGGCTTTAAGTACATGCATTGGCTAATGACGTTTGGCTCAAAGAATCGAGTCTTTTTATTGTCTGATTGAAATGGTTTTAAACTTGGAGCGAAACTAGTCCACTGCTGTTTGCAAATCTTACATTATCTTCCAAATGGGTGACACATTTTACAACACCAACAAGAGGTCTTATTTTGGTATTCAAAGAAAAATAACATTTTTTTGAGATGTTTATTTTATAATAAAGAGGAAGGTATGCCGTTAATACTGCAAAACAACATCAGCCAAATGGCCACCATGACCACGCTTACAGGAACATATCCTTTTCATGACACTTTCCATAACCAAATCGCATAGCGGCTGCCTTATTATCTCGATAGCCTCACGAATTGTATCTTTGAAGGTCTTGAATCGATGCTGGACTGTTGGCGTAGACCTTATGCGTAGTTTCTCTTGTAAAACGTCAAAGAATAAAAGCTTCAGAAGTGACAGCTACCGAAATACCGGGTGATTAAAAATAACACCTCTTGAGAACCCTGTACAGTTCAATCCTCACTCTCTGTCAAACTCTTCAACAGAAATGAATATTTTCATCATCATAAGCTAGGAGACTGTAATGAAGCACATTCATTATCGCCATTATCGCTGTAATTTACTGATTAGTTTGTTCCAAATCATTCAAACTAGTCATCTTTTGATACTTCCTATACAGCGCGTATTATGGCTTCCTCTCCTCACCGCACTTTCGATGCCGTATTTAATATACATACGCACTTTGAACTGCTTAACCTCATACCTTGTATCGACTCCTGTTCCAGAAAAATGTGCGATAATTTACCCCGCAATAAGCAAGCATTGATGCGAAACGGAATTCCGCCTCAATTATTTTTTATTGCTTCAATATTTTCACTTTGCTCAATACACATACCTACAATGGCTTGTGTATTGAGCGAGTCGGTTTGGTTACTCTTTCTCCAACCCACACTCCACAATACTCCTCCGGAACATGCAAATCGAAAGGGGCACAGACGAGACACCTTTCGTATTTCCTCCTTGATCTGTCAGCAAATTGTAAATTGTGGATGTTGTCGTCGTCGTCTCCTGTCACCGCTGCTCCTGTTGTTATCTTTGCCCTCGCACTGTTCTACCGCATTCGTCTGCTGTGCTGTTATTATTATTCTGCTTTCTTTGCATATTCCTTGTGTGTACTTTTAGTTTGTTATTTTCCTCCTTTCCTGTTACATTTAGGGAGTGAAGTTTGTATGCAGACCGAAATGTATTTTTAGTTGGCATGGCTCCCATGGAGATTTATTTATTTTGCTTTTCGTTGACTCCGTGTGCCGTATGCAACGGGAAGAGGAGAGTAGTCGATGTTCTTGTTGCTGTTGGTTCTCTATTTGCTATTTGTTTTGATGTCTTTTTTGTATTTGTCGTTGTTGTCTTTATTAACTTCTGCTGCTTATGTGGGTTGTTGCTGGTGTTTGTGTTGACCATCATCGTGTCTGTTTCTGTTCTGTTTTGTTCGATTTTTTGTTGTCCACTGTCATTGCTCTACATACATCTGTATATATATACATATGTGTGTGAATGTTAATGTCTGCTGTATCTGACTTGCACAGTGTTTTCTTGCCTACCTGCAACACATATCACCTTTCAGATATCCTATTTCCAAGTAATACGTATTATTATTGAAAGTGGACGCTAATACGTTCCCCCAGGAAATACGAAACAGTAACTGTGTGGCATTTTTAGCAGATCAAAAACTAAATGCTGCCATTTCGGTACAAATTGTAATAGATTCGCAGACGAAAAGCGTAATGAGAGCACATCATTGTGCAGTCCGAAAAGAAAATGTTCATCTAACAAATAAACAAAATTGTTATCACCTAACCGGTATGAACGCCATATCCGGGATACGGAACAGAGTATTATATGACCAACTTCTTTTTTATATTCAAGTCTTTATTTTGCACAGTTACGCGATTTATTAAGCGATTAAACTATAAAAATCAGTGTATATTTTATTTAGTCCAGGATTTTCATTTGAAATTTCCTGTAAGTAAAATTTCTGACATTATCTGAGAATCAGAATTTGCCTCGTTCGAGGTCACCGACAAACATTTGAAGGGAGAGGTGCTATCTTTTGCAAACATATTTCGAAGGAAAATTATGCAATGAATATTGCTTTATCCCAAATCGGAATTGCTTTATCAATATCGGACTAGTAAATTAAATGGGGACTAGAAGATATATTCATTTCTTGAAGTCGATGACCAAAACAAATAGGTGGAGCAAATACAGCGATAAGACTAATTAATATAGTCAAGATCTAGCCGTGCATCATTACGAGACGGTCAATATTCTTCGCAATATTTCAACTTGTCCGTCTGCAGATCATATTGAAGGTTGTGCAAGATAATGTGTAAATCAAAATGTTTTTGATATTTATTGTGCAATATTGTAAATATCGATCGTCTGTGAGCGATATTGAACAATATTTCCCAAAATTGCTGCAGTTTAGTGCTAACAGAGTTAACATCTAAACAGCGTGTGTGTATACATGTAAAATGGCGTCCAATGCAAAACTTGATGAAAGGAAGATAATTATAGAATGCATCGAGTATCGCAACTTACCTGCTCTGTAGGATATAAAGAGCAAGGACTGTAGCAACAGAAATAAAAAATGAACAATACGCTCGTTGCTTTGTAAATACACGGAGTTTTATTCAAATGCTGATAAGCCCCAGTTGCTAAAAAAAAAATAGTTCACTGTTTGAACCACTCCTTCATCCACCTTTGCATCTTTTTTCCTTTTCTTTTGAAGCTATAGCTCCACAACATCTTATTATTAAACATGTTTACTGCACAAGATCAGCCGCGAACTAATACATTGCGCAATAATATTGAACCGTGTGGGGTGAACAAATAATTATATTGTACAATATATTGCGAAGGATAGTGACCGTCTAGGGGCACTATAAACCCGTTAACGAATTGTTATAAAATTGAACTGGAGACGTAGCCTCTAAATGTCCTCAAAAAATGTCTCTCATATCAATGACGACATAATCTTCAGACTTACTGACCGGATCTGTAATGGCGGCTCCGAACGTCCCACGCTAGATGACATTTAAGTGGCTTACTTTATGCTCTTAATTTTAAAGCCAGGTGGAAAAGAATTATACAAATTGCTGTTAATGTTTTAATCATGTTCAAAATTCAATTAAAGATCTCTCATATCAGTGATGATTCGATGTATATATTGTTTCATCAGTCGGAATTGACGGAATTTGTGTAATGGGAAGTTTGATCCTAGTGTTTTATTTTATTTTGTACCAGGATATGAACCTGCGTTTGTGTATCCCACACACGACCAACTCTTGACTAATTTGATTTTTTAGGTGTATTGATGTATATTAAGTATCCGAAGCATGTATAGGATTGTAATCACTGTGCATGGGCAAAACTGGCTGAGAAACAGAAGAAAAGGGACAAGGAATAAAACAAGAACAGCAACAGTGCCATTACCAGAAACTGTAAAACATCCTGATCTCCCCAAACAATTTACCAAGTGTCTGAGTGCGTGTGTGTGTGTGAGAGAGAGAGAGCGTGTATCCATGGATGTTGGATATGTGTGTGGATTTGTTTGCAATTTCTATTTTGAGTTTTGTTTTGCCATTTTGTGCCTGTGTGTCGTCGACAACAACATATGAACCAAAGCAAAAGACCCCCTTCAGTTTCATTTGATACCTTTCAGGAGAACGTTGGTTGGCGGCGATGCCAGTGCAAAAATCCAATGTGCGAAACGGACGACCGACCGAGTGTTGAATGTACATACATATTTTAAAACCTGACAACAGCAACAAAAAGAAAAACAATAATTTCTGCATTTATATCTTGCCGTACAATAAATGTCGAAATTAAGTGAACGAATTTACAAATGTTTATTAAATATGGCTGAGAAATAATTGTAATTTTTGTTTATTTTTAGCATCAATATGTTCGCGTATTTTTTAAACTTTTTGCAATAAAAGATAAAAAAAAATTGAAAGAAAATATATTAATTCGTCCCTCTTATAAATAAATATACAAAATCGATAAAAAAAAGAAAATATAATTATGATATAAAAAAAAGGAATTAGTGAAAATACATAATAAATATCAGCGAAAATAATGAAAGTGTACCCATCGAAATTCAACATCAACAAAAGCGGCCCCAACCACAACAACAACAACATTTACATTAACAAAAGTGTAGGTAAAATATTGCGTGATGAGGCTATTTATTCAAGTGTTTCCATATACCTTAATCGCATCAAAAGTCACAATATAATATACCAGAAAAAATATCCAGTCTAACCATGTCCCCCTTTAAGAATTTACCAATTGAGTTTCGATTGTGATAGACCCGCAACAGCGACAAAAAGAAAAAAAACGGATAAACATTGACAGTTTTAACAGAAAAAAAAAACAAAACAATCACAAAATAGGAGACAGGGCGAGAATATGTGATGAAAGCATTCACTCTCATTACTTTTCATCTCTCACTCGCTTCGTTATATCTCTTTTTCTTCCTGTTCCCAGTGTCCCATTTGGCAAAATCTTTGCCGTTGATTGTGTTGTTATCCAGTAATCATGCTTAGGGTTGCCATAGGTCACCGATTGTTTTTCTCTCTTTTCAATGTGTTTCGCAAGTGGATGTAATCGAAGCGCTTATTTTATGATTTCTTAATTTTATGAAGAACATCTCAATTCAAACTGGAAAAATACAATATTTCGAGGAACAAATTTACTTTAGCGACTTTTTTTTAATTGTTTTGTGGTGTATTAATTAGTTGAAAAAACATGTTCAAGGTCCATACTTTCCGAGTTAAATTTAGAATAGTGAGAAATATGTGGTTGCACTCATGCCAGAGGAGAATATTTTCAACAAACTTTTTTCTACCAGAATTTAAAAATGGAAGTTGTAAAAATAATTTATAGAAATCAATTCAGCAATGTTAAGCAAGGCCTTTACAATGGATAGACTACCGATTTACAAAATTAAAATAATTCAAGCATTTACTAAAACAAACCTGGCTGTTAATATTTGGTCACTATATAGGCATTATTTGTGGGACATTTTCGATTGTCATGGGGGTGAATGAAATTGTTATTCAAATTATTTTCGCAAACAATTCGATTTCTATTTCGTTTCTCAGAACATACGAGAAACTTTTTACTAATATACAGAGGGTGGATTTAAAAAATATATTAGGAATCTATTAGACACTTTTCTCAGATCATGCTTAAAAAAATAAGTACGAGAAGTTCGATATTCAGCTCATATAGTGTATATCAGGGCTGTCAGATTTGGCGAATTCTCGCGAGTTTTCAACTTTTTTGCACACAATGTTAAAGATATGTACACGTTAGAACTGGTTGTACAATTGAGTTGAACAAACACGTTGGTCATTCTCATCACACGCTACAACTTTTCAACCAATTTATTATCTAATCTCATTTGTAAATATTTTTCGTAGCGTCAACACGAACGCATATGTTATTGTTTTATATATTTTTGATTCATTTAATTGGTTTTTATATATATTTTTAAATATATATATACATATATATATTCCACAGATGAGACATATTTTTATATTCCTCAATAAAATTATTCACTTATACACACATTCTTTTATGTTCATTTTTATTTATATTCCATTACGCCCTCTTTACTAGGTTAATAATATAGTTAAGACTAATGAAAATATATTTTTATTTCGATGTTGTCTCTCACAGACCGCAAGATATACTCATTTTAAACGAAAAATAATATTATTCTTTTCAATCCCAGTTCTGTTTATTGCCTATAACTAAGGCTCGTATATGTACTGTTTTTCGCAGTACTATACTGTTTTTCGACATCAAAAACCGCGTACTGATTTTCTCCCTCAATATACTGTTTTTCGATAATAATAATACTTTTATTTACTTCAAAAATAAGCATTCTCCTCGGATTTGTCGCCGGACGGAATTGCTCGTCGAATTGCTTCAACCGACAAATACAAAACAACCACAGAATCTGATTCTGATGGAAATTATAAGTAATATTTTTTTATATATTGAATAATAAATACACCGCTTTTCCAAATCGATTTACTGCTTTTTTAAAAATATCAGTGAAGTGTACTTTTTTTTGGTCCAAAAAAATATAGGAGCGTTACATATAACTGAAAAAAACCCAAAAAAAACTTTGCAAAAAAATTATAACAATATTATTTATAACTATTTGTTTATGCACATTTTCATTTTCTCAGACTTATCTTAAACTCGCCAATTGCAACTTTTGTCGCACAACGGTAACTCTGTATATACACGGTCGAACGCAATCCATGGTGAAGTGTATACATCAGTTTACCGTGATTTTTTCTGTATTTGGCAATGGCAACCCGAGACTTAAGAAAATGAGAACAAAAGTAGTATGTAGGCATTCTTTTTTACATGTCATCCATAATTTACCTCTACCCTTTTAGCTGTATATGTTTACAACCTCTTCGACCAGAAAAATATGAAAACAATCACGAAACGAATTTTTCCATTTAAACCATACGAAAAAAAACATTAAACGAAGTTAAACAAAATAAAAAAACAAAAAAAAAAACCTAAACAGTGTAGTGAGCGCCATCTGTGTAGAAGTGATAAGTGAAAAGAAAAACAAATTTGCAAAATACAACAGCTGGGAGAGTGAACAGGAGAATAGAATATAAGAAGAAACAGTGAGGAATGTAACAAAACACTGGAAAACAGAATTAGTGAAAACTGTGGTGGGAATTTTAAAACCAAAACAAAAAATTGACTATTGTTTGTTTTTGTGGCGGCGCTTTTGTTATCATTTCATTTCTTCGTATATCGGAGTTTTGTTTTTGTTATGTACTTATCGGGGAATTTCTTCTGTAACATTTTGTATATTCGCCAAAACAAAAACAAACAACATCGCAAACATCACAAGAAACAGAGGCGGCAGCAACAATAGTAACTAACGACTACAACAACAACAACCATAAGTACATACAAGCAGCGCCAACCAGACCTACTAAACAACCATCTGTTTCGACCTCTATATAACTTTCTTTTTTCGATTCTAACACTCCACACGCAGATTTCCAGAAAAGTCTCTCCATTCTCTCTCTCTGCCATTCGAATATGTGTGTGATTGAGAGCGCCTGCTGAACCTGTATTTGGTGTTGGTATCCACAATCCCCCCGCTTCGCGAGAACAGCGTTCGAAAACAGAATTGAAAATAAACAAAATAACAACAACGACGACATACCATATGTATGTGTGTGTATAGTGCGTGTGCATGTTGCTGAGAATACTGTGCAAGCAAGGAGAAAAAATCTACGAAAAGAGAGTAGAGTAGAGCAAAAGCAGCAACCATAAAGTCATTAAGTGTAAAACGAACGAACGACGACTACGACGGTGTTGATTGACAACAATTGCCCCGGCCTCATCATCATCACCAACAACAGCAAGAAACCATTGCAGCTTATCGCCATATCAACTGTCAATCTCCCCCCCTCTCACCGTTTAGTTCAAATGCCCAAACACACACACATTCATGTTTGCATTGTCTGATGATGGTTTTGTTATAATAACAGCAACAATTTACGGTATAATTTTAGGAGATTTGCACGTTTAATCTCCGACAATAGCAACAACAATCAGTAAAGCAACGAACCGAATAGCGAATAGAGTCCAACTACAGCAACAAGCAGACACCAATCGACATTGCAGTTTTCTACAAATATAACAGCAACAAAAACAACGGCAGCTAAATGCACATCACCTGAACATCATTAACGCCATCGCAAACGTCATTATCGTTATCATTCACACCATCAACAACAGTCGCAGCAGCATCCATCTGCAATTGCAACAAAAATCTACTATAGAAACAACAACAATATTAATCCAAAACAGCAACAACCCAACCACACAACATCGTTCACTCTTCACTCGCTCATCTGAACAAAAAAAAACGAAACAAAACAAAAAAGAAAAGAAACAAAAAAAAAACAAAGACAAAGAAACAAATGTAGAAAACAGCAAACTATAACAACACAAGACAAGGCAAAAACAATAAGCACCAACAGCAAGAAACGAACGACGAAGAGACGATACATAAAACAAGTGCTACTTGAAAAATGTCAACGTTCTTAAACAATTTCTTCCCGGCAGGTAAGTGTTGTGCGATGATGATTATGCGAACAATTCTTTTTTACTTTAATTTATTTTAGCCTTATTTGTCGTTGGTCGCCGTCATCGGCCTTTCTAGTTGCATATGTTGCCAGACCCTAAGATTTTCCGATCAAAACAATGGCGCATTTTTAAATAAATGAAACCTCAACTGTGAAATCAGTGAGTCGTAGACGTACAGTGCTTTCTGGAAACAGTACATTAGGTATTTTTGAGAAGTCAACTAGCGGTGCCAGATAATCTGAATCTGAACCATCAGTTGAAGTGAATGCCCTACGAATATTACACACATCTCTGGTTAAGCTTGAATAGCCTTTTTTGAAATGATATAAAACCAGTGTCTCAATGCACTTCTCGCCCTTTGGCCACTTGGCATGTTAGGGATAAAATACCCTTGGAATTGGTCCATATTGCTTTGATGACACTATGGATGTCACTACAGATTGGATTATTGTCGAATTGACGCCGGTTCTGATATTCATTTATATTAAAAAAAAATTAAAAGTGCCATGACGAAAAAAAGACAGTGTTAATATAAAATCGCCCATCCGGATCCAAGATGGTGTGTTGACTGTAAGAAGAAATCTTATCAGTTAAGAAATCCATGACAACAAATCAAAATATTTGTTATTGATGTCAGCATTTGAGGTATAACTATATTGTATTTCACGAGAAACATCAGGGCATGTGAAGACCTCGTGGAGTCTACACCAAGCCATGATGAATTTCTCCAGTAGTTCGTAGTTCCTTGATCACTTAGCAAGGCAATGGGAGCAGCTCTCATGAGCCCACTTACATTTGATCGTTTCCACATCAGTCATTGCGATATTGGGCCTGGGGGACCAACCGTTAATCGTTTTAATAGTCCGACAAAATGCTGTATAATACAAGAGATCTGCAGATGCTGTCGGTGGTGATATGGTCTTCTTATATCAGATATTTTTCTCTCTCCCTGCCTACAAATATGAAGTATATCTGTGTTGCTATATGAGACATGTTTGCTCTTACATGTTTAGTCCGTTTGTCAATACTACATAGTTCCACATCAGGTTGCATTGCACTTCGCCGGGAATGTCAGAAGAAACGGCACATATGTTGTCTGCATATATTTCTATATACACAGTACTCGAAGGTTCTTGTCCTGGACGAGGTATTGGAATATATGTTCTACATATTATGAATCCTTGTTTAGAAAAATAAGCCATAATTGAGATTTATACTCTCCTCGTGATACATTTGAATGCACTAATAGATTCGATAACAACCAAAAATTATCAAAATGAAAATACATTCACATAACCCGTCGAAAATCAATAAATTGTAAAAAGAAAATTTAAGTCTCCAACATTTGTAATAAAAAAATAGCCACCTCTGTCAGCACTACCAGCGCATACTCTCCCTTCGACCGTTTGTTCTATCATCCATTATCGCACATTATTTAAACGTTTTTTTTTTCTCAGTTTTTCGTTTTGTTTTCAATAATTTCGTTTTGATTTGCTTCCTTCTCTTGTGTGTTGTGATGTCTATGTGGATTCGCTGTCAGCGAGTTTATTTTGATTTCGGTCATAATTTGGCGGCGGTAGTGGTGGCGATGGTCATTAGGTGAAAGATTTATGGCTTTTAAATCGTAAAAAAAGGAGAACATCACCATCGCCACCAGTAAAATACATTTGAATTGCAAATTCCTACAGTTCGACATACAGATATGTTTTTCAACGGATACCAACCTAGCATCAGGTGATGTGGGTGGGCATTATTGACAACCCTTTATCATGATTACACTAATAGTCGGCCTTCCCCTCCTACAGAAACTCTTGGGATGTTTCTTTTATGTTTTCTAACTATGGAGTTTTTATTGAAATTTATTTGAATTTGACCGATAGGTTCAAACATACACTTTTTTATATTCGATGACAGATTATACATTGAGTCCGAGACGGATGTCATCAGACAGATACGCTCCTTGTTGTCTCCTTTAAAATTAACTAAAATATATTTGATTAACATCCTTAGGTGGATAATGGTTCATTACAACTAGACACAGGAATGAGAAATTTAAATGCCCATATAGAATTTTTTTTAGTTAAAAAATATATCACGAATTGTAATTATATTTATCACTCATGTTCCCTACACACGATGACCAACGAATAGAAGACTCACCCATCACATCTGGCGGTAACAGTTGTTAAATTTTGCTAAATCTTAAGATCCAACTTTAAAATTCTCGGCAATGTTAATCTGTTTATACTCAATAGGACTTCAGTGTAAACATTTCCATGAGCAGCTCTTTGACGACCTCTTCCATCATATATTTCAGGGGTGATAAAAAACTACCAAAATATCAATTTAGTGCGTTTTTAAACTTTTCGTCCTAAAAAAATCGTTGTACTCCTGTAACTTTTTTTTAGTACCAATTACAGTTTTCCAAATTAGACTGCTAAGAAATAAATCTGCCATTATAGGAATCTATATTTTGCCTTGCACATGTTACTTTTGTTGTCCAATTTGTTTGTACGTCGATACTCGCACAACCAAATACTTTTAAATTCGATTCTTAATTACTACTTGTAATCCCCAACACTTTGATATTATAATATTGTAAATCATCTTAATATATATTTACCCTCGACACTGATTCACTGATACACTGATTCACTGACTCTGTCACGCAGTACGTAGGAATTTAAATAGGCATTCTATAATAATTCTATAAATAATAATAATAAAAAAAATAATATATTTTTTTTGTACAGAAATTGTGTTTTCCCCAAATTTTTTTTTTACCAAATATTTTTTACAAAATTTTTAAAATTAAGTAACAAATACTTTCTTAAGCAAATTAACGGGCGCCATAGGCGCATTACAACTTACTAGTTTTATAATAATATTTATAAGAATAATTGCCTTAACATCCATTAAAATTTTGCAAATCTTGTCTTCAAAGTTGCACCTCATATGATATCATGTGGGTACAATTACTTTCGTAGTTAGGTAGGTGTACTAAACTTGTGAAACTTTCTTAATTAATGCATAAACTCCACATTTCGTTGGCCCTCCCAAATTATCCTGACCTGACTGCATTTGTTATTTTTGGTGGGCTTATTGCAAACAGGAAATCACCGATTATTATTTTTAAAAATCTTTAAAATAATTTGTTTGAATTAAAAAAAAAGTTATTCGAGTTTCTTAATATACATATGTACATGCGATAACTATAATTAGTTTAAATAATATTTTAAATTTTGTTAAGGAACTCGTAAGCTTTTTATCAATGTACGTAATACATCATAAAACAAATTAGGCAAAATTTAATAAATCATTTTAATACTTTGTTGAATGTTCGTTAGTCCTTAACTGCCGCACAACGGTGTTCCACTGAATTAACACAATATTGATGTGGATGACCCAAACTGATGCCATTTTTTTTGAAATCATATGGATTACATGGCCTTTTTTAACCAATATATGCCTCCTACACCTTTTTTTTTTTTTGCTGGCCAACACTCAGGGGATGCCCCCTATAAATGCAATGCATTGTGTTAGCGGAAGGAAATTAGGGTATCGGAAGGAGGAAAGAGGGACTAGTGTTTGTTGACATTTGTTTTGAATTTCTGAATGTCACAACTGGCAGGAAACACATTTGCTGGAAGATTATTCCACATACGAACGGTTCGGCTAAAGAACGAATTTTCTCTATAGTGCGTCTTCCGGTCAACCGGCCATTTCACAATGAACGGATGAGATACCCTGGATAGCCGTGTATTCCGACTAAATGTTCTAACGTCAGGGACCAGACGACGGATATCTTCTGAACAGATACCATTAAAATATCTATAGAATAGCGATACACAACCCACATTTCGGCGATGCTGTAGGGAGACAATAGAGCTGGATACCCTACCATCCCCTATCATCACCACCGCTCTCCTCTGTACACGGTCCAGAAGCTTCAAAGATGTTAATGGAGCCCCTGCCCATATATGCGAGTTGTATTCCATTTTAGGCCGGATGTAAGTGGTGTAAATATTTACGAGATCAGATGGAGTGAAGTATTTCTTGCACCGCTTCAAAAAGCCTAAACACTTGAATGCTTCTTTCGACACTTCGAATATATGGCTAGCCCAGCGAGCATCACCCTGTATCTTCATGCCCAGAACATCAAGAGTGTCTGATTCGTCGATATCCACACCACCCATAGAAATTGACGACGATGCTGTTTATCGTCACAGTTTATGTTGTATTCGGCATTGGGAGATCTTTCCCTTGCTCCAAAGAAGACTACTCCTCCATAAAGTACTGGTCCACTATTCAGGAGGTCGGTCTGCTTGAGATACTATTATGTTGACCGACACTGAACATTTATCAGTTCCCCAAGGTGTCCACTAAGTATGGTAACTTTAAACTTTGACGCAGGAATCGACTATGTCTACTTTCTGATTCCAATTCAGTTCGCCAAAAAAAAAACTGGTCTAACATCCATATAGAAAAACATTGTAGTATTCCAGTGTACGAAGATACAATTACCAACATTGTGTTAATTATGTTTATTTTCTTTTTCAAACAAATTCACAAATCCAATTAGCACTTGTTTCCTTATAAAACTTGTTCCCAAGAACTGATTGTACACATATTAATAGAAAATATGTACCCTTTTCCAACCATAAAGTACTTTTTTAAGTACCATTTCATCGGTGTGCCAATTATTATCCCTGCTCTCTTTTTACAAGTGTACTTGTATATGCATAGAGTTGCCGTATTGTTTGTAATATGAACTCATTGGAATAATACCATGCCACCGGCAACTCTATTCTTTCAAACGGTAAAACCAAGTGCCAAGTGTAAAAACAACACCGGCGAAGTGTTGATTTTTATTTTATTTGTGAAAAAATAATGGAGAAGTTCATATTTGTTTTTTTGGAAAATAAATAAAACACATTAAACGTGTGTGTGTGTTGTACTTGTTTATTAAAGATTAATAATTGGGACAAACAATGTTGATTCTAATTGGTTTGGTTGGATTCTATTTGCATTTGAAATTGTTAAGAGCAAATGTTTGCGAAGCATCTTCAAGCTAAATGCCCTGGATATTGAAAGATGAAATGCGTGGTGAATTTGGCTGTTCCAGTGTTACAGCATACGAATCTTTGGTCTTAGGCCAAAATGTATAGTTTAAGGCAATGCTTTTATAGATGACAAAGCAAAATTAGTCTTGTAGTTTAATTCTGCCGCCAGACAGCATTATGCTTGAATCCAAGTTGAACCGGTAAGTAGATTTATCTTGTCATACTTACAATCAAACTTCCGTAACTCCAACCACCAGGAACCCCGTAGCAATGTTCGACTGACGGAGGCTTTAGGGAAATTGTTTCTCATTTGGAGGAGTACCGAATTCATTCATTTTCATTATATGTATAGAGTTCTAATTACTTGAAAAGCCTCGTAATTATTTTGTTGTGAGTAAAAAGAAACTCCAATTTCTTTGACTGGAAGTATGTGTAACAAACCTCCTTTTACTCATCATTTATTGCGATTTCTGCGAAGTAATTGATTCGGAGGAGCAATGAGCAGCGATATCGGCATCCGTAGAACAGTCTGATGAACTTCTTCATTAACAACCTCAGATATTTCTGGGCAACGTATTTTTTTTTTTTATTATTTTTTAGATCAACTTCATACCTCCGAACACTTGTCGATGACATCACAACTCTATTGTTTGGTTAGGTCTTATCGAAGTAAATGCAAAATGACCGCCACATTGAGAGAAATATCAGTCCATGTAAAAAGTCTTGTGGTTATTGAGTATACAAATTATATTGTACACTGCTCACTAATTTCAGACAATTTCCCCATTTATTACTTCAAGGAAATAACTAATTTACCAAACCTGTTCTAATAACTGTCATACACAGCTTAAATTAACACAGAACTTTTCCCCTATTCGAGCTTAATCTAAAACTAAGACAACTTCTTTCTTAATGAACGAAATGTATTTCCAGAACTTCATAACCTAATGAAGACAGAGACATGGACACATTGGAGTAGTTCGAACACAAATAGCCCAATTCGAGCATAAATTAAAACTAAGACAACTTTCCAAATGTCCGAAATTTACTTAAAAAAAATTCGTCTGCGCAATATTTTCATTACCGGAAAACAGTACATAAATAACGCATTCAAGTGATTCGCTTTTGGTGAAGTCCAGCACAATTAATTTTTCCTAAGGAGATTTGACAACCGCAAGGGATTGACAATCACTAGTGATACCCAGCTCATACCTGTATATCTTTGTAAATATATTTTTTTAATATTTTGGGATTAAGACCGTTGGACAATGTTCTATCGAATTTCATTAAAAAGCGAGTTTCGAAAAAATGGCGCCTTTTTCCCGGTAAGGGCTCGATATGTTCTTTCGTCAGTTGGAATACGTTTGAGTTTGTCTACAATATAATATCCGAAATAAACGAGATATGTGTATGGCACATTTTGTATATTTTCCTGTGTACAAATGATGCCCCGCTTTTTCTTACAATATCCCGCTTAATATGCGGCCCAGTCTTATCCAATTGGTCACGTAATGTATTGCCAAGTTACAAAGCAGCACCACAGCATTGGAGCATAGGCCACTGTTACAGTTAGCGATTTGCGATTTTGGTCCAAACAACAAGCCGTCATTGTGCAAATGATGCATTGAAATATTACCCGACTTCTTAAAGAGCCAGTAATAAAAGCGCCTTGGTTCCTTGGGGTAGCATTTTATTTTTAGAGACCAGAACTCGCATTCGCTTTGCTTTTGTATCTCCTTGGATATTAATTCCCATAAGTCGACGACATTCATTCTTGTTTCTATTTTCTTCTCTACTATGTATCTGACTATCTCTGCACATTTTTCCTTTTGTTTTGTTTGCTTTGCCACAGCACGAACTTGAATACAAATTCCACATTAACCTTTATTTTTCCGAGAAAAACTAAGTCGGTAGAATGGGGAGCGCAAAGTAAAAATAATGTAATTCTTTTTTTCTGCTTCTGTGCCATTTATTTCCTTTACCACACTCCATTCGTATGTTATTGTTCTAAATCAGTGTGAATGGCATATCGACTATATAGTGGTATATATGTATGTATCTACTTATATGTATGTAGGGGAATATAAACTACATACAAAAGTGATGATGTGGTTATTAAAGCAACAGGTCATATGCTGATGATTGCAGGGAACTAAAGTACAACTGACCCGAGAACATTATAATACTTGACACCGACCATTTTGGGATGTCAATTCGGAAATCAATAACTCCAACCAGTATGGATTAAGGTCAGATAAATCTAAAACTGAGAAAGAAAATTGAAACATATCACGCCAACTTGTTTCGTGATTATAACACTGGAGATGATTAAAGTTGTTTGAATTTTTCACAATCAAAAAAATTGAGAGATGGTCGGTCATTTAGATTAGAATTTATGCCACGATTGTTGTCAATCTCTATGGGTGGTGTGAATATCGACTAATCAAATTAAAATCTCCTCTGTTCGTATTAGTTTTTCTCCAATTTGTTTTTCAAATACCGCAGTCAGAGATTTTATTCTCTAACTGAAGTCATGCTCCATACAATTCCCTTACGTACACATGGATACGATTACGACCTTTAAGCCTTTCATGTCAACGTTTACAATTAAAAATTGATGGGGTCTGACGAACAAAAACTCCCGATATCAAATCTATACACAAATCTATTTACGACGTCATACGTTAAATGTCATACGTCGTTCGTTATGCGCATATCCTTACGTAAAGGACATGTGCTATATGTCGACTGCTGCGGTTGCAAGCAGCCACCCACCACATCCGCCACCCATATTTACTGACAGTTCAACTTTAAACTTTAACAGCAACAAAAAGAAGTTAAGCGTTTGACTTTTATTTCCATTGAGCACATTGTTGTTTATGTTGTTTTATGATCTCTCTCTCTCACACACACACACACTCTTTGCCTTGTTGTTCACGGTTGTTGGCTGTTTGGTTTGCGGTATTGTAACATATTAAGGGAGACGGAGAACAGGTTTCATGTTGCAAGAAGTGAATTTTCACATTTGCAACACCAGCCAGCCCCGCTTTATGTTGTAAAAGCCACAAACTGACAACAATAACAAAAAGAACAAGAAGATTACAAAAACAAAACAAAAGATATTGAATACTTGTAGCGATCAAAACAAACAAACAGGTACGACGAGTGGAGACGGGCTTGCCAACGAACTGACAGACACAGATACTCGTTCGTCGCATATTCTTAAGAATCGAATCAACCCAACCATCAACAGCAGCAGCAACAGCAACAAAGAAATGCCATTTCCGGTTTTAAATGGTTTCAGGTTCACTTACGTTACGTTTTACGCGCAGGAGTCCAAGAGAAATGAAACTGGATTTATAGTAAAGCAAAAGAAGGCAAGAAAAACGCTCGAGCTGCTGTGCTTATGGCGGCCACTATGGGGGACATGAAGAACTAGTTTTGTATCTTGTTTTTTAATTGTTGTTGTGGCTTTGGGGATCACAACAAACAACAAATTGTAGATTCAAAACAGAACTGATGAGTTATCTCCTGCATTTCTTTTACAAAACAAAACAACAACAAAAATAACACATTTCACAGCATTTTTCAAATGTTGTCATTATAATTTCTTTTTTAATATCCGTGGTGCGGATATTGCTAGTCGATTGGTATCTACAGAATTGCAAGTTGTTGTTTATGGACATTTTCATTTGAGAATGGGGGATTTTCCGTAAAATGTGTGTATCGTGTGAGTACAAATCCCCTCAACAATCCATGAAGGAACTTGCTGGGAACTTGTGACATCTTACGACGTTCAAGTTCGAGTTTGTTAACCAAATGTCAACTAAACGCCAATTAATGGACAATACAATACAATTTTAAGTTTAAAACTTAACAAAAATAGTTAAAATAAGGTTGACCAATACATTTTATGGTATACAAAACAAAAAGAGGTTCCCAGTTCTTGAACATTTTTATAATCTGTTTATTCAAATAAAGAATCTACAATTAAAGAATCCTTCAAAGGTCCCTAGCGTTTACTTTCATATTCCTGCTCCTGTTTAACGGTCATAAGCAACAGAATTTTTAGAAATGTGGTTTGAACAGATCTGCTTGAAACTTGTTAAAAGAAAAAACCAAACCATACATCTGTTACAAATGTAATAAAAACTGTCATTCTGCGAGTCAGTTGATGAGGTGAATGTGGCTTCTGATTTTGTATCTAGTTCACTTGGGCCCCATAAATGAGTCAAGGTTGATCTTGGTTTTTCGTTGTGTCATTTGCTGTGTCATTTTTGTTGATGTTGGAATTTGGTGTCGACCACATACATGTGTTTATTTAGCAAAGTTTTTTAATTCCCATATTTTTTTTTCTAAAACTCATGATTGATGTAGAACATTTGCACATCAGGCTAAAGGTAGTGCCACATTTTTAGCAGATTAATAATCAACCGATCCCCCATATCGTCTATTATCAACCTGGAACAAAGCACTTACGTTACCGGAATTTCTTTTGTTTTTTTCTTGTTTTTGTTGAAGTACAACTAAACTTATAAATTATTTATATATTTACGGGAATATAAATCGAAACAAAAATAAAGTCTCACACACACACACACACAGAGAATATACATAGTGCTGGGCACTGACCCACACTGTAGATTAGCATATTTGGCCTTCGGCATTTAATTTTACCTCACTGTGAGGATATTCCAAAAGTTTCAGCAATTCCGGCAAAGAATTTTCTATTGTTAGTTGTTGAAAACTACTTTGGAAGTGACCTGGACATAGCATCGAATTCAATTTCCCACAATGTTTTGATTCAATACAATGTAAATGTATTTTTAGGTTTTGCTGTTATTGTCCGATAAGGTTAAATAGGGTTTTGTATTTTGGCGTGAATGGTCGTGGCATACGCAAATAATCGCATTGGTAATGCAATTAAAGCAAGATTTGAATATCACAAGAATTTTATGAACGACAGTCAAGCACATTTTTTTTTTCCAAAATTTTTTTTTCTTACAAATTTTTTTTTTTACAAAATTTTTTTTTTCAAAATTTTTTTTTTCAAGAATTTTTTTTTCCAAATTTTTTTTTCAAGAAATTTTTTTTTTCAAAAAAATTTTTTTTTCCACAAAATTTTTTTTTTCAACAAATTTTTTTTTTCCACAAAAATTTTTTCTTCAACAAAAATTGTTTTTTCAAAAAAATTTTTTTTTCAACAAAATTTTTTTTTTCAACAAAATTTTTTTTTTTCAACAAAAATTTTTTTTTTCGACAAAAATTTTTTTTTCAGCAAACATTTTTTTCCACAAATTTTATTTTTTTTCGAAATTTTTTTTTACAAAGTAGTTTTCTCAAAATATTTTTTACAAAATTTTTAAAATTAAGTAACAAATACTTTCTCAAGCAAATTAACGGGCGCCATAGGCGCATTACAACTTACTAGTACCTAATATTTACAAAAATAAAAAATATTAATCATGCCACAGTGACATACTGTTAAACTATTTACATATAAATACATATTTATAAATTTCAAAATGAAATCTTCGATGCTGTCGTCGAGAGATACAAAGAAAAAAAAACGGATACACAAAATCAACAAACGACACAACTTTTTTACAACAGCTTTTTTTTTTTTTTTTTTTTTTTTTGATGGCCAACACTCAGGGGATGCCCCCTATAAATGCAATGCATTGTGTTAGCGGAAGGAAATTAGGGTATCGGAAGGAGGAAAGAGGGAGTAGTGTTTGTTGACATTTGTTTTGAATTTCTGAATGTCACAACTGGCAGGAAACACATTTGCTGGAAGATTATTCCACATACGAACGGTTCGGCTAAAGAACGAATTTTCTCTATAGTGCGTCGTCCGGTCAACCGGCCATTTCACAATGAACGGATGAGATACCCTGGATAGCCGTGTATTCCGACTAAATGTTCTAACGTCAGGGACCAGACGACGGATATCTTCTGAACAGATACCATTAAAATATCTATAGAATAGCGATACACAACCCACATTTCGGCGGTGCTGTAGGGAGACAATAGAGCTGGATACCCTACCATCCCCTATCATCACCACCGCTCTCCTCTGTACACGGTCCAGAAGCTTCAAAGATGTTAATGGAGCCCCTGCCCATATATGCGAGTTGTATTCCATTTTAGGCCGGATGTAGGTGGTGTAAATATTTACGAGATCAGATGGAGTGAAGTATTTCTTGCACCGCTTCAAAAAGCCTAAACACTTGAATGCTTCTTTCGACACTTCGAATATATGGCTAGCCCAGCGAGCATCACCCTGTATCTTCATGCCCAGAACATCAAGAGTGTCTGATTCGTCGATATCCACACCACCCATAGAAATTGACGACGATGCTGGATCTAATGAACGTTTGTGTGACAACAAACAGCACTGGGTCTTTTGTGCATTAAAATCTACTCTATTCATTTGGCCCCACTCACAAATCGTCGCCAAATCGCGGTTAAGTGAGTCATTCATCATTCGCCTTTTGTCCTCGACCTCCAGAGGACCTGGCCGATGATCAAATGAGTATGAATGACAGAGATTGCTGTCATCCGCAAAGGAGTAGATCGGGTTCACAGTCTGACCCAACAAGTCGTCAATGAAAATAAGAAATAGAGAGGGAGAGAGGACAGAGCCTTGTGGAACTCCTGCGGTCAACCTATGCTCGTTGGATGAGACCCCATCTATAACAACTCGTATAGAGCGATCCCTGAGAAAACTCGATATGAATCGAGAGAAGGTATTACCGACACCAAATGCAATAAGTTTTGATATGAGTGCTCCGTGCCAGACCCTATCGAACGCCTTGGAAATATCCAGAGCCACGACCTTACTTTCACCAAGGGCGTGAATAGATCGACTCCATCGCTCCGAAAGGAACGCCATCAGGTCTCCAGTAGATCGATTTCTACGGAAGCCATACTGTCGATCATTTAGAAGGCCGTTAGACTCTAAATACTTAACAAGATGGTGGTTAACCATGCTCTCCATAACCTTCGAGAGCGCAGAACATATTGCAATTGGACGGTAATTCGCAGGATTAGTAGCCTCACCTTTCTTGGGGATCGGCTGAACATTGGCAACTTTCCAACGTGAAGGGTAAATACCAGCACGGTACGACATGTTGAAAAGATTGCGCAATGGACGAGCTAGCGTCGAAGAGCACTTACATAGGACAAGTGCTGAAATGCCATCCGGGCCCGGAGTTTTGTTTACATTGAGATCTGCAAGAACCCTTTTAACGCCACGTGTTCGAAAAAATATCTGGGGCATCGAAGTAGATACGTTTTCGATTACGGGGAGTGGTTGACTGCTGTCTGGCAAAGATGAATTCTTTGCAAATATTTCAGCCAGAAGGTTAGCTTTGTCAACCGGGTCAGTGAATATCTGGTCATCGTTAACGAGAGTTGGGATAGAAGATGAAGAATTGTCCCTTACTCTTTTAACAAATGCCCAAAAGCTCTTACTACCCCTGGGAGAAGAAAGAACTTTAGCACGAAGGCGTTGTTCGTGGAGAAGTTTTTCGCGCCTAAACACTCTGGCACAATTGGATCTTGCCTGCTTACGTAGCAGCTCAGTAGTGGCGTTTTTATTTAAACGCCAATTTCTGAATGCTTCCTCTTTGGATCTGACAGCTTCTTTGCATGTCTGATTAAACCAACAATTCTTTGAAGGTTTATTCGAAGTAGTCTTCGATGGAATAAACGTGTTTATTCCATGAAGAATTATTTTCTCGACCATTTCAGCAGCAGCATCGACATTATTGTCTAGGAAACATAATTTCCAATTAAAATGCTGATAGAAATTGTTGAGCTCGGCCCAACGTGCCTTTTCGTATATGTATAATGTCCGCTTCGTGACTGGTTTAGAAGTGGATCGAAGATCGGAGAACGAAAAGGATGCTGAAATGGTGCAATGATCCGAGTTACCAAGAGGTGCAAGAATATTAACCTCGTACTTTTCAGGGTGTGAGGTTAAGAAAAGGTCAAGAATATTATGATATTGCCCTTCAACACGCGGAATGTGTGTTGGTTCATTCACTAGTTGCGTCAAGTTATTATGCGCGGCGAAAAGCTCAGCGTACTGTCCCTCCGGAGAAGTGTGGCTCGAATGGGAAAGCCAAGATTGATTATGGACATTGAAATCCCCAGCAACTACAATTTCACTGTCCGGACAATCTTCTAAAACTTTAGATATAGAATCGGAAAGGGCGTCGAAGCCGTTTAGGGTAGCCTCCCTTTCCAAATTTGGGCTTCTGTAAAGAAACCCGAAGTGTAATGGGTGTGATCCAATCCTGAACTTAACCCAAAGAAAGTTAAATTCTGGATCTTGTGAGTCCAAATGTTGCTGGCTCTGGAACACCACACCATTACGTATGTGATATCCAGGAATGTGAAAGTTCTGTGGATTAGAACCCTCACACACCTGGGTCTCACATAGAGCGAGTACATCTGGCCTATGGAACTGAACGTGAGTGTATACCGCAAAGAAATTTGCCTTCAGCCCTCGTATGTTCGCAAAATGTGTTTTAAATGAACCTACCATTGTAACATACAGAAACACAAAACAATATCAAAGCATAAATACAAATAACTGTGCACCCCTCTTGCCGCTGCTAGACCCAACAAGTGTTCAGTGTTAGATCTTCAACACAAGTCAGGCAGCGACATGAAGAGAGCACAGTCGTTTGTATTATGCGAAAAGGGATACGGAGAGGAAGGGGGGAACACAGGAGAAGGGGAGCATAAAAAAGCCCTTCGTGTTGGCGTTGATATGTGTGACTGCTGGTGTTATTGTTGTTGTTTGTTGTTGATGTTGTGTATGTTTGATGTTGTTTTTGTTTGTGGAGATGGTGGTTGATTTTTATTTTTTTTTTATTCTCTTTTTGGTTTGTGAGACACTATTTTTTTTTTTTTTTTTTTTTTTTTTGCACTTATATTTTTGTTGTTGTGGAGTCTGTATTTGGTTTATTGTTTTTTTTTTTTCTGTTTTTGTTATATATTTAATTTTGCACACAACGGACAAAACATAAAGGAACGCGACAAAACATAAAATAACGCGACAGCGACCGGACAAAAAGTGCGTGCGCACTGGACAAAAGACAAACTACTACTCAATTGCCGAAAAATTGCTGAATAAGAAAAGGAAGTTAAGAAGTGTCGCTGAATTTAAGGCATTTTTTTATATCATTTACTAACAAAGGATGTACAAATTATTGATTTTAAAAGAAGACCATAACATCACAGACACTTCTTAGCTGACAATGATAACACGCGAAATTACTAGAAACAATTTGTTTTACTTTTACAGAGTTTATTTCAATTATAATATGAGCAGACAGTTCATCCATCGAGATGCTGAACACAAGAGGTGTTATTTTGGTATTCAAAGAAAAATTTAATTTTTTAAGATAAACGATCGGTCTTGATTCGACGCTGGGCTGTTGGCGTAAACCTTATCTTTCACGTGACCCCAAAGGAAGAAGTCGCAAGGTGTTTAATCACAAGATCTCGGTGGCCAATTGTGATCACCTCTTCGAGAGATAACACGGTTCGCAAACTTTTTAGTTTTGCGAATTGTGAATGCAAGATTTTCACCATTTTTGTAGTGATTTTTTATAATTTCAATGGGTTGTTGAAGCGTATATCGTTGCATTTTTAGTAATGGCGTAGTTTCGACTTGTCAAATGTCAAAGTATAAAAGCTTTAAAAGTACAAAATAACACCTCCTGTTGCAGAACCCTGTACCATAGTAAGACATATTATTAGAGCAGGACCTGAGCTATGTTTCTGTTATAATTCCAATGTTAATAATTCCATATGTAGTGGGCATTTCTAAAGTAAGCTTGCTTACATATATTGCTAAGTATTTATATATATTTATAAGTATTTACTTCTAAGGGCTGAAGAGAAGTGAAGATTATCTTTAGTCCGAAGGCCGAAAAACTTAGGCGACTCGACTCCTTTAAGACCAAATAAATTAAGCCCAACATGAACTTCACAAGGTCGGATCTCAAGGGCGACAGTGCGTTACATAACGTCTTAGGTTAAATTAGAAAACAAAATTAACTACAAATTGACAGACTTTCTTAATGCAGCAGAAGCCTTCGACAAGATCACGTACCATCTTGCGATAGGAAAGTCTCCCAAAGTCTTAGTCCCGATTAACACGATGATAGTTTCCGAGCGGTTGTCCCAGGTGTCACGAAAATTCATGAACGTTTACACGAAGACTTTTTAACCCCATTCGTTCCAAGCTTTGTAGCGTAGAGTACGCCAAATGGTTTATAAAAACAAAAATTAAAAAAGTTCTAGTCGGCATTTTTTAAAAGTAAACTATTGAAAGTAAGAAAGACTAATGACAAATAAAATACATATACAGTGTACTCTCTCGTAAGCGGACACCCAGGGGACTGATAATTTTGTCCGCTTATGAGAGGTGTCCTCTTATGAGAGAAGTACTCAGGAGGACAGAAGTGGATTGCTACTGAAAAAAGTGTCCGTTTATGAGAGGCATCCGCAAGGAGACAGTACACTGTACAAGTAGTAATTTGAATAGTGACGCAAAGTCACTGCCTGGCGCCAATAGAGTCAAATAAATGGTTGTTTTTTAGACATGTCGTTTTTAAGAAGAAATAAAACGCATATAATTTAATCTGTTGGCCAAGAATTTGTATTTATTGTAGAGACAAGGGTTTGCCATTATGTTTTAAAAATGATATCGGGCAGGTGGCTGGCTCGATTAAATTCCTACCGGAAGGCCCAATTTTCCACCAGTTTTTGCAGCATTTTGCTTCTTATGCCTGCTCCTTCTGGGTGGAAATTGCCGATTATTGGCACTGTCATTTTCATGTAAATGCATTTCGACAGTTCCTCCCACCTCATCTTCTTTGGTGCAGATCCATACGCAGAAGTCCACTGCTTTTCGGTTTTTACGAAATTACAGATAAGAATTCGAATTATTGCCGAAGAGCTACGAACAGGCTCGGTAAGGAAAAATGTTGTTATCAATTGTAAATTTTCTCATAGTAGAGATCGCTTTCGTGAGACATAATTTTTCCACCACTCGTTGACTTTTTTTTTTAGGTTTTTTTGTCAAGCGATTCTTAACCGTTTTTCAGTGATCCAATCGAGCTGATTGGACTCGTGGAAATGTCTGTATCACGTCAAATTTTTTAAAAAATAGATTTTTATCAATTCTCAGATTTTCCTAATTTTTATACACTCCATCATAGGATGGAGTATATACTAAGTTTGTCATTCCGTTTGCAACACCTCGAAAGAGTGATCTGCGACCCTATAAAGTATATATATTATTGGTCAGTGTAACATTCTAAGACATTCTAGCGATGTCCGTCTGTCTGTCCGTCCGTCCGTCCGTCCGTCTGTTGTCTGTTGAAATCACGATAGAGTGCGAACGACCAACGCTAAAAAGCTGAAATTTTGTAGGAAGATGTTTTTTGCCCATAAGCAGGTTAAGTTCGAGAATGGGCCATATCGGACCAAAGGGGAAAAAGTTCCCCTTTACGGGACTAAATATATTCCGGCCATAATCAAATTTTTCAAATATTTTTTTTTTCACTACATCTAAGTTCTCAGTTTATATAATTTATAGATGGGAAAAAAAATCCCAAATATGGGCGTGCTCATGGGTTCCGTGGACCCTTGAGGCCCAAAAAAGGGCCCATGATAAACATGCGCATATGGGTATCGAAGTGCAACGAAATTTACTCACGAACCCAAATATGCCTTTATTTTCATGATTTGCCTAAATTTTTTGATCCGGTTTCTGGGACTATCGGGTCACCAGCGGCCCAAAAACCGTCCCTTGACAAACATGGACATATGGGTATCGAAATGCAACGAAATTTTCTCGCGAACCCAAATATGCATTTATTTTCATGATTTGGATAAAATTTGTGATCGGGTTCCTGGGACTATCGGGTCACGAGCGGCCCAAAAACTCAGTTAGTTTTCTTATTTATTGACTTTTTGAGGATCCATGATGGAGGGTATATAAGATTCGGCCCGGCCGAACTTACTATTTGTCCACTTGTTTTCTTTAAATACATAATAATAATAATGTTTTACATAAGCGATTTTTCAATAAAGCGGATTTTCGTTTAAGCGAAGTACAGTACATGGAAAATTACCCAGATCAATCGTTACTAATATTAATTTTCTATTAAACGATTTTTTCAATTAAAAGGCGTGCGCTTATCCGAATTCGACTGTGCAACCAGTTAAAATTTTTTTTAAAAATTCCTGGCGTATAAAAGAAATTAATATTAAATTTAATCTAAGCTACTACTCTTTGTGCAGCCGCATAATACAGACACTTCAAAAATTATTATCGCAACAAAAGCAACCTACACATTTGAAGACATTAAAATTATAACACGTTAACAACACAACAACAACATAAAAGCGTCAAAAATGCCGCTAAAAAGCCATTTAATATTTTTATTACTTTTTTTTCGCGAAGGGTATAACAACACACACTAAAGTGTTAAAAATAGCAAAGGGTGAAATGAAAAGAAATAAATTAAAACAAAGTGTTGCATATTTTCCAGCTCTTAGAACGTGAATTCCGGAGAGCCGCTGTGGCAACAATCGAAATAAACAAGGCTCTCTAAGACACTACCGGTTTCATGGCACCGAAAATGGAGAGAGGTTGGCGGAAAACGTTTTTCATATTTCTATGACCAAACACAACAAGGCCGCTTAACGTCAACACTGGCCTCCCCCGCAAAACAAAACGGTTGATGGCGGGGTGGATATGTTTCGTTTATGATTAAATTAATTTTTTTTTCTTTTTGTATTTTATTCTTGAAATTTTCACTTATTATTCAGTCGGTTCTCATGTACAATATTTCGCCGCCTACCGCCCGTACCACACATAGTATTTGACGTCGTTCTGTCTGCAATTGTTGGCAAAGTGCGTTAATTCAATTTACAACTCACTCAAATGTTTAAACACTTAACGACCGTGTTTTTTTTTTCTCTTTTTCTTCATCGTCGTGGGTCGTGGAATGGGTTGGCTTGGTGAGAGTGAAAATGTAAAGGCTAATTGCCTTGCCATAATACGCCGTATGGATATGTGCTGTGTAATTTAATTGGTCGTGTAATTAGAAAAGGTTTCACGGATGTTGAGTGCAGATATTTGTTTCTGAAAATGTAAACGAAAAAAAAAAGTTTTCGCGGCAAAATGCGTGTGTGAACTATATAGCAGGGGGTTGTCCTCTACTTTTGGCAGATATCAGAGACATTAATGCCAGCGGTAATAAAGATATAAATCTTGATAATGATCACACTTAATTCCCCAAATGAATTATTGAATCATGAATTACCGTTTAACTGATGAGTTCATAATATGGCAACATTGAATGAAGTGTTCGTAAATGTTGCCATACATGCCAAAAAAGCAATGATTATCAGGCATGTCACAGAAATTTTACGAAATCGATTTGAATTCGTGTTTCCAAAACCTAACATTTTAATTTTGCTTCTTCAAAAATTGCTGGGTTTGATGAAATCGAAAAAAATGGAAAACGAATACTTCTATTAAAAATATGGTAGCATTGAAATTAGAAACAGCTGGTTTACCCACCGCCGTCAAAAATTTCGATACGTCTCCACACTTTGACTGTGATTTTAAGTAAAAAAAGTAAACAAATCAAAAAATATGCCTGGTGTTTCGATTGTTGCTGTGATGGAAGAAGAGAGAAAGGCACATTCTCAAATTAAATTAGCTCGCCGACGTCTAAAGCGCCTTGGAGACGATCAAATAATTCCATCAATCGCGTGCATATGTATTAGTGTGTGCCTTCGTGTTTTGCCCACAAAATACGGCAATCATCACTTTGTGTTTGACTTCGTTGTGTTCGGTTGAAACTTTCACACTACTTTTGCTGCACTCCGCTAATGAATGAATTTTTTTTCACCCGTGCACTTGTCCATCTCGCACAATTTTTTACTACTAAATGAGTCATGCTTGACAAGCGTTACTGGAGACCATCAACGAAAACGCCATCAACGAAAATATCAAAAAATTTTGTTTTTTTATGTCAATCATTGCCGACGTCGTGTACGTGTAGCCGACGAAACCCGATTAGAGGCACACACACAACCGATTGATGGAATTATTTGATCGTCTCCAAGGCGCTTAAGGGATGCATCCGATCTTTTGACCGACCACCTTGTCTCTTTCACGTAACCTCTCGCAATATCTTGGTGGCATTCCATAAAATTTATAAAAAAATTTGCCTGAGCGATGTTCTTGTGCTTGCCCCTTTAAATATGTAAAAATTAGCTATTAAGTTTAATATTAAAACTAATACTTACATTTCTTTGTGGTGTTTCCTTCAGATATTTTTTTTTTTTGTGTTTAAGGATTGTTTTTGGTTAAGGCTGCCAATTTTATATGTGACAAGATCACACAATTGAGCCGATGGCAATTCTTTGACATACCTGATACTTTATACGTTAAAAAAGATGTTAAAATTATCATACTCAACGTATTTAGTATATTTAAAAAAAAAAAACAATATCCGTAATTAATTTTGAACATAATTTCATTTCAATTTGGAGTTTAAGTTACTTAAATATCAATTTCACTTCAGATTTTGTCATGGGTTTCAGATCGAAATATTTTTTCGTTTTCCTTTTTCTGGAGAAGCTAAAAACGTTTTGGTTTCAAAATTTTTTCGATTTGGGTTTCTGTGACATGCCTGTATATCGTTGTAAAGTGACCGGTTGATCGGACGACACACTATAGAGACAATTCGTTCTTCAGCCGAACCGTTCGTATGTTGAATTTTCTTCCATCAAATGTGTTTCCAGCCAGTTGTGACATTCGGAAATTCAAAACAAATGTCAACAAACACTACTCCATCTTTCCTCCTTCACATACCCTAATGTCCTTCCGCTAACACAATGCATTGCATTTATAGGGGGCATTCCCTGAGTGTTAGCCTTCAAAAAAAAATGTATAGGGTTAATTTTTTTCTCCGTGTGTGGGCAAAGCTGGCTTCAGACTGGCGAGTCGATGTTCCAGGACAGCAGTCATATTCTCGTCAGTATGTGTCGTACGATGACGGGTAAATCGTGAGTTTTGTCCGCTAGCTGGCCAGTCTCACGAACTTCTAGCACACCCTTGCGTAAATCAGGCGCCATGGATGCTTTATTGTTCCGGTTACATAGCATGGACATGGACTTTGGCATTAAGAAATCACATATGATCCACTGGGTGGACGTTTGATGGGGTCTATTATTTATTTATTTATTTATCTTAATATATATTTACCCTCGACACTGATTCACTGATACACTGATTCCCTGATTCCCTGATTCACTGACTCTGTCACGCAGTACGTAGGAATTTAAATAGGCATTCTATAATAATTCTATAAATAATAATAATAAAAAAAATAATATTTTTTTTGTACAGAAATTGTGTTTTCCCCAAATTTTTTTTTTACAAAATTTTTTTTTTTACAAAATTTTTTTTTCTTACAAATTTTTTTTTTACAGAATTTTTTTTTCCAAATTTTTTTTTTCAAGAAATTTTTTTTTTCAAATTTTTTTTTTTTTCCACAAAATTTTTTTTTTTCAAGAAAATTTTTTTTTCAACAAAAATTTTTTTTTCAACAAAATTTTTTTTTTCCACAAAAATTTTTTTTTTCAACAAAATTTTTTTTTTTCAACCAAATTTTTTTTTTCAACCAAATTTTTTTTTTTCACAAAAATTGAATTTTTAGCGTTTGTTTTTTTTCAACAACAATTTTTTTCCATATTTCAACGGGCGCCATAGGCGCATTACAACTTACTAGTAACAAATAATAGAGCATACATTAGGGAATGCGATATGAGGTCAGATCAACATATACAAACTGTGTCGGCATGTACTCCACCCCAGTGAAACACCAAACAGACACTAAAGCCAGACGAACATTTTTCTCATTCATTTCAACATCATTTATCATTACAAACGATTTGGGCTTTTTACTCAACCATTTCATTTAAATAGATGTCAGAAAAATCTCACTAAATGAAATAGTACCTTTAAATTATAATGCCAGTATGATGACATGTGTGCTGCTGATGTTGTTGACAATCCAACAAAATATTTGCCTACTTTTGGGAGATTAAAAGTGTCAGAAAGCCATGTGTATTTTTTGGGGCATAGACATGGTAGTAGTTTGTGTTTAGTTTATTTTAGTTTCGTTGAGGACTTCTATTGTGGGAGTTTAAAGGATTATTTGATTCATAATGATTATCTTTGCTGGTGGGTGGTTTGGTATTTGAGATATGTGCTCATTTATTAATGTTGTAATTATAACACGTTCAGCTACATGAATACAATGTAGTCTTGTTGTACTAGGGAGGGAGGGATGGAGGTAGGGTGAAAGCATGTAAGAAATTTCGTATTAAAATTAATGTAAACCACCTGGGGTAAGAATCTTTCTAAAGCATACTTTTCGGATGTCTATTAAAACATTCGCCCCGGGAACCAAGTAAAAGAGTACATTAGCGAACAGGTGTTACTTTGTATGTCGTAATCAGTTGCGAAAGAAATCCTTCCACTCTTATAATTGAAGATTATAGCACAATGCCGGCTAATCGAAAATATTTCTGACACATTAGGAATTGTTTCTTACTTGCAATGTTATGATAAATGAATTGTATATTGCCACCACTCAGGGGGAGGAGAATAAAATTCCTTTGTTAAAAGAATTCTTGAACTTATTCGAAAATGACCTGTCGGCCGGCAAAGGAATGGCCATAAGGAGTTTAAGAAACCGAATTTCTAACGCAAAAAGAAGAAGAAACCAGTAGCGCACCACAGGCCGAATTGCTGGCCCGGGTGTGTGTCAACGACATGAGACGGTCATTCGTCCATGACCGATCCTCCGTTTCAACCTAACTTAACCTATGGTCGAGAAGCTTTTGAAGCGGTGGCATCATTGGGCGATTTTTCTTTGAAAATGCTACTGGAGACGCCATTTCGTTTAACGGTGTGCGCTACAGAGACATAATGAACATTTCTTTGTGGTCGGAGATTGTTAACATGGACATGGAGGATCTTTGGTTTCCGCCACAGTCTATCTTATGCTCAGCAAGCTTGGTAACAGAGTTATAAGCCGTTTCCGAGTTGTCAATTGTCCACCAAAGAGCTGCGATTTGATGATCCTATAATGTGTTTTTTGGGTACCGTGAACAACCGATGTAATGTGAACAATCCATTAGAACCGGAAACAGTCACCCAGGTCTTGTAATATTTGGATAAATAATGGCAATGTTTGGTCTTTCAAATAAAGCAGTTGTTTTTTTTGTTCACTTTTTTATTTTTACGACCACATTTCTCATTTCTTTTTGGGAATTATCCATTAGGTATTTTAAATTATTTTCAATCACCAGAACTTCCTTTGTACTGGTAAATCTATTCTGATTTAATTTACAGCCGGCAGAATCATAACTCCTTCTTCAATTGCAATTTCTCCAACGAAATATAATGTAAAAGACCGTGTTCGTGTTCTTTTCGTTAAAGTATTTTCGCCTTATGCCAAAACCTCATATTTTACGCCTTAAAGTATACCATACTTCTTACACACACACACACACACACAAAAGGTCTGCATTGACACTTCTTGCTGCCTTCATTTTAAACAGCTACCGCAAAAATATAAGAAAAAACCCTGCTTTATCCTTAAAGCATGCTTTGGATTTGTTTTACATAATATTCCCTGAAGAGTATGCTTTACTTTTTCTTGTTTGTTGTTGTTGTTGGCTTTGTATTTCCCCGTTTTCTATAGTAACAAATATACCACAAACACTCACGTCCCTATATACGCAGCAATACTTTAATATAAGGACTACGTACACACACACACACATTTGTGTTATGATACATGTCGGTGTGTTTGTGCGATCCTTTGAAATAAATTAAGGATATTATTATTGTGCTTGTGTATGCACTAAAAACCACAACACCCAGACCAGACAAGGATGAATAAGAACTCCAACAACCGTTTTCCTCCTTTTGGCACACTCGAGAATTTTGCGGCGGAGTGAGTGGCTGCTATGACGGCGTGTCTGCCGTCGAACCCTCGGGTTTCTCAGACAGTGTTTCGAAATCGTTTTGAAACGCTAAAAATTCAATGAATATTGGTGTGGTAATGATTAGAAAATCAGTTATTATGCGGCAAAGCCAATTATTGAAAAGGTTCGCAACCACTACAAGCTTTCGAAAAAGTCAGCTGCACCAGCTCCAAACAATTTCGAGAAGGAGATCAACACATGAAGACATGAACTTGTCAAATTGGAACAAATCAAATTTTAAAAACGAAAAAAATATATTCGAAACTTTAAATTGGCGAAAAAAAATAAGAAAAAAATATTTAGGCGTTGATTTTTTTGTTATTAAAAATATATGAATTTTACCATCGCTGTATACTTTTTGAATGAATCTGAAATTGCTTTATTCTTGAAATGCTGGCTCCACGCGACCCAATTAAGGCCCAATAAATGAGTCAAGGTTGATCTTCGTTTTTCGTTTAAACTGAAGTTAAACTTCAAATTAATTGTTTCAGTCGTTTAAACCACAGTTTAATCACTCACCGAAAGAAGATGAAGAATCGAAACTTTTTTTTGTTCACCAAATTCCACAAATAAAATAAATTACATAAATGTTGATGCTGTAATCGGTTTCCGACTACCGCCAGTTCCACACATGTGTCTGTTGCCTGTGCCACATTTCATTTAGCCGAGTTATTTTAATTCTTATATTTTTGTAAAAATCTTGTGTGACCAAAATCCACTACAATAGTTTAATATCATTTTAATTAAATATAGAAATAAGAATAAGCGCCCCGGTAGGCAAGTTGATAGCGTGCTTGCCTATCAGCGATTCCCACCAGAGGCTTTGGGGTCTATCGCTGCAAAAATCCAGCCATATGGTCTGCCATGTTCCGAGAGTTTTTGAATTCCCATACTTTTTTAGATTCCCATTTTTTCCAAAATGGTGTGCTCAATTCCGAGCGAAAGTGTGGTTCGAAAGAATAGCTTTGTTCAATATGTTACGAACTGTGTTCAATAACTATCAACAAAAAACATATGTTTTATTTGCAAATTTAACAACAAAATTAAGAAAAATTGCCCTGGTTTCTACTAGAAGAAGACTAATGATACTGGAACGTGTTAAACGAGTTGTCAGATTGATTAACTGGTGTAATCATCATTCGTGTTGTTAATTTTTTAATGAATATGTCCACCAAAGTATAAAATTTATGTTTATTTGAAGAAACCTTTTCAACAAGTAGAACACTCTGGGTAAATTTCGTCAAAAGTTGTTCTTGATAAAAGGAGCCTTTTTATTTTCTTTAATTTTACTAGAAAAGCTAATCTGAATACTGTCTTTTTTAATTAAATGTTGTAAAAACAAGTTAAATATTAACTCTGCGTTCTTTTTTAACTTGTATGTGCTCAGAAAAACACGTACAATCTCATTTCTTTTTCGATCCACAAGGCTATATGTGCTCGAATTATATTCCCAATATTTTTTTGGGTATTCGGAATGGAGCACACCAAATGTGGGAAAATGTTTCACATTCGAGCAAACTCGAAATGCAGCACATGGGCGATAAATTTACTTTGTATTGTAATTAATAATAAATACAAAAAATATTAAAAAATACTCACTCGGTCCTTGTCTAAAAGCAATTTTGTACACAACTCGAAAATGTCTACCAAACACTGAAAGTTATTGAATTTTGTTCGTGGAAAGGCGATGGTAAACCACTGTGCGCCGTTTTAAGATAAACAACACCTTAAAGTATAATTAAGGCTTTGTGTAATGTTGAAGGCGCTATGCTGAGATTGTTTGCTTAAATTGTTTTTTTTTCGCTCCCGGGTTACTTTAAAGCTTAGTTTAGTTTTTGTCACTTGCAATATAATTTTTTTTTTTTTTTTTATGACGATTCTATATTTGGTGAAGTTGAGTCTCAACGCAGCCCAAAAAGAGGAAGCAACGAAAACACACACACACACACAATGTTGACCCAAATTATTTAATTTTCTATGGTAGCAAAGTGCCAAAATCTTGGCTAATGGAAGCCACATGTTAATGTTCTTTATAGTAAATGACCAGCGACCATCTGTTTTTTATGATGAGGTCGTTGCCGTCTTTTTTTTGTCTTGTGTTTCCTCTTTCGTGCTTTAACGGAAAATTGGGGAAATTCAGCAAAGACTTCGTTCGAACACTGAGCTGAGACATTGGCGTGGTGAAATATTTTAAAAACATATTTTATATCATTAAAAATAAGATCAATCTATCAATAAAAAGCATTTTCAGAATCATCAAAAATAAGATCTATCTGAAACTCGAACTACAAGATTTTTAAATCATACAAATCGAATACTTTGAAGAACGAATGCATTTCCAATAAAGGTGACCAGTTTATTGTACATTAGGATGTCCAAAAAAAATATTTTCTTTTGGCTCAACCTGATTTTGATCGCTTATGGGGTTAAGTATTTTTGATTTTTTTTCCAGATTTTTTGGAAAAGGTTTAGAGTTGCCACAAACCAGTTTTATGCGAAAAATTCGGGTTTTCTGAGTTTTTTTTGTCGTATTTAAAGCATAAGTTTGTCAATAAAAAGCATTTTCAAAGTCGTTGAGTCATCATTTCAAAAGAATTTTACATAAACTAAAAAAGATATATTTCCAATTGCTACCGACTTACTCGCTGGTGAATTGTGACATTGCTCTGAAAGAACGATTATTAGTAGTGGTAGTCATTCCCCTCATCCTCTTGTCCCAACTATTAATGTTGTTGTTATCGATCTGAAAGTTAGTGCGTTCATTTTTATACTCTTTTTTTTTTCATTGATATCTTAAAATAATGATTGAATCCGACTCTATAATTTGTCGCCAGATTATGGGGATGTAAGGCCAAACTGATCAAATCAATCGTCTCACAAGTATGTGTAGAAAAGAAAGTTGGAAAACTTTTTATTCACTTTGCAAATACCATTCCTTTAACGGTAAGCATAACTGAGATATTTCAGTTTAACACCAAAAAAAAAAAACAGCTGATCGCATCCGAATAACATTCGATTAAATATGAATAACAAGTCATAAGCTTAATCTTCAACATATTTCACATATTAAAATGCATTCGCCTATTTAAATTATTTGCAATTGATTGTAATTAATATGTTTTTAACTCTGAACTTGAATACATTTTTAATTGTTTTTTTTTTGTATTTATTTTCTTTGCAGGTACGTCATCTTTTATTTAATGTAGACCCAAACAATTCCTATTCAAAGGCAGCGGTAAGCTAATAAATTTTGCAAAACAAACAAACATAAATCATTTTACAATTGCATTTATAAAAATGTTGTTGTTTGTGGTAAAATCACTTCCGGATTCTACTCCATGTAATGTGTGAAATGCTTCATCTGCGGAATAATACTCAAATCCGCTTCTGAAAAAGTACACTGTATATTAAAAATCCGGTAGGCGAATTGGTAAAGTGCTTGCCTATCAGCGTGAGGGTTGTGGGTTCGATTTCCACCCGAGACTTTGGTCTGTCGCTGTAAAAATCTGTGTTTACCCTTGAACCCAAAATAAGAATATCAATTTACCTTGTATTGTAAAAAAAAGAAATTAAAAATCAAAAAATAGGTATTTTCATAAATTTCTAAATTAAAATTGTGAAAGTGGAACCAAAAAAAAAAAATTCAATGCAAAAAAGGTTTAAGTACACTTGAATAAAAATTGCAAAAAACATACTTTTGGACTTTTGTTTAGTTGGCCATCTATCCGCATCAATTACTTCTTGCAGGGGTCGACGCCTACTCCTTAACAATTGTTGGTGTAATTTTCTATTATTTTGGGGCCACTCGGTCGTCGACACCTTTTCCAGGGATTCCTTGGATGATATTGCGTGCTTACGAATCTTTTTGTCCAACAAGTCGCAAATGTGCCCGATTGTTTTAAGCTCTGGAGATTGTCAGAGGGTGTATGTAATTGCTTGAGATGTCCTTCTTTGACCAAATACAATTGTACCGCCCTTTGCTTACCTTGGAAGACTTTCAGATACACCAATTTATTCATTATTAGTTCATTACCGGCCATTGACCGCCATAGCGTGATGTTCCCGCCACCATGCTTCACTGTATGAATTCGATTTTTTTACTTTCACCTCCTGATTTGTATTTCTATGTACGGGAAATTCTAAGAATAGTTCACAAAGAAAGCATTGGTCAAAAAAAAAATCCATAGGTCGCGTAAAATCAATTTTTTACTTTTTTCAAAATCGATTTTTTTTAACATATGTGCTAAAACTAAACTGCATTTGGTACAAATAAAATGTTGACGTCATAAGTCCCAATTCACACTAGTCAATTTTTATTATCGCAATTTAATTGTTTGTGGGAAAGAGAGGTAACGGGAAGAAAAATGGAAAGAACTTGCTACAACTTGAAAGCATTTCCTTTTTCGTTTTTAGTATTTTGAAATTCTTTTGAATTTGAAAAGCCAATAATGAAAACAAAAATGGCCGAAATAGAATTTCCTTGTGTGAACACAATAGGCAAGTTCAAACGCGGATCGTAAAAATTGCCGCAAGTAAAATTGCCTAGTGTGAATCGGGACTAATAAGGATAACAAAACATTATTTTTAATAAATATAAAATTAAGAATCATCTCCTAAAATATATAAAGTACTGTTCGACGAAGTGAATAAATTAAATTACATTTTTCCATTCAGTTTCCGTTCATTTCTATTTGGAGATATTGTGTGTACCTTAACTTTTTTGGTTTACTGTATTTCGATAAGACGCATTCCAAGCTCTATTATTTTGGTTTTAAAAGGAAGGGACCTTGGCTTAATTGTGAATAAAACAGAAAATTCTTCATCGTTTTTAATAATCTATTCTTCATTTTAAATGGGAGACATGTGACTGAAAATATACACTTTTTGGAAATAGTGGCTGTACCTTAACTTTTTTGGTTCACTGTATTTCGATATGTCGCATTCCAGGCTCTATTGTTTTTGTTTAATAATTTTTAAAAAATGGACCTTAACTAAGTTGTGGATAAAAGCTAAAATCCTTCATAATTTGTAATAATCTATTCTTCATTTTAATTGTGAGACAGGTCATTTACAATTTTTTATAAAAAAAAATGTCCACTTAAATTTGTTTAAAAGTCTGAAACTTTCATTCTAATAAAATTTATTTTAGACTTTGAAAAAAAATGCCGAGCATTTTTGTACTTGGAGGACCACAGTACATCAGAATAGTATACGTAGTGGTTATTCATTTAAAAAAAAAAATACAAAAAACCCGCCTCTTATTCTGCACATTTTCGCTCACGTGTCGCTCTTTGTAGAAGGCTTGTCAGAAGACTTTGTAAAGGGTGGTACAAATACAAGTTTATTTTTTATAATGAAAAAAAAATATTAAAAATTATTTTTTTTTTCCGGTATATTTTTGATTTATTCGAAAGAGTGATGGACGACGATTTAGTTAATTGTTGTGTCTGGCTTCGCCATAGGGCATCACAAGACGTTACTATTAGCCTGCATTTGGCAACCCTAGGAAACAGTCCGCTCGTATTAATACTCTCCTAAAGCATATAAACCAAATCCAATTCTGATCAATTCTAGTCTCACGCCCTGAAATATGAATTAAAAACGACGCAATTTCGGATTCAGTAGCTGCTCTCAATAGCAACGGGCACTCGTTTAATGTCTTGGTGGTTGATTTTGGAGTCTTATCTATTGTTTTCGTCTTCTATTTGTTCTTTCAATCGATATTTTATCTAAAGTTTCTGTAAACAATGAAAATACTCAGTGTCCCATGTGTCTAAAACAAAATAACAAATTGTCATATCAGTTTTTGTACAGAGTTGCCACATTAATGTGGACAGACAAGAGAAGAGAGATTCCCGGTTAAGATAAATGCAATTGGGTACAGCTGAAGGTGTTCTATCTCCTTAACTCGAAAATTGCCTCAGCCAAGTAATATCGATCTCGGGATTTTCAAACAACACAATCCTGAGAAAGGTTTAAAACAAACAAATTCATACCCCCGTATTCATAAATTTGTAAAAAAAAACTTTTGCTAAGAAAAATTTATGAAAATCCAAAAACAATTTTCACACATTTTTCTTAACAAAGCTGTATATAATATAATTTGTTTGCAGCCACAGTAATGAGTTCCAAATGAGTTCTTATTTTTATAAAATATGTCACGAGATTTCATAATTTTTCTCAAATATTTCATATTAATACTTTATTCATATAAATTATAAAAGTGAGTGAGAGTGAGAACGTTTTAGACCTTATTTCAGTGTGGATTGGCTGCGGTTGAAATTCAGAAGATCCTATTTCAAAACGAAATAAAATAAACATCTGGCAACACTTACATTCCCTCATAGTAAATCATTAGTGGTTTGGTGTTCAATTTGAACTGAACAGATTGCTTCTTATTTTTTTTAATAAAACGTGGACTAAATTTTTTTTGTTGTCACTCTCTTTTTTAGATAAGAACGACAACATTCCGAATGATTAATTGATAGCTATGTTTTGAGGAAATGAGGATTTTGTTGAAACATAGATGAAATGAAGGTTGTCAAATGTTTTCCATTCAAACAAAATCCCCTTTATCTATTATACAGGGGTTTCCAAACAAGAGGTGTTATTTTGGTATTCAAAGAAAAATGCAATTTTTTGAGATAAATGATCGGATGTTTATTTCATAAAAAAAAAGATGAAGGTACGCCATTAATAATGAATAACAACATCAGCCAAATGGCCACCACGACTTTTATCCTTTTCATGAAAATTTCCATAACCAAATCGCAAAGTGGCTGCCCTATGTCCTCGATAGCCTCACGAATTCCATCTTTGAGGTGTTGAATCGACGCTGGGCTGTTGGCGTAGACCTTATCTTTCAGGTGGCCCCAAAGGAAGAAGTCGCAAGGTGTTAAAACACATGATCACGGTGCTCAATTGTGATCACCTCTTCGAGAGATAACGCGGTCAGGATACTTTTACCGTAAAAGAGCAATGATTTCGTTGCTTGTGTGGCACGTAGCGCCGTCTTGTTGAAAGTAATCGTTGTCCAGATCAATATCATCCAACTCCGAGCATAAAAAAACATTTATCATCTCCCGATAGCGCCATCCATTCACCGTAACTATTGTTCCAAATTCATTTTCGAAAAAGTAAGGTCCAATGACCCTGCCGGACCATAAATCGCACCAAACAGTCACCCGTTGAGGATGGGAAGGCTTCTCAACCATAACTCTTGAGTTTTCCGAGCCCCAGTTGCGACAAACTCAGTCGCACGTATAAATTCTATAATTTTTGAAAGGAAATCCAAAAGAGAACAAAAGTCAAGCCAAAAAGTCATCGTATAAATTGGGACTAGGTGGAGTTAATGAGAGTGACATGCACGTGAGCTGCCTGAAACAATTCAGTCACCGTTGGTCATGAGCCAGTGAGTCACGGATCCAGCTCCAGTATGTAAATGTCCACCTCATAGCACAACAGCTAAAGGTAGAGTCATGCAAACAGCTGATTAATTTTTTTTCTAATTTTGACAGAATTTTGATTGTCAAAATCATTGTTTACATTTCAATTGTTGGTTTAGTTTTTTTTTTCAAATGTTGAATACATTAGATTACAAAAAGCCAAACCAATAATTTTGGGGGTCTTAAAATTATTAAAAATAAACTTATAGTTGTAACTGTCTGCCATTTATATATCAGAATTTGACAATCAAAAAATCCAGGGTTGTATCTGATTTGTTGTTGCTCTGCAATTGTCACTGCCTTCTACGTACATTATTGTCCCATGTGCCCACCCTTTGGAAATGTTATTCCTTTCCAGGGGCCAATATACACATGTACATTCTCCCATATATATACTCCTAATTCATTAAAATATAGACTACAAATAACCGAAATACAATGAACATTCTTTAATACAACAACTAAATAATTTCATATAAAATTCCCCGGAAACTTTTATACATTTCAAAATCAAAAGAATATGATGATTAGGTTTATTTTTTGTTTGTCTTCGTTTCTTTGAAAATACCACCATTCTCTCAATCGGGCCTCACGGTGCCGTGGTGACTCTGCTCTTCTCTTCTCTAACTTTTCATTTGTATTGGTGATATTTATTATTTGACTATTTTCACAAAATTGAGCATAAGACCGAGCATGGGAGATTAAAACCCATGCTGAGCAAGAGAGGGAGAGCGTCGTGCTGTCTCTGTGGGGGTATTTCATGTTACCAATAATTTTGATGACTTTAGTCATTCAACGGTTTCTTTAACAGACGGCTGTGTCTCCCTCCTTACCGTGTGTGCTCACTCGTATGTACTGTGTGTGTTAGTTAATAAGCGCGCCTCGCTGAGTGTTTTTTTTTTTTTTATTGCGTTTCTTTTGAAATCCATACATGTGTTCGTCATCACAATAGAAGGAACAGCTGTTATGTAGCAAAGACAATTTCTTGGTGATATTGACAGCTAAAAGTAGCAGCAACAAAAGTAATAGAATTATAACTGCTTTCGCTGGTCTTTGTTGTTTTCTTCTTAAAATATCATCGTTACCTATATTTTCGAACTACTACTACGACCGTGCAATGTTTGGATGTATTTCGGATTTCGTTGTTCATCACGGGTGTGAGTGTGTGCGTTAACGTTAAGCTTTCACGTTGTAGAAAGTGTGTGAATGTTTTATTGTTGTTTCTTTTATTTTTTTTTTGATTTTTTTTGTACTTATCAAACACGCCCGTTTGTTGTTACAAAATGTTGTTGTTGTACTAACGCGTCACAGCCAAAGTCGGCGTCGTCGTTGCCGCATTTACGTAGTGTTGCGTTTTACAAAAAAAAACAAAAAAAAAAATACGTCTGTCGCCGCTGTTGTTGTTGTGCCACATTGTGCATCATTATAGTATCACGCTGCTACCTCTGCTATACATTCGTACGTACCTACTCGCTCGTATCTTACGTACAACGATCACCGCATGCCAGACAGACTTAACTCACTCATACATGCTCAACGCACCAACTCAACGAACCGTCGACCGTACACTTTGTTTATACAGTGTTCCACAAAAGTCCACCTTGGCATACAACGTCATCAGTTTTTGTTTTTGTTTTTCAATTTCTACAACGTGGTCGTTTTTGTGTTTAATAAACATTATAAAACAACTAAGCTATCAAAACATTGGGAAAATCGATTAACTATCATACACAATTGACTACAGTCGATTTGATAAGAACGCATCGAACGCTGAATTTCATACTAATGGCTCTTTCGTTTGTGGGGGTACAAAAAAGGATGTTCCCTGGGAAATAGTTAAGGAAAAGTGTGTCTCTTTCTCCGTTCAAATCTTGCCCCTTTCGTACTGCGCATTAAAATGGTGTCTAGTCACTGATCGAAATCAACAGCCATTTACGAGCCAATCCAGCCATTAATGTCGCGAAACAGTCGCTGATAAATGACCGATATTTATAGTCGAAATTTAGTCTGGATTGATTGTAAGACACCACTCAAACACATATGAGACTTTTTTTGTGTATAGCTGCAATCCAAATCTGGGAAGATTTGTCCCAATAACCACAGTGGTCTAAAAATAAACCTGAAAACTATAATTTGCCAAAAGCCTGATCAAATATTATACATTTATTTTTACCCTTGAACAAAAATTTTAATACATATCATGTTCTTTTTGTTGTGAAAATTTTAAATTTTCAAAAATTGTCAACTCTGTTACAGCTCTTGCCGCCTGTACACACTGTAAAACCTTGTAGCACGAGATCAACACCCACAGCGATGTATTTTGTATGTGGGCTTGAGTCATTTTTCATTAAATGTATCCACTCTATCACAGCGGAAAACTCGTAGAGTTTGTGTGGGAGAGAGACCAATGAGTTCAAATGCCAAAAATTCATCAGTGTTCGCGTAACGAGAACATAACGGCGGGGAACGATAACGTTTACGGTACAATTAGTCTTAACGGTTGACGTTAGACTCAATATTGAGCGATTAGTTATGACGGTAGACGGCGGTAAGACAGAAACAGCTGATCGAAGAGCATTTGTACAATATATAATAAAACAATCAGAAGAACTCCTAACTTTAAAATTTAATTTACAACTTATAAACAATTTCCGCGCGCAAAGTGTCGAAGTGAAAGCAATAACAATAAACAGCTGATCGGTTAGTTGACTCCCTCTAACACATGCAAAATGCAACCCCAACTCAAACAGCTGATCGTCTACCGTGAACCGCCAAGACTAATTGAACCCACCGTTTGCTGATAGCTTCCAATGGCTACCATAAACATTAACCCTTTCGGTACTGCTTTCGAATTGCAATGATATATTGTGGTACATACGTGTACCATTCGTACCGAAACGTTTAATAAGAATTGATTCTTGTGTATATAATTTCAAATAATAAATTACTTCAGAACAAAAAATTCTTATTCTGACTGAATGTCATTTGATTACTACGAATAACAATTGAGTTAATTTAAAAACGTTTTCTGTAATAGGCATTTTTTCTCCATTCCCTTAGTCATGGGGAAAATTGCGGTTTTAGACAATTGCTTATCATAATTAAAAATACCAGATGATCTGATCATGGTATGTATTTTCATAGCCTGTTCTGATTTTCCATGCAAATCTTTTCTTTGGTTTGTACAGTGTTTGTTTATTACTAAATTTGTATCGCTTCTGAAATGCATAAGATGAAAATTATTGTGGGAAAATGCAATGTGACAGTCAAAATTAATAGTGGATGCAACAGAATTGATCAACAAAGCAAAGACTGCAAGTTACTGTCAATGAGTCAGAGAGACTGTGACAATCGATTATCAGCAATTTCAGAGAAATGATCGAATTTAGTACAGAATCTCCCTTTATAATAGATGAAAGAATAAGAAACATATTTAAAATTAAAAAAAAAATCCATCAGTTAAATCATAAATGCGGAGCCATTATGATACGATATAAGGTCGATTTCTAACTGCTGTTACCAATATTAGGGTTAAACTAACACTGGTTTTGTGTTTACATACAAAGACAGGTCGATACCCGTCGTCAATGTTTAGTTACATAATCTACAAAATACTTTTTAAAAACCATAAAAATTTCACGATTAGATTAAAATTGGCATCTGAAAATAATCAGTCAAGGTTAATAAATCTATACTACAACAATGATAATGTACGTTCCAGTGTCACGTACATTCAGGGTCGTCGCAAAAAATAACCGAATAATGATAAAGGTTATTTAACTGTTGTGGAACACTGTGTGACTCTTCGTATCAGGTCTGTCTCTCTCTCTCTCTCTTGCTCTTCCATACATGCATATGTAATTATGTACATCTGTGCTGTGTTGTTGCATACGCACTTACTCGATTTTCTAATACATGACGCTACACGGTACTCGCGCTATAGGTAACGTGCTTTCTCCCCTACTTCCTCGTAGTGGTTTTTGGTTATTTATTTTGTCGGCTGTGTTTTGTAGCGTTCACAAAATGTTTTACTTAAATTTTTTTTGTGATTTTACAGAGACAATTGTGAAATGCCAAAGAGAAGGAATAACTAAACAAAAAGAAAACAAAACAAAAGTGTTGTTATAAAATAAATAAAAACAATAAAAAAATAAATAAAAGAAGAAAGTAAATTAAAAACACTAACTCCTCTACTCTAATATTAATTTATAATTTTTGTGTGAAAAAAAGATCTCTTGCAAATATCCCCCCGATATTTTTTTTGTTAAATTTTCTCTCTGGAATACAAAAGTTATAATTCATTAATCGACGCGCAATCATCAGTCAACATAACACGAACAACGACATGTGTCACATGTACTAAAAATCTATATCTGCAACAGGTAACTAAACTATCTACATACGTACATTAAGCCGGGTTGAAAAAAATCTATACCAATTCTGTCAGTTCTATCAGATTTTGTTTTATGAATATCTTCAAAAACATTTGACAATCCTGAGGATTTTGTAGGTTATGTAGAATTACAGTCTGACCCACGAATACAAACGTTAAAGTTCACTAGCTTTCTATGCGACAAACAGCTGATTTGCGTTCCACTAACATTCACCAAAATGACAAAGCGAAAAAAGCCAGCATACCAGTACAAGTTTTATTGTTTGACAAAAAAAAAATCGCTTTTGTAATGAATTTTAATAATTTCAATACGTTGTTCGATTTTTTTTTTGTCAAATGTCAAAGAATAAAAGCTTCAAGAGTGACAGCTACCGAAATATCGGGTCATTCAAAGTAACTCCTCTTGTTGGAGAACCCTGAATATGTTTTTTCCTATTGCAACCACATGTATTTTTTTTGTTTGTAATTCGTATTTTTGTAAACGACAAGGTGCCTTTACATTGACCCGGCTAAGTACACCTACATATTATGTACAATACATAATCATATTACTAATTTCAAAATGCAAACTCTTTTGTTAATGCTAGAAGAGAAACTTTTTAGGTTTTCGCTCTTATAAATACATGAATCATCGTAGTTTTGTTGTTGTTTTTTTTTTTCGTAGAGGTAAATTATGAACCATGAATGTGATTTCTATTTGATAACATTTCGTGTTATACAATTTGAACTTCGAAACAAGGAATCGGTGTGATAAGTGTGGTTAAAAAAATGTAGAAATAAAATGCAAACACACACAAATTTGTTAAAATTATGGATTTAATGATAAACATAAACCCAGTGGTCGGAACCAAGAGGACCGCTTGCACCAAAAGCCCAACGTAAAACACCGATGTAAGGAAAATATCATGATCCATCGTTTATATGTCCTCCGCACATGCCTTGCACCTGTTCGATTCGAAGCGTCCAGTACAAAATAGATGTGCCATCAGCAGTGTCTTCTGTCCATTTAGGACGCCCATGACTTTACTTAGTTCAAGTTTGTTCAAAGTACAATTTTACATATGAATTTGTGATTTTTAAAATATAATTATTTATTGTTTGAAAGTGAAATAAAATTAAAAAATAACCCACAAAAAAATTCATAAAAAGAAACAGCTTACAACTGGCTATAGATGACAGGATATTTGATGTGCCTCGTTGGGAGGAACTTTAGATTTTCAATAGAGTATGGCCACTATGTGCAAATAAGAATCATTTGGCTGATGTTGTTTTTCATTCCTCTTTATTATGAAATAAACATTCGATCATTTATATTTTCTTTGAATACCAAAATAACACCTCTTGTTGGAAAACCCTTATAAGAACTTGTTGATTTCTCCTTTGCATTCAATCAACGTCCGAGAGTGCCCCATCGTAGAAGATAGAGGCGGGAATGGTGCTTAGCTATATGTAAAGTGACTGCAAGCGAACAGATAAAGCTTAGGAAAGTTGACCACAAAGAAAACAATACAATACATTTATTTCATTTATCCAAAGTTTTCAATAATACGGTCTTATTAAGAAACGTATTTCAATTACAGTCGAATTCGCTTAAGCGGAAATGAAATATGGCAAGAAATGTTTTTCACCTATGCGGGATTTTCAATAAAAAGAAGTTCGGATAATTGAAAATTTTTTCATTTAAACGAACTGAGTATGTACTTGTGAAATTGTTCTATGAAACGAAGATAGAAACTTGTGGCATTTTAATTCAAATTTGAATTCAACTTGGATGAAAATAGTCACTTATTTTCATACTAGTAAGTTGTAATGCGCCTATGGCGCCCGTTAATTTGCTTGAGAAAGTATTTGTTACTTAATTTTAAAAATTTTGTAAAAAATATTTTGAGAAAACTATTTTGTAAAAAAAAATTTCAAAAAAAAATAAAATTTGTGGAAAAAAAATTTTGTTGAAAAAAAAAATTCTTGTGGAAAAAAAAATTTTGTTGAAAAAAAAAATTTTTGTTGAAAAAAAAATGTTTGCTGAAAAAAAAAAATTTTGTGGAAAAAAAAAAATTTCTTGAAAAAAAAAAATTTGGAAAAAAAAAATTTGTAAGAAAAAAAAATTTTGGAAAAAAAAAATTTTGGTAAAAAAAAAAATTGGGGAAAACACAATTTCTGTACAAAAAAAATATTATTTTTTTTATTATTATTATTTATAGAATTATTATAGAATGCCTATTTAAATTCCTACGTACTGCGTGACAGAGTCAGTGAATCAGTGTATCAGTGAATCAGTGTCGAGGGTAAATATATATTAAGATGGTTGAGTTGTCTTGAATGTGGTTGACAAGTAATTTTTTCAGATCATTTATTTTGCCCAAGGCTTCAGAATTGTCTCCAAAAAGATGTTTCCCTAACATAAATTTATTGTAATGTCTCCTTCGTTATAGAATTAAATTCTATTGACTCTACTACAACATATTCAACGTTTGCATTGGCCATATACGTCACCTCCTCTGTTATCTCTTGCTCCGTCATTTCTCCTCTGTTATTGTGTAGTGTCATTAAAGTAAGATGAATTTCCATTAAGCGGTTTTCGTATCATATGTGTCTTTGCATTTCAGATAAACGATTTTCAATAAAGCGGATTTTCGTTTAAGCGAAGTACAGTGCATGGGAAATCCTCCAGAACATTGGTTACTGATATATATTGTTAATTAAGCGATTTTTTCAATTAAAAGGCAAGCGCTTATCCGAATTCGACTGTAATTGAAATACGAAGTTCGAGTGTTGACTCATGAAGAAAATAGAGCCGGTACGAAATGTACATGCGTCTCGGCTCGTTGTAATGTGAAATTAGTCAACAGGTAAAATCGTAACGTTGCCAAAATGCATAGATTTATTGCAATGACTAAATGTTTTCAATTAATAACACTGATTTTTTTTTGTTAATTAAACGCAGTTTCAATTAATCGATGTGAAACTTATGGACAATTTGGATAATTAAATGATTTAAATATTTGTTTTCTTTTAAGCCATGAGTTCATTTCATTTAAGCGAATTCTGTACTGTATTGAGATTCCAACACAACCGAATGCTAGTTCGTGCAGAAACAGAAATTATCGGCTGGAGTGAGAGTATTTGTACCCCTAAGGAATAAGAGATGTATTGCCATGGAATTCCTACATGTATTAGTTGTCACAACCATTTTAAACGCACTACTTGAGACTATAGCACTTTTCCTTCTTTCTGAGTCTCGAGACCACTGTGCAACGACGGCCACAAAACCCTATTGACGCTGGCCCGCGCTGCCGCGTAGATAAACCGTTGCTGTTGGTAGCGTGCGTGGTACGTTCGTACGGACGTCGAGCGTAACGTAAAAAAAAAGTTTTTTCAAAAATACGTTTTCTTTTGTGTACCTTTTATGTTTTCGCTTTTTTTTTTTTTTTTTGGTTGCTCATTTTCTGTAATAAATACAACATTTTATTATTGAAATTTCTAATTTACGTGATGGTGATGAGGAGGAGGGTGGTGGGGCAGAGCAACAAGAAGTCTTATAAATCTCATCTTTCTCTTTGCATATTTTTCGCTTGAGCTAACGCAAATGGCCAAAGTTTTCGTCTTCTTCATCTTCATCGGCTTTGGTTAGCCGGCTGCACTATTTCTTGCGTAAAATTGTACGAATGCTGCTTTTACACGTTCAATTTGAAGGTGATGTTAGTGTCAGTGGATTGTGGTTTGAGGCTGGCGCTAATGTGGTGGTGGTGGTGGTTGACTTGGTCAGTTACAACCCGCTATCTGCTGAGGTTATTGGTCAAGTAAGAAGAGTTGATCTGCGTTAACGTTCATAAACACACACTATTTGTAAATGAAGGATGGTGGAAGGGGGTGGCGCGTTGTTGTTGGTGTTGCTATTGTAATCTAGTCCAGCCGTTGTTTGTTACACAAAATGACGACATCTACCGCCTGGTTCCATGTAGGCGTTCCATTAATAACAATTGTGTGCGTGAGCATGAATTTGCAATTTTTTTTCTCCATTCCATTTGAATAGAATGGAATATTTTAAGCGCCATTGTTTTGGTTTTTCTGTTAGAAATACCAGCATCCATCGGCTCCGCATGCTTAAGGCTGTTCTAAATTTTACACAACTCCGAGATTACTCTCTTAAAGCCAACAACTAATTTTTTTTTTTTTTTTTTGATTTTCTTACCATTTTCTTTATTTTTTTTTTATCAACAATTTTTTTACAGATCAAAAACAGAAGTATTTTCAATCGATACTGAACCACTGTGCCACTGATGATATTTTTACTGGTAGGTGCTGGCCAGCTTATGGGCGGGCGGACACTAATGTCAATGTTTTTTCATAAATTATTTTCAATTGCAAGAAAAGTTTGCACGGTACACTCAAAAAAACAATCAAATTAAAGAAAAAAAAAAAGTATTTAAATTCAGTAAATTTGATCCTTATGTGGCACCCAGTATAAATTTGCTGAATTTCTCAATTACCTAGTGAATTTAAATATGTACAATAGGGTGGAGTGAAAACATGCTTTTTTTTTAATTTGAAAAAGTTAACCTCGGAAAGAGATGTAGTCTGGGGCCCTAATGAGGGGAAAAATAAAGAAAAAAATTTTAAAAAATTTTTAGGGGTCGCGCCATTCCCTCGAAATTTGGAAATTATCGCTATTTTGGCGTTGATTTTAGAAAAATCCTAAAAATTAACGACTTAACTAATGAGGGGAAAAATAAAGAAAAAAATTTTAAAAAATTTTTAGGGGTCGCGCCATTCCCTCGAAATTTGGAAATTATCGCTATTTTGGCGTTGATTTTAGAAAAATCCTAAAAATTAACGACTTAACTTATTGGAAATTTAAAAGTTTGAGCTTGTTCAGTGCCCAAACAAAAGTATTTGAGGCAAATATGAGGATAATCGACTAATATTTGTAGCTTTGGTGGCGATTTCATTGTTCAGTCAATTTTCTGAAGAAGGGGCGATTTGACTTATTTTACTTTTTGCAATTTTTGAACAATGAGAAAATTTTTTTTAAATTGTTTCATGCCCTTATTTCATTGTTTACGCTATTGCAAACATTTATTGACATAAAACTTTTTAGGATTTTTCTAAAATTAACGCTAAAATAGCGATAATTTCCAAATTTCGAGGGAGTGGCGCGACCCGTAAACATTTTTTAAAATTTTTTTCTTTATTTTTCCCCTCATTAGGACCCCAGACTACATCTCTTTCCGAGGTTAACTTTTTTTGTTTGAATTTCACTCCACCCTAATGTACAATTTCCGAGCATACTCAAATTTACTAAAGTTGGGTATATTTACCCAATTGAATATAATGTCCACTCTCGATATATGTAAAGGGTTTTCCAGCAAGAGTTGTTATTTTGAATCACCCGGTATTTCGATAACTGTCACAAGTAGAAACTACGCAATTACTAAAAGTGTAACGATAGACGCTTTAACAACGCATTGAAATTATTAAAATTCATTACAAAAATCTTGCAGTCACAGTTCGCAAAAGTAAAGCATTTTTGGGTCGTCGTGAAGCACCTTGTCGGACCGCCATAAAGAAATTGGTGGAAAAATTCGTGCTGTTGGGACAAGTTGTTGATGTGAAGAATAAAAACTGAGAATATTGCTGCTGTAGCCCAAAGTAAAGTTGAAGAAAACCCAGGTTTGTCCATTCCTTGTCGTTCTTTGGAATTGGGCAGTCCACAAACGTCATTACACCGTATTTTGCATTGGACCTTACCTTGGACCTCATCAGTTACAGTTTAATAAAATACACTTTAAGAAAAGTCTAAAGTATTTAGATACCAAAAACCAATAGGTTGACCATAATCCCGGTTTTTAGGAGAATTAAATGAGTTACTCTAATTTTAAATTTGTTCATTAACATTTTACCAAATTTTTTTTCGAGTGCATATCTTGACTTAACTGGCACTCTTCAGCTGCTAGCAAATACATATTAGCTATGCTCAGCTTCTGTTTGCGACTCACTCTCTCAGAGTTAGTGTCTGCTTCTCTATTCACCAAGCAAAGCTTGATTTTTTTGTTTTTGTTCAAACGTGCTTTGATAAAAATTGGGTCAAATTGTGGTCTTTGCTTGCTTTTTTTTTTGTTAAGTTGTTTCTGTTGCTGCTGCTGCTTCGTTTGAATCCACAACTCGTTTTGGTGAAGAAAAAAAGTCACGTTGTCAGTGATTTTGAGTTTCTTCTGTTTGTCTCGTATACTCGTTCCGAACCAGAAACAATTATTGCTATTTTTCGTTTTGTTGCAGTCGTAAGATTATTAAAAAATCATTAAAATTTCCGACTAATGCAAATGCCAAATGGAAGAAACCAACAATAACACAAACATTGACATTGAATTTGAAGTTGAAATGACAAATAAAACTGGAAGACCAAATCGGTAACATTGTAATATTTTATGATTTTAACGAAATTATGTGTTTTTTTTTTTTAAATGGCTGTTGAATGTTTTGTAATTTAGGATTTCTTGACAGTCAAAGTGGCACATCATCCCGTTCTTAATCTACAGGGTTCTCCAACAAAAGGTGTTATTTTGGTAGTCAAAGAAAAATGTAATTTTTTTGAGATAAATGTTCGGATGTTTATTTCATAATACAGAGGAAGGTATGCCGTTAATAATGAACAACAATATCAGGCAAACAACGCTTACTGGACCATTGCCTTTTCATGAAATTTGCCATAACCAAATCGCAAAGTCCTATGTCCTCGATAACCTCACGCATTCTATCTTTTTGAGGCCTTGAATAGACGACACGTGGCCCCAAAGGCAGGGTGTTAAATCACAAGATCTCGGTGGCCAATTGTGATCACCTCTTGGAGATATAACACGGTCCGGAAACTTTTTGGTTTTGGCGAACTGTGACTGCAAGATTTTCAACATTTTTGTAGTGAATTTGAATAATTTCATTGCGTTATTGAAGCGTGTATCGTTCCATTTTTAGTAATGGCGTAGTTTCTACTTGTCAAATGTCAAAGTGACAGCTACCGAAATACCGGGTTCCTGATCTTCTTGTTCCTGATCTCTGTTCCTTTTAAGGCGTAATAACAAAACAAGTTCGGTCCCAAAATGAAAGCAAATATGTTTTTTTTTTTTGTAACTAAAGCATTCCTTACCAAGCTTAAGGAAGTAACGGGGAAGCAGGTAGAACACAATGAGGGAATTAGCGAAAATGTTTATGAAATAAAAGTGGCATTTCTAAGTTCATGGTCTGATATAAACTAAATTCAACAGAGGTCATGCCAGTGGTTTTTGGGAGTTTATGTCAGGCAGTGGAAAGATTATATTTTTTTTTAAATAATTTTTCACTCGGGTGTTGAGAAAAACGCAGGAGGCTAAAAATTAGTTTACAACAAATGCATGATTTCTTAAAACAAAAAAAATGTTACTTGTTTATACTTTTGTCATATAAATTTCTTATATGCGATGGATAAACGACTTGTTCCATGGTGTCTATGATTGGTTGCGAGTTAATTTCATCTTAGGTTACCCTTTAGTGAGTATTGACCACCACTGTCATGCTCTCATATGATTGTAATACAAAGTGTGGCCATAGACTTTTGAATTGGTTTACCCCTAATATTAGGCGGCCAACGATTTATTAAGCATCAAATTTAACACATTGTGAGTAGACCTCCTCTTTCGGTGTTGTTTTTCGTTTTCTTATCAGCCTGTCCTTCGTTTTTCGGTTTTCTAGAAACGAGACCATAACATTTGTTTTTCAAATAAGTGGTGTACGTGAATTAACATTGATAACTTGGAAAATAATTATACGGCTCACATTGAGTATAGACAGGCAATGCCGATAAATAAGGAAACGTTTAAACAGCCTTATGAAGTTAACATTAATATTTAACATTTAACACACTTGAGTAAACATGGCATGAGGTCTTTGTAACAAGAATACAAACAAATATGTACACAGATATACATACATATGTACGTATGGATGTACATTAGAGAGGGTCACGTCTATAGAGTAACTTTACAATTAAATGTGTTATGATTATTACCAAATTGAATGGGACGAAATGAATACCGTTCGTCATCGAAAGGACCGTTCATACTCAGGAAAGGACTTGATAACTATTAGGCGGATTTCTTTAGCAACATCAAATTTAATAAATACATATCTGTTGAGCTGTAACTACCACAAGTGACGGTCCACGATCGATAACTGAACCCAGTTCCACAAAACGACGGATAAAACTTATAATCATGAAAGATGTAGGCGCTGATCTGGGTGATAATTTCGATGTACGCAATCATTTTATATTCTTCAAAAAGAAATTAAGTTACAAAATAAAAATGGTATTTGTGTTTCACATCAGTTGGACTCATCGTACCTTAGGAGGAGCATAATCGTTGATTCTCGGATGAGCAAATGCTTAGGGCTGCCATGTAGTCCTTCAGTTAGAAGTCGAAGTCTGACAAATTTGCCCGGAGTCGGAGACTCCAAGTTTTATTTATTGACATTTATTGACATAAATGTATTGAAGATGATCTGTTAATTTTTTTCAAATTTTGAACTATTTTTGATTAATACAGGGTTCTCCAACAGGAGGTGTTATTTGGGTATGCAAAGAAATGTTATGAGACAAATGATCGGATGTTTATTTCATAATAAAGAGAAAGGTATGTCGTTAATAATGAAAAACAACATCAGCCAAATGGCCACCACGACCGCGCTTACAGGACCATATCCTCTTCATGAAATATTTCATAACCAAATCGTAAAGTGGCTGCCCTATGTCTTCGATAGCCTCACAAATTCTAGCATTGTTGCCCTAGATCTTATCTTTCACGTGGCCCCAAAGGAAGTAGTAGTCGCAAGGTGTTAAATCACAAGATCTTTCTCGTAAAACTTTTCTCGTAAAAGATATCATACACAACCAGTTTTTATGCAAAATACGGTGTAATGACGTTTGTGGAATGCCCGATTCCAAAGAACGACGAGGAATGGACAAACCTTTCTTCAACACTTTGAGTGGGTGGACGGGTTGTATTCTTCACATCACTTATATGTCCCAATAGCTTGAATTTGTCCATTAATTTCTGTATTGCGGTCCGACAAGGTGCTTCACGACGACCCAAACAAATATGCTTTTGTTTGCGAACTGTGACTGCAAGAGTTTCATCATTTTTGTAGTGAATTTTAATAATTTCAATGCGTGTATCGTTCCATTTTTAGTAATCGCGTAGTTAATACTTGTCAAATGTCACAGAAAGAAAGCTTCAAAAGTGACAGCTACCGAAATACCGGGTGATTCAAACTAACACCTCTTGTTGGAAAACTTTTTAATAGACTTTTTTTGGTGAAAATTGTTTAAAAAAAATAAAAAAAAAAAATATTTGTCTGCTATATTTGTATTGCTCATAATAAATAAATAAACAACTTTTCAAAGTTTGCCTTGTAGTTTCAGTTTGGCCATTAATGGGTTAAGCAATTCCATCCAATGAAATTTTAAACTTTTAAAAACGTGTCCTCAACATTATTTCTTTGTATGGCCATCGTTAAACAGAAAGACAGAGAAAACTGAAATTTAACAAATATAAAAGCTCATGTGACAGTTTATTGCAAAAAAAATGTATTACACTGAAAATTTAGGCTAAACACGTTTTATGGCTCTTTGTTATTAAAATAAACATTAGTTTTTATTTTAATTGTTTATTTTCCCAATGAGAAAAAGGATTTCTTTTGATTTTTTTTCTAAATTGCCCCCTTCTTTTTACTTTATTCCATAAACATTAATGCACTTGTGTACTTTTTGCTTTAAATTGTATGGTTTTCTTAATGATGTTTTTCACGTTTTTATTTGATTTCTTTTTTGTCTCCTCTAGTCAATACCTAATCATGGCCATCCGCACAATTTAACAACCTTTTTGTATCCATCCCATTAATGCTGACCCATTCTAATGTACATACACACCACATACGTATCGTATAAATGTTATTTTTTTTTTTGTTTGTTTTGTTTTTAATTCTCCTTGATTTTTTAAAGGTGTTTTGCTTGTAAGCCAACTGAAAACAATTAAATTGTCAATGCACATTAACGTTGTACCACAACTCAATACATTTACCCAGACCTCTATGACAGTTAAAACGATACGATGCTACAGAGTTTTTCTTTATCCAATATTTGTAAATTAAAAGACTTGCTTTACATAGATTCCTTAATAAAAAAGGATTGTTAGATTCCGCTCCAACCGACACTAAAAAGTCTGCCACGAGTGTGCTTTGTTTACTCTGGCTTATGTTGTTGTGGGATTCTTCTGTGCGAAAGCTCATATTAACTTTAATTGAGTGTGAGGGTTTTTTTAAAGAAGATTTATTTGACTGAGAATTTATTTTAATCTCTTATGCTCGTATTTACCAATGTCTCCGTTAAGATAAATACTTTTTCTAATATAATTTTTTTTATTATCTTTACAGGTAAATAAATACATGTGACTCTTTGCTTTACATTGAATAACCAAATGTTTATTGAACGAGGTAAGCAAATCTTATTCAAAAGAAATGAATTTCCAACTCAGTTATTGGACTGAACGAAGGACAAATTGTAATGGATCTACTCAGACAGCAAGCAAGAGAAGTTGAATTTAGTTTACATTAACAACATTCATATTGGGACTACAAATAGCTGTCCTGTTTCCATAAAACGAATTTCTTCGTTCGTTACAAATTGTCAAAATTGAAGGCGAAAGAAAATGGATGTTTGTCAGTCGTCAATCATTTGAGATTGTGTTCCAGATGTCCATATCTAAAATATATCTGAAAACCAGAATTGAATAATGTCTGAAGCTCATTTTATAAAGCTTTCAATATTGACGATATGTAACGAACAAACAAATTCGTTTTATGGAAACAGAGATTAAGTCTCCTCGGTTTTTTTTTTTATCAAAAATGGAAAATGTAACGACTTGTAGAATAAAAATATATGCAAACGAAAGAACAAGTAGGCATTCCAGTACAATATTAGGTCTCACTTACTAAGCGAACGACAATTTCAAAAAACTCTCGCTGGCATATATGGCAACTATTTATAATCGGAGGATAGAACTTCCCAATAGGGGTTTGATCGGGAACCGCTTCATGTGTACGAGAAATTACATATCGTGTCTAGCACAATGGTGGGATCGGCTCGTAATTGCATTTAGTGCTCGTCGCCATTTCACCACCAATTGTGTTCCGTAAACATTAATGTTGATGAACTTACAGTACATGTCAATTGGCCGGTCATGTAAACAATCAAGAAATTGCAAATATCTACCAACATTGAGAAATGAAATGGTTAATCAATTCAAAAATGTAAGGCCCACTTTCAGCAAATGGTATATACATTAGGGTGGGTCAATTTGAACAAAATGAACAACGAAAACTACGGGAAATTCGAAGAATATTTCACCAAGAAACCATGAGTGTAAAAACAAATGATCAGCTTGAGCAAATCGATTTTGCATTTCTTATAAAAGTGGATATTTTTTAAAAAAAATGTGCTACAAACAAATTGCATTTTGTACAAATAAACTGTTGATAAATAAGAAAACAAACTTTACAATACAAATACAATTAAGTAACATAGCCACCGAAGTGGAAATGGGCCTCATCAGTCAAGATGATTTTTCGATGGAATTCCCGATCATTTTCATGCATTTCATGGACCCAATCAGCAAAGACACGACGTTGTTGATGATCGGCCGGCTTGAGTTTTTGTATTAAGTGAACTTTATAAGCCTTAAGACCCAAGTCTTTATGCAAAATATGGTGTAATGACTGTAACGATGAGGAATGGACAAACCTGGGTTTTCTTCAACATCACTTTGGGCTACAGTTGTTCTTGAGCGACGTGCACGGGTTTTATTCTTCACATTACTAACTTGTCCCAACAGCTCGAATTTTTCCACCAATTTCTGTATTACTGTCCGACAGGGTGCTTCACGATGACCCAAAAATGCTTTAGTTTTGCGAACTGTGACTGCAAGAGTTTCACAATTTTTCTGGTGGATTTTAATGCGTTGTTGACGCGTGTATCGTGTATTTGTCAAATGTCAAAGAATAAAAGCGTCAAAAGTGACAGCTATCGAAATATCGGGTAATTCAAAATAACACATCTTGTTGGAAAACCCTTTATTTCTAGTCTAATAGTTCATAAGCGCCTTTCCGTGGATTTCTCAAATATATTTGACATTTCATACGATTTTTAGCTGGCCATAAAATTGATTTGACACGGAAAGGTTTAATTCAAATTATAAATGTATTTATTATAGGCGACCGATCTCTGAAATCTGTTTTAAATATATCCCGTAGACAAAACACCGTTAAGTTCTTAACAGCACTCTTGTTAATGGTTTTGCAGTGTCACTCCCCCCTCTAATATTCCTTTCTCCAACTTTTAAAAAGATGGCAAAGAAAAACAAAAACTTTAAAAATCTTAACGTTTCAATAGAAATCTACTTAATTACCCGCGTCGGCTTTATTTACTTGAATGCGACGTAACACTCGTAAAACCACATACCCATTCGTACACACAGGGTCATTGAAATTTTACGTAATGTGGTTGATGAGAGAGCGGCGCGATCCGGCTCCCCCCCCCCAAACCCGCTGGCGCCAAATACAAATAAATTGTAATTTCTTAATTATTAAAAAAGAAGAAGAGCAGTGCAATGAACACACATCGCAGCAATAACCGCTGCACGAGTACACAATGCAAATGTAATTTGGAACAAAAACAAAACAAAAACAACAATACTTATATATTACATCTCTTAATATTTGTGTACATATGTATATACATATGTACGGGTGTGTGTTGGCTGGTTGTTCTTTAAAACATTTTAATTAAATTTTGTTTTTAATATGTATAATCTCTGTATAAAACGGCTGTTTGATTGCTTGCTTCTGTGTTTGTATTAACAATCATTAATCTCTCACAAAGAGAGCCAAGCCGCCCGAAAGCTAAATTATGAGAAATATAAAGCTGTTAGCCTCCTGAGAGCTTGTAATACTTCAAGAGAAGCACACAACAAAAGAAAAACAAATGGCAACAAAAAAAAAATATTAAAAAAGAGGCACAGACCAAACGAAGACCGACCACAAAGGAAAACCATGAATTCAATGGTTTGGTACTCGAGACATTTGCTGGGTGAGCTAATTAGGTTAACCCATTTACGGTCGCCCCATTTTACAGTGGGACTGGATTGAATGAAACTGATAGATCTGTGGCTTTCACAAGCATAATTTTTTTTTTTTTTCGAACTACAAAAGGATTTGAACTGTGACATGAATTATGTCTACTTATGTCGTTAATGGTGAAAATAATTTTTGGAAACATTCCAATTAAGTTTTTTGTTTAGGCAAATCGAATCACCATTAAAAATGTAGCAATTCGGTGCCAATAACTCAAAATCGACCAAAATGGACTTAAGCGGTTGCTTGTGAAAACCACAGAGATAGTTGATACAAAATGCTAGAGAGGGTTTGATTTTGCCCCTAAAACTATCTTTGTATGGCCATTGCCTACAAAAGAGGAAAAACACTAGTTTTGCATTTGGGAAAGTGGAAATATTTTACTTTTAGCCCTCTACCAAAATCGAAGTGGAGGTTTTAAGTGTCTATATTTTTTTTTGATATTGTATATGGCCTCCACGCAAATTAACCTCCACCAAATGTTCACGACATTCACATCATCGGTTCGATAGAATGAGATGTACTTGTCCTTCTAAGCAATCGAGTAGTGTCTGAGGGCAGAAGGTATTTAGACACAGGCAACATATTTGATCTACCTGTGTATTTTTATGGTGGGTACTAGCGCGGGGTATTTGCAAAAACAGCTTAAATTGTAGTTAAACGCATCACAATACAGTGATTAGCTCGGACATGAGGGATAAACGAACGTATACGCTAGAAGACAATCATCCCGAAAGGTAAACTGCAAATGAAAGAAAACATCAACATTCGTGTCATTAGAAACTAGCACAAGCTTCAAATCATTTCTTAAGCAGACCGAACATAACACCAATTGTTCTAGAGTCACCTCCAGTGCATTTTAACCCATTCATGACCAAGACATTTGTTAAAAGAAAAGTTTTATATTTCATAAAAAGGGGACCTGATTTGGAATCCATTGATATTTTTAACATTACGAAATTCTTTTCTCAGTGCCAGGCAACTCACAATTCTAAAATTTTCCGAAAAAAAAACTATTCTGCAGCTGTATTTTGAAAAAGGGTAGCAAAAAATAAATTATCATCTTTTGAGCTGGTATGAAGGGATGAACCGCTTTCACCCTAGAACTGTACACATAAATTTTCCTTTATCGGTAAACTTGTCAAATCGACGAAGTCCAAAATGTAACCGATGTAACTTCCAATCTTTGTAAACTTATAATTAAAAAATAAATTTATTATTAGAAAACAAATGAATTTATAAATTTCTTATTAAAAAAACAAATTAATACAATATTTTTTTAAATAAAATATAAGTTCTTTTGTATTTTATTTTATTTGTACATATGAGTCATTCCGAACACCTTCATTACAACACCTCTTCTGATTTACTTTGAATTTGACAGAGGTATGAAACATTAAAAAATATTTTAATCGCGTTTTCAGAAAAAAATTTAAAAAAAAAATTTAATAACCTTAATGGGCATTTGAAGATCGTGAAAAGTCATCTGACATGACAACTTTTAAACTGATGTTTTTTCTAAAACTAGTGAATGGATTTTAACGTTTAATACCTTTTTACATGCATTTGAACCTTCTTTTTTTATTTTATGTAATACCTTCTTTTAAATGCATATGAACCTTCTTTTTAAAAAATTTCTTTCAAATTTATTTTTTTGTTATTTTTAAAATTTGTTTTTTTTTTTTTACTTTATTTAATACTTTCTTTTAAAGGCATTTGAGCCTTTTTTTTTTAAATATTTTCCAATTTATTTTTTTTGTTATTTTTAAAATTTGTTTTTTTTTTTACTTTATTTCCGTTTTTCACTATCTTCGAACAAGTCAAAAAATCTCAAAAAATTATTTTCTCCAAGCTCAATATAACCTTAATAATTCCCTGTAAATTTCAGAATGAATTTACATTTACAAAATTTACAAAAATTACATTTTCAATTGTTTGTATTCCAATGAGAACCTTGAATGGAATCCTGAATGACAAATGAATAGTTTTCTGCAAAGTCACAAATCACAACGCATTCCCCAGGTTGCAAATCTTTCTTTTTCCTATAGCAAAAAATTGCTTTGTTGTTTGGCAATGTTACTTTATTAACGCAAATACCCAACACTAGGTTACACTTTGTAGGACAGTGTAATGCCTACTCTAGGAAATATATTTCTTTTTTTCAAATGACACGATTCATTTCTTTTTTTTTTACTTTTTATTATGACACACGCTCTGAAATTGACAAATGTATTATTCCGAACACTCTTCATTCTTCGACTCGTTTTCATTTCTTGTAGCCGGCCTAATTTCCCGTCGTGTACTACCTTTACCGTTAATAACATATGACCATTGTATATTAACTCGCACCTACCTACCTGCGTGTGTTGACTCTCTCGCAATCATTTCGGTTAATTCACTCGCTCTTCGCAGACAGTGACATTTACGATCAGAGAGGAAGTGGGATTTTCTTAAGGCCAATATCAAGAAGTCTCTTATGTATCTCCTATCCATCCGAGTGAGAATGAGAGTAAGACAAACAATTTCATGTGGCTGTGTATGATTTTCTTTGTGACCCAACTGATGGTTCTCAGTTATAAACAACCATCGAAACTGCGAGTACGGGCCGGGTAAATTCGTTAAGACCGACCGACCGACAATACACATGTATAAATCAACGGTGTATTTGTGCGATAAAAGAAACTACTGTGCGTTTAAACAACAACAACGACCTACTCTAGTGTAGGCCTATACAAAAAATAAAATAAATGCTCTAACGTAAGAAACAACATAAACGCGCGTATCCATCCTATCTGTCTCAGTTTTATTGTATGCCTACATACATGTGTACATATAAATAAATAGATACTTTTTTTTTTGGCGACTGATGACCATTTGAGACAAATTGTCGTCATCATCATCATTATGCTCGCTCCGGTATTCATTGTAAATGATTTTAACAAATGAGAAAAGAAAATTGTATAAGTTCGATTGTAACTTCCAAACTATTACACTCTGAGTGCTCGGCTATATTTCAATAATATTTGAGTGACATTCATTCAGTGACAAACGACGATGCGTATTTTTTGCCTTGTATCTTTCAATTTTTTTTTTTTTTTGCTCGTATGCTCTACTGCAATCAATAAAAACAAAAACCCATACTAGTTTGTGTTACTTTCAATAACAAAATTGTTTTTCATATTTTGTATGGCCATAGACAGTTTTTTTTTACAACGTCATGTAATGCAGTGTAATAGTGTGTATATTTTTGTTGTCTTCAGCTGTCATTGCACAGTGGGTGATTTCGGAGAATTATCCGATAGTGCAGTCTGTAGAAAGAATGTGCTCTTTCTGTTAGATTTCGATGAAAAGAAAAGTTGTCCAAATCATTATCATCCAACTCCGAGCATAAAAAATCATTAATCATCCCTCGATAGCGCAAACCATTCACCGTAACTGTTGATCCAACCACATTTTCGAAAAAGTAAGGTCCAATGATCCCGCCGCCCCATAAACCGCACCAAACAGTCACACGTTGAGGATGGACAGGCTTCTCAACAATAACTCTTGGGTTTTCCGAACCCCAGATTCCGACAATTTTGCTTGTTGACATAGCCAGCGAGGTGGAAATGGGCCTCATCAGTCAAGATGATTTTTCGATGGAATTTCAGATCATGTTCATGCATTTCATGGACCCAATCAGCAAAAACACGACGTTGTTGATGAGTTCTTGTGTTAACTGAACTTTATAAGCCTTGAGACCCAAGTCTTTATACAAAATACGGTGTAATAACGTGCAATGCCCAATTCCAAAGAACGACGAGAAATTGACAAACCTGGGTTTTCTTCAACACTTTGGGCTACATCAGCAAAATTCTCAGTTGTTCTTGAGCGACATGCACGGGGTTTCTTCTTCACATCACTAACTTGTCCCAACAACAGCTCGAATTTGTCCATCAATTTCTGTATTGCGGTCCGACAAAAAAATCACTCAAGCTAAGTCGTCCGCCTGTAATTATCCTCCTAAAATACATGAAAAAGTATGTGACTTCGACTGGGGATATGCCCCATTTATTACTGTAAAAACATGATAAGCCACAATATTTGCGAACAAGTACTCTTGGCTTTCGTCTAATACATTTGTGTTTATTCTTTCTTGCATTTTCTTCATATATGTATGTACTTGTAGATGATTTAAAAATGCTATGCAACCTTTTGCCACAAACTTTACCAAAAATCACCCACTGTGCATCGTCGGTGCCACATCATTTAACAAAGTGACGTAACTTGTTTTTGTACAAAAGTGAACATTTCTTATTTTTACTATTGCAGTATTTTGTTTTTTTTTATACAATTTTGTTTTTGTGTTTTCTTTTTTTCATTAACGTAAACGTGATCGTGATCTTTGTAATTTTTTTTTTTTTTGATTATATACTTTTATTTTCTATTTAGTTTTATTTGCTTCGGTTGTTGTTTTGTTTTCTTTTTGCTGTACTTTGTGTGTCAACGGCGTCGATGTCGGCAACGTCACAGTCTCGGTGTAGTATGTAGTACGGGAGTGTTCGTTGTAAACACCACGAGGAAGAGGAAGAAACCACATTGTACTCTCTTTTATTGATAGTATTGTTTTTGTTGTTGATGTATTTAAGTTTGTTGTTTTGTTATTCTCAAATATTTCGATAAAAAAAATAGCAATCATCGGGAATATATCGATTTAAATAGAATCGGAGATGAAGTTGCCTTTTTTTTTTTTTTTTTTTTTTTTTTTTTTTGACAGATAGTCATAACCATGAGTTCTAGATGTCAATTTCTACAACCAGACATTGTGAAAATGGGAATACGAATGTTAATTGATTATTTTCTAAATCTCGACTATAAAACATTAAGAAATGGTAGTATTAACAACTGAAATGTTGTCTGTATAATTTCCAAAGTTGTAGTATTAAATTTAGTCGAACAATTTGTTTTTATAAAGCGAATTCGTCTGAAATGAATCCAAGTCTCGATGCGAGATGTTTGTCAAGACATAGAAAACTTTGTAATTTCGAAAAAAAAGACATATTTTCGTTTATTCCGAAGCGACAAGAATAAAAGTGTCATACAATGGAATTTTGTCACTATCGCGGGTACATCGTTTTGGGCATGGGTTCCATATCGCAAACTCACTTCAAAAGTGACACAACTCAAAATTTTTAAATTTCGAGTTTTTGTGTTAAAAAAACAGTATTCATCACCAAAACAGTTTTTCGCATTTTCTGATAAATACAAAGTTTTGAGTTGAGTGTTACCTTTGAACTGCCTCTATTAATAATAGTGCAATTAAAAGGAGAAAAGCGTAATTTAATTTCATATGAATTCCATTTTAGTAAGTACATCTCATTAGCTGGAAATAACCAATTGCATTACCCGGTAATGACGATTTACATTGCCATGTCATTACGAATACTTCGTAAATAATAATGAATTATCTACACAGCTAAAAAAAAAATCTGTTTTTGGAAAGGATAACATCGGTGATCTGAAAAAAGACACATTACCCGAGACAACCCCGTGTAAAAGTAATTCAACTTACGTCCTATATAAAAACAAATTTTTTTTTACTTAAAGTATGGCTAAGAATTTTCCGCTCTCCTCTTGTTTCTCTATGAAATGAAGATCGGGCGAATGAGCTGACCAGTTATGTGCATTAATACCAATTCGATCCAAAGAAATCCTTTACGTTTTGGGTCATTACCATCGTGTTGACAAATCCATGTTTTTGTAAAAAAGTCCATTACGCCGTTTACCTTATGGATCTCCATACCCATGACCCAAGATAAGCATAATTTGCGTATAGAATTTAAAAAAGTAAATCAAATAACAATCTTCAACACATTCTTCTTTTATGGATTTTTTTTTAATTTACAATCACTTTTATTAGATGTTGGGAAATATTTATTTTAAATCATTTCTTCATAAACAATCTAATCGCTTATATGTTAATCAGACATAAAATTACCCACAAACATGGGTGGAATTATCCGCAAGGCCCTATGAAAAAAATTCATTTGAAAAGGCCTTAGGTTTACAAGAAGGACGTTAAGAAGTTCGTCTTCAAAACAAAACAAAACTGATAGAATCACATATTTTTATTTTAAAGTTAGATGCAGACTTTCCCTAGGATTTTCACATCTTAGAGAGGATAATCTCTTTATCAATTCTAGTATGTAGATAGACAAGTGTGATCATTTTCATATGTAATCATTAATATGATGTTTTGAATTTAATTTTTTGTTTGTTTGATTTTTTTGTGTGGTAGAAATATTCTTTAGTAATATGTAATATTAAAGTATATTTTGCCGAAATTAATGGAATGTGGCCAACCGTTTCAACAGAGAGAAGACGAACCGCCCATTGAATTGAAAACATTAGTTGGCCATAAGTTGGTAATGACACCTTTTGCTGGCATTCTTCAAAACCAAACCTAGCATTGGAAGCGACGACCTTGATGGGGTAGACCTTGACTGATAGAATCACATATTTTGATTTTAAAGTAAGATCCAGACCAACCAGAAGCCCCTTTCCCTAGGATTTTCACATCTTAGAGAGGACCATCTCTTGATCAATTGAAAATTGATTTGCTGGCATTCTTCAAAACCAAACCTAGCATTGGAGGCGACGATCTTGATGTGGAAGACCCTGGCCTTGCTCGTCTATCAGACCAAAAAAGTTGCGGCCTGAATGGAGTGAACACCTTCGGTGCATAGGATCTATTAGGGCTTCTACGGGAAGGTGAAATGAGCATTGGGTCTTTTACAAAGTCCAAGAATGTCATCTGTAATGTGTCGTAATTGAAGGTCAGATCAATTTCCCCGCTAGGGAATGTCTTCTGTAGATAATGTTTTATATTTTCCCGCTGGAAAATCTCAAATTCAGCCAGCATTTGCTGTAGCGCCCTGAACTGTTCCTACCTTTGTCGTTGGTATAATTTATGTATACACATACATACATACATACGTACAATATCCACATGCATACACATGATAGATAAGTAAGAGTGATCTTTTTTTTGTTATTTGGCAAAAAAAAAACACAAACAAATTGAAATTCAACGAAAAAAGTAATGTTTTTATTTTGAAAATTTCAAGGTCAATAATAACTGAGATATCGTGTGTGTGTGTGTGTGTTTAAAAACATTCACCCATACTCTGAGAGCCATCAGAAAGACATTGCCATTTGATTAACATCAGAAAGTATATCATCTGTAGTTGGGCATTGTATGTACATATATTCTGAGTCGGAGAATGTTTTCACTTAATGCATGTGTGAAAGTGATTGGGTGGGTGAGAGAGGGACAGAGAGAGCGAGCGGGTGGGCAAGAGCAGACCATTATTTCACGTATACAAAAATCATATAAATGAAAGAAAAACACTTTCGATTCCTTTTATTTTTAAATGAAAACAAAAAATTGTTTTTTTTTAGTCTAACAAAGGAACGTAAACAAGCCAAAACCATACAACATGAATAGCATTTATTCCATAATTGCTGGTTTGATTATAATGATAAAATTTAATTTTTGGATGTAAATTGAAAATATGGAATATTTTCCGTTCATCACATGTTCCTGCTCTCAGTTCTTTGGATTATCGAATAAGCCCTATGCTCCTCTAAGGAACGATGGGGAAATATATATATATATATATATATATATATATATAAATATATATATACACGAAGATGTGATTTAATCCAATGTTGCCGTATTGTATTTTTTTTTTTTTTTAGAAAACTTTTTGTATTTGGTAATCAATCAATGAATTCTGTGAGAAACTGTCAATTCTGCTGTAAAAGTAAAATACATTTCACGCTACTCTTGTAGGTGATTCGATTTAATCGATTATCTACAGTACCGTGCAAAACCGAGCAAATTCAGTCGAATTCGGATAAGCGCACGCCATTTAATTGAAGAAGTTGTTTAATTGAAAATAATTAGTAGTAACGATTGTTGTGGTTGATTTTTCATGCATTGTACTTCGCTTAAACGAAAATCCGCATTATTGAAAAATTTTTAATGCAAAGACACAAACATGTATAATATGAACACCGCTTAAGAGAAATATTATGAATGTAAGGGCGACAAAAACGGGCAAAACAAATGATCCCAAAAAATTATGTGTCAAGCGCATTTAAGACATCCCAACCAAATGAAAATAAGTGACTATTTAACATCAAGCTCATTAATATTGAATTTAAATTTTACATACATGTATTTTAATAGTTGTGCCACAAGATTCTATCTTTTTTTCATAGAACAATTTTAAAAGTCATACTCTGTTCCTTTAAATGAAAGAAAATTCAATTATCCGAAGTCCTGTTTATTCGAAATCCCGCATAAGTGAAACAAATTTCTTGATTTCTTGTGTTAACTGAACTTTATAAGCCTTAAGACCCAAGTCTTTATTCAAAATACCGTGTAATGACGTTTGTGGAATGCCCAATTCCAAAGATCGACAGGGAATGAACAAACCTGGGTTTTCTTTCTTGTTCATGAGCGACGTGCACGAGTTTAATTCTTCACATCACTAACTTGTCCCAACAGCTTGAATTTGTTCATCAATTTCTGTATTGCGGTCCGACAAGGTGCCTTTCGACGTCCCAACAATGCTTTAGTTTTGAGAACTGTGTCTGCAAGATTTTCAACATTTTTGTTGTGAATTTTAATAATTTCAATGGGTTGTTCCATTTTTAGTAATGGCCTAGTTTCTACTTGTCAAATGTCAAAGAATAAAAGCTTCCGACAGCTAACGAAATACCGGGTGATTCAAAATAACACCTCTTGTTGGAAAACCCATTATTTAATATTTTTCTTAATGCATCAGTCATATTTTCCGTTTGCTTGCGAATCATCTGCTTTGCTGTTGACTTTTAGAACACATGCTTTATACAGTGTTGCCATATGTTGCATTTTCGAACCCATTTTATCAAGAAAAGAGTAGTATCTCTCAGACCGAATCTGACAATAATCAAATGAATCGGCGTCTGCATCTTCCTTGCTTCATCTTCATTCCCATGCAGCCTATAGCTACACCACCATCAAATATTGCCAATAACATAATGCGTAAAACAACAAGACAATCGCCGGTACTTATTTACGTATGAACAAATAAGCGGAAAAATTATTTAATGAACAACGATTACATATTCCGCCAGCCAATTGTTAACTTTGATACGGCGACAACAAAACATTACGTTTTAGATTGAAAATCACTGATAATTTCCAATCAACAACAGAAGGAATTAATTAATTATACGCGCGCGTATACACATGTCTCGACGACACGCTTTGTCGCCTCAATGTGTGTGTTTGTGTGTGGGGGGGCACACAAAAAATGTACAACAAAAAATTATAATATGTAACTAAATATAAATAATAAATATTGGCAATACAATAAACCACTGAAAATATATAAATCGCAAATCAATTGAGCAGCAGCGGTAAACAACATTTAAATTAGATAACAAATTGTGTTAGTGTCGGTGTGACAACAACGCAATTCTTTGGCGAATTGAAAACATTTTTAAGCGACTATTCTGAAGAGAATATGGCAGAATTGGAAAGACTGGAGAAGGTTGCAACATAATCGAGGCTAGCAAGTGATGAGACTAGACAGAGGGGGTCCGGCGGCTGGTAATAGGAGTTATCATAAAAATCACATTTTTTCGGCTTAATAATATTTTATGTGAATTGAAGAATGAACATGATTTCATTCATTTGACTGCCTCGGATCACACATCCTTTCAACCTAATTTTCCAAGACCTTAGTTAGACGTTTTCTGGTTCTAGCTTATGAATGGCTTGCCCGATACTCTCCTTGCAAAATTCGCATCAGAGTGGTGGTGGTTTTGGTCGCAACGACGATAATCGTAAGTAGTGTGCACTAGCATGACAGTCTTGCGAACATTTCACAGAATTTGAAGCTAGTTTGCTTCACAGACAGACACGCGGACTAGATCATCTTAGAATCATCCTGAATTTACTTTATTTGCCTTGTCATGGTCATACAACCATTGTTCAGATTGCGATTTAAACAGTCAATTCTGTTTTAGACTAAATGTGAAATGTATGCAAGGACTTGTCATAGAAGAATCTCTCTACAGATCAAAACACTCTTCCAAAAAAGAAAAATAACACATGTCGTTCTTTGGATATGAAAAAACGATTCCATACACGTTCCTTTAGTCGGTTCTGTAAGAAGTCCTGTCCGAACGCCTAGCTCTTAAGCCTTTCCACTTTCAAAACTCATTCCCGAGAGCCTTCTTTGACTTAATACTCTTTCTTGTTATATCTTTAAAGATATAATAAACATTTCTACTTGCCTTTTGATAGAAGGCCCGCTAACAGATCTGGATTTTATCGGATTAAAAAAAAAGTAAAATTATTTTTCTCTACACATTCATAAACTTTTATATCCACCCTCGCTCGCACGCTACACCTTACTTTTGATCTTTCCAAATCGAAATTTTGAATCTGTATCATTTGGGAGGGTGGGAGCCACTAACAAGTTTCACACCGAATTGTTTTTCAAAATGTTATTGTTTATTTAAAAATTCACACACTTCACTCTCTAAAATGTTATTGTTGTTGTTGACTTGGCTGTGTGTGCGTTCGTGTATGTCTGTGGGGTATTGTTTATTTGTTTTATTCTTCTTTTATCATTTAATTAGTTTTTAATTCTACATTTGAAATTCATTGAACCTAAATAGTTGGGGTTGTGTTGTTTGTTGATCATATTATCGCCAGTGACTTATTAATTATTTCGCCGGTTAATTATTTCGATTTTCAATAATTTACACTAAATAGGATAAAAAAAGAAATATTGTTCACAAAATGGATTCATCAAATCATTCCCAACTGTAATTTTTTTTAGGTGAAATGAATTCTTAAGTTCGAGGCAAAACTGTAACAAACAATAAAATTTGAATACTCCATCGGTGGAGTAATTCATCTTCTATTAAAATAAAAATATAATAAAAAACATATTTTTTTTAAATTAAAAATGTTAGGGTTCCTAATGGAAAGAAAACTTGAATTTGAAAGAGCCTGTACTGCATACAACTTGAATACATATCGATGATCAGTTACTGGCTACATCATGTAACTAACAAAATTCTGCAATTATTACTACAAGTCTTAATAGCTTAAGTCTGTTTAATATATCTTTTGTGAGAGAAGTTTAATTTAATCAAATACTCGCTGAAAATCCAAATACGTTAAGTTAGATTGAACGTTGTTCGAATATTTTAGATCACACATTTATGGAATTCAATGAAATGACTTGAAGGCACCCACAAAGTCTGTCTATATTCACTAATTTTTTCATTGAAAATATTCTTGCATTACGTTTTTTTTTTGTCTTTAATGGCAGCAATGATGATCATCATAATAATGATGATGATGCATTTTCAAATTGTTTGATGTTTATTCAAAAGGAAATTTTCCATTTATTTTTTTTTCCATGACCTGAAATTATATAATTTTTGTTTACATTCGATTTTTGTTCTCTATTTATTTCAGATACGGCTGCTATGGATCCAATTTTTTATTCTTCATCTAATGTCATACCTTCAGAAAGTAAACTTGCAACATATATGGTAAGTTGGAAGGGAAAAAGAAATATTGCAATTAAGCCCAAAGAAAGAACGAGAAATGTGCAATTATTAGGAAAAGTGAAATTGTTTAGCTGATTGGGAACATGCAGTCGTGTTCATTTTAAGTTCATTTGTATACTTTAATACTCTGGATGATTTCCATATGCAGATGTATCAACAATGTGCAGTTTTGTTGCAACAAGTTTCGTAAATCGCTCGTTTTAATCAATCGATTCTTTTTTACTGCCTGTTTCCAAAAAACGAATTTGTTCGTTTGTTAGAAATTGTCAAAATTGAAGGGGCAATAAAATGGATTTGTATCAGTAGTGAGAGCTTATTCTTTTGAGATTGTTCTCCAAATGTCGACATCTAAGATAGATCTGAAAACCAGAATTGAATAATGCCATTTTGTAATATTGACGATTTGTAACGAATGAACAAAATCTTTGTATGGAAACAGGCATTTAGTTTCATTGATCAATATAGAAAAAAGAATGAATGAAAAGTATTAGCTTGGAACAATTTTCTCCTCAATACCCTGTAATGAAAAAAAAAACTGTTGAATTGATATTTAATAATGGCATGCACAGAAAATCCAACAAACTTGATATAAAGCTCAATTTGAAAGTCTGCTCTAATTTCTCACTTTTATATAAGTGAGTGATACCAATTAATTGCCGGGCCCACGGTGTCGAACGAAAGCCACTCACTCACTTTCGCAAAGAAAAGATTGACTGTCCGTTTGCATGGCCTTACATTTTGTAAGTGAAAATCTTATCAGATCAACAATTCCAAAAACAAACGCCTATTGGTTAAGAAAGAATGCTAAATTCTCTATAATTCTATGACGACACTGTTCCCATCTACAACAGCAATAAAATAAATGTAAACCATCACTATTCAGGAATTGATTTTATTATTATTGAATAATAATATTAAATTTAAATGCTCCTTCAAGGAATGTTAAGGAAAACAAGTAATTTTGAAATCGATCTAAATGATTTTGCTGTCCATTTGAGATTTTACACAAAATTACTATGTAATGGTTATTACATCAGACCATCATATCTGGATATTGAGATTTTTTTGCCAAATAATCTGGTTACAAAAATCCATCCACATAAATCCAATCAAATAGAGAATATATACGGGTATGTGTGCTGGTTGTTACCGTGTATTTTTTGTCACTTTTCACATTCACGTCACTTTACTTCATCTAAGCAAAATTAAGGTGTCCCCCTACTCAAGTGAATAAATAAATAAATACCACACATAGTGCCAATGTACACGATGACCTTTTCCCCAATTTACACGAATGACAAACATTTTCTTGACATTTTCTTTTGAAACGTTCATAAAGTCATGAGCACGGTGACTGTATGACCCAATGACTATTCCCCCTGACATTTGACATTTTCTTTTGAAAACCCTACGTAAAGTCATGAACACGATGACTGTTTCTGAAAAATATATATATTTTTTAATTTTCAATTAAAATGTCAAATTTTCACCCAAATTCCATCTTGTGGCTGTTTTGCTACCCATCTTGCCTGTTCAACAAAATAATAAAATTTCGTAAATCAGTATTTTGATGTTATGTTATTGGTGTCCAGAATACCAAGGTTTTTCGAATTTAGCGTTAGCAAATAATTCAATAGTAACTAAGGGCAACATCAAAACACAAAAAGAAATAAACTGGCTTTTTTACAAACAATTATTTTTATAGCATTTTGAATGTGAAAACCAGCGCATACCCGATATTCACAGATTCCCCCAGATTCTAGAGACATTTTACGTGGCTTAGAGATTACGAGGCGGAATCGGTCACTGAAAAAGGTTTGGATTCAGACCTGGGTTTGCTTGTTTGCACTGCCGTTTCCCCCCGGCTTTAAGGACTTTTTTTTTTGTCGTAATACATCTGAAAAATAAACAGAAAAAATTTCATAATGATAAATAGTCGAGTAGTTTTGCATTCGATCGTAAATACTTTTTTTTAATTTAAATATTTTCTTATAATGTATTAACAATTGTAAAACAAGTTATCTATTTATTTATAAATTTTCTGTTTTCTTGCTATTATTATTGTTTTGTTTTTTTCAACTTGCGATAAATATAAGAATCGGCAAAATGTTGCAACGCCCACTTACGGTATCAATGGGGGATTTTCATTACTTAACCTGGATTCGCCGTTATCGATTAAAAAATCTCAGGTAAAATAACACAAACGATAATGACATAGCTATAGTTGGCACACAACTATAGCAAGGTTTAGTTAGCTAACAAACAACAACAAAATCGTATCTAGTTTATGTTTAAAATATCTTGGTGTGTTTTCCGCTAAAGGCGAAAAACTGTCCCACTGTGTTGTAAATATGTGTATTTGAAATGTCACCACCGTAGTAGTTACACAAATTTGAAAGTATTAGTGTGCATATGTTACAGTTTTGAAACTGAAATTAAAACGCAAATTACACTAGTTTACAAAAATTGAACAACTTTTGATTGTGGAAGGCCAAAAAACAAGGTTGTGCCACCACCGGAATTTAAAATGTGCCGGTAAACTAGTGTTATTTTCATCGTATCGAATTGGCAACAGTTACAACGATTAGCTTTGCTTTTCACCAAAGCCTGTTTAGTTAGAGCTTTATGCTATTTCATTTCATTACTGTCATGATATTTCATAAAGCCTTTGATCCGCCTTTGGTTTGTTACAGAGAGAAGGTGTGGAAGGTAAAACGCAACTAAAGACTGGTGATTTTATTTGTTTTTCCTAACAACAAACAATGTAAAAATATGATCCCACATATTTCATTTACGCTTTCAGTAAACATAAAGTCAACATAACCACCTTCTCTCTCCTAGTAGTAGTTGAAATCTAATGTTGTAGAGCAAAACATGACCATGACTGAAGCACTTCTTCAATTTTCTGCGAGTCGATCTCTATAATTTCTTTCATTTTTAATGAAATGTGAAATACTGAGGTTTGTTTGATATCAGCGCCCAACGCCATGGTTGTGTTTACACTCTTGTACAAAAAACTTATATTTTTAGTATCTTAGTTAGTCTGTATCACATGTAATTTTCTTTCATATCAATCGCCGACCACTAATCACCGGTTCATGATATTTTCTTCCACCCCTTTTGTCAGGTAACACAACAATCGCCCGAATTCATTCCAACACGCATCAATTCATCGCCCAATTTCTACTCGCCGTATCACAATACGCCCATGTTGAATAATGGTCTTAATGGTGTCGGTAATGCAGTAAACGGTCTAACACCCACGAGCACAACAAGTAAATCGGTCAATGGTACACCGTCTATGTTGGGTCTGCAGAAAGCAACAGCCGCTGCCGTGGCACAACAGAAACAATTACAACAACAAAAGCACCATCAGCAACACCAATCACATCAGTCGCACCACCAACAGCAGCAGCAACAACAACACAGCCTGGTAAACGGCGGAGGCGTATCGCAACAAATCGGACCACCGAGTGCGAGCCAAGGCTACGTCGGTATGACAACGACACCATTAAAAGGTGGACGCAACAGTTTGCGGCGCAATGAATCCCCCTCCAGCATAGGTGAGAAATCACCGCCGCGCATAACACCGCATGCATCACCGATACCCACTACATTACCCGCTAGTGTGCACCAGGTGAGTTCCCTTAAACGCACTCAAATGAGAATTCCCGTATTTAGTAATATTTATTTTTGACATTCGTAGGAAAATGTTGGTGGTACCGTCTACTTTTACCCAACAGCCAATCATACGGCCGGTCAGAATTCCAATTCGGTCGGTGTGGGATCCAGCGGCGGTGTCGATTCGGTCTCATCGCATCACTCCGGTCCACCGGGCGGTGCACCCCTAACGCCGGTTCAACCGTCCCTAATGTATACGGGTCATGTGTATCCGGGACCTGCGTCAAATGTCATAACAATGCAACCGAAAACCCAATTGGAATCCGCCTTCTTTCTGCCGGACGAAATGCGTGCGGAGGTTTTATCGCGTAATGTGATCTCGAATTTAATGATAGATGCCAGCGAAGCAGCACAACATGCCCTGCCAATGGAAATCGATAATTATCATGCATTGTATCCATTAGAAGCGTTACCCGTACAGCCATTACATGCCAAGTTAACTCTGCCCTCGTCCACCTATAAGGCAACACACAGTACAAATGGTATCAAATATTGTTTAAGGAGATTGCATGGTGAGTTCATCGTTCTATTCTGTGCTACATGAAATCATTTTTTTTTTGTGGTAGATGAATAGGCCCATCGTTTATGGTGTCATCGACTGAATTTCTTTCTTGTGATATATAAATGGGTTTATACTACCTTTCACATCTATGGTCGGCCACTAGTTGTATACAATGTAACTTACTTGCCCTTAACATTCCATAAAGGAACAGACGGGGGGCCTAATGCTTTTTTTACTTATTATTACTTGTAAAGTCGACAACATTTACAAGGTGGAAACATCCGCTAAAAAATGTTTGATGGTCTTATCCGGTTTCTAATCTGAGTGTACAGTGTGATAGTCGCACACACTGTCCACCAGTCCACGGTAGGAACTATAACTGCAAATAATTTTTATTAACACCATTCCAGGCCACTATGATATTTTCTATATGAAATTCCTCCTTGTCGAATTGAACGCAGACAGACAGACGCAAGTAAAATAACAAATGGTACGCATTTAATAATGTGTATAAATCCTTCTATTCATAGAATATATTGACTATAGTCTCATTAGAGATAGGGGATGCTAGACTTTGTCTCATTCATCTGGTAAACATGACCAGTTCAGACTTGTTCGGATTTACTTCAAAATCATGTTCGACCTTTCTTTTTGACACTATGAAAAGGGCTGCATCGGGAGGTCAGAAATGGCAGCATGTCACACACGTCCACGCCACAATCGATCTTTTGCACACCAGGGTCGGCAGTCGTATAATCAGCACTGTTGCCGACTGCTTGCCACCTTGGAGTAGCGATTCGACGCCCTTAGACTTATTTGTAAGCAGCTGTGAAGGACCGATCCAAAAATTAAATACATATAAACAAAATGGATAAAGCAGTGCATTTTTTTGGTTGATTCATTGTTGGAATCGTCTTCATCGCGAGTGGTTTTTTATCTCTTTTAGGTAGATCTTTAACTTCTTTAACAGATTAGTATAGTCGTTCTCATATATTCCGAATATTATTACATCCTGTTTGTTACAATACTAAGTTACTTCTATTTCTCCTCCTTAGGTTTCCGTTTACAATCAACAAAATGTATGACAGTGGTCGATATGTGGAAAAAATTACAACATTCAAATGTGGTACAATTACGTGAAGTCTTCACAACAAAAGCATTTGGTGATAATTGTAAGTTTTGTAAATTATTAAAATTAAATATTCATATTCTGATATTTGTCTTCATTTTCCCATATAGCATTAGTATTAGTTTACGACTATCATCCGAACTCACATACATTATTAGCGAAATATTTCACACCAACGCCAGAAAGTAATGGCTACAATGATCCATTCCAGGGCGAAGCGCGCCCCTTCAGGTATGATTGATAACAGCCGCCAACGGACAGTAATGGAAACACTCAATGTACATTGATAATATTCTTTCAGTCATAAGAGCAATTTACAGCGTACGGGCAATGGTCCTCTATTAGCGGAGGCAACGATTTGGGCAATAATTATGCAATTAACCGCTGGTCTACGTGCAATCCATCAAGCTGGTTTGGCCTGCAAGTGAGTGTATACTTGAAACGAATGTTATTTCCAACGTGGGTCTTATTAATGTCCGTTTGTTGTGTGTGTGTTTTTTTATTGTTACTGCGTTTTCGGAATAGAAGTTTGGATCCAACAAAGATTATTGTCACCGGCAAACGTTTACGTTTTAGTTTTAGTGGCACAAGTGATATCGCACAGTTCGATCCGAATGTTCCAAATCCTTTGGCTGTTGTTAGTATGCACCAACAGGTAAGAGGAAAATACAGTCCATTGCTGAATATTTTACTATTGTTTTATTTTTCTGTTCTTTTTTAGGAGGACCTTACAGCATTGGGTCGTTTAGTATTAGCATTGGCTTGCAGATGTTTACAATCGGTACAACGTGATAATGTACAATCAAGCATTGAAATGGTCTCACGTCATTATTCCTCCGATTTGAGAAATTTTATTGTGTAAGTAATTATAAATCCTAATAATGTTTATTTTTTCATAAGTCTGGAATTTGTAATCAAATTTTACATATATCAGTATATTCTACTCTAATTGTTATGCGAGAAATTTAAGTGCGACAAAATGTTTGAGATTGCAAAAAAAAGATCAACTAGTTGCTTTATATTGTACACGCTTTGTACTTGATCGGTGTAATATTGTCACGATATCCAGTTCATTCCCGTACTTAATAAATTCGTAAATACGGGTGTAATTAGATTACACAGGACAGCAGCAACAGAAATATTTTAATGAATAACCATTATACAATTTTGGTGTTCTATGGCCCACTGAGTACAAAAATAATGGATATTTTTTCAACGGTCTGGATTTTTATTTAATTTAATTATTAACACGAAGTTGGCCTTTCAGTCTGGAAAACACTATAGCTTTTGTCCTACCTGTAGGATTCGTATACATGTAGAATTTCGTACATGTAGTTCCCTGATACAACTGTGACCAGTACTTTTGACATTTTTGCGAAGTTCAGCATAGGCCTAAGTGAATATGATCCTTCCGTTGAAGTGACTTATTGTAAAATCCACTATTGACTTGTCTGTATCTATAGCTGATATCCAATTAATAGGATACAGATACATGGAAAATCAAGTTTTCACATCCATGACTCTTCGGTATAAACAGAAATGTCTGAGTTCCCCAAATGTTTGACTGTCTGCAAGGTTATTATAATTGCTGTAGCCCCATTGAATCTCACCAAACTATCCATCCCATCCAAACATTGCAAATTGCAGTGCCAATCCAATTTACTATATTTGTTTTTGCTTTTTTTTCGTCCATATATAAAACATAACTGCAGAGTTTGTTATTGACTTCCTGCTTTAGGACAAGATGGGGAGGAAATAATAACACTGCCATTTTTTAGATTGTTTCTTCATGATTTCTTGGCCCCACATCCTATGGACAGTGCTACAGATACATCCACGGTTTTGGACGAGGAGAGGGATCGATCAATTGGTTTCTTACTGGAGCTTTTGGCATTGTCGTGTTATTGGAAGCGTTATAAAATAGGTTTCAGGATTTGTTCCATTCTGGATTTTAAACATACATACGTTAGAGAATGTATGTACTCCAAAAAGCTCAAGGTTTCCTCACTGAGAAATATCCGGTTTATGGCACCTTAAATTTTAACGATTCATAACGAACGATCGAATTGGTTTTAAAGAAACCAGCCCATAGACTTCTGCTATGTCGACTGAACCTCCTCTCGACTTTGTCCCTGATATATTTTCGTGGGCATCGGATTACCAATTTCGTCCGGTACAGATTTGACAGCATTTTGTCGAAAAAGATCTAGTTTTGTTACTCCTTTGCAATTGGTGGAAAAAGAGAATACCCCCCGCTGAATTCGGCACTCTGTAAGAGTATTTGGCTACCATAATTTATTAATTGTCCATCATTGGAGATAAAGTTGGTGTTTCCGTCTCATTTGAAAAGTGCGACAAATACTCAAATTAGTCAACCGGAACACTAAAACCCCGGAGAGATTCCTGCCATCCATAAGCTGCCTTAATTGTGTGCTCTGTACGGTAACAATTGTCTGACCAGTAGGCGCATTGACACACACACACACGAATTTAGTTTAACTCTAGCAGAAGTTTCACTGTAGGTTGCTTATCCAGCAGGAGCTGAAAGAACGGAGCGTAACCATGGGTTAGGTGAAGCTGATCTGTTCTGCAGGAGGATACAACAGAATCTGACATCTCATTTGGCAATCGTAACTATTCGTGGTTGCTTTTGATTGTGATCGGTTTAACGCAAAAATCGATTTCAATTTTTGGCTGTAACGAGTTTTAAATAAACAACACAGTGCTATACAAAAATAATAGAGTCGAAATTTCTGGGAAGTCATACTATTTGTCATGCAGATTTTGTCCTGCAAACACATTTTTTTATTAGGGAACCGTACAATATGTGAATTTATTGAAAAACCTTTAATAAGAAGTAAAATGCATCCTCGTTTTTTAAAATCCATTAGGAATTGACTGATTCATTGAAATTGTTATGAAAACAAGTTTTGGTCATTCAACTCAAAAAGCGTTTTTGTTAATTCAGCTTCATCAATTTCTAACGGATTTTAAAAATGATGATACGTTTTACTCCGTAGTTGACACGTGAAGGTTATGTGAACTGGCCAACGAGATGGTGTAATTTGGCCCTGTTATGGTTTTCTTAAGACGCTGGTCAAAGCCAACATAATCCATGTCATCGGTCAAACTCATGTTGGTTTTTGCGCCATTCACGAAAATTGGACATTTCGGATGCGCGCACACACGTGGAAACCGCGGCGAACAGTTGCACGGATACAAACATTGTATGATGTCTCAATTTAATTTTAAAGATAGGAAGCGCTTAATAAAAGTCCCTTTTTTGTCATTATGCATTTAATCACTAGTGGACTTTCGAAATGTCTTTAAAAGTTATATTTATCGTCTTGGTATGGTTTTAAATTTGCATTTCTCTTTTAATAGTTATCTATTTACAACGACACAAAGACGTTCGGTGACTGATTTAATGCCAATGATTGGTGCACGATTTTATACGCAATTGGATGCCTTGCAAGCTCAATGTGATATGCAAGAGGATGAACTTGCTAAAGAAATGGAAAATGGACGCCTTTACCGAATATTGGTTAAATTGAATTGTATTAACGAGAGACCAGAGTAAGTATTAAACATTTCAATCGCATTGTGAACACCTTCCTTATGAAAATGTTTTTTTTTCTTTTATTTACTTTCATAGCTTTAATTTGGATTGTACTTGGTCTGAAATTGGTGATAGATATATGTTAAAATTATTCCGTGATTATTTGTTTCATTCCGTCACTGATGAAGGTCGACCATGGTTGGATCACGCACATATTGTACAATGTTTGAATAAACTTGATGCTGGCTCATTAGAAAGAGTAAGTTAATAAGTATTTGGTTTTAGGAACACTTTAATAGTAATTTTATTTGGCAACTGTTGACGAAGTCTTTGCATGTTCGTTATATTAAATCATATAATAAATTGGATGATACAGTGTACTCTCTCCTAGCGGACACCTCTTTTAAGCGGACAATATTCTCAGTCCCTTAGGTTTCCGCTTATGAGAGTGTACACGGTACAAGAAACCATGGCTTAATTATTTTCGTCTTCGTTCATTTGTGGGGCCAAAAATCAAAATTGTTGATTATTTTCAATGTTCCATTCATTGCCATATAGACCGAAAGTTTACACTGATTAAGCCCAATTGTGAGTGGTTTTTTGCCAGTGAGTGTTTAATAATACTGGAAATATGTTTACCTAAGGGTCGGCATTATCGTCTTTTAATGAATATAAAATATTTAATTTTCCTTACATGACTAAATTATTTTCTTTTTTCTTTGCTTTCTTAGGTTCAACTCATGTCACGTGATGAACAATCGGTTCTAATTGTTACTTACTCTGAGCTCAAAACATGTTTGGAAAAGGCATTTTCTGAATTAATGGCAAATGCTGCCTCATAATGATAGGTAACAAACTCCATCTCCACCCCACACACTTACGAATAGATTATTTAACTTTTTTGTTTCGTTAAGGAAATATTTCTTATTAATTAATAATTGATCTGTTAATCCCAATTTGATAATTTTTTTTGCAAGCAGTTTGTTTAAAGACTGTATTTTAGTTTATATTCTTAGTTTAATTAAATATTTAATACTTGTTCTTTTACTATTTTTTCTTCTTTCTCTCCCTTTCTATCTCTCTCTCCCTGTCTCTATTGTATTTAATGGTAATTAGACTATCATCATGTCATTTCACACTTCTTTTCCGCCTCCTCCTCTTGAACACATACTTCATCATTTGCATCATCAACTACAAGAAAAAGAAGAAGAAGAAAAACCAATTACCCTTCCCCAACGAAAATGTTACCATTAAAAAGAATACAACAAAAACAGAAAATATATATATATATGATTAATTGTTAAGCTTAAAAGTTTTTTTTTTACATTTAATTTGAAATGAATCAGAAAAATTCATTTAAAAAAGGCATAATTAGTTAAATAATGAAAGGATAAACAAACAACACACAGACATACACACGAAACGAAATTAAGTGAAACATTTTAAAAGAAACCCCAAAACAAAAAGTAAAAAAACCAAACAAAAAAATAGAAATCTCTTTAAAGAAAAACAAAAAAATGGAAAAAACATCTTTTAAAAAAAATATTGTTATAAAAATTTAAAAACAAAACTATATTTTTACATAAAAAAAATCGAAAAAAGAGAACAAACTAAAAATATCCCTTTTTAAAATGCAGTGTGAAGAATCAATAAAAACCAAAACAAAATCTCTCCAGAAACTCTACATGCGACTACTCAAAAACGGCAGTAATGCAACAGCGTCAAACCGGAAATGAAAATCGATACAAAAAGGCATTTGTGTTGGCACATAAATTTGGTATCTATTTTTATAAAACAAAAAGAGCAACAAAAAAAAAATGATTTTAAAATACACCAAACAGCAAGATAACACAGGTCGATATCAACCAAGGAACAAGGAGTTTCGTAGGAATATTTGTTATGAGCAGAATTTCGTGAATGTATCCTCTTCGTAACATTAAGACAATTTGAATGAACAAGGCATCGACCATGTTTCAATGTTCAATTTCAATAGAACGATTCACACAGTTCGCATTGATAGCCAGAGTTACCGATTTTTCACACATGGATTTCGTATGAAATCCAAGGATAACCGTATAAATATTTCAAGCTACACGGGATATGCGTAATACGATGAAGTTCGCATTTACTGGGCTCCACATTTAATTTACCGGACTCTTGTTCCAGAATCTTAATTCATTCTTTTTGTAATATAAAATTTCACATTTGGAATTCCTTTATTAACGCCAGCCGCCACACAATAGTGTTGATTAGACGATTTGTACTAAGGCGTTATTCCATTGTATAAAATCATCTCAAAGTTCTCTAAGACGCTGTGTCCCCCTGACATTTGCAAAATATAACCACACGCACCATGCTTCTAAAGGTATGTGAGCACCTTACTGATGGCCCGGCCTGTGTTATCTTGTTTGTAACCAAAACAAAAACCAACTGTATGCAGAATAAAGAACGAACCCACTATTTTGAAATGAACATACATATTTTTACAACAGAAGAAAAAAAAAACAAACAAAAAAAATATTTAAACTAAAACTAAGTGAAATTTATTTTTCAGATCACACTTTGACAGTATATTTGGAAAATGAAAAATTGTGTTTTTTTGATTTTCTTTTTTTGTTTCGTAATCAATTGTATAAAAAAGGCTCGTGTCTCAGGCAAATAAAATGGTATTTCATATACATATGCGCATACATATTTCTTATGTTCCCGCTAAAAAAGAGATATTTAAAATTGTTATATATTGTTTGTATTATTATTTTCCTATCGATTAATAAATTATTGTATTTTAAAAGTTGTGATCTTCAAAATAAATTTCTGTGGTTTTTATTTTTTGAATTTTGTTTTCAAAAAAAAGCACCACCTACAAATAAACTGAAATATAAAGAATTTGTCTGAAATTTTATTTGGTAATCAAAATTGTGTATAAAACAAATAAAGACAGTATGGAATGTTAGAAAGAAACAACCCAAGTAAAAATAAAAGTTAATATCTTGTTGTGCAACTGTTGCTTAAATTTCATCTAAAATATATTATTTTCGATTTTTCGAATTTGTTTCGACCAATATTGTGTATGCATACCACAACATCCCTCCAACAAATTACAATTCATCCCTTGATTAACTCTATTTTTCTTTTTTGTTTCCTTTACAATTTTTAAGTCTCTTTATGTTTTTCCCCCCTACGTTTTTTCCATAATTTTTTTTTATCTAGAAATTATAAATTATTATTAATTATTGTACTTGAAAGTAAGACTTATATTTAATTATAAACAACAACCAACAACAAAACTAAACATTTCAAAACAAAATAAAAAAAAAATTGTCAAGAAAAAACCCCAAAAAAAATAATAAAATGTTTGAAAAATATTAAATTGCTTGCGATCTTTTAATTCCAAAAAATAAAAAGAAAAATGCCTCCAACATAATAGGCTTCAGACATTTACCATTTCAAAATTGGTATGCATGGCCCATCCAGTGGTTTCATTTTTAATCAAATATTATTTTGAAAATGGAAATTTTCGAACCTCTCGAAATCAGTATGATATGTCTGTGGAACGACATTAATCGCTTTACGTCCAAACAGAGCGAAAAGTGCAGTATGTACAAACAGTTCTTGATACCGGCAACATTCGCGGTCCCTGTCGTCGTACGTTGCGCACTGATTAGAATAGCTGAAAGTGTGCGAGTTAGTACTGAAACATAAACGTCAATCACTCAACGTTTCACACAACAGGCTGATGCGAATTTTGCAAAAGGACTTCGCTTTTTTTCGCCTAAAATTTACACAGCCTTAGATCAGTTGGAAATGATTGATGAAGCGCTTTTTTATTGGTTGCCCTGTTAACAAGCCAAACTGACGCATCTGGGAATGGTCGAGAAGCCAATACATCCTCAGAGAGTGGCAGTTAGTTAAGGATTTTAAATATAAAATAACACGAGCAACAATATCCGAAACACTTTTACAAAAACACAGAACAATTTTACGGTTATTACTGGTTAACTTTCCTTTAGAAGATGAGTGGTGGTCAAACTGAAGTCGACATCGCCTTTCTCTTCACCCAAACCTGGAATGAGATGACAACTATACAACAGATTCAGAGCTCTTGCGAATGTTTCTCAGTATCCGGTAAAACTAAGAATTTTCATACTCAACATGAAGGTAAACCTGTTGGACTGTTAATTTGACAAACTTTTTCTTTACTTAAAAATAATATCTGATATTTTTTCAGGTTTTGGAATCACAATGCACTTTTGAGGCTTCAAGTATTTTGCAGTATCTACAACATTTGAGTGATTGGCAGTTAAGAATACAAAAATCCTATTTGGTATGTTGGTTCTTTTCAAATATTGTGTCATGGAAACAATTTGACAAAAGAGCCCTCTGTCGATGAATGAAAACATCAAGCGTATTCAACTGATTCCTTTTTATGACTTTGAATGGTGGCTACTTGTGGAGACGAATCGGATGAATCGCAATATTTCAAACAATTATCCATATGTGAACACATCTCTTTTAACTATGCTATAAGATATCGAACGAAGTGTAAGTAATATCCTAACATGATCATAGTTAATTGAAACAATTAACTTTGATTCTAACCACTCAGAGAGGCGTACCACTGAAGGCGCTGACAAGGATGATCGAGAATCCAGTGGAAGAAGTCCCGCAAATCCTTGTTATTTGCAAGTGGTGGTAGCTCCAGACCAAAGTGATTGTTAAACACTTATTAAAAACTAAGTAGATACGTAAGTTCTCAAAAATTAAAATTGCTTAGGATTTAAAAAAATATATACAGTGTACTAATGAGTACATGTTTGGACATTGTGCCCTTGTAAGCTTATACGTTTTTTTGTTCAGTTTTTTTCTTTGTAAAGAAAAATCAACAAATTCAGTGAGTGAGAACCATGAAATAAAACAAGAAAAAAATAATATCGCCTGTACTACATTTTGCTCTTTTCGCATACTTTGTTATTCTTTGTTCAAAGCACTAAAATTTACCTTTTGAGAGTGACAGGTTTAGTTTCGAATAGTGTTCGTTAAATCTCACAAGTTTGAACATTATAAAGTTATAAATATTCGTAAATATAATACAAATTTGCAATTGTTATACTGATCCAGTAAAATTAATTTTCATCATCAGGAATGAAAATAAATTTTCTTATCAGGAATGAAAATAAATATTCATCACCAAGCAGCAGAGCATATAAGTCAGTCAGTTGTCAGAAATGTCCCGGGTTAAAGGTCACCGAAAATGTCCTACACAAAAATTGAACTGTGGATGACTGAAAACGTGTTATTTAGTCGCGTGACTAAGGAAATCGGTTCCAGTCCAACCGTAAGCAGTATTGCTGGATAAACAAAAAGTTCAACATGGTGGAAGCATGGTCATGGTATGGGCTTGGTGGAACGTTGCACCCGTGTACAAAATTGATGGAATACTTCTAAAATAACTTTTGAACATTTTGCAGACCCATACTTCCAGACCTAAACCTGACTGAATACTTGTGGTCCAATACAATATCAAACAGCTCCATCAAGCATGTATGAGCAAAAGCGACGGGTGTAGCTGGAATGGCAAAGTATTCCAAATGGAATTATTCAAACAGTGGTGGAAAGCATGTCAATCTGGTGAATAAAATTAATCATATTAAAAAATATAACGGTTTATGGACTAAGTATAAAAGTAAGATACGCAAAACGTGAAAATTGAGTACATTTATTCGACGTATTATAGTTTTCATTTTATTCTGACTAAATTTGTTACTTGTTAATACTTTTATGCAGTGTGCATTTCGTAATTTGCTAGATGTCCCAAAAAGTATGTCAATTGTGCTCTTCACTGTATATTTTTACAAAAGGTACCAGATCATATACCTGAATTGGTATGTTAATTGATTCCGTGGATATCAATGTTCCCGTGTATGGTTATGAGAATTTCATATTCTTGCTTGGTGTCACTGCCAGTACCAACACATTTAAATGGGAAATAATTTAATTCGCTATGTTTATTGCAGTTTCTACGGAAAGATTTTATTTATCCTTCAAAATGCGACGAAAATTGGTTCTATTGACACCATTCTGCTGAGCCCGCCCAATTTCGATATGTTACCTTAACGTTTAACTCTTAAAACAGTTTATTGGAGCAACTTCTTGGGTGTTGATCAACGGCATGTGGTCGATTTTACGCTGTCTCGTTCTCAAGAACATTCTACACCATACAACGAATATTGTTGTCAGACTGTGCGTGTGACTCACAATATTTTCCACAACATATTTGTGAAGTGATTAATTGAACAAGTTGTACTGAATTAAATTTTCAAAAACATGTACACTCAAGAAACCCGGTGGTCCCATACGACAACAAAAAATGTGGCGCCCCCTGTATATACACAGTTAGTTTAACTTCAACTTGAGTCTTTCAATGTCGTTAAGTGATTCAAAGATTTGTATGTGCTTGTATGAACATTTTTGTGTTGCTTACCTTCAAATATTTGAGAGCTAATGTCATTTGTTTGATTAAGTTCTCTCATGCCGCCCAAAACAAATATTCACCTGCCCTGAGGATATCAAAGGAAGAACGCTCGACAAACTGTCGTAACTAGAATTTATATTTTGTAGGAGAAACGAGAATGATTTAATTTTTTAATTGACATTTTTTCATACGTCATATCATTACTCAAAAACGACAAATTTGATTATTGTGAAATAAATTTTGAAAAACGGAGATTTAAATTTAAAAAAATATAGATAATGAACAACAGAAAAATCGGATTATTTATTGGAACATTTGTTTACACAAAAAAATGATCGATTGGTTTTTATATTTTATTTTTTTAGGAAATTAAATTGTCATAACTCGAAAACGACTCGTCCTATTGTGTTGAAATAAATGTTAAATCTTACAATCAAAGTGAGATATAGATCATTAGAGGCGTTGGAGGTTTTTCGCTTTTATTCACAATTTAGTGAAGTCCCCTTCTGGTATCTCAGGTGTTTTAGCTGATAAATGAAAATTGTTAATTCGATACTAAAAGAAACCGGGCTACACTTTGGAAAGTTTTGCTGAAATTGTGGGAATTTGCTTACAAAAATGGTCAACTTAGATCTGAGTATAGTTGCGTTTAGGAAAATAGAAACTAATTTAAAAAACTATGGACAAACGTATTTGTTTACCTTTTATTTTAGAAAAAAACACCAAAAAAAAACTTTTTCTTTTGTCAAATTTTCGAGTTCCTACCATTTATATATCTTTTCTCATTAAAGATATTGTTCTAATGTCTTTAGCGAATATTTCAATAACACTTCAGCTGGGTCTGTGAAATTTCGAGTCGGGTTTTTCGAGTGCGGCTTACTCCTGGAATGATTGGCAATAGAAAATGATAGTGGGGAACAAACAATTTTCAAATAATAGCCATAAACTAAATTTGAAAAATTGTTGTTTGTTAGTAAATACATTTGTTTGATTGTTTAGCGTACCTGACATATGTAATTCCATATATTGTCGTTATGTGTACCCTTCAATTGTATTGAGCTAAAATCTCACCAAAGTGTATTAACTTAATATAGATTTGTTTTTAGATTTAGCTGCGAAACGAAAGCATTGACTTGCTTTGATTATACTAGTACACAATCAAAAGTGTCAGTTACAACATTTGGTCTCACTTGCGGGCGATGTGATGTGTGTGTCAGCATTAGTCACCCACAATAATTAGCAGTGGCACACACTAACATGCAACCCGTCACTGCAGTCGTCGTAGAGGTCGATAGAAGTGTACATGACGGACGGTGTACATTAATTTATTACTGGTGATTTTACATGAAATAAAGGATAGTCCAAAGTAGAGTTCGTTCCAAGGATTTCATCGTCAGCTCCCACATAGGGGGGATAGTTAAAAAGACACAAACATGTGCACTGTTAAGATATAAATCTCTTATCAAATAAAAATAGGCCACAAAGTTGCGGTCCAGAACAGTGATTTGATATAGAACGAAAAGAAAGACAGAAAAACATTCCAACGGTTATAGAAAAAAAAAAATTGCGATGAAAACAGACTTCCCCACAGTTGTTTGAATTACTACGCATTTAGTAAGTAAATAAATAAATGATGAAGTTGTTGGTGGGAATTTTTTTTGATTTATACTAATAGTGCGGCGTAAATTACGGTTTTATATTTTAGGTAAGGTGTTGAATTTTTGCCATGAAATGAAAATGGCTGGAATTGTCCCTCAGAGAAAAAGTTTCCATTTACTTAGTGGTTCTACAACCTGAAATCTTCTTCCATTACATGGAATTGTGCGTGCTGTCTCCAATTCAAAATAACAAAGATTTTGTCGATATATATTCTTCATTCAGTTGTGTTTATGTTAGTCGAGTTCGAGATCATATATTATTTCCATTTCTTTGCAAAAATAGAAATGTTTCAAGCTTGTGTTTGCAAAGATATTTATAACATCTTTCAATTATTTCTTCCACCGGAGTGGCGATCTTGCTAAAGTTGGATATAATGGAGGTCCCAAGAAATTAACATTAACATATTTTTTGACCAGATGTGGTCGAATCAGCAATAGTCGGTCTGTAGAAGAATAATCTTTTCTTTCGTTAGAGAGTGGAATACATTTAAAGATAATAAAAAGAAAACTTTTGTTTATAAAATTTACTTTCACTAGAACTAATTTCTTTTACCCCCGAACTCAAATTTAAAAAATCTTTGTTAAAAAAATGTATGAAAATACAAAAACAATTTTCACAAAGTTTTCTTAACAAAGGATTTTCAATTTTTTTTATGAATTTTGGGTTTATTCTCCGCGTCTAAGATACAATTAATTTAAATCTCGTGAAGCGAAATTTTACCCACTATGTTTTAACGTTTGGTCTATACACCTTTTTTTTCCTGTATACCATTTTGGGTGTATTTTCCATTGTAACCTAAAATCTACAAAATCTAAGGTCGACGAACTGCCGAATACTACTGAGAGATATCTTTTATTGGAATAATGGTGTAATCGTTTAAGAGTAAACATCTTATCATTATCAGAATTTTTGCTCACAGACAGAAAACAAGGAATATGTTATAATGTTTAGTGTACTTCCAAATACTATTACTTACGTTAAATTTACATTTATAGTTTTTCCAAAGGAAAACCCACCAACCTAAAGTCTTAACACTTCATATAATTTAATTAGAATGGTGATGAAATGAGTTTTACTTTTAAAAAGTTTTAATGTTGGTGAAATAATTGGTTAGTACAGGGAACACATATAATAACCAATTATTGTGCCGATTGTAATAGCGACTTTCTGGAAGGAAAAACCCTCATGTAATCACCCTTAAAGGTAGAGTGTCAAAGATGATCTGCTTGGTTGTCCTTTTAAAATTTTGCACAGATACATATTTATGAATTATTAAAATTCTCGTGATTCAGAAAATATTGACAGGAAAATATCAAATTAAAACGCTGATTTTGCGTCTTCGTCTTTTTTTGATTTCAGACAGCGAGTGTGAGTGCAAGTTCTCCAACTTTTTTTACTTTTACTTTTTCAATCCCCAAACCAAAAAAATCACTAAAACTGTAAGGCAACAAACTCAGGTTGATATTCTGGTAAGAATACCAAACATTTTTCAGCCGGAGTACAAAAATGTCTGAAATAAGTATTAGGATTAGGTTTTTTTATATTTTATTTTTTTTTTTATCGTGCAGTAACATTGATTTTCAGTTGCATCACTTGCATTTGTATACATATGTATGGACATTGCCTGTCAAAGCGTATTTGTGAAGGCACGCCTCAAGAGATAACTTTTTTTCTTTATTTATGTTATGAGTAAATACTTGTTATTTATAATGGATTGCAATAATTAATTCTTTTTTTTTTTTCTTCAAACAATGTAAATCACTTTCACAGTGCAACGTCATGAGAATCGGAATGAAACCATACAATAAATACATATTGTGGTTAGAGCTGATATAAATCATCACGAACAGCGGCTTTTTAGTTGGAGTTGGAACAGCCAGCACAGGCTGAATAATAAATATTTCAGTTAAAAATTGCACAGGCACTTGGTAATCACAGCGGAAATAATTAAATAATATTGACATAAGTGTTAAGCAAACAAATTCTATTCATTACAATTCTATGCATTGCAATGTCCCAGGAAAACCTGTATGAAAACGTCTACTATTCAAGAAAACACTCAAATATGGAGCAACAGTAAGTTAACCAGAAAAAGGGGTTCGTTGTCGTTAAGATTAGTTTATTTTTGCACGGATTCACTCAATTTCAGACACAAACCCGAACTTTTACAAACCACCCAAAAACAGGCCGATGAAATCGTTGAAATAATGTACGATAACGTTAACAAAATCATAGATCGTGGAGAAAAACTAGATGTTTTAAATATAGCGGCCACAGAGCTGGTAAATCAGGCTTCGGTATTTAAAGAATGTGCGGAGGATGTGAAACGTAAACATTGGTTGGCCCACATGAAGTCTAAGATTATTATCGGCATTATATTGGCCATTATTCTTATAATTGTGATAGGTAAGTGTGGAATGATGGTTGGTTAACTTTTTAAAGTTACTTATTTATTTTCCACTAATTGTATTTACAGCAACCCTGGTGTCGGCGTTTAAATAGGAAAGATGTATGAAACAAATCCGGCTGAAGTTCACAATGCGTCATATTTTGTATATCACAACTTAGTTATTTTTACACCAACGGGAGTGTTCTGTGTTATTTGAAAATCCGAATATACCCATACAATAAATACATATTGTGGTTAGAACTGATATGAATAATCATCAACATCGACTTTTAGTGGGAACAGTTAGTATAAGCGGATTCATAAGTATTTCAGTTGCAAATTGAACATGCACTTGTAATCACAACGGAAAAAGAGTTAAGTAAAAAATCCGAATCACTACAATTAAAATGTCTCAGGAAAATCTGTATGAAAACGTCTACGTATCAAGACAACACTCAAATATGCAGCAACAGTAAGTTAAGCCAAAAAGGGCGCTGTCGTCGTTACATTTCCACACGTGTTTAGATTATTTTTGCACGGATTCGCTCAATTTCAGACACAAACCTGAACTTTTACAAAACACACAGAAACAGGCTGATGAAATCGTTGAAATAATGTACGAAAATGTCAATAAAGTCATGGAACGTCAAGAAAAACTAGACGATTTAAATATAGCGGCCACAGAACTGGTAAATCAATCGTCGGTATTTCAAACACACGGGGTGGCACTGAAACGTAAACATTGGTGGGCTCACAAGAAGTCTAAGATTATTATTGGAACTATATTGGCCATTATTCTCATATTTGTAATATGTATGTAAGGAATGAGGGGTAGTTAAGTTTTACAGTTATTTATGTATTTTCCTTTGATTATATTCACAGCAACCCTGGTGTCGTCGTTTGTATAGAACACATGTATGATAAATTCTTTCAGAAGGTGACAATGCGTCATACTTTTGTGTCTCTCACTGCTTAGTTATTTTTACCCAAACGGTAAAGTTCAATGGTATTTGGTGTCGCGTAGGAACCTGCAGAATATCTGGCTGGAATATTTTTAGATATTAATTATAATTACAACTTTTAAAGATATAACTCTGCACAAAAATAGAAGAAAATTGTAATCAATAATCACTATGCTATTCTGATGTACTAAAAATAAATGTAACATTCTTTAAAAAAAAAATGCATAACTTGTCATAAATCGAAAAATTGAGTTTAATGACCTTATTTTGTAAATAAATTGGAAATTTCGTATCTCGTCTACACAAAAAGTAATTTAACGCCCCTGTTCTGTCTTTCGAGTGAAAGTGAAAATCTTTCCCGCCATAGGAAATTTTGGAGAGTGTGTTTCACTAGAAAATACGCGGCGAAAGTAAAATGAAAATCCTTTTTTTATATTGAATGATAAGTTAATCGAGTAAAAAGAAGTTGAGACACAAAGTTTGAAATGTTTTCTGTCTATTTGGATACTTCAACATTTATTTTAAAGCCATTTACTTAACAAATAATTGATTTAACAAAAAAATTTATCATTTCAACCCCTATTTGTCACAGGTAACATTCACTTTGGTGAAATGGAATGAAAAAGAAAGCTGAAACAGGGCTGTACGTTTTTTTTTTAAATTTTGTATATCGTAATTGTTGTCAGTGAGTATACAAATTATATCGTACACGGCTCACAGATCTCAAAATTGGAGATTCGTAAGTCCCTTGCCGATTTTTTTTGCAAACGACTAAGCCGTAGAAACGAGTGTGGTATCAAATTAATGCTAGCCCTAAGCACTTCTATTAACCCACCGAAAATTTTATTCACAAGATTTATTGTGTATCCTGTTGTGTTCTCTCAAATGGTATTTTTTGTATTTTACTAATACTAACACTAATATATTAAAACTTATACTTATACCTTTACTTATACAAACTAGTGTGGTATCAAATAAATACCAGACTTTAGGACTATTATTATCCCACTGAGAGTTGTATGATCGTATCTTATATTCATAGGATTTACTGTGTATCCGCTGGGGCACTCTCCAAATGTATTTTTTGACCATTAATCGGTAATGAATAATGTTACAGACATAGCGGACCTTAATCCGAATAAGACGCTGTTTCCATTTTTTAAATTGAACAAATAGTTAGGGAGAAATTGGGTCCAGAAAATGGTTTTCTCAAAATTAGAGATTTGAAAGCCCCTTGAAACTATTTGACGAATTTTTCAGTAAAGGACTAAGGCATCGAGAGTGGTATCAAATTAAAGCTGGATCTAAGGACTACTATTAACCCACCGAAAATGTTATGCTACGATCATTTTCACAAGATTTATTGGGTATCCTATTGTGTTCTCTCAAATGGTATTTTTTGACCATTAATCGGTAATGAATAATGTTATATGAATAATATTTGGTTATAATTAAATCATTTTGAAGGCAGAATACATCCAAGTGCAAAAGATTTGGAAACTCGAAAAAATATTTTTGACCAAAAAAAAAAAGAAAGGGGTTAACCCATCAAAATTTTTGATTTTTTTAAAAAAATAGATTTCGTTGAAATTTTACTGACGCATAGCGGACCTTAATCTGAATCAGACGCTGTTTCCATTTTTTAAATTGAACAAATAGTTAGGGAGAAATTGGGTCCAGAAAATGGTTTTCTCAAAATTAGAGATTTGAAAGCCCCTTGAAACTATTTGACGAATTTTTCAGTAAAGGACTAAGGCATCGAAACGAGAGTGGTATCAAATTAAAGCTGGATCTAAGGACTACTATTAACCCACCGAAAATGTTATGCTACGATCATTTTCACAATATTTATTGGGTATCCTATTGTGTTCTCTCAAATGGTATTTTTTGACCATTGTTAACCCATCAACATTTTTGATTTTTTTAAAAAAAATAGATTTCGTTGAAATTTTACTGACGCATAGCGGACCTTAATCTGAATCAGACGCTGTTTCCATTTTTTAAATTGAACAAATAGTTAGGGAGAAATTGGGTCCAGAAAATGGTTTTCTCAAAATTAGAGATTTGAAAGCCCCTTGAAACTATTTGACGAATTTTTCAGTAAAGGACTAAGGCATCGAAACGAGAGTGGTATCAAATTAAAGCTGGATCTAAGGACTACTATTAACCCACCGACAATTTTGTGCTACGATCATTTTCACAAGATTTATTGTGTATCCTATTGTGTTCTCTCAAATGGTATTTTTTGACCATTAATCGGTAATGAATAATGTTATATGAATAATATTTGGTTATAATTAAATCATTTTGAAGGCAGAATTCATCCAAGTGCAAAAGATTTGGAAATTCGAAAAAATATTTTTGACCAAAAAAAAAAGAAAGGGGTTAACCCATCAAAATTTTTGATTTTTTTAAAAAAATAGATTTCGTTGAAATTTTACTGACGCATAGCGGACCTTAATCTGAATCAGACGCTGTTTCCATTTTTTAAATTGAACAAATAGTTAGGGAGAAATTGGGTTCAGAAAATGGTTTTCTCAAAATTAGAGATTCGAAACCCCATTGAAACTGTTTGTCGAATTTTTCAGTAAAGGACTAAGGCATCGAAACGAGAGTGGTATCAAATTAAAGCTAGATCTAAGGACTACTATTAACCCACCGACAATTTTGTGCTACGATCATTTTCACAAGATTTATTGTGTATCCTATTGTGTTCTCTCAAATGGTATTTTTTGACCATTAATCGGTAATGAATAATGTTATATGAATAATATTTGGTTATAATTAAATCATTTTGAAGGCAGAATACATCCAAGTGCAAAAGATTTGGAAATTCGAAAAAATATTTTTGACCAAAAAAAAAAAGAAAGGGGTTAACCCATCAAAATTTTTGATTTTTTTAAAAAAATAGATTTCGTTGAAATTTTACTGACGCATAGCGGACCTTAATCTGAATCAGACGCTGTTTCCATTTTTTAAATTGAACAAATAGTTAGGGAGAAATTGGGTCCAGAAAATGGTTTTCTCAAAATTAGAGATTTGAAAGCCCCTTGAAACTATTTGACGAATTTTTCAGTAAAGGACTAAGGCATCGAAACGAGAGTGGTATCAAATTAAAGCTGGATCTAAGGACTACTATTAACCCACCGAAAATGTTATGCTACGATCATTTTCACAAGATTTATTGGGTATCCTATTGTGTTCTCTCAAATGGTATTTTTTGACCATTAATCGGTAATGAATAATGTTATATGAATAATATTTGGTTATAATTAAATCATTTTGAAGGCAGAATACATCCAAGTGCAAAAGATTTGGAAATTCGAAAAAATATTTTTGACCAAAAAAAAAAAGAAAGGGGTTAACCCATCAAAATTTTTGATTTTTTTAAAAAAATAGATTTCGTTGAAATTTTACTGACGCATAGCGGACCTTAATCTGAATCAGACGCTGTTTCCATTTTTTAAATTGAACAAATAGTTAGGGAGAAATTGGGTCCAGAAAATGGTTTTCTCAAAATTAGAGATTTGAAAGCCCCTTGAAACTATTTGACGAATTTTTCAGTAAAGGACTAAGGCATCGAAACGAGAGTGGTATCAAATTAAAGCTGGATCTAAGGACTACTATTAACCCACCGAAAATGTTATGCTACGATCATTTTCACAATATTTATTGGGTATCCTATTGTGTTCTCTCAAATGGTATTTTTTGACCATTGTTAACCCATCAACATTTTTGATTTTTTTAAAAAAAATAGATTTCGTTGAAATTTTACTGACGCATAGCGGACCTTAATCTGAATCAGACGCTGTTTCCATTTTTTAAATTGAACAAATAGTTAGGGAGAAATTGGGTCCAGAAAATGGTTTTCTCAAAATTAGAGATTTGAAAGCCCCTTGAAACTATTTGACGAATTTTTCAGTAAAGGACTAAGGCATCGAAACGAGAGTGGTATCAAATTAAAGCTGGATCTAAGGACTACTATTAACCCACCGACAATTTTGTGCTACGATCATTTTCACAAGATTTATTGTGTATCCTATTGTGTTCTCTCAAATGGTATTTTTTGACCATTAATCGGTAATGAATAATGTTATATGAATAATATTTGGTTATAATTAAATCATTTTGAAGGCAGAATACATCCAAGTGCAAAAGATTTGGAAATTCGAAAAAATATTTTTGACCAAAAAAAAAAAGAAAGGGGTTAACCCATCAAAATTTTTGATTTTTTTAAAAAAATAGATTTCGTTGAAATTTTACTGACGCATAGCGGACCTTAATCTGAATCAGACGCTGTTTCCATTTTTTAAATTGAACAAATAGTTAGGGAGAAATTGGGTCCAGAAAATGGTTTTCTCAAAATTAGAGATTTGAAAGCCCCTTGAAACTATTTGACGAATTTTTCAGTAAAGGACTAAGGCATCGAAACGAGAGTGGTATCAAATTAAAGCTGGATCTAAGGACTACTATTAACCCACCGAAAATGTTATGCTACGATCATTTTCACAAGATTTATTGGGTATCCTATTGTGTTCTCTCAAATGGTATTTTTTGACCATTAATCGGTAATGAATAATGTTATATGAATAATATTTGGTTATAATTAAATCATTTTGAAGGCAGAATACATCCAAGTGCAAAAGATTTGGAAACTCGAAAAAATATTTTTGACCAAAAAAAAAAAGAAAGGGTTTAACCCCCATCAAAATTTTTGATTTTTTTAAAAAAATAGATTTCGTTGAAATTTTACTGACGCATAGCGGACCTTAATCTGAATCAGACGCTGTTTCCATTTTTTAAGTTGAACAAATAGTTAGGGAGAAATTGGGTCCAGAAAATGGTTTTCTCAAAATTAGAGATTCGAAACCCCATTGAAACTGTTTGTCGAATTTTTTAGCAAAGGACTAAGACATGGAGTGTGGTATCAAATTAAAGCTAGCCCTAAGGACTACTATTAACCCTCCGAGAGTTTTATGCTGCATTCATTTTCACAAGATTTATTGTGTATGCTATGGTGCTCTCTCAAATGGTACTACCATTAATCTGTAATGATTAAATTTGTATAAACTGTCAATGGCTATAATTTCATAATTTTGATAGCAGAATACATCCAAGAGAGAAGTATTTGGAAATTCAAAAAAATATTTTTGACCAAATGAAAACAAGAGGTTAACCCATCAACATCGATTTTTTTGAAAAAATTAATTTCCTTTAAATTACTCAGGCATAGCGGACCTTAATCTGAATAAGGCACCGTTTCCATTTTTTATATTGAACAAATAGTTTGAGAGAAATTGGCATTAGAAAATGATTTTTTCTCAATTTTTCAACTAATACTACTACTAATACCAATACAACTACTAATACTACTACACTAATACTAATATTAACATTGATACTAATACTATACAAGTTTTTGGCCATTAATCTGTAATAATGACTAATATTATATATATATAATTATTTCGTTTCGAAGGCAGAAAAGTCAATGAATCAAAATTTTCGATTTTTTTTAAAAAATAGATTTCGCTGAAATTTTGCTCACTGACAGCAAACCTTTATCTGAACAAGACTAAATATTTGAGTTGTTTTTTGATTTATTTCAATTCGTTTCTTTTTTAAAAAGTGTGTACGCAGCTTAGAGTGTAAAAGGAAACCATCGAATTATGTTTATAACTACATTATTTTTGTAAAATGTATACGACGTTTTTATTGAATAATACGAAAGAAGGCATCATATAAAAGTTAGTAAACAATAGTTTGTAAAAATTGTGTTGCAATTGTATATAAATCGATGTGATATGTTGGTTAGCTTAAGAACTACATTTTCAAGATTTTCTACAAAAAAGAAGAAAATGACCTGAAAAATGGACGGAATGTTTAAAAAATATTTATAAAAAGTCTTAAAAATGCGATTAATATTGCAAGTGGATTTAAAATGTAATTTAAGGCACTTCAAACTAGTCAAAAATTACAGAAACGGTGACAAAAAAAATCTTTCTAAACTTATGGATAGAATAAAAATTGTGTTGAAAACGAAATGAAGTCTTCCACTATCAAGCATAACTGATCTCGTGTTCGTAGGCACGGCCACGCCAGTCCTCATTGTCGGGCAATGCATGATGACGTAATCCACAGAGACGTGGGCCAAAGCGTAACATTATGATAATGACACCGACAATGAAAAGGGCCAATGCTGCCACGGCTGGATACAATGCTATAAATGCCATGTTTTAGAGTTTTTAAATTGGATAATATTTAAATGCTTTTGTTTATGGAATGACTTCGTATTTAAATGTCGCTTTCACGCTTTGTTTGTAATTCTACGTATTCCTCGCGATGTCTTTGCTGATGTAGTCCACGACCTTCGGAGCGTGGCGGCCGACTTTGATGGTGATGTTGTAGATGCTGATGTATGGGCACTTCTTCGCCTTGAGCTTCGATATCTTCAGGGAATAGACGTGGTGCAGGCTAAAAACAGAACATATCAAATTATTCATGTTGGTTGTCGATTTTGAATTTTCTGAATATAATGAAGTATTATAGGTTTTTTAGACAAATCTATGTATGCTTGAAGAATTTAATGTGTCACTATTCGAAAAAGAAAAACAAGAACGATTTCTAGATAAGTTAAATTTAAAATTGGATTATTTGTATATAATTATCCCCGCCATTGATTGCTATCACTTTTGTTACCATTTCCTTTGGAGTGGGTACATTTTTTATTGTGTTTTTCACTAAAGATTCTTATGTGAAGACTCATATTTGAATTAATGGAACGGTTTGTACTGTAGCGATTAGTATGTCAATGCTATTCAAATAACATTACGTTGTAACCGATTTATGAACGACATTCACGAACGACATGTTTAAAAGCGACTTTTTTGTTTAGGAGAATTTGATTTAACGCGATGCACAAAATTACTGTATTCCGATTTTAAATCATTTGATTTGATTTAACGCGTTCAATTTTATTTAAAGCACATACTTATGTTTTCGCCGGATTTCAATAACAATTTGTCTGCAATGACGAGCTTTATATTCTAATTAAAATTAAAAGCGAAATAGCAGCTGCTGAAATAATTTAGGATGGTGGCTACATTCAATTATAAACTGCGGATGAAACATGCCTTAGCTGGTTTTAAAGTAACCAAAGAGAGTGCGGCCATTTTACTTTTTCATAATCTTTAGGCAATTAGGTTTTAAAACCTTTACTTGCAAATCGAGCTCTAAAAGCATTGGACAGCAGGACATAAAAGCCCTGAATAGCAACTGAGCTCTTTACCAAATGGTTTTATAAATATTTTAATATTTTGTGATGAAAACCTAGCTTACAGTTTATTATAGGCAATGTATTTAGCAACGTGAACATGAAATATACTTTTTATTCCTCTTATTTTAGCTAATATTTTATACCCTCATTTTATATGGTTTTCGAGGAATCTATCTATCGCATAAAAACTGAATTAGGTGTATTTCCTGTCCTTCAGACAGGAACCATTAGCAAACAACTAAGAAGCATTTTATATAATAATGATATATGAATGTACAGGGTTCTCCAACAAGAGGTGTTATTTTGAATCACCCGGTATTTCGGAAGCTGCCACTTTTGATGCGTTTATTCTTTGACATTTGACTTGTAGCCCAGAGTCGATTCAAGACCTCAAACATAGAATTCGAGAGGCTATAGAGTACATAGGTCAGCCACTTTGCGATTTGGTTATGGAAAATTTCATGAAGAGGATATGGTCCTGTAAGCGTGGTCGTGGAGTCCCTTTAGCTGATTTTGTTTTTCATTATTAACGGCAGACCTTCCTCTTTATTATGAAATAAACATCCGATCATTTATCTCAAAAAATTACATTTTTCTTTGAATACCAAAATAACACCTCTTGTTGGAAAACCCTGTATATCAGGTCCATTTGTCATAAAAACTTATTAGTCTTTCCAACTCTTTGAAATGTTGCCTCATACTTTTCCAGACTTTTTTACTTTCCATCGGAGCACATTTTTCTAAGAAAATATCGTCTCTGGAGCTTCTTTAAATGAAACATTATTACAGAATTACATTTCTATAATTCACCTGTCGACGGCACTGTTTTATGGATAATAACTTGGGATTACAAAAGAAAACCACTGACCTGCAACTTTTGAAAATACGATGCGTCTTTCAGTTCCGTAAAATCCAATGGTGGTTGCTTATGTGGCGTAGCTGTCCAAAGTGATACCAGCCAACGATTGCCCGTATGTCTATCTTGCCAATATTTCTTATGTTTAGAGCAGCAACCAAAAATAATATTCAATATTATAATGGAACCAAGTACGACAGTACAGACTGCGATTGTCACATAAAATGGTGAGAAATTTCCATAAATATGACCTGTAAAATAGGGATTGTTTTTGTATGCTGTACGTTCGTCGAGTGTTGACATAGTCCGCCGCGAAGACTGAGAGACTGAAGAAACCCAAAGCGAGAGAGTCGAGAGAGAGAAAGCGACTTTCTTTAAGCGAGCGATAGACAACACAACAGGAGTGATTCAAACTTGTTGTAAACTCATGTACTGCTTCAACATGAACGTTACATGAATGTATTGGTGCATTTGCGTTTGGAATGTGACAGCTTCGTATTAAAAATTAATCAGAAGATACTCAATCGATGGATAAATTTTCTCGGGATGTCGTTTCTGAAATACAGCAAAGTAAAGAAGATATTAATTCCAATTGGGAGTTGATGAACTAAAGCAGGTGTTTCAAATCAACGAACAACCACCAACCACCTTTACAGTTTTAATTAATGAATGAACACTCCCATCATCATTTGTAAGCGTAGCTATTTAGGGTGTGGCGTGCTTTGTTTTAAATGCATCACAACTTAAGATCACTGCGATGTTACGCTTGTGTTGTATTTACCATTGATTTTACAAAACGTTTTCTCGTCTTTTTGTTATTGTTCAATATGTTTTACATTTGTTTTCAATTTATTTTGAAAATTTACTGAATTTTTCAACACAACAAAGATTACGATAGAACGCAGAGCAAAGAGAACCATGAATGAAATGACTGAATCCTAGCTTCAAGACGAGTAAAAGTACAGTGTTGTATTTTCTGTGTTCGAACAACTCTGTTTTTGTATCATATGTATATTCACACCTAACGATATGTCATTCGATATGTTCATATAAACGTTCGAAATTTAGTATCGGAAACTTTTTAAACACCAATTAATAACAGTTTTCTATTGTGAATAGTAGAATGACAAAATAGTATATATGTATGTTGAATACGTTTTCTTTAGCCGTTTTATTGTTTTTATTAATTCTTTATTAATTAAGAATATTATACGTATAATAATTTAAATATATGAATAGAAAAAGGCACACCGCCTTTAAAAGCTGTATATTTCTACCGCTGGACAATGCAGTATTTTAAAATACTCCCATTAATTGATAAATTGCGACCTTAAAACAACAAGTTTCTGACTGTCAATTTTTGGTATATCGACCTATATATCATATCGTATCGTACTATAATTGGTAAGATCTTTCCGTCAGTGCTAAAACTGAAACTTTTTGAATTAATGTTAAGTTTTTCAAAACTCACCTTGGTGGAGTTGAAACCTTGTTGTTCTGAGGTCGCGAAATTTAAACATGGCTTCGAATGTTTTCTCGGATGTTCAGACATAAATGAAGTTACTGTACAATCAACAGAATTTACAAAATGGAAAATAACTTTTAAAATATCTAGGTTTTGAAGTTCTTACCTGTTAACAAGGACGCAACTATGCTTTATTAAAAATAACAAAACTTATGACCTATTTTATTAGAAAACTATTTTTAGTGATATAAAATAAATAAACAATTTTCACATTAAATTATTTTTACTTTATTTTATTGGCGAACACATAAAAATCATATGATAAGCATACATGATATGTTGTTTGCCTCTTTGCTGGAAACCGGAATATTGTAAACTTATTGAATACATACCAACTGCAGAAAAAAAATTTAATTTTAAGTATATTAAAATTACATTAATGCTTCAAAATCCACATAAAACGACATTTACAAAATCGACTTTTATGATCAGATTATATGGATATCCAGTTTGTGAAAGAAATTATGTGGTGGTTCGTGTATCTTTGGGTAATGACCAGCAAGGATAAATGTAGGCTATTATGACTTTTGTTTTTTTTTCACATATAAAAAGGCAGTCCCACTAGCTTAAGATTGACGAAAACTAGTACTTTTTTAATTACACAACTCAAAAGGCTTGGAATCTAAAATTTTTATAAATTGTAAATTTTATTCGATACTTTCTTGTGGCGTTATTGATATATTTAACATAGACTGATGCCCACGTGAGCCCACGTATAAGCCGATCCTAGCAAACATTCCATCTATTTGATTATACATTGTACATAATATTGTCAAATTGAATTGGGCAGGGTCGATTTGAGAATATCACGCCACAAAGACACCTATTTTTGGGTTTGTCTTTTCTAAACTGAAATGTTGCCTTCGATTTTGATCCTTACTTACATCTTTCCCTTAACATTCCATGAGGGAACCGACGGGGAACTTCTTTCGAATCAGTAAACTGTGCACCATATAATTTGTATACCCACTGACCGGGACCCACGGTGTGCCATGTAACACTGCAAATCAAATAATGCAGTTTCTGTAACTAAAGTTCCCTAGACGAGTGATATGAAAAAGGAGACATTGATTTGTCTCACAGATTTCCAGATTTGAACTCACCACATTTCTTTTTGTAGGGATCGACCTATACCAGTCGAGATGCTTGAAAAGAGATGGAAAAACACGTCACATCTTGTTGTTTTAATGTTGTTGTTTTTTTTTAAAAATAATCCAGTTTTTCAGATCCTAATCAATAGAATTACATGGCGCTGGAAAACGCTTATTTCATATCTGTCTTTTTTAAATAAGATTGAAAAGAATTGGTAAATTTATATTGAGAATACTTTTTTATTACTTTTATATTTTAATACAATATTTTTTCAATCTCTAAATCGGGATTTATTTTTGTAAGATTGTGTTCATCTTGTGTGTTTCAAGTTTTTCTTTAGGATAGGCTCTTAATAAAAAAAAATAGTTAAGGTTTTTTAATAACCAAATAAATAAAATGAAATAATTTGTTAAGACTTTCTTCTCATAAATTTCATAAAAAATAAGCTCAGGAAAAATTAAATGAATAAGTAAGTCTGTGTTGGAATAAATGGGTAGGGATGTTGTGGGGAGGCGGATAGGGTTAAACAGAATAACAAAAGTATAGCAGTAGTATATAAAAAAATATAACTGAAACTAGGAGCTAACAACTGACTTGTACCTGTATAGTAATTTCTTGATTGGACGCGAAAATTGCCAGCATTTTCCAAACAGAGAATTTGTGCGAGAACAAATGAGGTCTGTGTGTGTCATCTTTAATAGGTTTAGATGTCGCACAGATCAAGTATGGGTTTCCTTGGTGGTAAATATGAATATGTGTATTTTGTGTAGTGGGGTGTGTTTAAACTCTTGATATATGTTGTAAAAGATTACAAGGCCAAAATGCTTCAATGCGTTCCTTGAGCAATTGAAATGGATACGAGATCCAGGTAAGTACTGTTTGTGCCAATAGACCCATTGGTTCTGGATACTGGTGTGTTAGTAGAGCCAATAATGCGGTAAACGAGCATAGGCCCGCTGTAAATAGTATGAAGAAGGGTAGTTCTTTTTTTGGATAGACAGAAACTTCATGGAATGCCGGCAACAATTCGCGATCAGCACACTCTGTACACGTTGGATATGGATAGAAAAGGTGGCCACGTTCCAAAGGATATGGCAACATGCGGAATGTTCCCTCCCAAGTGCAATGGAGTAGGTTTAGAGCGCCTTCGATATTCTTCCAATGTTTCAAATGGAAAAAGGCATATGCCAGTGCTTCGGAATCGCCGCGTTTCAAAATGTGTTCTGGCGGCAGGATTAAGGGCTTAGTTTCTAGCAAATACTTCGGTACGTGAGGGTTAAATTCCACGGCTCGATGTATGGCCTCCACAGCACACATCTCGGCGGGACTAAGGCCCCGCTTCGATGCTATATCTGGGGAAAACTTATCAGCCACTGCTCTGGCTTTTAGCAGAGCCGCTGTATAACATATTGTAGCCGATTTGGGCAGAGAGATGTCATCGTATTTGGCTAAGACTGCTTGGCAATCAGCATACGCTTGCATCTCCAATAAAGTTTCAATGAGATTCTCATGGATGTTCAATACATTCATAATCGAGGGAATTTCTTTCGTTAAATCGCGAAACATTTTTGCCGCCTCCTTTAACTTGCCAAGCTTACGAGCACACATGGCCAAGCGACGACGTATATAAATGAGAACATTCGTGTCACGACGATGTATACCTTCCGCCACTGGACCCTGATGTTGGGTTGCTTGTGATTTACGATAGTTTTGTTCAGCCACTTTCAAGGCAGTACGCAAAATACGTTCCGCTTCAACAATGGTTGTCGCCTCCTCTTCAGCCAGTAATATATAGGCAGGAGCACATTCTGGATTAATTTCTATAGCATTGTGTGCAGATTTGATACGTTGTACTGGATTACGTTCACGCCACGCCGTTTGCATAATTTCGTATTCATCCTTGCGTGCATCACCCTCACATGTGAAAATAGTCTGATGATCTTGAGCCGATAGATTCATGTCGTAGTAGGTTAGTGGCTCCTTGCTGGTTGCCCAAAAAAAACGTTGATATTCAGCACCGCGAAATAGATTTAGAGGATTACGCCATACTTTACATTCAGGCATTTGTTGCCCACTGGTGGAGGTACCACCTCCCGTGCCAGCATTTCCACCACCGCTGCCACTGTTACCACTGTTATTAGAACCGTTACTACTTGACACACTTCCGTTGCCGTTTGGTTCCACACTGGATTCACTTCCGTTAATCCAGGGACTGATGTGGTTAATCGATACTTGCTCTGCAAGAAAAATATAAATTGCTAATATTACTCACAAATACAAAGTTTAGTTGTAAGAACCTGTGAAAAACATTTGAGAGCCACATATGTATAATACATACTGCAAGATAGTGATTGTGTTCGACCTTCCGGATGAAATGGTCCGGTGATAGAACTAATTGGAAGCCATCTGCAGTCGATTTCAGATTGGAAACGAATATTTCTATTAGTATTTCGAATAACTTTCGGCACAGATTATTTTATATAAATATACTGATTAGAATAAGTTCCTTCCGGATGAAATGTTCCTTCTGGGATCTACATTAAGTTTGGTGTTACATTGGAATCAATCTCGTTTGATAAACCATTTTTTTAAAGTAATTAAATTCATTTATCTAGTGCCATCTTTCTCTGAAAAAATTATTTCAAACTCTGATGAACAACGATACTAAACGAAACTTCCAAGTTCTTGGAGAGACGACCAAGTAAAATTCAGTTCAACGAAAAATAAGCAAGCCAGAAATATCGTATCGCATTCACGACGCATTGCTTGATTTTCTCACCATCTGGGATTGATCCAGCACTATTAGACCATGGATCACATCTGCGAAGCATTGAAACAAACGGCAAAAGATTTAACCGACTTAGAGAATTTTATTTTTGTCTCCACGAAGTAACACTTAAAATGTCTGGTGGTCCCACTAAGATTTTAATATAAACATGGATTAATAATGTGACAGTTGCACATACTGACACAATTATTATTAGAAACACGCGTAAGTATGGGAGGAGGGGGTAGTTTTTCGGATTCCATTTCTCACTTTCACATTCGGTACAGGATTCCACAATATTGTTAATATGGGTTATCTTCCTAGTATGGGGTACATTAGATGGAGGTCCAAATTAATTTTCCATTGAGTATATCTCAATATCTGACTTTGACAGACCCATACAAACATATGCAAAGGCACACAAAATACGGAAAGGAAATACATCAATGAATTCGTTCGTTTTCAATCCAATAACCAATAAACTCACCTATAAATGATGTACCGTATTTGCGAAAATACCACCACTCAAATATTAATATCAACCCCGAAATAAGGCTTGAAGTCCCCGTCAAAGCCACATAGAATTTCGGCGTCAAAGTGCTCAGGAAGAACATAGAAGAGTCCCACATGACGCCACCGATATAGGTTCCTGATGGAATTCGTCAATATTTGCCAATTTAGCTTTTTGTCTTCAACGTGCCTGAATACTGAATCAATTAAATTTCTTCCAGAAATAATCTGGACACTTTGTTCTTAGAAGATATCGGTATCCTTTTCAAGGATGATTCTTCTTCGTAGTTTTTTTAGTTTATCTCTCTATTCTTTCTGTATATCTTTTTCTCAATTGTTCATAAATTGTTTTCAATTGTTTTGATAGATTATCACTCTTCGTATCACTTTTAAGTGTGTCCCAATTTAATTCGGCAATTGTTGTTTGGCCAAAAATAAAAATAATTATTTTGCGAGGAAATTATTTTATTTTATTTTCTCCACAGTTGGTACGGTAGTTGCCAGATGTTAGTTTTAGTGATTGTCATACGTTCTGTGCTGCAGTCAAATGTGAAATTTATGGTATATTGCCACTGACAAAAAAACATTTTTTTCGTATGTAAATGTGTTCAAATGTGCTCAAAAATTCACATGTCAATTTGTACAGATTTCAATACCAAATAAGAAAAAAACAAGTCTGTTTTTATATGTGAAGTGGCACATCCTGATTCCGCTATTAAAATCCTCAAATTCGTGATTTCGTCTGCAAATGTATGTAAAGTTAAATCTAGGTTTTGTGTGAAGAAAAACAAAAAAAAATACCAGTTGCCACCAGTGTTACTCAGACATAGCAAAAAGGCTTTTGTTTAATTTCTGTTTTGCACAAAAATGTCTCAAGATTATATAAATCCTTGTTCGCACTGCACATTGAATTATACTCCTTTCAGGTTTCGTCTATAAATCCATTATAATTTAAATGAAAGTAGAAGGAAGGCGAAATCTGGAATTAGATCTTATCTGCCTTTCGATAAGATCTAATTCCAGATTTCGTCAGTAGAAATAATGAAAAAGTTGTTGACTATAGCACTATTTGTCAATGGTCAATGGAGCAATTTTGTTTGGTATTGGGACGGAAACAGCGGTGACGTGAGCGCATTGTAATGGCCGTGGCACCTTCTTATAGATACCACAGTGTCTTAATGTGGGATCAATTGTAGTAGTTATAGATGAGAAAAGAGATTAGAATAGGTAACTTAATAAAACAATCTGGACCTTAGAGCAGAGTGAAGGGATTGTGTCAGTAGATAGACCGTGTTCAGGCTTATGGTGGGATTAGACCAGCTGTTGGATTGCTAGTTTCTACAAATGTGACATTAACCCATTTAGGTCGATGTTATCAAGCAGTAAACATCGTGCAATACAATCCACAATCCAAAAAATATTTTCTTCTGCTTTTGCCATTACCTATTTTAAAAGTATTTTTATAATGACCTTTAAGCGTGATGGTTAGAGTTTTTTTTTCCCGCACTTTTTCGTTTCCCGGGAAAGCGGGAAACTTTTTTAAATTTCCCGGGATCCCGGGATCCCGCTCCATAGAAATAATAAAAATTAAATTGGCTTGGCATTAATAAAACAATTTATTAAAAATCTTAAAAAACTTACTTTTAAGGTGTATTTTAGAAATACATAAATATATTAATTTATATTGAGTATAAAAACAGGAACTTTGATTTTTAACTTTTAGTTTTTAAAATGCATTAAGGTTTTTTTCTATCACGAAAAAGGAATACTCTCGGTATATGATACCAAAAAGATAAACATATGTATAAGTAAACATAAACAAAAACATTAACATAACAATTCAGTCAATTAAAACAAACATAAAATAATATTAAAAAAATATGTAATACTAATATATTCGAGATATTAGATCGAAAACAAAAACATTAAGTTCTTAAAAAAAAAAAAATATTTAAAAAACCAAATTATTTTTTTTGGTTTAGGAAATAATTTTTTAAAACACTTAAAGCGTTTATAGACTCGTCAGAAAGCCTATTTCTAATTTTATTTACAAATTGCCCTGTTACCGAAAACACCCGTTCACTTTCTACCGAAGTAGGACGAACAGTTAGAAGTGCATTAAACAAAAATTCAACATTTTGGGTCTTTTGACCACTTCCTTCCAAAAATTTTAGTTCTTTCTTTATGGAACATTTTGAAGTATTTTTAGAGTAAGATTCAGTACATAAATTTACGTTATTAATTGCTGCATTTAAAACTTCTTCAAATGTTTTCTTTTTAACAGCACCACATTCTTCATCATCATCATTACTTTCAATTCTTTCAATTTCTTCAATATCATTAGGTTTGGAAAAAAGACGATTAAAAAGATTTTCAGCATATGCAATTACTGAGTACTTAGAAGCATAGGAAAACAAACAAACTTCATGATTATTGTTGAAGAAATCAGGCTCTTTTAAATATTTAACCAAAGTGTACAATTTTTTGTCTCTGCAGTAAACATTTTTTCGCCTAGAACAGAAGGAATCGATTGAATTTCTAGACATAAAGTGTTAACTATGGCATCAGCAGTTAATATGTTTGAGTCACGGCTGCTCAACCTTTCAACAGCGATCTGTATGGGTTTCAAAACTTGAAGCATATTGTTTAATGTCACTATATTTATTTATTTATTTATTATTATTATTAATCAACCAACGCCCTTACGGACAACATGTTGATAGATATTGTAACAAAATTAAGACAAATTAATTTATATGTTTAACAATTCAAAAACCCTCAATCATATATATATACGTTTTTAAACGTATAGTTCCCAATTTTTGTTTTTTTCATTTCCCGGGATCCCGCATAAAAAATCCCGGGAAAGCGGGAAATCTCAACAGCGAGAAATCCCGGGAATTCCCGGGAAAAAACCCTAGTGATGGTATATCACTTGGTTGTGACATCATGCCGGTATCGTTTATGGCTTCAAGTTTTTTTTTAATTAAAAAATATACGGAACAAGATTTTATGCCTATGACTGCCTCGGCTGGTTTCGCAGTAGCACATCCTGTTAATTCAATTTTCCAAGACGATTACCGAACTTGGTGCGATTGTTGCTTGGCCTGTCCGGCTTAATTCCAAAAGTGGTTCAAGATGAAGATATTCAGCCCGATTATGAATACTCCCGGGGAATTTACTTGTTTTCGAGAAAAATATCCTCCTTTTCTAAACAACCCGAACGAATAATAATAAGGGACATACAATTTCGAATATTCAGAGTCAGACGATTTGTTTGTTTCCTGGTCTGTTTAAAATAGGAAGATTTTCTTCTCTGAAAAATGTAAATTCCCCGGGAATTATCTCCCCGGGAGTATTCAGAATCGGCCTGATTGGCTTTCGAGTGGGAAAGAGCTGTCACTGACAAAGTAACATAGGATTTCAAAACATGGGATAGTATATTTCAATAATATGTTTATTTACATCATCGTTTTAACACACAATTTAATATTTGTTAGCGCACTACGTGATTTTCGAAACAAATTGCTGTATGTGTACTTAGCGATACTCGAAATGTACACTGTGTTAGCTGGGTTGACTTAGAAATCGGAATAGATGAGCAGACGAATGGGCGCAGCGCTAGGTCGAAAAAACAATATCATTTATGAGAAAAGATGGATTTAGTAGCCTTTAATCTATTAGGTTTCAAAATAATATGTATTTAAGTAACATATTATTTTTAAAAATTCCATATAGATATTTGTTACCCGAAATCACTTATTCAACGAAGTCATCGGGGAACCATTAATCATTAATGGTTACAAAAGTATCTGTTACAGATCCTATGCAAACAATGTTGCACACGATATAAACTCAAATCCCGATATTAAACTACCCGTATTTATTATTATGCTAAGATTTATGTATATTTATTTAATGACTTATCTCATATACAACTGAATACAATTTATTCAGCTTGAATAATAAAATCCGTATGTTTGCAGGCTTGACTATCAATCTAAAAACAAATTAATAATATTAAACAAAGTACATATGTTGTAAAAAACAATTTAAAAATTATTTTAAAAAAATGATAATGTTCTTATAACAAATTTAATAGATTTTATATAATAAAATATTTTATTTCAGACATAATTAAGCACGCAATCATAATAATTACTTAAAAAATAATTAAGAACACAAACATTATGCTAAACAAATATGCATAATCAACAATAGAAAAAGAAGACAAATTTTACTTAATATTAAAATAATTTCAAAAGAAATGGAAGAACAAAATATCTATTCATGCATAGTTAATCAAATGACGTTAGGGGAGTGCTCAACAAATTGCCAGTTGCATATTATTATTACGATTTTCAAATACAATAGTTGTATTCAATAGAAAAAAAATTCAAATACTTTATTCCGAACGGTAATATTTTGTAAATGCTTATTGAGCTTTAATTTTTCAAGTTGTATTGGTGGGGCAACTGGTACTACTGTTTATGTCAATGACTACTGCTATCGTTTTTGCAGTGGATAATGGCGTCGCAGAAGATGATGGCATACTTCCATTAATCATAAAGACTTCCTGTCAGTCTCTTTTCAGTTCCAATAACTGTGAACTTTGCAATTTCATTTGCATTGATGTCTTGCCCGATAGAGTGCCATTTCGTTCCATAAGATTCCATATCGAACCCATAAATGTACAAAATAATATAACACCAAATACCAAAAGTTTGAGCAATAAATACAGCGTCTTATAGCCACTGGGTACGGGGAATTCTGCCATTACAATTAATGCGGCCAAGAGGACTAGAGAAATAGTGAAATATACAATGCGATCAGTTTTCAGTTTCTTCAAGTGTTCATCACATAAGTCTATAGATTCCTTTATGATAGCTAAACGTTTAGGCAATTTTGTTGTCGAACCATTTTCATCATTCGAACATTGATCCTCATAAATATTAGGCTTTCCATTCGAAATTGTTGTTGCTGTCGGTGACTGCGGGGGTGTCAATTGCACATCATGCATATCCTCATCTATATCCAAGTCGTTGATACATGCATCGATGTGTTTGATGGAACAGGTTTCACCGTCCTGTTTGGGTTGTAAACGCAGGAGCACTTGCACAGCCTCATGATCAGAATAACTGTATTTTTGTCCAGGTACACGATCGGGTAGAGGCAATTTGTACTCTAATATTGTTGTTTTCATTGTGTCCGAACTACGCAGGAATATGTGATCAATGCGATAGCCATTGGGATTTTTCGATAATGCCTTTTTGGGCGTATATGAGTTATGTTTACATTCATTAGTGGATATTGAGTCTGAATTACAAGAATCTTTCATTTCCGAGGTGTACAATAGTACTCTAAAAAGGAAAAATTATAACATAGTGTGATTAGTTATAGCAATGTGTTATTTAAATATGGACGAGATAGGAACTAGTCGTTATCTCTATTGTAGCGAATGTGGGTGGCGGGCTAATCAACAAAAAAAACTATTATGCGAAAAATATAATATAAACTAATCAAACTATTTTCAGATATTGCTACCGACAGTATATATCTTATCTGTTGTTTCTTATATGAAGACTACAATAAACATAGCTACATCCTAATCAAAGATTTGGAAAGTAAATGGTATTTTTTACTAATAAGCTCAAATCAAAAGATGTATATATAATACAGTCGGCAACGCCTGATTGAGCACATCCTTTTTTTTTAATATGTGATTGCAGATTAATTTAGACTTATATAACTTTACTTCGTTGTTAATTACTAATAACATCATACAAAAAAACTAAACGAATCATCTTCTACATTTCCAAGATCTGTGATATGTATTTAAGATTTGCCCTTGTTAGGGTTTCTTCTTTCAGTTTCCCGATTTTGTGGCGGGATCCCGGGGTATTTCTAATCATTTGCTTATATACAGAAACTACAAAACAACAGCCATACATTTATCATCAGAAATGCGTAGTGGAGGAATATAAAAAAAGATGCAGTTCTTGAGTTAAATATTGTAACTCTATGGAATTCTGCGGTACAATGTAGGATAAGGTTCTCTATTTTAAAAAAGTCAATTAAAGATATTCTTATTGATTTGGACATGGGTGAACTATGGATGGAGCAAAATATAGCTACATTAAACAGTATGCTCAAAATATTAAAATGAATTAAATTGTCCGTTGATCTTAACAGCCGATGTCATAGCTACCACTTTTTGGTCCGAAATGTATCGATTTCTTCTGTATTTCGTAAAATAATGTTGCAGACTCTACACCTTTGAATTGATAAAAGGAATGATACACACTTTAGTCAAGTATTTTAAGTATCAAATACAAATCATGAAAATAGTATATTCTCCTATGCACTAAACGCACTTATAACTATTAAAAAAATTCCCGTTTTCCTGGGAAGTGGAAAAATGCGATAAAAAAGAAACCCTAGCCATCGTACAAACGGTACCAGATGGTACGTTGAACGAAATGAGACAATTTGGTATATTTACAAGAGGGCCTAGATCAGACATTGGCTGTTGAGAGCATTAAAATCATTGTGAGATATGAATCATGGCTGTTTGTCCTTTGTTGGGAAATTGAAAAATAAAATTGATCACAAAATAATGGTAAACTCTCAGCAAAGTTCCAAGTAGAGGTTTATTGCAATGGCGAATATATGATAATAATCCCCATTGTCCATCCATCTCCATCTGATAATTTATAATCTACAAAGGATTATATCAATTAATATACAGTTTATGTCATAAAATGAAACATTGTTCTAAAATGTTTTTTTTGTGTTCATGAATTTAAAATCATTTCCAAGGTTGCGACGTCATTGTGTCCCCGTTGTTCAACACATGAAAATAAAGCGAAAGCAATCACAGAATATGGAAAAATTACTTGTGACGGCAGATGTTCCTTCGCACAACTATCATGATTTCACTGTTGAAAGGGCACATTTAAGTTTTTATATATATAGATAAAACATGGGGCGTGTGTATATAGGTATGTATAAATATTGATTTACTCACTTATATGAAATATCCTTTGGTTTCGTATTTAAATCACCAGCCAGTATTTGTACAGCCGCATCCCACCGCGTAGCCTCTATAAACTGAGCAGTATCAAATGCTTGTATTACGCGATGTGTCTTGTAATCATCGTTATGTATATTATATTCTGCATGTAACTATAATAGGATAACAATATGTATATTAATTAATACCCGGCGACCACAGTATTTGCAACGAATAAAAACATTTTTTTACAAAGATTACAAATTCTCTATAAAGACACTATAGCGCTGAGGCGTTCACTATTATCTTTTTTAAGTGCATTTTATATGAAATAAAGGAAAACAAAAAAATTATGATTCGTTCGTAACGACATCAATTTTGGATAATTTTTAGGCCAACATAATATTTTTCTCTTATTTTCCCTTGTTAGACAATCCAATATTGTCCGACAATGGAGCGTAAGCGTTTGATCCGTTTATAAAATGTTCAGATTATGTACAAATTTAAAAAAATACAGTCTGCATTTTGAAATAGAAAACGTGTCATTTTTATCTAATAGTGATAGAGATGTTGGGAGTTTTCTATTTATAGAAAAAACAATAAAGAATTTCCATATCTGATCTACATATATACGTACATGAGTATTGTAAAGATGTACGTAATAATCGTTCACACGTATTCTACACAACCCAACACCCTTGCCGCCAAACCAATCTGCATGTTGAACTCTATGACAATATCCATTTACGGTCCAGGCATGGAACAACGTGCTAACAATGGGATATTTCGACAGAACTAAGAGACCAGCACCTATAACACCACTGAATGACAATATTAATGGACGTTAATAAATTTCATTCAAAGCATGTATTATTAAACTCACTCACCTGTAGAAATAATGAGAATATGGTAATACAGCCTTCGTCATCTCCTGGAGCAACATACTATCTTTTTCGGTCCAAACCTCTTGCATTGAGACGATATCATATTTACCCGTACTTAGTTCTGTTCCAATATGCTGCATGCGCTCCGGACGATCCGCGGAAATAAATGGTATACCCCTTAAAAATGGGAAGGTAAACAGAACACACGTTAGCCATGAACTTTCCCTTTGTTCAATGAGGAAGTACTCCCTAAATTATCTTATGTGGCGATTTCCTTTTGAAAATGTGTTATCTTATTAATATTCCACTCACCATACATTTAAAGTTAAAACACTTAGCTCCAAAGACACCATATTTTTTGTGGAGGAATCGTTTTTATCACAAAGTTGTTGTTTTTATTGAAATCACACGAATACAAATAAAGTTTGTTACGGGACCGATGTGGAATTGTTACGGGACCGATGTGGAATTGGACGGTTCCCCGAAGCAAACATGACATAAAACAGCTGTGTGCTGGAATTGTTTACAGATAGAATTGTCGCGATTTTTAGAAACACACGAAATTAAACGTCTAGTTTTACGCTAGTTATAGGGTCAGAGTCTCGTTTGCTGTAACAGGGGACACCAAGGCGAATGATTCGGGCCATTGGTGAGGTTGACCATTGAAAAGGAGAGGCTATGTATTGCGCATAAATTTCCCATTAGACCCCATACCTTAAAAAAATCATATGATTTAAAAGAAATAACAATCAAAATATAAATAAATAAATAACAATTAAAAATTAACAAATAATAACAACCTATCATTAAAATAAACAACACTTAAATCTACAATTGAACTAGAAAAAATTTGACTTAAACTCATCATCTACACTACTAGAACTCCTAAATAATGTACTATCTAAATAATGATTACTGGCAAACACAGTATTCTTTCTTCCTATTATAAATTGCATCTGCCTATATCTCATGGCAAACACAGTATTCATTCTTCCTATTATATATTGCATCTGCTTACTTTTCAATCGTTGACGAATTTTAAAAAAGTCCTCCTCAATGTCATCGTTGCGGCAGCTGTTAAGTAAAGTATTGGGGTATAGCTTCATTAGGGTTATAATACCACCTACAGACAACGCAAAGTCCTCAATACAGGAGGTTATCCTGGTAAAAAAGCGAACATCTAATCTTTTTAGGAAGTTAGCAATTAATAAAATAGTTTTAATTTTCTCCTCATGAGAATACGATGATTCATCGCATGTAAAAAATTGTACAATAAAACTCATTCCTAACACAGCCATACCGGCATCCTCTCTGCAGCATTTGTTTTCGATTGCAATGTCAATTGCAGCTGGCACATCTGAACTAAACAGTGCTAAAAGCCTACCAATTGAACTCCAAAAGATCTATATTCTTTGCAGTTGAGGCCTGCCTGTTCATCCGTAACGATTAACTCGTCCATAGATAATGCGCAAAGCCTATCCTGTCCTGTAAGCTCTGCTACCTGCTCTATTACCTAGCTATCTGTTCATCTTTACTATTATTTGAATCTACTGTATTACCTTCATCCGTGAGCAAGGCAGCTTCATCTCGCTCAGTAAATTCGACGTCCCTGGTATGAGTTACCTCTTCGTAGGCTGCCACATCTACGGTTGGAGTATAAAAATTAATCAATGGGATTAGAGCACTAAATAGGATTAAAGTAAAAATTTGGAATGTATGATTGTGGTGGAAAAATGCCATTCCATTCGATATATGTATTCTCTGTTTTATAACATAGAAAATGTGTCGAATAACTTTAAATGCATAACCATTTTAATAACTTTAAATACATTCTGTCAGAAACTCAAATCTGCAATTACTTTAAGTGCATAATTAGGTTATACTGGATTACGATTGGACGTCAAAATAATTTAAATTATCTTAAATAAAAATTAAACAAAAAAAAGGGCTATCTGTACGCCCTGCATTTCATAAATAAAATGTTGTTCCATCGACAAGCACAATCGTCGAACTTCAAAATTACATGATTTCGGTACAACTAGAGGATTATTTAGCTGAAAAAACCAAACGCGTTGATGTGAATAGACAGGGGTTGCTGTGTTGAAAACACGACGGTGCCATTATCTCTATTTTAACGTGCGGCCGGTCTGGACGCTGCTGTTTGTAATATCATTTTGGGTCATTTACGCTTTTTACGCAATAGTTGGCATTACTGCTGATGCCATATGACACTAACATATGAACAATTCCAAGGGGAGGAACCTATGATGATCCAACAGAAGTACAGTAGTAGTTTCCGATGCCACCACGAGATGAGATGATAACTTTTTTAATTGTGTTAGGGTTATTATTCAAATCAGATTTCTGATTTTGCCAAAACTAGAAGACCAAAGTTTATTGCTGGAGGGATAGAATATAAAAAGATTAAATGTAGCAAAAGAGCTTGCACTGTCAGTACATGATTGTAACAACACAAACAACAAGTTGCGAATGCTTTACTACTGCTGCTATGAACTTCCTATTATATTTTGCGCTTCTACCACTACCTCCTTCTTTTCCTGGCAAGCTGTTTTTTATCCTCTCCCATTCCTCATTTTTTAAGTCGTATAACATTCTCTATCCCTTTTTCGAAGGTTTAACATTTTTTTTTGTGGAAGCGATGGATTTCTTGACGATCTTGAAAGTCAATTTTATTTTTAGGTATTTTAGATTCTTCGAAGTGAAAATAAATCCGTTGATATGAATAATCCAAACCAATTACCAAATTGAGTTGTAAGTATTGATGAAACCAGACGTAGGTATGAATGTGAAGATAAACCAGTAATTGTCTTAAAATTATTACCCGGGAAATGCAATCTTGTGTCAACCAAATCAAAACCGATGAAATAGTATTTATTATAGTCAGTCCATTTTTTTGTACTTATTTTTGATTGTTCTACTATTAATTATTTTAATTATTATTAATTAACTAAAATAAAATTTATAGTATAAATGTTACTAAATTACTTAAGAAGAACTTAACTAATCACTGCCCCGACTTGGTGGTAGAAAACCACTGTACCCTGTTCATGTTACAGGCGTACAGTGTTTTCCGGCCACTGTCCATATATTTCGGGGGGAAATGCGACTATAATCTAAGATCTAGACCAGAGATTATCCGCTGGGCTGCATCGTGGATCGGGCATTCATCGCGAAGTAATGGTAGAGCGACCTGCGCTTCCGTGGGAGTGTGTGGGAGCCGAAACATCTCCATTGCGGAGGTGGGGGCGGTGCAGAGTAGTCGGGAAAGGACTGTGGGAGTGTGTGCGGTGGGATGGGTGAACTTAGCAGGTCCATCCAGATCCAGGAACAGCGTCGGTTTTGCTATCGGCAGCAGGTTCTTCTTGAACACGTACTTGGCCTCGAAGTGCCTGCCATAGATGAAATGTAATTTTTTCTACAATCGCGAAAAATTGAACTTTTCCATTGCGACTTCAAGACATATAAAACTATGCCTTTACCGTCTTTTTCCATGGTCGTGCTATGTGGCACGCACGCAACATTTACGACGCATATTTATTTTTTTTTAATTCGCAAAAATCTCGAATTTCACAAATTTCAATGAGTTCAAAAAATGAAGAGGAAGGTTGTCGCGTCATTTCTTCCTCTTCTTTTTTCCCTTTTACTCCTATTCGTTCCTTTCGCTGTTATCCGCCATTAAAACTCTGTTATCGACAATCGATGACCACAACCTTATCTCATGGGCGACACCTACCGGGAGTGGCTATTGTGAAGTCTAGAAAATTCCGGAATGATCTACAAATTCCTTTGCAGTCAGGCAACTCTGCTTTTCTAATAAGAACCAGTGATCATAAACTATGGTACCAAATACCGCCTTCATTGTACTTTTTTGATAACACCGGCCAATGGATCCTATAATAAAATGTATTCTAAGTCATTAGACTTGTGTGCCAACAGCGTAATGACACACCTTTTCATGTCGTGAACTTAAATAATAACCGATACGATAACCTTCATAGTTTAAATATAATAACAAACTTGATAATTGAAACTAAAACATACTTTTGCAGACTCAAGCTTTTTAGCAATTTCATTTCAGAGATAAAAATTAGGGATAACGATAGGGAATACATGTCAAGCTGACTGAAAATTTGTAATATATAACTGCGAAACGAAATAAAGTTTGCAATTTATAAAAACCTAACGTGAAAACTACAGAGGTACCTTTAGCGGTGCAAATAGTGCCAAGTATCCACTGTACCATCACTGAAAATTGTTTTGCATGGCTATAAAAGGTAGTTGTTGCACCAGCGAACTCCATTCCTTTTTTATACCACCCCCAACTAAGTTGTGATTTATTTTTTCCCGCTTCGAAATTAAATAACAAAACAACATGCAAGAAGGTATACGCATAAAATAATTGCAAGTGTTAATTGTGAATTATATTATTAATCTTTAATACGAATACCACTAAAACTGAGGTTGCTAAAACAAGTGTTTGTACGTATGTGGTGTTATACATTGCACATTGAATTTCATCATAGTGCAAAATGTATCTATAAATTTTGTTGGCGGAGAAAAAAAAAACAAAGAATGTCGAATATTTTAATGTACATATGTATATGTTTCATTAATACTTTGATATGAAGATCAGCCTAAGTCTCTCTCACACACTCTCCTCTTAATTGTGATCCGGCCGACCGTTTTGGGCTGGGGTTATCGTGGTAAAAAGAATGCATTCAAATAAATTCTACAACTGTTGCAAAATATTTGAAGAAATTTATAAATTCAATGTCCGTCTGTTTAAATATAACATTGCTGAGAGCAGAGAATGTGTGACTCATGCCAAGTCATACAGCCCGATTCTAAATAACAATTCCCTGGTATTTTTTCCCCTGTTCCCCTTATCTAAATAAAATCTCCCCGGGAATTTTTTCCCTTTTCTGAACGAATTTCGAAAATTCGTTTTTTTACATTTTTTTTTTGGATTATTAACTTTTTTAGTATAATGTATACAGAATATACAGAAAAAAGTTTAATCTGAAATTTATTTCCAATAGTATTCCAAATTAATGAGTCGTGACACGCATCGGGATGCGGTGCGTTTACGTATTGGAACCTCAGCTCTTGATCATAGACCTGTATATTTCTTTTTGGTTACAAATTAAATTTCTCTCGAATTTCGAAAATTCTCTCTTGTCCCTCTCCCCATTTGTTTAGAATAGGAGGATTTTATTCTCGGGAAAAATAAATTATCTGCCGGGGAGTATTCAGAATCGGGCTGATAATATCGTGTTCTATAAATGAAGTAATCCAAAAAAAAATGCATTTGGACCACTCCGAATGTTCAAGTCTTTGCTTTAAATTGTCGGGGTATAAACCGAAGAGTTTTTGTACTGTATATATATATCTTACTAGCTGACCCGGCAAACTTTGTTTTGCCTTCAAATTTTATTTTACTGAACGTGTGGTACTACGCTCCTTTGTCCAATTGGACCAAATTGTTAATGTAAACCACTCAGGACACCACCCAAACGCCGTTTAGGAGGAGTACAAACGTACAGTATAATTATTAATATAAAGATGTTGCGTTCGGATTTACAACGAATATTTGAAATAATTGGCACCGTTCTATCCATACGGAACCAGTTCTGTGATGTTTTCATCTGTCCTCGGATCGGTACATACAGGGTAATTGACTCTGCATTTCCCGTAGGGTATATAAACTATTTGATGTTACTCTAATTACATTTCTGTGTTCTATCGATGGCAATATTACGGTCTGCTTAGTTTTGGATTTTTTTTTGCAGGTTCACCTTTACAACTGTGAGTTGGTAACACTGATTTATTTGACTGCGTGTATACAAATATTTCCTTTGTCATGTTTCAATGTAAAGTTCTGTAATCGAAAGGAGATAACAGCTGTACCAAAAAAGGTAGATTGTGCACATTGCACTCAATCGTTACTTTGTGTTCTTTTATTAAAGAGTGTGAATGTTATGTTATACCACAAAACAGCTGATGTCAACTGTGTTATCATTTCCAAAACACCCGTACCCAGGGATGATAAATGAGAATGAGGAAAAGGTCTTTTTGGTTTGAAATGGTACTTTTGGGGTCGAAAAGGAACCAATATCTATTTAAGCACGTTCCACCTTCATTTAAAAAACATAACACAGTTTTTGTGTAAATTTTATGTTTGTTTCCACCGTTTTCGTATATTGTGTTGCCGGTTCAAATGTGAAGTTGGTTGAAGTTGCAATAAAATGCAAATTAATCGTCTCGCCTACCTAAATATAAGCGTTAATACTGTTGGTAAAACAACTAAGGTTGGTACAGACTATCAAATTTATTTAAAGATTACTTTGATAAATACCATGGTATTTTGGACGGCCAAAAAGTATCAGAAAAAGTACTAAAGTATCAACTTTATCATCCCTGCCCGTACCATATTAAACGCATACATATAAAATTTGAGCACAAACGACGTCGCGAATGTTTAGGTTTGAAACTACAAATGTTTTTAGATGTTGTATATATAGGTGTTGCACTTCAATATGTTCGTTTGATTTTACAAAATCATCGATATCTTCAGGATGTTGGATGCTACAATAATAAAATGTTACACTATGTGTATGAAAAAACACCCCTTACGCGTAGTTTATGCACAGGCTTTTCGCAGTATACATGTTGCGTTATTTTCATGTACTTCCACCCGTTGTACAGATTTTATTTTTAATTTTATTTAATCTTCAATATTTCGCATTCACTGGTTAGCTTCCTGAGGAACAGAGTAACTAACGTGCAATCTTGAATTCGTTAGTGTACGTTTGTTAATTACCGCTTTACTGACATTTGTCTGACATCGGTTACCAAAAAATAAAATTAATTAGTAGTGAGACGGAATCCCTCAGTGTCTGAACAGGAACCTTCTATTTCGTTTCGTTGGTGTCATGGCTTTGGGGTTGAGCATGAACTTATCGGCCTCTTACTGACCACTCCATACGAACAGAACCGTTCGTTGTTAGTAAGTGAGCAAACCAAGCAAATATTCCACAGAAAGTGAGCAGCTCCTGTAATCTTAACCATTTTTTATGTAAAGTTAAACTCCAACCCGCGTACGTATGTCTACAAGAAGAAATAACGTGAGCTGTTGCGATCAATTTTTTAAAGTACTGTTTTTTTTATAGAGTATAATAATTTCTAAAATATATACAAATGTTTTACTTTTTTCGAATATGACCCTCATCTAAATAATTTATATTTTATCGAACAAATAACATGAACTTCCATATATTCTTTGCAGGCCCAATAGATGAGTATGTTTCTGTTACCAACTTCATCAAAAGGTATTTATTTATTTTATTTAAATTTATTTAAATGTTCTTAATGTATCCAATGTTATCCAAGGTATCCAATGTTCTTAAATCTTCAAGCAAATTGGATCAATTCACAAGTCGGTACTCAATTCTGTTATCCCGAAAGTGTGCATGCGTCAGAACTCTACGCCTTTAACGGGGTATTCATGGAGTTGTTTTTGCGCAAATGTTTGTGCATAAAATACAATATCCCCTGCATAGACAGTCGTACAGAGACACAATTAAGATACTCGTTCAAATCGGAACATATGAAAGAGAAACTATTCAATGCATATCAAGCGTATATGAACCTTCAACTAGATACCATTGAAATTATTGACGATATTAAAATGGTGGCCTTATCACATCGCCTGGCTCATGATGAGAAAATGGAAAATATACATGAAGCAATGACTATGGAGGTGGATATTTTGAATTTGAAAGAAATTATGAAATACGTCGACAATTTGGAGTACACAAATGTCATATGCAAGAAACGCTGTGAAATATCATGCGGCAATATCCATTTAATAGGTGTCCCCGATTATATTTTCGACGATTCAGTTATCTGTCATGTTTCCACGTCTATGCGTCATACGACCTATCCATCAAAAGTGGCTAAACTATATTTTTATATGTTGGGCCACTATTCGCAGAATTATTATTGGCAAAATATAGTAAAAGTATATACTTTAATAATATACAACCCTCTGTTGGGAACCAATCACACATTGCGTATTGCTGTCAAGCCGACAGAGTTCAAGAACATTCAGGAAATAATTGATACACGTGTACGTCTGCTGAAAAGGGTTTCGGATCCATCGTTATGTTATTAAAATGGAATTTATTACTAAAAATACACAGTATGTAACAAGTTTTAAAATATTAAATTTAAATGCTTGCATTTAAAATTAAATGCATGGTTTTTTTTCAAACACAATTTAGAATTTTGTGTATTGTTATTATTTTATTCGTATCCTATCCATTTTACGTTGTTTTATGTTTTAATTTATGGCTTGAGCTCACATAGAAATTAGAAGTTTTTAGTTTTATTGTTATTATTTCAATTGTATCCTATTCATGTTACGTTGTTTTTTTTTAATATGTTTTAGTTTTTGGCTTGAGCACATAGATATTAGAAGTTTTTAATTTTATCACCCATAAATAAAAAACTGTAGTTAATCGTAAATCTAGCCCTATCAAACATTTTTTATATAATAATCGTTTTACATATTGTATCTATTATGTTTTAAAATAAATAAAAAAAAAGAAAATCTCAACAAATGGTATTTTCTTTCATCTACAAAGGACTGACATCCATAATGACTTGTAGGGTATTTTAATACCTACGTAGTGCTTATCCAGTCATAGGTAGTCTTAAAATTGCTTTCAAAGCTTTGGTGTTTGTGGCATCGTGGTTTAAGCTGTTAGTTTTTCAACAAAAAAATTAAAAATTATTTCCTATTAATATTACCGTTCGTAGAGAACATCGGAAGTAAACATTGAAAATTCACGACTTAATTTGGTCTTTAAAATGCTACAGGGATGTAACCAATTTCGATACAATAATTAACTTGAGGAACGCCATTTAAGACAGTCCGCATACTGTTGTGATTTGTACCCTAGCAAAAGAGTTTATATCAGGAATGCGCTCTCTAATAGAGTTTTTCGAGCGACGAATCGTCGTTTTCGCTTATTGAGAAAATACGTAGGTTGGAATTAGCTATACTTTCCTTCAGAGAGTAAAAGGAGGAGATCGCAGTGTCTGCACGGAGGCACAAATCAATCATTAGCTGGTTTTAAAGCCCTTTTGATTAATTTCCGGGGATCAGTTTCATCGAATACGTTTCATTTATTTAAAACTATGATGATTATTATTAAATTATTACTTTATATTTATTCACTTACCCCCGTATTCATAAAACTTTAAAACGCTTTCTTTTTTTTTTAAATTTCCTATAGAAATAGAGTCAACGACTCTGTAATCGAGATTGACACAGTAACAATCGTCGAATAGTTTGTTTGGTTATCAAGCATAAAGATCATCACACAGTGATCACACAACCACCAAAAGAAAGAAAAATAATCAGAAAAAGAAGAAAGAGCGCGTGGCACAAAGAAAAATAATCTTTGTTTATATGATCGTTTCGGATTCTGAAAATGCACAAGATTCGGAGGAGGAAAAACCTACAACGGCAATCCTAGGAAATTCGGAAATTCTGTTAATAACGTTGAAGGCGTCGTGGATTTATTTTATAAATTTCGGGTAAATATTAATTTCATTTACATATGTCCAAAATATAAAGTCCAATTTATATTTATTTTCCACACATTACATAGTATGTACAAGTACAGTCGAGTCCGGTTATAACGCACTCCTAGGGACTCGACAAATTGGTTCATTATAAGCGAAGTTCGTTATAGCCAGGGTAAAAAAAGGGTAGAAGCAAAACTCTAGGAACTTAAAAAAGTGTTCGTTATAGACGAAAGTTCGTTATAACCGATGAACGTTATAACCGGACTCGACTGTAATAATGATTCGAAAGAAAATCGTCGTATTTCACTGCGTGGGAATCGAATGCGATGTTTCTACGACTTAACATATATGTTCATACATGTCTGTCTGTCCATCTAATCCCCAAAAAAATAATTTTAATTTTTCTTAACATTTCACAATGGACATTTTGTGAGCTGTGGATGATGTAAATTGATAACATCCGATACATACGAAGATTTGCAAACATGAAAATATTAAAGTCGTTTTGATATTCGTCAAACATTAAACAGGACCTTACACTGCCATTTGCTGTTTCGAAAATTAGGTAAAATGTAATTCTAATAGCGAAAAGTCAACGTTGACACTCATTAGGGCACATTTTATGTGTTATTGCGTGACAAATTAAAGTCTTCAAAATAACAACACTAGTACACAGTAAAAGCAATCGTTTTCTTTTGGAAACAACAAGCAGTCGCAGCCCAGCGGAGGCTTATTTTTTGTACTGTCGTTGGTTTGCTACCAGTTTTCAAACGTTGCAAACAGGTAAGTCTAACAAATGAGAAGACCTTCAGTGAACCATATATTTGTGAAAGCCTGCACTTTACGCTTTGAATGATTCGAAAATGTGGATATACAATGATGCAATTGCTGTAACATCATGGCTGATTACGCTTAAACTGAGATTGTAAATTCAGTGTCGAATGAAAATAAGGACAAGACCTCCGCTGCAATCAAGTAACAAAGTAAGTTTTCGAAAATATGTCTTCATTTCTATTAGTTGGTCTAATCTTTTTATTGTCCTTTAGATTTTGAATAGCTGCTGCAGTAGGTGCGGAAAGGATAAAGTTAGGCTTGGACGACTATTCGATAACATACACCACACACATAAACCATTGTTGGATACCTCCATTTACATGTAAGTCCAGCTAATAATTTTAATATTCAGTCGGGCGTCTCTATATCGTAGCTGTTGGGGACGTGTGAAGAGAAAATGCTTTATAGAGAGATCTACCAAAAGATGGTTTTATTTTGATCAAAGTGAAAAAGCAATAACACATGCATATGCAGCATTAACATTTTATTTCTCTCTTTGCAACGGTTGAAGAAAGAAAAAATGTTATATTAATAATATTTGAACGTTACATCGTTTTGTACAGTAATTTAAGTTTTTTTTGTATAAAATAAGAGAAAAAATCGACTGCTATAAAACATTCGTTATAGAGAGATTCTTTTTTGGGAGTTTTTACTTGTGCTCCGATTTTATACAAAAAACTTAAAATTACTGTACAAAACGTTCAATCTTCAAATATTATTAACATCATACTATTTGTTTCCTCAATCGTTGGAATGATAAAAAAATTAAATGTTTATGCTACATATGCATGTGTGTTAGAAATGAATTTCCCCAACAGCTGCGTTATAGAGAAGTTCGACTGAAGTTTGTTTTTGTAATTAGAACATACTATACATAAAGAATTCGAAAAATTTCGGATGTCATGTGACTTCTAGAGCGACAAGAATTCCATTTGGTAGGCCCTTTTGTATGGGGGCAAAAATATAAACCGATGTTAACCATAAAATATCAACAGGTTTCGTCCCTGAGGTCTAAGTCTTTAGATACCGCTAATCAGCTGGGTTTCGATTTGCACTAGTGTAATTTCTTATTCTTCCTTCGCTTTAGGTGTTGCAAACATCAGCACTAAACAATAATACGCTGTTCAACAGTGTGGTGAAGGGTATACAAATGAGGCTTTAGCTCAGGGCTTGCCAACTCATTTAGGTTCACGCCCACCTTCAGACCAACTAAACAAAATAAAATATTGTTTATATACATATATTTAGTTTTTGTCGCTTGAAAGAACTTTGTCGTACTTGTTCTTCACCCACGATTATAAATGTGAATCCAAATTTTACATACTCATTAAGACCTCCCCCCCATTTTGTTTTTTGATGTCATTTTTTATTAAAACGACATCACGGAAGTCACTTCACACAAACTAAAATTATTAAAACAAACAACAGCTGATGGACGATAATCTTAAGCAAGGATGAGAAAACAATACAAAACCATGAATGTACTGAAACAAAAACATATTCCAACATGTTGATTATAAACAACATACATGTGGAGATTTGACACCGTTCGATTTTTTTGTTGTGTGCCGTGAAGAATCGATGTTATGCGAACAATGCATTATTGATTCAGGCCCATAAGCGGAATATAGAGCAAGCCATTCGTGAGATAGAAGAGAAAACCGTCACCAAGGTCTTAAAAAAATGGGATAAGCTACTGCGAAGCCAGCCGAGGTAGCCCCATCAATAACATCGTTTATAAATAATGGATAAACGAATAAACCGAAAAAACGTTAATTTGAAAAAAACATATATTGGACCAACATTTCATATTCGCGGTTGGACTTTAAAATATACTTCGAGGAAATTTGTGGTCTTTGTTAATTGTTTAGTTAATTTATTTCAATAATACCTTCTTTATGAAGACCAAAAACCATACAGAGGGCAGACATACCAAATCGTTTGCTTAACGTGTACTTAATCAGTATTTTTTATAAAAAAAAACTTGTAATTGTACATTATTTGCTTTAAATATTTTTCCAATTGGTTTCAAATAATGCCATGCGAATTACTAATGAGTCAGAAAGTGAGTGACATCTAGCGTTTATTAATGTCTAGCAACGGCACAAACTAGTTTTCTTTAAGTGTTGGTAAGTCTTTTTTTGTATTGTTTCCGATTAGTGTTGGAAAGTAAAGGTAGAGAATGTTCCTCGACTTGAAATTAGTTTTGAAGTCCACTTACGAGAAGTAATTAAAATCCAATGTGGCATTTCAAAATGGAAGGTCCAATAGTACAACACTAGGCGTGTTTTCGTTACAACGCTAGATTAGATAATCGTATGGAGTGTTAAGCGATATTAAGCATGAATAGAAATGATCGCTTAAGTGTGTGTCCAATATTAAATGGTGCCAAGCGAACAAAGATTATCATTAATTGTGAACTAAAACAGAAGAAGACGAAAATAAATACAAAACTGTTCGGAAAATTATGGACGATTGGTTCAAATATAGTTTATTTACAACTGTATTTGTAATATTCAGCGTTCTCAGAATGCGGGCTAGTTTGTGTCAAATGACAATATGACAATATCGATAAAACAAACCCCCCCAGATGCAAATCCGAGTGAGAACATCCGACCTTTTTCAGCGGCAGTTTTGCCTCGTAATTGCAAGTGTAGGACATTAATTTGTATTCGTGAACATGTAACATTTTGTTGTGAGTTTCAAAAGAAACTCGATGAAATCACAATATGAGACTATATTGTGCATATCGCTACCTAAAGTCGCAAAGGGTGTAAGTCCAAAATTTAAAATTTTACAAGAGAGACAAATAACTTAATTTTATTCTTCGACGATTTATTTTTCCAAAAGTTTTAATGCAATTATGTGTAGGTTATTCATGTTGTTGGTAATATTAAAAAAAAATTTGAAAAATATGCTTGGTAGTCTTTTTTGAGCATTAGTAGTCTTAGGTAGTCTTTTTTGAGCATATAGGGACTTAGAACATTTTCTTTTCAGTTATAAAAGGTGACAGGGCATATATTTTTGGTGGTTTTTTTTCTTCAAGCCAGATGCGTTTTCAACTTATCATGCGTTCTACATCAAAAAATACATTTAGCCAAAAAGTGGACTTACAACCTTTACGACTTTAGGTAGCGATATGCTAATGAATGCCCTTTATTTCTTTTTTATCTTCATAATGAACCCTAGGTTTTCTTCGTCACTTTTCAAATTCAGTTCACATATGTAGGATTACAAGTTCAGATCGATTTTTGATGTGATCACTTTTACATACTCTATTTCACGCCACGGGCCAACAGTACCAGAATTGTTTGTAAGTTTAGATGCTGCTTTACAAAGAAATATGTACTATAAAAATGTTGGACAATGATACAAAACCAGGAATTATCCATTTTAAGGCATCCAGATTATCAAATAGCATCGGGGAAATATCTGGCTGTGATAGTTCCAAGTTAAAGTCGTTTCAAATACTCCTGAGTAGAAAATTTCAATGTCAGATTCCGCCTTTGTTTCCAGCACATTCCTAAAATGTTCTTTATTAAGTAAGAGGTAAGTCTCAAACATTTTAAATAAATAGATAAATTTGAATTATTGCAGAAAATAGCAGCATTTTGATCACCCGTCAGGATTTTAACCTTTACCATATTTACCATTTGGACGACGCCGATTTTTATTTACTTTATAAATTTCCTTCTTTAAACTTTGATTAGTTTTCAGCAAAAATCTCGAGAAATTAATAATCCTCTGAGCACCAGACAATTAGTTGAATTTGGAAAGCCTGCCACTAGAGCACCTGCACTCTGTGGGCATATCTAGGAATTGCTCGTAAGTATTTGTCTCCCCTCTCCAACACATTTGCTTTCATATGTCGTTTTGGTAGTTATCGATCTTTGTTTGTTTGCAGCTTGGATTCAGATGTGTATGTGAAAATATGTGATCAAGCGATTTCTTTCTGGACGATTATCACTGTTTGTGTGACACTGAGAATCTTCCTCTCAAATGGATTGCCTTGGAGTTGCTGCAACAAAAGGGTTTCTGCAATCAACAGTCGGGCATTTGGCAGCTGTCCCATGTGTTTATTCCGAATTTCACAGTTGTCAGGACAAAAAAAACCCCTAAATTTTAAAAGTTCACCACTCTTAATGAGACATCCTATGTATACAATTTTAATTCATTTATCTATTTAGTTTTTAATTCTATTCGACTTATTTCTTTTTTTTATATTGATTGATTTATATTATTATGTTTCTGTACAAAAAAATCTCTATTAAGTTTTATTTATGTATGATTATTTTGTATATAAATATTAATAAAAGAAAACACAACAACAATTGTTCATATTGTCGTTCAAATTATTTTTAATATTTAATACATCCCCCATAATCACCATACCACGTCATAAATGACACATTCACAACAACTCTCTCTCATAACAAAGAAATCCGAAACGAAAGGCTCATTTCCAAAATTCACAAAAGTACCAGGCGCTCATAATCCGTCAGAAAGCAGTCACGGCAATTTTTCAGAAAAATTGACGCGCCTAAAAGTATGCCCACATGCCTTTGTGATCAAAAGGCGAGTGTAATGACGCCCTTTAATAAGGCGCCTAAAAGTATGTTAGCCTACTTTTAGGCGCGTTGATTTATTTGCAGGAAAATGTGCGGTGGCTTCTTTCTGCTGGATTATGAGCGCCTGGTACTTTTGTGAATTTTGGAAATGAGCCTTTCGAATTTATTGTCGGCAAAAATTCTGAGTGAGTGAATGAGTCATGTTCATTTGAAGCGACGCCTTGACACGTGTGTGTGTTCTGCTTGCTAGTGCGTGAATAAACTCCAATAAAAGGATATTGGAGCTTCTCAGGAGCTTCCCCTACATTTGAATGTAATTTGTAGGAAATTGTTGTTTTCTCATTATTATTTCATTTATTTATTAATATAATTTTTGATTCACATGTTATTTACAACTTTATATACATACATACATACATGCTATTCATATGCATTTATATATAAAATCAATACAAAAACAAGAAGGAAGAAATTACAATAAACATTATGTCTAAATTAACAAATAATTAATAATTCAAATTCAACTTTGACGAAAATCTTGTACACTATTCTTCATTTGATTTCTTGCCGTTCTGTTTTTTACACAGGACTCTACAAAAGTCGAATATCGATGGTAAAGAATATTTGACTGTCAGCGGTTAGTTATATTAGTGATGTAATTAATACGATTATAATACAGAGATTTCTTTTTTTTTTGTCTTCTTATTCTTTCGTTACATGACTATTTTTTTTTATAAAGATTCGGGAAAAGAGAGTTGGATTCGATTATTTTTGTTCGAGTTAACACGGATTATTATGGCATTCTTACAAAACGATTAAAGTATTTAATCGTTTTTATATATTAATCAACTTAATTAAAATTAGTTAATTGCTATTAAACAGTAATTATACATAATAGAACATTAAATATTATAAAAAAAAAATCATTCCTTTTTTTTTTTTTTGAAAACACATACGAACTAGCAAGTCACTTGCAGCAGGTACGTTGGAATACGATTCGTTTTAGTGGTGTGATAAATATATTCGTTAATCAAGTAAGTTGTTGGTCCATGTGGGGTTTCAGTAACGATTACTTTCTCTGTCGGAATATTTGCCACTCATTTTGCTAACCGAATAACGATCCGAATAAGCATCATATTTATCGGCTTTGTAATTGATTTCCTGTGGCGTGTATCCGATATTCTTCTGCCAATGTCGAGTCCAATACAGATCTTCGGTGCGCACCTGGGAGGGTGTTTTCGCATCTCTGCACACGTACACGCAATAGACCATGCAACCAATTAAGGTCAGGAATCCAAAAATCAAGAAGATAATACCAAGAATCCTAAAATAAAGAAATAAGCAATAATTACGAAATTATCAAGCTGCAATTGTAGTTTATAGTACGGCAGAGCCGCAAACGAGATCGATCTTCCAGTATAGAAGAAAGCGACCTCCGAGATCGATCTTCCGATATAGAAGAAAGCGACCTCCGAGATCGATCTTCCAGTATAGAAGAAAGCGACCTCCGAGATCGATCTTCCGGTATAGAAGAAAGCGACCTCCGTGATCGATCTTCCAGTACACAAGAAAGCGACCTCCGAGATCGATCATTCAGTATAGAAGAAAGTGACATCCGAGATCGATCTTCCTGTATAAAAGAAATTGACCTCCGAGATCGATCTTTCAGTATAGAAAAGAGCGACCTCCGAGATCGATCTTTCAGTATAGAAGAAAGCGACCTCCGTGATCGATCTTCCAGTGCACAAGAAAGCGACCTCCGAGATCGATCTTCCAGTATAGAAGAGATCAACCCCAGAGGATGACCTGTTAATCTGGAAAAAATCGACCCCTGAGGACGATCTTCTAGTGTAAAAGACGGAGATCTCACACTCCACTATATCTCACGTGCCATTGCATTGTTAGGATTCGAAACTTACCACACATAGAACGGTTCATAGAATTGCACCACAATAACAAAGCCCAGTGTCACCAGGATCAGACCCAGATTCAACAGCAACATAAGACAACAAACACCTTTAACATTTGGACAGAATGGATTGGGAGCTGACATCGTTTCGACTTTAGCTCCTCTCTTTGTGGTACTTCGGGCACTGCGGCCGGTTTTCGCAGTACTAGCAACGGAATAAACACTTCGTGGCGCTCTCGAATGAGGACGTTGACTGTAACGGCTGCAAGTAAGCAAATCGCAAAGTCTACATCGAATCCCACATTGCTTCCACTTTTATATTACCTGATTTCCGATGGTGCCTTGTAGGCAGCACTCGTAACATAAATATCACTTCCCGCATCACCGCCACCATGATCATAGCTGAGAGCGGATGGGGCCCGTGGTGGTAATCGCGTTGGCGGTGGACCACTCAATGACCGGGGACCACCGCTATCCACTGCCGACTGATGGTAATGGCCGTTTGAATGCCCGTTTGATCCATTGATACGCGATTTTCGTGACGAATGATAATGACCCTGAGGTGAGGTACGCTCGTGTGCTATCGTATACTCGGACATTGTGCGCTCGGAAGGAGCACGATGTGATTCCTCGCCATCGGTTGAATAGCCACGATTCGAATGGACATAGGGAGGATCGGGCGTTAAACGGCCATGGGTGGCAACATAGTGGCCACCTTTGATTCTGCAAGCATGTAATAGTAAAAAAATTAATGAGAACGAGAAAAACAGAGAGGAGGGATGAACACATACTTTTTAACACGCCTTTCATGCATATTTCACAAAACTGTCTGTCGTTGTTGAAGTTGAAAAAGGTTCCCAAAAATGTCTGATTATAAAGTTGCGTTATTTTAAGTGCGATTTTTGTTTGTTTTGTCTAGGAAATAATTTTGGTTGGTTTTCCCTCTGTATGAGTTTAGATCATCATCGTATTGTAACTCTGGAAATAGAAGACATTAAGTGATATTAATTAGTTTCATATTTGGATGTGTTGAAGAGTATTAAGAGTTAAAAGTGGGGGTTGTGGGTTCGACATACAGCCATATGGTCTGTGTCATCCGGTTTACCCTTGGACCCAAAATTATAATATAAATTTACATTGTATTGTAATTAAATAAGAAAAAAAAGAGTTAAAAAGTGAAAGAGATTTTAAAGAATCCCATCGCAGTTATATATTGCATATATGTTGTATTCTTCTGTGGGTATGTATTATATGGAACACATCGCACACTTCTAGGAAAATCATTTTACTGCAACGTTTCACAGGTAAGATCTTGAAATTAAACAGAATTTAATTAACTTTTTAAACGAATAATAAACGTGAGGTTACACATTTTTTATGCTGACGCCGTATAAATATTTTTTTTACATACGTACATACTTTTTTTTTCGCATTAAATGAAGGCATGAAAGATAGCTGTGGCCCGACAGGGTTGCCAAATTTAGGTTAAACTTTTTTATAAATACCATAAATATTTTATAGAAAAAGTGTGAGTCTTGTGTTGCCGATTCCCATTAAAAGTTGTGTTCGGTCTTAAGTAGGGGTTTTAATCCGGGCATTTCAGGGACGTATTTCCTGGCAAATATGGCGATTTTATACTTCCCGATTCAAGGGATTTTTGGTCGGAATAACCGGGATACAAAATACAAACAAAAAAATTAAACTGTGTACGATTTTACGGCCTTTTTACAACTTTTAACCGGGGCAATTGTACAGGGTTATCCATTTCGTGATTTCAATAGTATAGGGCTGGAATTCGACATCTCTCAAACTATGTTGTTAAACCAATTTTTTCTTTCTTTTCAGTTGGAAGTCTGACATTGACGAAAGTGGATCGCTTAACTGACCGTCAAATGTAATTTGAAGTACAAATGCGTTGATTTCACACATATGCACCTCAGAACGAAGCCGGAACTGCTTCGTCAAATTGCTACAATAATTCAGATGATGGAAATGATTATTATTTTTTTTCATATATTGAACAAAAAATAAACTGCGAAAAGTACTGCATTTACAAATCGATTTACTGTTTTTTTTTTAAAAAAATTCAGTGAAATGTACTGTTTATGGTCCAAAAAAATATGCGAGCGTTATGTATGTGCCACAATTTTCCGTTGCAGTGGCAACTCTGTCGTCAGTATATGAAAGTCGAGAAAAAAAACATTGTTGAAAATGCAAATGTCTGTTTTTAATTATGTGTGTTACTTTTATATAAAGGTTATGAAAGTTTATAATTTTAATTGGTGCTGTTTGAAAACCAAACTGTAAACGATATAATCGCAATTCTGTAAACTGTTTCATTTGAGTTGGTTTTTATGTTTTTATTTTTAATGGAGGGATGTAAATACAGAATTTTCCCTCAAATAATTAGGTGAAATTTAGGTCGAACTATGTTAGAATAACACTGTATCACAAACTTATCGGAGTAGAAAAATGGTGTTCAGACTTGAACATGGATATTCCGCCCAGGCTATTATCAATTACGGTAGAGTCGAATTTGGTTAAGCGGAAATGAAAAACATTTGTTTTACTTATGGAGGATTTTCAATAAAAAGGAATTCGGATAAATGAACCTTCCTTCATTTAAACGAACTTAGTATGTAAATGAAAATCCTTGGTATCACGAACTGGTGAAGCCAAGCAGAAGACCGAAATGCTTGGAAATCATTTATTAACAGCATGTTGTAGAGCCAACTTAAGCAAGTAAGTAAGTATGTACTTTAGAAATTGTTCTATGATAGAATCGTGTGACACAACTATTAAAATACATGTATGAATATTAATGAGCTTGATTGAAAATAGTCACTTATTTGTCTTATTTTGTACATTATTTGTTGTCACCGTTACATTCATCATATTTCTCTTAAGCGGTGTTCGTATCATATAAGTTCGTGCTTTTGCATAAACGATTTTTCAATAAAGCGGATTTGCGTTAAAGCGAAGTACAATGCATCAGCCAGAACAATCGTTACTAATATTCATTTTCAATTAAGCGATTTTTTTCAATCAATCAATTTTTCAATTATGTATCGAAAATTATACAGTTTCTTATAATAAATACATAAGTTTTCTGGTGCAAAATGTAAACAAGCGAAGGGTCTGGTAGTGCATTTCAAAGAAAACACCTGCTTCTACATTAAATAAAAATAAATTAAACTATTTCTGTTAAACGTGAGATTGATTCGTTATGTACTGCAATGATATGAAAAGAAAGAAACTAATCAGACATGTTCTGAGGAAAAGACAAGGCCTAGAGAGAAGTTGAGAGGGAGTTCAAGTTGCAAAAGGTTTTGGGAACGGAATATGGGAATTAAAAAAATACTGCAAATAGAACTTTGACAATTAGACAATTAGGTGAAAATTAATTTAACCGACCCAAAAAAATAGTGAATTGCCCTGCCCACTGATTGCGAAAATCAATATGAGAAGGGGGGAAATGTCCCTAAGCCCATAGGAACCCAAAAAAGGCTTAAAATTAAAAAAAAAAAATCCTCAACTGTACGGCAAATGATTTAAATAATAAAAGTCGCATATGTTCCAAAAAAAAAAATATTTTTTGTTCTCCAATTTTTTTAATGGCAATACATCCTGCGGTTTCCTGAAGTTTGAGTACCCAATGGATTTTTTTTAGGTCTTGGGGCCATTTGTCCCTAGTTGCCCTGTATCATTCCCCCCCTTCTCATAACGATTTTCGTGATTTCTGTGTGATTTTGAGGGGATGGCATAGTCTGTTTTTTTTTTGTGGGGGCTTACGCCCGCTATAATGAATTTTTGCCGAATTACTTGCTCGATATTCGCCGTAAGGGCTGTATCGTCAATGGATAATAACGCTCTTCGTGAAAGCCCACCAAATAAGTCTAACGGCACAAATCGTAGAGCAAGCGCCATAACTTATTTCCCATAAACGCCCTGTTTGAGACACTTTGCATTGGAAATACGTTTGCATTGTTTCCTAACGTTGTTCAAGCGTAAAACGATTAATTTCGTTCCACAGAGATGCGAACGTGTAACTTTCTGTTACAATTTCGAGCCGGAATGAGCTGTCACTGTCAAAATAATACTAACTATTCGTTTCGACTGGCTTCATAAACAAAGCGGTAGAAGACCGAAAAAGGTCATACAATTTGTTTTCACATTTTGATTTATTGTTCAACTGGTATTTTTAGTTTAAACAAAACATTTGATAAATAGTTTGACAACATAGATTTTTACAACATTTCAGATCTTTGACATGTTACTTGGACCACTGCCCCAAATCCTTTTTGCATCCATTACCCTACGTGTGGTTGACAACAGTTTAAAGGAATTATCATAGGGGTCATCTGATCCGACCACCTCCTCGAACGTGAAAGCCTCACGCATACAGAAAAAAAAAACACTAACAACTGCGGAACTAGAAGGTCTACGTAGGAAACAGCACAGCTAACTAAAAGTGATAATAAACCTGTCGAAACAGAGAAGAAGAAGTAGAAACAAACAATTTGATACCATCTCCAGTGGCCGGAATAACGACCAAAAAACTTAACAAAAGTGTTCACAACTCGTTTCCGCATGTCATAAAATTAACGAGAAGGTTTCGGTTTCTCTTCCCTTCGGCAGTAATCAGGATAAGGGTCAGAACAAAAATGGCATAAATAGTGTAGGGGGGAGGGGGGAAGAAGGGACATATTGCATGAAATGAAATATGGTTTTAATCGGTTGGGGAATGTACTCTCACTACACAGGGTCGGCAGGGTAACGTTTGGAATTGTTGACGAATGTTTTTAAATTTACTATTTTCCTGTATATGGAATTCAAACAATTTTGATGAAAACAAAAGAAAGTTAATTACAATGGTACATTTGATCGTTCATTGAGACATACAATTGCGTCCTGTTCAGATTGTAAACGAGCACTTGAACGTCATACCCTGAGTACAAATTTCTATTTAAATGCGAAATACCAAATGAAAAAACCAGTATTTTAAAAAGATTCGTAAAATTCAAATGCATTTTTAATTCCTGTTGATCATGTGTTTTAAATTTCGATTGGCATTCACAAAAACCTCGCGTTGCCAAGTGAAAAGCCAATATCGCATATACTTTTGAATTTATTGGAATTTTCATAATATTTCTCACTCTTTAGTTGGATTGGACAATTTTGAATTTTTTTTATTTCAGATTCGAAATCCGTGGTTTTCCGAATTTCGTCGAGGCCGTGCGAACACAAGTCACACCAAATGTGTAAACGCCTAATTGTGGTCATATTGGCACGAGACCAACACAGACCAACAGACAAAAATGCAATTAATAACCATTGTACAGATTTGATGCACATACCCACGTATTCATACAAATTTATAACAGCTCTATAAATCTTTTTGAAGTTGTTATACATGTTTATGAACAGGGAGATAAATATGTAAGTGCACGATATTTTAGTTTTTATTAATACGTTTTTCTTTTAAAAGTAAAATCTTAATATATATGTATTTACCCTCGACACTGATTCACTGACTCTGTCACGCAGTACGTAGGAATTTAAATAGGCATTCTATAATTTTCTATAATTTCTATAAATAATAATAATAAAAAAAATAATATTTTTTTTTGTACAGAAATTGTGTTTTCCCCAAATTTTTTTTTTTTTATCAAATTTTTTTTTTTATCAAATTTTTTTTTCAACAAAATTTTTTTTTACAAAATTTTTTTTTCCAACAAAAATTTTTTTTTTCAACAAAATTTTTTTTTCAACATATTTTTTTTTTCCACAAAAAATTTTTTTTTTCCACAAAATTTTTTTTTTTCAACAAAAATTTTTTTTTCTCACAAAAATTTTTTTTTTCCACAAATTCAACAAAATTTTTTTTTTCAAGAAAAAATTTTTTTTTCAACAAAAAATACTAGTTTTAAATATTTTCAGACATTTCTCCACAGGTTAGATTAGGCTGAATGAGTTGCTTGCTCGTGAGAGCGACTGCACATGGTTCTTTGTGATACCCTTGGTTAGGTGAGGAGGTAGAAGATTAGAGGAAATGAGAGTGAGGTACTATGATGTAAAGGGTCCGCCATCTAACGTCTTTTTTCAACTAGTGCTTATTTCGTTATCGGGCCATGTTGAACGAATTTTTGTTTACAAAAATTGAAGAGGAGGATATTGGCAACATTTGGTTTCAACAGGACGGCGTTACGTGCCACACAGCCGAAGCTACACTCGATGTTTAGCGCCCTGTTTTTGAAGATCGCATTATTAGCTGCAGAGCTGATGTCGTTAGGCTACTGCATGGCCAGCCTAGACAGACATTTGAATGAAATTATTTTCCATTATTTACCGGAAGGATTGTGCTTTCAAATTTGAGAAAATATTCAGTAGTTTTTTTTTATAGAATTTTAAAAAAAAAAATGTTATTTGGCGGACCTTGTAGTACCGATCTAAAACCATTTGGCACTTTCCTTGAATTTCAATAAGGATATCAGAAATCTACTCTCGCGTTGAGAGTGTCGACTTTCCCGTAGACCTGTACACTAGGGTGGAGTGAAATTCAAAAAAAAAAAGTTAACCTCGGAAAGAGATGTAGTCTGGGGTCCTAATGAGGGGAAAAATAAAGAAAAAAATCCTAAAAAGTTTTATGTCAATAAATGTTTGCAATATCGTAAACAATGAAATAAGGGCATGAAAAAATTTAAAAACATTTTCTCATTGTTCAAAAATTTCAAAAAGTAAAATTAGTCAAATCGTCCCTTCTTCAGAAAATTGACTGAACAATGAAATCGTCACCAAAGCTACAAATATTAGTCGATTATCCTCATATTGGCCTCAAATACTTTTGTTTGGGCACTGAACAAGCTCAAACTTTTAAATTTCGAATAAGTTAAGTCGTTAATTTTTAGGATTTTTCTAAAATCAACGCCAAAATAGCGAGAATTTCCAAATTTCGAGGGAGTGGCGCGATCCCTAAAAATGTTTTAAAATTTTTTTCTTTATTTTTCCCCTCATTAGGACCCCAGACTACATCTCTTTCCGAGGTTAACTTTTTCAAATTAAAAAAAAAGCTTGTTTTCACTCCACCCTACTGTACACCTCCAGTTCTCTGTCGTTTCAGGCTCTGTAGTAATCCGCACGAGATATTCCCATACGATTTTCCATCTTGCCTACCGTATAGTGCCCTGTGAGGACTGCTGTCAGAATGCTAAGGCTTTTTTGCCATAACCCAGTAATTACCTCTTTCATTTAGGGTTAATATCTTTTGCATAGAATTTCTCACCATAACTCGAAAACAACTTGTCCCCTTTGTCTTAAATAAATGACTTTTAATATGAATATTAGTTTCGGAGTTATCAATAAAACTAAAGGAAATCATATTTTTTTTTCGTTGCATTTTTGTTTTGAATAACACTAGGCAAAAACCATTCTGTCCAAGGAATGTTTTTTTTTTTAAATATTTTCTGATATATTTTGTAGACAAGAACTCGAAAAAAATATTTATAAACAAATTTTCTTTAAAATTATTGTTTTCGATGGGTGTACCTTTATTATTTTGATTATAATAAAACGCAATGTCCGATCAAGCACTACAATATAACAAATAAAAGGTAATTATGTAAGCTAATAATTTTGTAAATATGATCTTTATATAAAAGCCTTAATTTGATATATTAAGTTGTTTTATCGGCTGTCTGCTTCCAAAATTATAGTCCAAATAAAAAAGGCACATCTGATGAAAATGACAATTTTAAAGAAAATTTGGTGTTGCTTATTTTCGGAAACTGTATGCGTCAATGCTCACGAAAATTAACTTTTTAGTTTCCAGGCAAATTTTTTATTTTTTGTTCGCTAGTGTAATCCTGAAAAAATCGCAAAAATGTTTATTATAAAGACATAGATATTATAAATAAACTAAAATCGTGAAAATCATTACATTGCAAATAAACGTACATTTTGTCGCACGGTGTAATTGCTGTATTGTGTTTCTGTAAGGAACAATGATTGCCTCACATTCATGAACCACTTTTCCGTAATGCAACTAAAGAACAGTTTTTTCAGACGAACCGCACTAGTCGGTTGTCTACTTCTACTCCCACTTTTACTTATGCCCAGTACCCGGTACCCTCAATCAGTACGGGAAGCAAGATGGGCTTTTAAAATATCCATGTGAGAAAGAATGGTCTTAAAGTTTGTTATGTGGTGCGTTTTATGCTTAAAGGATTTATGCACACCACAAATGTAATGCCAGTCGAAAAGGTGAAAAAGATATGACCTTATAAGAAATTACTTAGAAGGTGATTACGCACCGTTTCGGTGTTTTTTTGGCTAGGGTTGGGGTGGTAAAGAAATGTGCCCCTGCCAGGAAGAATTACGACCAGACGAATACGTAAAATGCTGTGTACACACACGTTCTGTGTTAGCCAATAATTACACCTCAGGGATAAATAAACAAAATGGCACGGCCAGGAATTAGATTGAATTTCGTAATAAAATCATAACATAAACATTATGAAAAATATTGAAAAGTCTATTAAAAAAAGTACCAACCAAGCCAATGCCATAAAATACTTTGTTAAGATTCGTACATAAAGTACTGTTTACTTAGGTGTGCAAATGTTGACGGGAATGGGAACATTTTGAGACCTGGAGCACTTTTGGTCTTCTGCACCATTAGCACATGTGAAATGATTTGGGAGGAGTGTTGGAATAGGTTTCTTGTTTTAAAACAGCTACAGGGTGTTATTTGAATAACAAACGTTTAATTACAACTTGCCAATGGTATCAAAATCAAATATCAATTTTTTTTAGGATTGTATTGTCAATCACTAAACCTGGATATTTCCATGGAATTTCAAAAACAATTTGACCTTTTTTTTGATGTGATTGATTTGACTTGATTTTATTTTATAGCGCCCATGAAAGAACAATGGGAGTATTATTAACTCCATTAGTCCAATTGATTTGTTGGTGCAGTGAAACTAAACCCCGACTGTGCTGGCAAGACCAAGCGGATGAAGACATTAAAATTCAGAACTTCAATCCAATCAATGACTACTTCACGATATACTCACTGATCGGCACTTACATTTTAAAGCTATATCTTTAAAAGTCTGATGATCTTAACCGGATTCAAACATGCGTTTGAATGAGTGATCGTGACACATAGTTGCACAGAGCAAACATAAATGTGGGCTCTTACAGTATCGTCCTAAAAATGTTATCCTAACTGCATTCAGATTTATAATGGTCCAACTATAACAAAATAGGAAGAGTTTCCATTTAGTGGCCTAAAACGATTCCCGGAAATAATATTTGGGTATGCCTAATATTGAGTGTGTCTGTTTGGGCAATCGTACTTTGAACATCACCCCACAGTGAATTAATTACAAGATTCTCTCCGTCAGAACCGTTTGACAAACTGGTCTCCTTCAGAACAGTTTGACAAACTGGTCTCCTTCAGAACCGTTTGACAAACTGGTTATTAATTACAAGATTCACTCTTTAGAACCGTTTGACAAACTGGTCTCCTTCAGAACCGTTTGACAAACTGGTCTCCTTCAGAAGAGTTCGACAAACTGGTCTCCTTCAAAACCGTTTGACAAACTGGTCTCCTTCAGAACCGTTTGACAAACTGGTCTCTTTAGAACAAAGAAAATGTATTTTTCGATAAATCTCATATTTACTTATTTCATTTGCCCATTTTTTTTTTGTCGAGATTATACCTATCACCTCAACCTGTTACACCCTTTCATCAAATGACAATATTTTGCTTCCATTAAAGTCTTGGTTTATTTTACTTCTGAATTTGGGAGGAGGCTATTGGTGATTTGTGTATATATTCACGTGTTTCAAGAGAATTTCCAATACAAATTTAAGAAACACGTCTGTGTTTAAATATGTGCGAAGACAGAGAGAGAGAGAGAGAGAAAAGACCAAGCGACACACCTTCATTAAATAAAAGTTTAATGCATTTAAAAAAAACAAACAAATAAACAGACACAAGTTGCCGATACCTTAGAAATCAACGACCGCCGTCATCAACGAAAGGAGTGCTGGTGCGCTGTGCTGCCCGCCGTTGTGTGGTCATTAAACTTTATGTTCGGCCGCAACGCTGGTGACGTGTGGTAAGCCCAATAAGTTTTTCCATACCTTGATGGTGCCTTTAGAGTACTTCTATGTATTTATCAATTTTATTATTATCTTCATTATTGATTTTCTGTTCGGTTGTATTGGCAGTGCAGACGAGTATTTGATATGTTCTGCTTTATGCTTTTTCCAATACAACGACCCTCACATATTTCATTGATTATAGCTTTCTTTCTTGGTCAATATGGTGGTTTCTATTATTGTTGAAAAACAACAATAAAAAAAAATCATTTAACCAAGTCTCTTGTTTCCAGCTAGTGGAGTGGAGTCCTCACTACTCACTACGGCCATATGCATGTAGGGCCGGACGATTTTAGCATTCCGAATGCATACACTAAAATTCATTGTTTTACATTCTCCCATTCTCACAACACACATATTTGTATCGTCTGTAGGTGGGGGCCAGCGGCGGAATCCAGGTTTGAAAGGCCTTCAAGGTATGTATGCGCGTATTGTTATACACTCCATCATAGGATGGAGTATATACTAAGTTTGTCATTCCGTTTGCAACACCTCGAAAGAGTGATCTGCGACCCTATAAAGTATATATATTATTGGTCAGTGTAACATTCTAAGACATTCTAGCGAGGTCCGTCCGTCCGTCTGTTGTCTGTTGAAATCACGATAGAGTGCGAACGACCAACGCTGAAATTTTGTAGGAAGATGTTTTTTGCCCATAAGCAGGTTAAGATCGAGAATGGGCCATATCGGACCAAAGGGGAAAAAGTTCCCCTTTACGGGACTAAATATATTCCGGCCATAATCAAATTTTTCAAATATTTTTTTTCACTACATCTAAGTTCTAAGTTTATATAATTTATAGATGGGAAAAAAATCCCAAAAATGGGCGTGCTCATGGGTTCCGTGGACCCTTGGGGCCCAAAAAAGGGCTCATGATAAACATGCGCATATGGGTATCGAAGTGCAACGAAATTTACTCACGAACCCAAATATGCCTTTATTTTCATGATTTGCCTAAATGATCCGGTTTCTGGGACTATCGGGTCACCAGCGGCCCAAAAACCGTCCCTTGACAAACATGGACATATGGGTATCGAAATGCAACGAAATTTTCTCGCGAACCCAAATATGCATTTATTTTCATGATTTGGATAAAATTTGTGATCGGGTTCCTGGGACTATCGGGTCACGAGAGGCCCAAAAACTTAGTTAGTTTTCTTATTTATTGACTTTGACATGATGGAGGGTATATAAGATTCGGCCCGGCCGAACTTACTATTTGTCCACTTGTTACATTTTCACTTGTTGTCTTTGGGAAAATTGCAATAACTAACTAAGACTAACTAATAACACCGTGTTACAAAAAATAAATTTTTTTCTGTCCTATGAACCAAATGCACATATTCGGAAAGAGGGGAAAAATAAAAATACACGTGTATCGCCGATTTTCATGTACTCGTCAGAATTTTTTTTTTTTTAAGTATGAAGTATGAAGCTCGTAGTGGCTGTGTGAAAGCCTTTGGACCGATTTTTAACCCTTTTTCAGTGATCCAATCGAGATTTTTGGCAGGCGGACTCGTGGAAATGTCTGTATCACGTAAAATTTTTTAAAAAATAGATTTTTATCAACTCTCAGATTTTCCTAATTTTTTTTTTTTTTTTAAATGGTTATCGTTTTTTTTTAAGGTTTCAGTTCAAAAAACATTTTTTTTTGTAACGCTTAAGTAGTTTAAAAATTTGGAGTCTCTTCAAGTTATGCTAAGAAAAGTGAAAAAAATATTTTTTTTTTAAAAATAATAAAAATTGTGGAAAATCTGAGAATTGATAAAAATTGTTTTTAAAAAATTTGACGTGATACAGACATTTCCACGAGTCTGCTTGCCAAAAATCAGCTCGATTGGATCACTGAAAAAGGGTTAAAAATCGGTCCAAAGGCTTTCAGACAGGCCACTACGAGCTTCATTCTTCAAACTTAAAAAAAAAAATTCTGACGTGTACATGAAAATCGCCGATACACGTGTATTTTTAATTTGTATCCTCTTTCCGAAAAAGTAAATTTGGTTCATAGGACAGAATGTGTGTAACACGGTGTAATGGTTGACAAAATAATAACATATAAGAACTATGACGTATTAAACATTGATGTTTTTTTTTAAAACAACGTTGGTGCAGATGGAAGCTTGTTGTTCTAAGGTCGCAAGGCCACCTTGCGCGTCTTCTTTCTTCGATCATTCAAAGCATTACATGCATTTTACAAACAATCACCTCTGCATTTCCTCGGGTGATGTTGCCTTTCTCACATACAATAACGTTAGTAAGAGATATGCCATTACGAAGAGAGGCAAACACCTACTTCGAACACATGAAAGTATAATCATTTGCAAGTTACACGGGGAAAAACATTCATTATTTGTAATTTAATTTAAAAAAAGTCAATGGATTCTAATAATTTAATTAATATATAAATTTAGCATATTTACTTGCTGGAAATTATTTAGTTTTTAACTTATTTTTTAAATACAACTCTGTATCCATTGTTTCTGTTTGGCCACGCGTTACGTAGGCCTTTCTTATGCCGTCGCCGACATTGTCTCGTTCGTATCCCCTGAAGCGACAATACGGATTCATCCATGTAAATGTGGTGGCTGCAACTTGAGCACGTACACATACCTGAATAAGTTTTAGTTACAACAACCAACAGCAACTTTTGTTGTCAGTTGTTAGTCACATACTATTCTCGTAGCGTAAGAACTTTTCTTATTGTGAATATTTGCATATTTACTGTTCATGTGAATATGACTGAAATCCATGAATAACGATGTTTGCTCAGGCTGCAGAAGGGACGATACGATACGAGCGGTAACTGTGTGTCGGTGGTAGTGGTGAGTGAAACACTGCACTCGACTTGAGTAAATATGAATTTTTCAATTTTCAATAGCCTTAAAGTGTGCTATGGAAAGGATCATTGGAAAACGTCTAAAATTATGCAATACTTTATGTTAGACATTTCAATGTGTAATATTTAAATGAATACATGTATGCAGGGTAGTGCAAGTAAAATTTGTTTCGTCACATTATTGGTTTATATGAGAGAGTTAACATTTCAAATACACAGAGCGACAACAAAGAAATACCTGCGTAATTATACTGTTTGATATGGCAGGTGTTGCTGAGAACTACCAGAATCTGTTTTGATTTGTAAACATTATTTTAAATGTGTACATTCGGAAGGCGAATGGTGTCCTCTGAACATTTGGCATTTTGATAACCGAAATAGTTAATAAGAGCAAGGGATCGCATGCAAAATACTCTCCACCCAGAGACAAAGAAAATGTATGGCTTCATCTTCATCAACAATAAAATATTGTTTAAAAATTCTAAAATAATTTCTGATTTTATATTTTAGCCTGTAAGATGTAAAATCAGAGTTTCTCATTAACCATACTGAGTGTATGCAAATAAAAGCCCTTTCATATTCTAGACCATTTTCAGAGCAAATCCGAAAACGAAAAGAAAAAACATTTAACATGATGTTAGACGTCTATATCCCCAAGAGTTATTTTTCGGATTCTTTTTTATAGGAATATAATTTACAGGCAAACGAAGCAAACATTGATGAAGGCAAAACAAAAAAAAAATATGTAAAAAAATGCAAACTCTTCAACTTGTAGTGAACTCGATACAGATGGGAATTTATTTCTTGTGTGGTTTTGTTTGCTTGTGTTTTATTTCTCGACTCGAATTAAAGCCTTTATTTTTTGTATTATTTGCATTGAATGGAAGTTTATTTAAACAACGGCAAGAACCAAAAAAAAAAAAAAGCCGAGGGAAGAAGGAAACATTAAAGTTAGGGAATACAAGTTCTACCAGCCTCGCCCTCATCATCATCGTATGACTATGTGGATGATGGTGTCTCTGACGCTCCATCACTATCTGCCTGCTAATGGTTATGGTGGTGCATGATGTTGTGTACGATACGCTCAAAGTGATGTCCTGCATCTGACCGACTGCTGAAATCGCAGACAACACTAACATCAATTAAAGTTTCATTTGTTGGAGTTACGAAACTTTGAAATTTTGGCAAAGGTATGTATTTGTCGGAATCTTTTTTTTTTTTTGGCAAATTAAAATGAAAGTGATTTCAAACAGCAAATACTTTTCTAGAACAGTTTTTATGTTACCAAATACTGAATTTATTCAAAGCGGTCACCCTTCCAACATGTCAAACTTTTTATGCTAACAAACGAAGAAATAACGAGTCACAACCTAAACAGTTGCGACGTCGTTTACGCTTCCATTTTGAATGTAAAGAACATAAAAATGGAGAAAAATTTAACATTTTTTTTGTACCAACAAAATTGATCTTCGCACCCCCTCATTACTAGCTTTATCACTCCACCATCAACACCCTCTGCGGTCTGAGCTGCCCAACAGGCAATCAACAACACATGATAAATAAACAGATTTTTCTCGTTGCTTTTGTTGCTTCATTGCAACACTTTTTCGGCTGTGTGTGTGTGTTGTTGCATTTAAATCTCAAATGGATTTTACTGTCCTGGCGGCCTGGTCGGGCCATACGCCAATCTCGTAAAATGATGAAGAAGAAAAAGACAGAATCACTTCAAAGTGATGGCGCCACATGCAGTTAGTCAATGTTCATTGAATTCCAACTCGACGTAAATGGAAAATCACAACATTGCATGAAATGGAAATTCGAACACAGAGTAAACGCGAATTCAACTCGATTTCGGGATGTACTCGTACGTATACGTATGTATGTATGTGAGTACGAGTGCCTTGATGTACATTCGATATTCCCCGAGGATAATCCGATAATAACTTTCGATGACTTGACTCGCGGACAAAGGTTCGCTCATATGCATCAACGAGTGGGCCAATGAAACGACAGTTTCAAGGGTGAAAACGAATTGTAAGTAACCCTACGCAACAAAGGGTTTAGCAATTCAGCTTCTTAAAGAGAAAATAAGTTGAGATTTTGCGGCGATTTCTTAGCCTTATCTTTTGTTATGAATGTTTTGTAACAAAACGATAGACGAACAATCTCTACAAGTTCAACCCATGCATGACTTTTGGTAGAGTGCCTTCAATGTTATCTTTCTTCATGGGTTTTTCGCTGTGACAGGACATGTAAGAAGAATATACCCAATTAGTTGTAGATATTTCTATAAAAATGAATACTATCCGCAATATTTATTGCCAGACACCCGAGAAACTTTATCAGGAGCCACATCAGCAGCAACAATCATGTCACAAGGAAGAATAAGTTGTTTGTGTAATACTATTCCTTTCCTTCCACTGTGGCTTTCTCAATGTGGCCATAAATTACTGATATCATAGATAGAGTAACGACATTCAGCGGAACATAACACAAAGACGTTCAAGGGCTAAAACTAATAACAAAAAATTATACAAAAGCCATGAAAAAAGCTATTCTAAGAAAGGAGGCAAACGAACTGACCAATGGAAAGGGTTAAGAAAAATTATCGCAGTGAGAAAACATGGTAAAAACTTCGTACAGAAATGTTGTTGTCACTGGAGAATTATTCCCTAGAAAAATGTACAAGTTAAAGTGAAAGTTTCTCTAAAGAAAATTGTGTCACTTCCAGTGGGCAATTTTCTAAAGAAAATTGTGTCACTTCCAGTGGGCAATTTTCTAAAGAAAATGTTGAGGAATTTTCTAAAGAAAAAGTTTTCGAAGACATTTTTTTTAAAGAAGAAGTGTTCGCATTCAATAAAAAGGAAACTTTGAGAAACTTCATTAGAAATTTTCTAAAGAAAATTATATTAACATTTAGTAAGAGATTCTTTTTTGAAAAGAGAAATTTTCTAAAGAAAAAGTATTCTCATTCAATGAAATCCTAAGAAAACTCATCCAAATTTTATGTTTGAAAGCGCCCGGCTAGGGGAGTTGATAGAGTGCTTCATATCGCCGTGGGGGTTGTGGTTTCGATTCCCACCAGAGGCTTTGGTCTGTCCCTGTAAAAATATAGTCAAATGGTCTGTGTCACCCGGTTTATCCTTGGACCCAAAATTAGAATATAAATTTACTTTGTATTGCAATTAATAAATAAATATTAGCTTAGAGAGTGCCACTGTATTGATGTTTATTTCGATTCTTCGCCATATCCCGCCCACCCAGTGTTTCTGACCTCGTAAGTCATGTCAATGATGACCCTAAACCTAACAACTCTATTCGAGTTCTTGCCGCCGATGTTGGTTGGCGTTTGCGGTTAATTGCATTGAAAACCGGAAGACAATTAGTACAGATAATAAGGGGGAGGGGGGAAAACTTAATTTGTTACACTTTCAAATGGAAAACTTACAGAATTGTGAAGTAAAAGTTTGAAACGAAAGACAAAGCAAACACTTGAAAAGTTAAAATTCACAAACAGACAACGACGGAAAGAAGTTTTCCTCTACACTCCATTGAATGCATCGGTCGGTGCTTGCGATGGCTAAAAACCGGCCAGGCCACCCGGTCTATAAAAAAAATATACTGGGAAATGGGAAAGGAGAGCCCACTGCCACCAACAGCATTTTTAAAACAAAACAATTTGGTGCTTCATTAAAATTTACAGCGAGCGGCGGTGAAGCGTGTTACCATCACAATCGCAGTGGCTGACCATCGCTAAAAATCACACAGCCCCAAAAAGTGTGGTGGCAGCCAAGTAGCAATGTAGTGTTCCTCAACAGAAGACGAAAGCGAAATTAAAAGACAAACAACTATCATGGGAAGTGGTTTTTGGTCTCTCCGTAATTCGTTTTGATTCAATGTCAACAGCGTCTGGCACAGGGAATGCCAAAAAAAAAAAAACACGATCCATAAATTTATGGATGAATACAATAAAAAACAAAAACGAACTCAAAGAATCAAAAATTAATGATTTTGTTGTTTTACATTCACAGCGAAATTCTTAATAAACAGCGGAATCTTGCCTGGCCTCGAAACCAAAACGCCCTGACCAACTCCCGCCAACCCTGCACACCATCTCTCACCATAATTGCAAAAAAAATGGAGCTTTTATTCCATGGCTCCAATTGAAATTCTACTCCCAGACTGTTACAATTTTCGCTGTGGCTGTTCTGTTTAATTTGTTTGCGAGCGTTTTTGTTTTGCTTCCAAAAAGTATAACTGTGGGCGTTTGTCGTTCAGCGTGTGCACAAACACACACGCTGACATCAGTGCCTCCACTGGCCGAAATGTTGTTGCATGCAACGAGTTTAGTTATTGCCTTTATTTGGCCAACGCGCTACCGTAATTGCTGACTTTCATTTTTGGCCTATATGGCGATGGTGCTATTATTGGCACAATTCGCTTTTTCTTTTTGTTCCATAACAATAGTCTTTGGAAATTCGAGCAATTTTTCAATGGAATGGATCAATGGAAACCTGTTGTGTGGTATTTTTCTTCATATACAAAAACAACACAATATAGAATATCATATTTGATACAAAGAAAAAAAAATATAGATGAGTTTATTTCGAAAATTTATAAAAAAAAATGTGGCAAATTTTCTTCAGGAAAAGTGAAAGAATTTCTCACAGAAATGTTAGAAAAATTTCAGACAGAAATTTATGAACATTTTAGTAATGTTAGAGAGTTTGAGAGAAGTTACCTGCTTGTTTTCATCTCCAAATTGGAAGCATTATAAAATGGGTTTTAGAATATATTCAATTCTGGATTTTAGATATACATAAGATGGAAGATGGATCGGTCGCCCAGAACAAGGTTTCCTTACGCAGAAATATCCGTTTATGGCATCTTAAATTTTAACGATTCATAATGTACGATCGAATTCGTTTTACGGAAACCAGATCTTAGACAGAAATAAGAAGAGAATTTTCGACAGAAATATTAGAATATTTATAGAAATCTGACAGAAGTATCACAATAGTGAGAGTAGCGAAGAAAATATGTGAAAAATATGTAGCAGAGTTTCTCACAGAAATTTTGAGGGAATTTCTCACAGAAATTGTAAGGGGATTGCTCACAGAAATTTTGAGAGAATTTCTAAAAGAAGTGATAGAGAAATTCTAAAAGAAGTGGTAGAGAATATCTAACAGAAATTTGAGAGATTTTCTAATAGAAATTTGAGAGATTTTCTAATAGAAATTTGAGAGATTTTCTAATAGAAATCTGAGAGATTTTCTAACAGAAATTTGAGAGATTTTCTAACAGAAATTTGAGAGATTTTCTAACAGAAATTTGAGAGAATTTTTTACACAAACTTGACAGAATTTCTCAGGGAGGAGTCAGAGAATTTCTCGCAGAACTGTAAGTGTTATTTTTTGGTTGAAAACTTCTTGTTGAATTGCAAATTTGAACAGACATTTTATCTTTTCTTTGTCTCTTTTTTAATTTTTTTCAAACAAATTCCAGAGACTTAGTAAGAAATAAAATATATACCCAGACTGAAATGTCAGAATTGTTATAGAAATCTGACAGAAGTGTCAGAGTATTTTGAGAGAATTTCTTACAAAAATGTCACACAATTTTCATAAAATTTCTCACAGAAGTTTGAGAGAATTCCTACAGAAGTTTTACAGAAATTTGAGGGAATTTCTCACAGAAATTTTAGGGAATTTCTCACAGAAATTTGAGGGAATTTCTCACAGAAATTTGAGGGAATTTCTCACAAAAATTTGAGGAAATTTCTCACAGAAATTTGAGGGAATTTCTCACAGAAATTTAATAGAATTTCTCACAGGGGATTCAGAGAATTTCTCACAGAACTGTAGGAGTTCCTTTTTCTTACAAACTTCTTGTTGAAATGCATTTTTTCTTTTTTTGTTTCGTTTAATTTTTTTCTTACACATTTCAAAGGTTTACTCTGGAAAAATTCTACCAGGAATTTGGAACTATGTATGTACGAGATTTTCTCCAGAATTGTCCCAGAAGTTTGTGCATTTTTTTTAAAGTCCTGTACAAAATATTCTAAAGCCATTTCTTTCGTTTTTAGAAGAGATTTCGAATAGAAAATACCGGCAACAAATGTATATACAAAATTTTTGTTACAAAATGTGAAGAACTTTTTACAAAGAAATTACTTGTGGGAATTTTGCTGTAAAGTAACGGTTATTTCAATTGCAAATTCATTATATGCATTTGTAAAGATGCTTATTTCACTGGCTATATGTTAAGTTTTTCACCAAAAAAAAAAAAACTACTAAACAACAAACACAATAAGAATTGGCGACAAAACGTGATAATATCACGTGCCTTGCCCAGCTGTAATGACTGACTTGCCTGTTCTTTCTCGATGTCTTTGCTGTGGATCGCTTTGGCGTCACGGTGTCAAATTACTTACTGGGAGGCAGTATGCCCCGAAGACAAGTAGACGAGTAGGAAGTGAACAGAATAGAAAAAGGCACTTAAACTCTAGTTAAACCTAACTGGAAACGGGCAACAAAAGAAACTGATCGACAAAGGAACGACGACAGAAAAAAACCGAAACGAAACTTAACAGAAAAACGCCAACAACAGTTGAAATGCGACAATGACATGCAAAACCAACATAAAGCGAAAGAGACACGAATGCGAATAGACCTACAGATGGGTGGACGGACAGGCAGGCAGATAGGCAGACAGATGGATAGATGGTGGGACGGACTGGGCTAATGAAACAGCTCAGAACTATACTCATTTACAAGATCATATTTAAGGTGTTTGGACGTACTCATGTGTCGTGCATAAATCGCTGTGTGAATGGTTTGGGCTTTTGTGGCGCATTAACAAGACAGTGCAGGCAGCAGGGAGTTCATCGTGACGCCGATGACGTTGACGCTGACGATGTTCGAGACGGAGCTGGCGATGTGACGTTGATAATGAAAATTATTCTGAAGCAATAAAGTGATGCACGCGATATGATAGCGATGATGACGGCGGCATTGGCTGTAGCAGTTATGGTTGCATGTCATGTGTCGCACTGACTGACTGATTGACTGCCGCATCGAGTGAATGTCTTTCGATCCGTTATAGTTAACAGAAAAAAAGGGATTTTTTAATTTAAACGTCATGTGAATAGACAGTTAGAAGAAGTCATTTGAAAGTTAATTTTACTCTACGTATGGGATTTATCTGTTGAAGACGTACATAGGTACGTATGTCGCTTTATTGATCACAGTCAATCTTTAACGATCAGGAAAGAACGAAAAAAGGGCATGGGAGATATAAACTAATATTTCAGAAATTCAAATTCCACAAGCTTTAGTCTTTCCTTTTCTCAAATCAATTAGGAAGTAAAACTTCTCGATGTGTTCATTCCTATTTCCACTCCCACCCAAAAAATTTTCTACTTTAAAAATAGTTTGACCTTTTTACGGGTACAATTTTAAATTGTAATTGAAATTACATGTAGTTTGTTTGCCATGATTTTATTAATTGCGATGGTGGAATGTCTGAAATTTGCATTTCATTGAAATTCTGACAGGTAGTTCGAATCTAATTAACAAATATTTTAAAATATAATCCCCATTGCTTGAATGGCTTACAGATTAAATACAAATTGTGGAAAAGGGTGACATGTACAGGGGATGAATAAATTGTAGCCTTGATATGAATGCCAGCAAAGTAGTTACAGCGAAAATTATGACTTCCAAATGCTAAGAAGAACATTTCATACAAATTGGTTAGACAACAGAATTTCACTGAAACATCAGTTTCAACACTTAGGGTGACATTTAAATTGATAAGCTGCTTTTATACATTATCTAAAATCCAACTAAATTCCGAGGAATTCTGTGTGAAGGGGACGCTTCACAAAAGTTGAAAAATCATCAGTTTGCTAAATCAAATCAACATAATGAAATAATAGGAAAATAAATATCTAGTTAACACTAGACTACAACTATTGATGGAATGACCATACACATGAATAAACGTGAAAAATGCCATTAAATTAAAGAATCTCTGATCCTTTTCACAAATTATCTTCATGCTCCGCTGTCAATAGAATTTACTTGAAAGACAAAGGCAAAGACATGAATATATCTTAATATATATTTACCCTCGACACTGATTCACTGATTCACTGACTCTGTCACGCAGTACGTAGGAATTTAAATAGGCATTCTATAATAATTCTATAAATAATAATAATAAAAAAAATAATTTTTTTTTGTACAGAAATTGTGTTTTCCCCAAATTTTTTTTTACCAAAAATTTTTTTTTCCAAAATTTTTTTTTCTTACAAATTTTTTTTTTTACAAAAATTTTTTTTTTCCAAATTTTTTTTTTCAAGAAATTTTTTTTTTCCAAAAAATTTTTTTTTTCCAAAAAATTTTTTTCAACAAAATTTTTTTTTTTCCACTAAAATTTTTTTTTTCAACAAAATTTTTTTTTTCAGCAAAAATTTTTTTTTCAACAAAAATTTTTTTTTCAACAAAAATTTTTTTTTTCCACAAAAATTTTTTTTTTCGACAAAATTTTTTTTTTCAACAAAAATTTTTTTTTTTTCAAAATTTTTTTTCCACAAATTTTATTTTTTTTCAAAATTTTTTTTTACAAAATAGTTTTCTCAAAATATTTTTTACAAAATTTTTAAAATTAAGTAACAAATACTTTCTCAAGCAAATCAAGAAAAATTTTTTTTTTCAACCAAATTTTTTTTATCAACAAAAATTTTTTTTTTCCACAAAAATTTTGTTCTTCAACAAAATTTTTTTTTCAATAAAAAATTTTGTTTTCAACAAAATTTTTTTTTTCAACAAATTTTTTTTTTCCACAAAAATTTTTTTTTTTAACAAAATTTTTTTTCCATATTTCAACGGGCGCCATAGGCGCATTACAACTTACTAGTTAATATATATTACATTATTCCAAGAGGCTTTACCAAGTGTTGCCAGATTTTCAACATTACGTGGGCGCTCATAAATAAGCTAAGTTTTTTTAGAAAAAATACCCAATCAGATTTAAACTATTTAATTTCCAAATACGGCGGGACTTTAATAAAAAACACTACGGATAATTGAACCTTCTTTCATTAAAACGAACTGACTATGTACTTTTGAAATTGTTCTATGAAACGAAGATAGAAACATGTGGCACAACTATTAAAATACATTAATACAAAATTTAAATTCAATATTAATGAGCTTGGATGAAAATGTTCAATTATTTTTAATAAGATTTGATTGAGTTGTCTTAAGTGTGGTTGATACATACTTTTTTGAGATCATTTGTTTTGGCCACGGCATCAGAATTTTCTCCAAAATCTGTCTTTATCTTTTTCATATTTCCATTCCTCTGGTACAAACAACGAACAATGAATGACTTATTTAACCGTGATTTGGTAAAGCTGTATCGTGGATTTTATATCGCTGTTGTACAGATATGTTAATGTTATCCAGTTCTTCCGATATCGGTAGTCTAGGCAAAGATCATGCAGAGGGCAGGCGTCCCAAGTCGTTTACTGAACATTCAAATAGTATTTGTTGTAAAATAGTGTAAAATAGTTTAAAAAAAAAAACATTATTTGCTTTGAAAACCTTTCAAATATTGCCATGCCAATTACTGACATCTAGAGTGTGTAGCTGAACTAATGTGTCACAAATCAACTTGCGACGTCTGCCCTCTGTATGGTCTTTGGTCTAGGGACTCTAATCCGTTCCAATTCATTCTTCAACCGAACTGTTCGTGTGTAAAATACCCTACCAGCAAGACCTACGATAACGGCGGCGGGAACTGCGCGCCTCCAACACTCGGCGTAATCGTAGCGACGAAATTTCGATCTATTTTTTGCGAATTCTTCATTTGGGGCATTTTTTGGCCATTTTTCGTAGATTTATTTCAATATTTTCAAAAAAACTCTTGAGGTGTTCTTTTACTTCATCTCTCTGTCTCTCTCTCTATCTGTATTTCCCACCAGCGACTTGTCTTCGATACAAGAGTTATTGCCAGTTAGAAAATGTATTTTTATTTTGCTTTTTGTGTGGGTCGAGGGAAATTGAATACATTTTTTGAATATTCAAAACACGTTAATGTTGTTTTAACCATTTCAATGATCCATTGTAAATATGCGCATATGTATGTTTGTATGTACGTGTATGTTTATGTAATAGACGGAATTTCGGAATAAATCTAAGGATGAATGAATGTAAATGAATGAATGTGGGCTAGGAATGTTTTACACTTTGGCATAAATTATGGTTTCCTTTCAACAAAAAAAAAAAGAAAATATGAATGAAAGCCGGAAACAGAAGCGGTGATTGAATACACTGTTTTGGGGGGCCATAGGGAATAGGTGCTTTGCGGTTGAGTTCTTAAACTGTGGTTTGTGTTTCATATTGAATGGCATTACCTAAAAGACAATTTTACAAAGATCCATTTGAAGACCCATTTTAAGGGGAAGGATTTCACAAGAATTTTGCCAAACACACAACATCGACGAACGAGTTAACATCGCAGTTTTGCGACAAATCTTTAAAGAACCACATAAATTGGTGTCATTGGTTTTAAAACATACTTGGGATGCGATTTCCAACTGTAGATGCAGGTATTTCGATTCAAACCGTTGAATGCTAAATCAATTTGGAAACAAAATCACCGGTTTTAAACATTAGGTTCCGTTAAGTACAGGGTTTTCCAAGAAGAGTTGTTATTTTGGTAATCAAATAAAAATGTAATTTTTTTGAGATAAATGATCGAATGTTTATTTGATAATAAAGAGGAAGGTATGCCGTTAGAAATGAAAAACAACATCAGCCAAATGGCCACAACGACCACGCTTACAGAACCAAATCCTTTTCATAACATCTTTTTTAATATATGTATATTTACCCTCGACACTGATACACTGAATCTGTCACGCAGTACGTAGGAATTTAAATAGGCATTCTTTAATTTTCTATAAATAATAATAATAAAAAAATTAATATTTTTTTTTTACAAAATTCTGTTTTCAACAAAATTTGTTTTTTCCACAAAATTTTTTTTTCAGCCAAAAATTTTTTTTTCCCCAAAATTTTTTTTTTTCAACAAAATTGTTTTTTTTCAACAAATTTTTTTTTTTTCAAGAAAAAATTTTTTTTTCAGCCAAAATTTTTTTTTTCCCCAAAATTTTTTTTTTTCAACAAAATTTTTTTTTTCGACAAAAATTTTTTTTTTCAAGAAAAAATTTTTTTGTTTCCACAAAATTTTTTTTTTTTCATCAAATTTTTTTTCCATATTTCAACGGGCGCCATAGGCGCATTACAACTTACTAGTTTTCCATAACCAAACCGCAAAGTGGCTGCCCTGTGTCCTCGATAGCCTCACAAATTCTATTTTTGAGGTTTTGAATCGACGCAGACCTTATCTTTCGAACTATATCATGCAAAGCCCACTGATTTGAGAATATTTGTCCGTTTGTTCATTGATGGAATTGGAAATACATGCGTACCTACGATTATTCGTATTTTTGGACAACTATTAATATTGACAATAACTTTCCTCTAATTATTTACACAATGCGGTTGTAAGATATGGAACTAAATATTATCATTTAATACTTAAAGTTCACATACAAAATAAGTACAATAATCAATCCCTTTTAGGTCGTTAGGCCATCCATCCATCCATCCATCCATCCATCCAAACAGTCTCCGTCTTAGGGATTTCACAAATCTTTGTATTTGTACACATATACATACCGTAGTATAAGTGAATGGGTGGTATGAGTAAATAGCATTATTAACAAATCAAATGAAACAATAAATTTCAATTTAAATTCAAATAAACAAAAACAAAAACATTTCTCAACACAACATTTTATTTCTTTCACATACATATTTGTATAACAATACAGATACACATTCATACACACACACACACACACCCATCTAAAACCATGCATGTGTGAAAGCATGTGCCCCGGTGTCAATGCCGTTATGTTAACATGAACATTTACAAATATTAAAGAAACTGAACCTGAATCTGAAACCCAAAACAATTGACTGGTGGAATTGGAATTTTTACAGCGTTGTTCAAGTCATGTGTAAAGTTATTTTCCTAATCAAACAGACGAAGGGATGCGAATGGCATAGGGGGGAGAACTGAATGATATGAAAAATGCTTACCTTTTTCTCGTTTTCAATTACAATTAAATTGAGTTTTCCATTAAATTTCAACTTTATTTAATCAAGTGGAATTCTTCTTCAAATTTTGTTTCCTTTCACGTTATCCTTCGGCAGTACATGTGTCCGTGTGTGTGCGTTTCGCTTTCCTATTAATCTGCTGTGGTTGTTGGCCTCAGACTGTTGTAATCTGCAAAGAATGTAAAGAAGAGAACATTTGTTGCTTAATTTGTTTTCTTTGGCAAAATATTTACTTTGAATGAATTTGTTCTTAAACAGATTCATTCCAAAAATCTGTTTTTTATTCGAATACGCTTCATTAGGCTATCATTTATTCGTTGTTGTTGTTGTTGTTATTCTTGCTAATTGTCTATTACGAGTGGAAAACTTTTAAGATCACAGATGACACATTGGAAAATATTCCCATAAATGAAACAGCCTAATTAAATATTTTAGTAAATAAAGAATTAAATAAAATTTAACCTTCGTATTCAAAAAAAAAAAAAAAAAATGTAAAACAGCTTTGTTAAGACAAATGTATGAGAATACCAAAGCGATTTTCAAACATTTTTCTTAACAAAGCTTTAAACATGGATTACTTGTACACTTATATCTAAACCTCGTTTTACGCAAAACCCCCCAAAAAAAACTCACAAATGTAAACAAATCACATAAGAAGTCGGCAAAAAAAAAACTTAGTGTAGCAACAGAACACTGCGGCAAAAGAAAATGAAAAAGAGTGTCATGTGTGTGTCATTTCACAGATATTCTTAGTTTCTTATTTCATTTGAGCTAAAACAATAAATTTATTTTGAATTAAACTTTTTTAATTGTAAATTGTTCTAGCATCGAATTGTTTAACTTTTTCCATTAGTTTCTCATTTTGGTCCAGGTTTTTTATATTTTGTTGTTATTTTTTGAAATTGTTCGCCTGCATCGTCGCTGAGTAATTGAACCTAGTGGCAATAATTGGCGAATGCCCAGCATACAATTTTGGTGTAATGAGTTCCACTGAGTACGAAAATGCTCGATATTTTTGTTTTCAACGCGTCCGACAAATAACTTTTTTTTTTGTTGAAAATTCTATAAAAAAAAACTACTGTATATTTTCTCAAATTTATTTTTTTATTTGAAAGTAAAATCCTTAATAATGGAAAATAATTTCATTCAAATGGCTGCCTCGGCTGGCCTAACGACATCAGCTCTGCGGCTGATAATGCGATCTTCAAAAACAGGGCGCAAAACATCGAGTGTAGCTTCGGCTGTGTGGCACGTAGCGCCGTCCTGTTGAAACCAAAATGTTGCCAATTTGTAAACAAAAAATCGTTCAACATGGCCCGGAAAAACAACGTTAGATGGCGGACCCTTTACTTCCTCATCAGACTTTGTAAAGTATAGTTTTTTAGTTGTTTACAAAACTTGATTTTTTAAATGAAAATTTGTGCCAGTGAGTGAAATATTTGTTTGGACCGATAAATCCATTTCTGTTATTTACTTTTTAAAGATTATTTCAGACCGGTTCATGATAACGTGTGGCACCACTTTTTTGTATTGGTTTATTCGAATGACCAAACATTCCCATTATTTATGCCTCGGATGCCCTTCGGCCAAGTCTTCTTTACAATAAACGCAATCTGTTGACTAAACTCCATTGACTTAAGAAATACGTTTGCATTATACATTTAGATCTTTCTTTTCAAGATTTCGGGCGGAATAGAGCTCTCAATGTCAAGTTTAATTATATTGTAAGTAAAATTTCAAATTTAAATTGACACTCCAAAACGCCAAGACAAGTACACTTTAATTTAGGTCGTACAATCGAGGTCATACAATTAGTTCTGCTTTATTCAGTAAGAAAGTAATTTCAATAAATCCACATTTTTACCTTTTCTTTTAAAGCGGAGTGCGATTTCAAAAGTTTTAATTGTACGAACAGTGTAATTAAAATGTCCGATACATATGCAAAAATATGAGTTCACAAAACATGTAACTTGCATCTCGCCTTCGCTGCAGGACCGTGTCGCACTTGGTAATTCTCACTGCTGTGATATTTAATGCCCATTTATTTGCGTTTATAAATGGGGCTTTTAATTGAAAGAACGCACATAAGCTTTTTAACCATGAATTGGTTTTACAAATAATATTTGTGAATTTCATTACAATAAAATTGAGCAAATATTGATTGTTTTGTTTAACGTGTCCATTTATTCATTCATTCGCCGGCCGACAAGGTCACTTCCACTTATTTGTTATTGTTCGCGTTTTTTGTTTTTTGTATGTTTTCAAATAAAACAAATAAAATGTATTCCAAGTTCTGAACTGCTTTCCGCCACCAATTGGTATTTGAACAAAAAGCCCGTCTTGTTTTGATTAATATAGAAAAAAACCAAACCTGTTTCGACGTCAATAGTGTTGTGCTGGTAGAAGAGCTGAGTGGGATTGTATTGAGTTACAGCGAAATGAACAAATACATTCAGAAGAATTTATGGAAAGCCTCATTGTATTTGCAAATATTGATGGGAGGGTCAAGGAACGATCTCGAATCAGAAGTCTAATCGTACGGAATGTAATCTTGGACAAGGAGGGAAAAACAGAAAAGTAAATGGTCCAGGCATCAGTATTGGGCCTGTTCGAAAGTATTTTCGTAAATGAAATTTTCAATGATCGCGAAGTTTGCCAAACTTTATTTATAAGAGCCATCCAACTTACAAATTTGATCATTTATAATGTTTAAAATAAGTTTGTTATTAGAGATTTTTCAAAAATTTTCACCTGCCGACGTTTTTGAAAAATAGTCAATATTGAAAAAGTGCTAACAATGCCGTTGTGTTATTTTTAAAAAACTGAAACTTGTGCTAACCTAGATTGTTGAACCGTTTACCAACAAACTTTCAGTTCTGTGGGTAATGAACACTTCAATTTGTTCCTTTTTTAGATTTAAAAAATTTAAATTTTTCAAAAGTAAAAATACAGCAATTTAACCGAATTCACACTAGTCCATTTTTTTGATTCCATTTTGAACTTGCCACTTGTGTTCACACAAGGCATCTCGGTTTCGACAATTTTTGTTTTTATTTTGTGCCTTTTCAAATGTGAAATTAATCTGCAGCCAACTTCACACTACGAACAACACAAAAAGAATTGCCAATACCAGCATGTTTTTTCCCTTTCAATTCCCCTTAACTTTCACTCCAACAAACTGAGAATTGCGCTAATTTAAATTACCATGTGTGAATCGAGACTAAGAAATGATTTCCTATTTTATACTAAATGAAAGAAGGCAATTATTGATTTTGGGGATTATCGAAAATCGCTATATCATCTAGAAAACTAAAAACCAAAAATACAACTGAAAATACCATTAATATCGGCTCATAATACCGGAAAATACAATTCATTTGGTTCATTTATCCGAAGTTTTCAATAATGCAAAGTCCGGATAATTGAAATATGTTTCATGTTATCAAAGCTAGTTTGTTCAAAAATGCAGAGAATGGAGCCGGCACTAAATTTCCGCTCGAACGCGTAACAATGTCGTCTCTTTGTAATGTAAAATTAGTAACTAACGGGTGGCGCAAAAGTAATCCTCCTATCAGAAAATGCTATAAATTTTGCGATTGGCCCCTAATGTCAGTGGCAACTCTGGCGGCGGCTATTTACATGACATCATATTCTCGACTTGATGTAAAAAAAATTAAAAGACCAAATAAAAATAATTCACAAGAAGAATCAAAGTTTTTAATTTTTTTTTAATTACAGCCAAAAAACATCGGAAGTTTTTTTTTGCGCCACCTTGTACGTACAATCGTAAGAGGAGTTTCAAACAGGCCGAGAGGAACAAATGAAAAATTGGAAAAAATGTTCGAAAATATTTTGTTTCACTTTTTTGTTTTTTTAAATTTTCAATTGACCGGTTTTCAATACAGCAGATTCGACTGTACTTTTTCTTCTCTCATATTATTTTTTTAATAACTTTCCTTTTTCGAAAATCGTTGCATAGTTAAGAAGATTTTTAAAAAAAATTGCTATAACTTTGGAAAAATTACAAAAATTCAAAACTATGTCGAGCACTAAAATTTTGAAAGGTGGTAACTTTTACTTGCTTATTCCTTCTTTTTTTTTTACAAAATATGGGAATTGTGTTAGCCTAGTTTGATATTCAGTTCTACATCTGTTAAAGACATAAAAGCTATAAGGTAAACGATCGAACTCCATTTAAATAAATTGTAGTACTTCGGGAAACTCTACATGTCACTACTCTCTCTAATTGTAAATGTGTTTATCGTTTAGAGAAAAAGCAATTGGTAAATCCGCTGCTAGTCTGTCCCATACATTGTTTTTGTACATGCTTTTTGACCAATTATCTGTTGGCAACACTGAAAATATGATTTCTTGTTCTTGTGCCAAATATAAAAAATGTTTATAAGACAAATGTCATTGAACATATGAAAGAATTCGTTGGAAATGTGAAAAGTTTTGTAGTAACCTGAAAAAATGTTTCGTTGATAAACAATTTTTTTTCGTAATTTTTGCAAATTAGGTATTTCTGTGAAACTTGAATAAAATACACTTGAAACCCCCGCCGTTCCGGTTCTTTCAACAATAACTCTCAAGTTTCTTGTGAACAAGTTCATTGTCTTGTTCTGCCCTGCCGTATGCCTGCTACAGTACGATGTCCCCTAGAGGACTGAACAAATCTTGAAATCCAAATACAACAAAGATTTGTGATTTACATATTTGTCATTTTATAGTCGAGATTATGTTTTATTGTCCGGCGGTAGAAGAGATGCAAACTGCTCGTAGAAAATTCATAAAACCAAATTTTTGTATACGAATTTTTATATATGTATATATGAGCGTAAATTTTACATCAGCTATATGGGCGTATGAGGGAATTTGCTTTCATTTTTATTGCAAACATTTTGTTGAAACGCCTTCTGCGCAACGATAGACGGACGGTTGAATGTGTTGCGTAGATTTTCCATAAAATTCTACGAAATTGTTTGGGCATCCGGAAATTATCCCATGACTACTGTTGCCATCAATGAGTATGTCCTTGTTAAGAGACGTTGTCGGCTATGTTGTGGGTGTTTTGTTTTGTTGCCACATCAGAAACCGAAACAGAAACAAACAAATCATTATTAGCATAATATTTTTATGCAGACGTCCATAAAAAATATGTTGGTAGAGAAAATAATACCATTCACTCAATTACTATTGCTGAATTTATGGGAGCTCTAAACATTTAATAATTTCAACTCACACATAAATTTGCCAATAAAAAAACCTGGCCAGAAATGGCATGAAACGTACACACATATGTCGGGGCAGAACAGCGTTTAGTCATCATCGAATGCTGGATCAGCCTATTCCAATGTTTTACAAATTTAGGAAACGTTTTAATCTGCAACCTTTCCAATGATTTGGACAGAAACTGTATTCTTTGTAATTAGAAAAGAGAGAGTCTGAATCACGCTACATTAACAAGTTAAGGATATAGATTTCAAAGGACATTTTGATCAGCCCTTAACGTCCATACACAAACATAGCTCAGAGACCTGTTCAGAATTGTCGTCCAAACCTTCAGGTGGTCAATTCTGAAATTTGAATTTCGGCACATGTCTTCCAATATTTCTGTCTGTATCTTGCCAGTGTCACGTGTAATCTTATCTTTCAAGGCAGCAATCGTGGTTGACTAGTCCTCATGCCTCAACAAATAACAGTCTACATAATCACTTATTTCCCTTAACATTTCATGAAGGAGCGGACGGGGAACTTCTCTCGAATCAGTGAACTGTGCGCAATATAATTTGTATACTGACTGACCGGGACCTACTGTTTAAAGCCGGCTCCGCGCAGCAAATGCTTTTCCAGACCTGGCTTCATCTGAAGATTTCATGTTTTGTATACGAATATTTCCAAGTGTCACCAATAGGATACCCAACTTAACAACACACAACACTCCCTATTCTGAGGCCGAAGACTATTGAAATCGTAAAGGAACCAAAGGAAAGCAAATAAACAGCGGAAGTTGTCGGAAAAATACCGGCTGTTCATAGAGACGCAAGTGTGTACGTTACGTTACGTTTATATGGAATATATTTAGGCCATAAAATATCAGGCAATTGTTATGCCACTTAAATGGTAACATTCATTTTGAAATAATGCGCAAATAGAAATATTCCCTTCAATACCAACATCCAGCAGACACAGTTAGGCGTCAGGCGGTAAAGACACAGATATTCATTTACAGAGAAATTGACATGTTCCTGCTTACGATGAACATGTTCATTTACGATTTTATTTATGAACCACAAATTTAATTTGAGTCCGGAAAATGTGAACGATTTCTTCAAAATACCAAAAAATTCTCGTGTGATAAAAGTGTGACATTGAACTTACGAAATCTTTCATGTACTGAGTTTCCAAATGCCCTGCCACATAAAATCGGCCCACTGACACCGCTGGCTTTGTAATTTCTTAAGCGACTTTTCGAGTCACCAAAGCTGGTGACACTAATTCTGTTTACTCTCTCAGGTTCATGCTAGTAATTGTAGGGCATAGATCGTTCTCTGTTGTTGTTGGTACGACCGCTACATCTCCCTACACTTGGATGCTGTAATAAAAACAAAAACCAAATGAGAGGCCTTTGCAAGCATATAAAACACCAGCGACAACAACAACAAAGGGCAACCACACTGGAAACCGGAACGGGAACAAAATACATATATGCACACAAAAAGCTCAAACACACGCACACGTAGACATGCCGCCAACAACACAGTGACAAACAACTTAATTAAGTTGTAAATTTTATTGACAGTGGCACGAAATTACAACGAAAACAAGCTGCCGCCAGAGCCTCTTTAACCAGTGAAATGTGGGTTGGTTTGTTTTTCAGTTACTGTCAGCTGGAGGGTGGTTGGCAACACCGACATTATGGAAAACCACAGGGAGTAGTGTAATAGTAACAGGGTCGCTTAATTTACAAATGATTTTTAAAATGTTGGAATACAATTTTGCAATTCTCAAAAAATACTTAACTTGTCAATATATTGAGGCCTTGTCAAATCCAAAACACATTCTTTATGGGCTTCGGAAAAACCATTTCCGTCGACCTTCTTTACACATATACACATACAAATAATCAAATCAATAGCCCTTAATATTAATTACAAAATTGTTTATTTTTAAATTGATCAGATTGTAAATGAATGGCATTCTAAATGTCAATATAATGTCAATAAATACGCAAACAAAAAAATTGTTTTAAAAAAAAGTTATTTTCTTTTATCTAAAATCAGAAAAAAAAACTTTTGGATAAATGGATGTACCATTATTATATTGAGTATAATGTTGGGTATTTTCGGATTATGTCTGATCAAGCAACACAATACACTTGATTATAGGTAAATAGGTGGGCTGAAAATGTTTCTGAAAAAAAATGAATCATCAGACAAAACACCATTAAAAATTCCAAAGAATTCTAAACTATTTTATATTGTTTTTTCGACTAACACGGTTTTTAATTGTTCCTCCTTTCTACTGTTTATGTCTTAGGGCAGGGCTTTCCAACTCAATGCAAGTGAAAATTACCATGACCTCTCCTTTGGATCAAACCAAACCAAATAAAATATTGTTTACTAGTAAGTTGTAATGCGCCTATGGCGCCCGTTGAAATATGGAAAAAAAATTTTGTTGAAAAAAAAATTTTGTAAAAAAAAAAAATTGTTGCTGAAAAAAAAATTTTGTAAAAAAAAATTTTTGTAAAAAAAAAATTTGTAAAAAAAATGTTGGAAACAAAAAATTTTGGTAAAAAAAAAATTTGGGGAAAACACAATTTCTGTACAAAAAAAAAATAATATTTTTTTTATTATTATTATTTATAGAATTATAGAATACTTATTTAAATTCCTACGTACTGAGTGACAGAGTCAGTGAATCAGTGTATCAGTGAATCAGTGTCGAGGGTAAATATATATTAAGATACATATTTATTGTTATCGTTTGAAATAACTTTTTTTTTGGCAAAATCACTCGTAGTTGTTCTTCATCTATGATTTTAAAGGAGATTCCATATTTTACATACTCCTCATTAAGTGGCACCATTTTGTTTTCATAACATTTTTTTAAAATATTTCTTTCGAGTTTAGATTGACAAAGTACTCCATCTCTCGGACAAAACTGCTGATTTAGTTACCCAAGTAATCCATATTTATTTTCAATTACTCGAGTAATCAACATGATTACATGATTAATTAAAATTTTTGATCAAATCAAATAAATCAACAATTTCGAAATTAATAATAAAAGATGGGGCAGGTTCAAGTTTGACATTTGCGTTTTCGCTTCGCCCAATGGGCAGAAGTTTGTTTGGCGGGAGATGAAGCATCCAGAGAAAACGTAAGTGTTGAAATATGAACTCGATGTTGCCATTGAAGAGATTCGACCCGAAGCAATTGACAATATACAGAAAAATTGGGTACTGCCGCACCAGTCGTGGTCGTCATATGAATGATATCCATTAATAAATGACAAAGGTCAATAAAACCCGAAATTTGAAAAAATTATCAGTACTTTTTTGTAGCCGTTTAAAATTTATTTTATTTTAAAAATTTAAAAAAACCATTGTTAAAAAAATTGTGTGAAAATTGTTTTTGTATTTTCAAACATTTTTCTTCACAAAGTTTTTTCAAATTTTTATGAAAACGGGGCTAAGATTCTGAGAATGTCTTTTCAGAAGTCCTTAAGGCATGTGTTTTTGGTCTTGCTTTTGGGTCAGCTTATATTTTCCCTAACACTTAAAATACTTTTTTTTTCAAATATTTATCAACTCAGTTATCCGCGTGAATGATTCAATAACACCGTGTTACAAAAAATAGATTTTTTTCTCTCCTATGAACCAAATGCACATATTCGGAAAGAGGGGAAAAAATAAAAATACACGTGAATCGGCGATTTTCATGTACACGTCAGAATGTTTTTTTTTTAAGTTTGAAGTATGAAGCTTTTAGTGGCCTGTCTGAATGCCTTTGGACCGATTTTTAACCCTTTTTCAGTGATCCAATCGAGCTGATTTTTGGCAGGCAGACTCGTGGAAATGTCTGTATCACGTCAAATTTTTTTTTATCAATTCTCAGATTTTCCCCAATTTTTATTATTTTTGAAAAAAAAATATTTTTTTCACTTTTCTTAGCATAACTTGAAGAGACTCCAAATTTTTAAACCACTTAAGCGTTACGAAAAAAAATGTTTTTTGAACTGAAACCTTAAAAAAAAACGATAACCATTTAAAAAAAAAAAAAAAATTTAGGAAAATCCGAGAATTGATAAAAATCTATTTTTTAAAAAATTTGACGTGATACAGACAGTTAAAAATCGGTTCAAAGGCTTTCAGACAGGCCACTACGAGCTTCATACTCCAAACTTAAAAAAAAAAAAAATTCTGACGTGTACATGAAAATCGCCGATACACGTGTGTTTTTATTTTTTATCCCCTTTCCGAAAAAGTAAATTTGGTTCATAGGACAGAATGTGTGTAACACGGTGTAATGAATGTAATTGAATTTGAGTTGAACCACTGTCTCTTATCAATAGGAAGGACATCATCAAGGAATAGAGAAGACATGTACGATGCCCGGTGAAAGTAGGGAGCTCTCAGTGACTTTAAGTCACAATAGTTAGTATACGACCGTAGATTAGCAATTCTCAAAGTTCATGGATTCAAATTAAAACGGAAAAATGTTCATATAAATTTACTTTCTCAACCACCTTCAAAAAGAGTTCAACCTTGCAAGAGTTCAAGAAGCCTTTGCTTAGCCCTGTTTTTCCTCTTATTGGATATCTTTCGCTGTCCTTGGGATGATGTAGTGTATTTCCGCATAAAAATCTGCCATTATTATGACATCTGTCAATGAAATTACAAGAACAGAAATTCAACACTTTGAAACTGTTGGCAATAATGTCAAAGTACTTATTTCAAGGCTTAAGGCGTTTTGCAATGATCTAACTACTGTATGTATGTAAGTTGGGTCTGACAAAAAAAAAAACCATTGAGTAGGTGTGTTTTGGAGGGTGTTGGGGGATGGGGGAAAACAACTCAGATTGTGTTTTTCTTATGGGTATTGCTAGAACTTATAAAAGGCAGAGGGAGCATTTTCCAAACTCTGTCATTTCATTTGCAGCCAAAGCATTTAACATGTCTGACATCATTCGTAGACAACAACTCTGCCAATACGACGATTAATGCAAAAGTATTTTAAATATTTGTCATCGGTTTCGCTTGTTTTGTTTGTGCAATTGTTAAATAATTCGCATAATTTTAAATAGTTACGGAAGGCAATGAATGAGTTGTCTATGAGAAACTACACACCAAACGCGCAATACAATGGCATAACTAGCAATAGGAATCTGTACAGCTCGGCGATGATAACCCATCCATCAGATTTAAATTACATTTTTTTTTGCAATTTATTCCAAACACACACACACACACATATTCTGTGGATTTTTACTGAGTGGCTGGCTGGCTGGCTGTTGTCGTTCATGTTGCAACACCGACACATTTTAATAGAATATCGACATAGACAGACTGCAAAGAATGCACTCGTACACTCGAATAATTGCAAATGACAATTTAAGTTGCTATTGTTGGGTATTGCATTCGCCGACGTCCGTCCGTCCGTCCATCCGTCCTTCCAAGGTACGCACCGTGTGTCTGAATGATGGAAAAAGTGAATTTCTAATGTTAGACCAGCGGGCCGGCTGCCATCAGTGGTCATCCCAAAGCTTACTAGTTTCAGCTTCAGAAGAGAAAATACCTGCTGATGAATGACTTAATTCTGCCATAGCACATGGGTTGATGTTTGCAACCACTGTCCTATGGCAAGTTTGCCGCACTCACGCGTTAAATCCATCGAAATGCCAAGAAAAAGATACAAACGCTTCGCTTTAGACTGACATCGGCAACATTCTCCGGTGTATGCCCAAGTACAGGTAGCCACCAGGCTGTATCGGTGTGTTGGTCTTACTCGGAAACAATTAGTGCTGAAATGTGACTCAATTACTTTAGAGTTGTGAACAAAAAAGAAGAAGAAAAAAACCCAACAACGATATAAAATAAATTTGCCAAGTTTATCCGATGATGACGGTTTCTTTTTTTCTTAGCTGTCAGTTTCCCAATCACCTGTTTGGACTAGCTGTGGGAACAAACAACAAACGTATGTTTAATGTTTTAGTCGTGGACAATTTTGTGGACAGATGTCCTAGGTCAGATGCGTATCTTTTCTATAAATGGCCACGATTTCTATAGAAGAATTAACTAACGTCGGGGGCTTGCAGTTGAACCAACCAATCAAATCGAATCTTCATATTGTTTAGTGGCCTAAAAGTCTTTGTTCTTTTCGCAGACCTTAAGTTATTTCTAAAATGTTTCCGATGCATGAAATCTCCGATCCTCTAAGGGTTAATATGTCAGCTGATCAATCTAGTGGTATTTTTTTCAAGTTTAGTCAAAATACACCAGGTGTCTAAAGTTTGTGCTTCGTTTTTTTTCCACAATCCGAAGAAAGCATAAAATTTGAATAAAAAAAACAATTTACCATACAATCGGGAGTTCATTAGCCTTTTAAGATATTTGCCCCGTTTATTTTTCGAATACTATTTGTGATAGTTTTTTAAATTACCAAAAAGACATATTTCTACATAAAATATTTCCCATAGCAATCTTATGAAAGAAAAATATGTCTTGAAATTAAAATTTTTATTTTATCCAAAACAAATTGTTGATTCTTCGTTCACAATTCTTCGTCTCTGGCATTGGCGGGAACAATCAAAAGAACAAAAGAAAAACATTACGATACAAATCCTTAAATTGTGACATTTCCTTTAACATACGGAGTGATTTCAGTGGCCTTTAACGACACATCTCTTCCGGCCGACCCCACCACAATGGGACTGAGTTCACTCTTAATGGGCTGTCAGCCAGTAAGTATGTGAAATGACATGACGATGGCCATTAGTAACCCTTTGATTTGATTGCAAAAAGTCGTTGGTTCGTTTTATGATCCAAACGAAAATAAAATACAACAACAGCGGATCGAAGCTTAGTCGTAGACCATATTCTTCGGCTAATACAGCCATGAATCCTTTCGTCCTCAATTTTTTAAGTAGTTTTTTGTGTTGACTCTGTTGGCTCGAGGAAATCATTTACTTCGTTTTATGATGCTGAATATGTGCTGTGGGTGACATTGACATCGTCTTTTTGCGCAAAATGTCCCCCCTTAACACAATTGTTGCATGTTGAACAAACAGATAAAATGTATGACATCAGCCGCAGCCGCAGCAGCAACAACAATAAGGACGACGACACCACAACATCGTCAACAACGCCATGACCATGAGATCTCAACATGTGGTCACTCATGTTCCAAGTACTTTATGCCATCATCACAAGTTTTTTTTTTGGAGTGTCGGACTATGCGCTGCATGGCTGGGAGGCGGTTCTGCTGTTGTTCTTTTCCATTTCTATTAAAATCTTAATGGAAATGTCACATTTATGAATGTTGTTATTGGGTGTGTGTGTGTGTGTGTAAGTGTTGAATGGAAAAACCTCGTTAAGGTTTTTTTGATTTGGGCCGGAATGTGAATTTCAGTGAATTTCTATATAAAATGTCGTGTTCGGTTTCTATGGAAATTACTTTGCGACAGAATTTTCTGTAGCACAATTGTTTCAGTTTGTAGGCGCTATGAAATAATTCCCAAAATGCAATAAGACCCAAACGAAAGAGTGAAGTAAATGGAACAAGACCGAGAATCACATTTAAATAACACCCAACCAACCTTCCCACCCACCAAAAAAAAAAATGCCACAACAGAACAATTCCCAAAAATTCCCCAATAAAGGCCGACATGAAAATTCTAAAAAATTTATCAAAATAATTTATGCGACATTCCTCAATGAAAAATCGTACCTACGACAACGGAACGCCTCCAAATGTTTTCCCAATTAAAAGTTTCAACTATTTCCACAAATACTTTTTGAGTAACTTGTAATTTGTTAATAATATCAAAAATGTATGAAAAAAAATCCCAATATTTTTATCATCGTGAAAAATTAACCAATTTTGTAAGACATTTTTTTGGGCCATCTTGTTTTTTGTGGGCTGTGAAATAATTTCTAAAAATTGTGTCATCAATTTCTACGACACCAAATTTTCATTCGAATTAATGACAACATTTTCTTTAGGAAATTCTGTCACTATTTGTATGGGATACACTTTTCTATAGTAAATACTTTCGTATTTTCTTCGAAAACCAAATCGTTCAATCAATTCGGTTTTTTTTTGTAAGACTGTTTGACAAAAATCTATGACATTTTTAAGGATATATTCCTTCCCTGACTGATTACACTGGCCGCTTTCTTTCAAATACACACATAACAAAGTGATTAAACTGCTGATGGTAATAAAAACATGAAACGTTTTTATGTTCTGTTTGTATTTGAAATCTGTTTGTGCTGTTTTCCGTTATGTTGAACTTTGTTATTACGGAAATTCAAAATTTTTGCCTTTTCCCCCCCTCTATTTTTAATTTGAACTGTGTGTTTTGGAACTGAAAAATTTATGTTTTTGGGTTGGGTTGGTTTTTGTAATATACACACACTACACAGAAGACGACAGCCCAACACGTTTTTTTGGAATTATTTGGATCCTTATTGGTCAAGAGGTAAAATAGTTCGCATTACAGCACAAGTAGACAACAAAAAATTGGTTGAAAAACAACCAAAGGAATAGACCATTTTGTAAACTAAGTCTTTTAGTAAAATCAGTAACATTTGTAAACATCTACAGGTACAATCAAAGCTCCAGCATCTGGAGATCCGAAAAACCCGCATGTGATCGTTGAGAAGACAATGGTTACTCAGACAGTGGCAGTAAGGCGTGACATCATTGGCCCATATTTTTGTGGCCGGAAATTGAAAATGTAGACTTGAAATTTCATTTCAGCGGGATGGGGAGACTTGCCGCACAGCTGATGACCTTAAGGAAAAGTTTTGCAACGAACAAAAAACATGGTTGAACAGAAATATTTACGAATAAAATGCAGACATTAGAAAATGGAAATGAGAAATACGCCCCTTGCTAAAAATTCAGAATTGTCAGCGTATTTTGTCGATAGGAAGTATAATTTTTCACATAGAAAAAATTCCAGTGAAAATGTCCATAAAGGTTTCTAATAGATATCCATGAATTTGTCTAATAGAAACATTTGCAGTGCTTTTTTTCCAGTTAATAAGTGCCAGTTATTTGTTGCATAGTAAAATGATAAGACACATTGTGAGTATTATTTTTCCTATAGGGAAATTGTGAGACGAATTTTTTCCATAGAAAAATGTTCTGTACTTTTTCTCATAGAAAAATTGTCATAGTAATTGCTCCTATAGAAAATGTAGTAGAGTAATTTTTCACCGAAATATTGCAGGAGCAGTTTTAGCATGGAAAAACTATAAGAGCAGTTTTTCCAAACAAAAACAATAAGAGCAGTTTTTCCGTAAAAAAAAAAATTAAGTCTAAATTTTCATACAGATAAATGGTTGACTGCAATTTTTCCCATAGAAAAATTGTCATAGTAATTGCTCCTATAAAAAATGTAGTAGAGTAATTTTTCACAGAAATATTGCAGGAGCAGTTTTAGCATAGAAAAACAGTAAGAGCAGGTTTTCCGTAGAAAAAAATTCAGTGTAAATTTTCATACAGAATATTGGTTGACTGCAATTTTTCCCATATACAAATTGTGCGAGTAATTTACCCATAAAAAAAGTTATTTTGCGTAGCAAATACGATAATCGCGTTATCATTCGTTTCGGCAATGTCAATTGTCTACCCGGGGAGTGCGGTTTGATGACTGGTTCGAAGCTGGCAATTTGTTCAATTTTCATGGGGATTACTGTAGATGCAGGCCAACATTAATGTCGGCTCAGTAATCTGGGCAGCAACGCACTTAGCTATTCAACATATACGAATTATTTGCATCACTTTTGAATTGAATTGTGAATTAAAAAACCACAAAATATAATTAAATGAATAGTGTCACAGTGACATTTCGGCGAAGGTAGACTTCCATTCCATCTTGGCCAATATTTCGTCGGTCTTTGCAATGTTCCCTTTACATCTGCCTCGTCATTCGACCTGCTTCAAATTCCTTTAGGCCCTGTGACCAGAAAAGTGATTATTGCAGTGTTGTTGTTTGTGCTGTGAGTGCAGTGGCCAGCCGTTGACGACGAGAGTTGTGTGGCTGCTCAATTCGGTGTTGATTATGTAGATTTCTTGTCCTCTTTATTATCGCTCTGACGTTCGAGTTGCTACTCTACTTAATTTAAGTCATTTAAGTGGTTTTACTGTAAGTCTCATGTAACTAATTATGCCCCCCCCCATTTCAGACTTTCAGCTGGTTGGAGGCATAATGGGGATACGGAAGAGATAAGATCCCGTAATTCTTTATGCACTTTTTCATTTGCACAGATTACAAATGCCTCACATTGAATACGGTAGATGGGTTTGAAATGCAAATGCAATAGAGAACGTTTAACCACAAACGCAGAGGTTCTTAACGATGTAGGTCAATGGATTTTCTATTCCAAGGGTAACCAGTTTAAATCAGCGCTCTAAAACTTCACTGTTTATTATCTATTATACGACGATTGCATTTTGTGCCATTTTTTATTGAATGAAATATTTGAAAAACGTGATTTGAAATATTAATGGAAAAATAACATTCGCTTTCGCAGATTGAAGATTCACCACCAGGGTATCACAATGCTGTATCCACTCATATTCGTTGAGAGTCGATGGTGATGGTCCATGTGGCTCTGTGGATGAAAATGAAATCTATCCTGAGATTGGAAAAAAAGAGAAACTTAAATTTGCAATACAAACAATAGTACATATTGCTTTTGTGTTTCCCTTTTTTTTTTTTGCCATTCAAGCATTTGCAGGCATCGTCTCCATTTTCCCCCAACCTCCTGCCACCATCCATCACGGTTCAATAGAAGTTAAACTTACTTAACATAAAATATGATTATGGCCCTCTGTTTTGCGAACAACTAACGAAATGAAAATTCTTTCTTTTGAACAGATGAACAAATGAGAAAAGAAGGATGGCCAAACGGCAGGACGGACGGGTGAGCCAGCGGACGAGTGGACGGAGTGATTTGCAGTGAATTATGAAAAGAAAAATGAAAAACAATTTTGAAAAGAAATGAAATCATCATTATCGTCAACTTATGCTCTTCGTTTGTTTGATGTTATTGAAAATGTTGCTTCGTATCTTCGTTTATTTGGCTGTTTTCAACCTCTTACAATTGTCTTGTTTTACAATGAAGCCGACGGTCCACCGAATTATATACAAAAAAAAAAAAATAATAATCGGTAGCGCTCGCACAATGAATTCGGAAAGAAACAAAAAGTTTCGTAAAAACAATTAGTGTTCAAAAAAGATGTTTGCGAATAAAAATCAGATATTAGAAAATGGGAAGGAGAAATACGTCCCTTGCTAAAAATTGCACTGCAGTCAGAATTGTCGGCGTATTTTGTAGAAAAAATTCCAGTGAAAATGTTCATATACAAAAAATGCCCATAAAGTTTTCTAATAGATGTCCATGAATTTGTCTAATAGAATAATTTTTTCCATAGTAAAATGATAAGACAAATTGTGAGTGTAATTTTTCCTATAGGAAAATTGTGAGACGAATTTTTTCCATAGAAAAATTCTCTGTACTTTTTCTCATGGAAAAATTGTCATAGTAAATGCTCCTATAGCAAATTTATAAGAGCAATTTTCCACAGAAATATTGTAAGAGCGTATTTTCCATAGATAAACTATAAGAGCAGTTTTCCACACAAAAACTATAAGGGCAGTTTTTTCATAGAAAAAAATTCAGTGTAAATTTTCATACAGAAAAATGGTTGAATGCATAGAAAAATGGTGATACCAAATTTTCACATAGAAGAAGAATTTTGAGTGTAATTTTTCCCACAGAAAAATTTAAAAATTCCCAGTGATTTTTTTATTAATTAAAAATTCCCAGTGAATTTTCCGAATGCAAAAATTCCCAGTGAATTTTCCCAATAGAAAAATTGCCACTTGAATTTTTTCAATAGAAAAATTCCCAATTGAATTTTGTTAATAGAAAATTTGTTTTTTTTTTTCAATAGAAAAATTCTTAATTGATTTTTTTCAATAGAAAAATTCCCCATTGAATTTCTTCACTAGAAAAATTCCCAGTTTATTTTTTTCAATACAAAAATTCCCCATTGAATTTCTTCAATAGAAAAATTCCCAGTTTATTTTTTTCAATAGAAAAATTCCTAATTGAATTTTTTCAATAGAAAAATTCCCAGTGAATTTTCCCAATAGAAAAATTCCCAATTGAATTTTTTTAATAGAAAAATTGTTTTTTTTTTCAATGGAAAAATTCTTAATTGATTTTTTTCAATAGAAAAATTGCCACTTGAATTTTTTCAATAGAAAAATTCCCAATTGATTTTTCCCAATAGAAAAATTCCCAGTCAATAGAAAAATTTGTACTGAATTTTCCCAATAAAAAAATTACCAGCGAATTTCCCAACAGAGATAATTCCCAGTGAGTTTTCCCAATAGAGATAATTCCCAATGAATTTTCGCAATAGAGATAATTCCCAGTGAGTTTTCCCAATGGAGATAATTCCCAATGAATTTTCCCAATAGAGATAATTCCCAGTGATTTTTTTCAATAGAAAAATTTCCAATTGAATTTTTTCAATAGAAAAATTCTCAATTAAATTTTTTCAATAGAAAAATTGCCAATTGAATTTTTCAACAGAAAAATTCCCAGTGAATTTCTTCAATAGAACAATTCCCAGTGCATTTTTCAATAAAAAAAATTCCCGTTTAAATTTTTTTATTAAGAGTTTTTTGAATTTTTGCTATTGGTGTTACACTTTCCTTCTGTTTGACTTGGGGTTTGAATTGATCACTTTTTATCATCACTTTTTAGTGGCTGCCATTTCAATTGGAACAGCAGCCGTCAGAAGTTCTCAATTGGAAAGTACTTTGTATCAATGAAATCTCAATGGCTTGGGTCATAACTGTAGGAATTCTTTTAACTTTCATTTCTGAAATTTCCAATCTGGTTTCTATTGACTAATTATCCACATATTATTTAGTGGCTACAATGTTAATCAATAATTTTTCGGGTAGAGCCTACACGAACTCATATTGCGCAAAAAATTACACAAATGCACCTCCTTATCAATCACTTACAATTGCTCCAGGGGTGGGAAGAGAATATTGTTAGTTATACACCTGTATGTTGACGATATTGATGGAGTATGTCACTGTTTAAGTTTTAATTGCAGTTAAATGTTTAACTCGTAACGATTTTCATGTCTTCGAACAATGACCACATAAATCATTTCACCAAAACGCTATTGGAAAAATAATATTGAGACGAAGCGACACAGCGCGCTAGCCGGCCAATAATACGTGACCAATGGGGTGTTCAATATTGAACGTATGATTCGTATGCACGTACTTGTACATATGAGTCATTTAATGACAAAAACGCACGAAAGATTATTCTGCAAATATTTTGGTTTAAGGGGAGAGACAAAATTAGAAATGTATTCTCAGATATTTTGCAAAATATTGAAATTAAAGGAACCGTATAGGGGCTTTCCAATAGTGTATTTGGTAATGCACTATTGGAAAGACTTTTTATTGATTTCAGCTACGTTATTTAGATCAAATAATTCAATATATATATATATATATAGAAGAAATATTTACCCTCGACACTGATTCACTGACTCTGTCACGCATTACGTAGGAATTTAAATAGGCATTCTATAATTCTATAATTTTCTATAAATAATAATAATAAAATAATAAAAAAAATAATATTTTTTTTTGTACAGAAATTGTGTTTTCCCCAAATTTTTTTTTTTACAATTTTTTTTTTTTACAAAATTTTTTTTTTTTCAAATTTTTTTTTTTTTTCAACATTTTTTTTTTCAAGAACAAATTTTTTTTTCAACAAAATTTTTTTTTAACAAATTTTTTTTTCCACAAAATTTTTTTTTTCCACAAAATTTTTTTTTTTTCAACAAATTTTTTTTTCCATATTTCAACGGGCGCCATAGGCGCAATACAACTTACTAGTTCAATATAGAAGAAATAAAAATCCCTATAAGACATTACACATATAAAGGTCGTTGAGTTTCATCCTGTCCGGTGGAGCCGATTCGAAAACCTAAAAGGTACCTAGGGACCTTGTCAGTCATCGGAGGGTTAAAATTGCTCCGCATCCACCATATAGTCCAGATTTAGCTCCGTCTGATCATTTCTTGTTTCCAAATTTAAAAAAATTACTCGGTGGCAAACAAATTTTCGTCCAATAGCGAGGTTATTGCTGAAACTGAGGCATATTTTGAAGGTCTTGGAAAAATCTTATTTTTCGGATGGACTTAAAAAACATGAAAAACGTTTGATAAAGTGTATTGAGTTGGAATGAGATTATGTTGAAAAATAAATAATAATAATTCCAAAAAAAATACGGTTCTTTTTATGTTAGGCCAGTTACTTTTGCGTTCGCCCTTTGTATGATTTTTTTAAATATTTAATTTAACATTACGGATGGAGACGGTCTTTTACAGTGGCCCGGCCGTCTGCATGAGAAACTATTGGTGCTATTATTTTCACCTGCACTGTATGTAAATATTGAATTTCCGATTCGAGATGAAATGACTCATATGTTAGTATGCAGTTATTATTGTATGTATGTGTGCAGTAATAATAAACGAGAATTGTTTTTACAGAAATTATGTATTATTGGGTCATTTCAGAAAGTCAATATTGACTTCTGGCCACAACAATAACACGCTTACACGACGCACTCATTAAAAGTAAACATACCAAAATAAAAAAAAAATTAATTATTTTTGTGGTGTTGTTTTACAAAAACAACACCACAACCCAGCTGAAAATTTCAAATCAATTGAAATATGTTAATATCGATTGGAATTTCTCAGAAGAGAAACAACAGAACAGAGAGTCTCCTTAGATACAGATAATTGTTCCCGCACAGAAATGCCAAATTTTGAAAATAAATCTTACAGGAATTTAAATTTGGCAAAATGTTATTAAAATTCACTACAAAAATGATGAAAATCTTGCAAACACAGTTCGCAAAACTAAAGCATTTTGGGGTCGTCGTGCAGCACATTGAAATTGGTGGACAAATTCAAGCTGTTGGGACAAGTTAGTGATGTGAAAAATAAAACCCGTACACGTCGCTCAAGAACAACCGATAAAGTGTTGAGGAAAACCCAGGTTCGTCCATTCCTTGTCGTTCTTTGGAATTGGGCATTCCCCAAACGTCATTACACCGTATTTTGCATAAAGCTTAAAAAGTTCAGTTAACACAAGAACTCTTTTACGTGAATAGTTTCCGGACCGTATTATCTCTTGAAGAGGTGACCACAATTGGCTACCGAGATCTTGTGACAAGGTCTACGCCAACAGCCCAGCATCGATTGAAGACCTCAAAGAGAGAATTCGTGCGGCTATCGAGGACATAGGGCAGCCACTTTGCGATTTGGTTATGGAAAACTGCATGAATAGGATATGGTCCTGTAAGCGTGGTCGTGGTCGCCATTTGGCTGATGTTGTCTTTCATTATTAACGGCAGACCTTCCTCTTTATTATGAAACTAGTAAGTTGTAAGGCGCCTATGGCGCCCGTTGAAATATTAAAAAAAAAATTTTGTTGAAAAAAAAAATTTTTGTGGACAAAAAAAATATGACGAAAATAAAAATTTTTCCTGAAAAAAAAATTTTGTTGAAAAAAAAATTTTTGTGGAAAAAAAAATTCTGTTGAAAAAAAAATTTAGTAAAAAAAAAAATTTTGCAAAAAAAAAAAAAATTTTGGTAAAAAAAAATTTGGGGAAAACACAATTTCTGTACAAAAAAAAATATTATTTTTTTTATTATTATTATTTATAGAGTATTATAGAATGCCTATTTAAATTCCTACGTACTGCGTGACAGAGTCAGTGAATCAGTGTCGAGGGTAAATATATATTATAAGATGAACATCCAATCGTTTATCTAAAAAAAAAACAATTTTTCTTTCAATACCAAAATAACACCTCTTGACGGAAAACCCTGTTTATTTCTTGCAACATGTGGCGTATGATTAATATTAATTATGTGTTACTTTGAAAGAAACTGCCCATGACTATAACATAATACATTCAATAGAGATTTTGGATAATTGGTTACGTTAGAGAGCCGTCACTGGTTACCAACTAAAATTTCCCCCGAGTGTCTGAAGGACGCACAAGTTTAGTGACCACAATTTTTACTGGGCATGCAAAAATGCCCATTACCACACCGGCCTCCTGAGTTGTATTTGTGGGTTTGAGTGAGTGTGACCGTTTGCTGTGCAAATTTGTTTCGGAGTGTGTCTGGCATAGTTTTTGCCGTTGTTGCTGTTGCTGTAATGCATAATTGACAGATGGTATTAGTGTATCATCATAATGTAAATTGTAGTTAGGCGCTGTCGCCGCTGACGTCCCAGAGAATGACTTTTGAACATATAATAAACTACGTGAAGCAATTAACGATACTTAATAATTGACACACTAACAACAATGTGGCTGTTGTTGTTGCTGCTGCGGCTATTGCCGTTGGCTTTACGACCACGGATATTGTCGTTGTCATTGTTGCCCAACCGTGCAATTTGAATTTGACATAGCCAAAAGACCCAAAACAGGTCAAATGTAATTAAAACGCAAAAAACAACAGTTTAAGTCGATTTTTGCACACACACACAAGACAACAACAAAAAAAACACACACACACAATTCTACCAAAATAAAATAGAAGTAATGAAAAAATCGTTAAGGAATTTAAATTTTGTACTTACATTATCTAGATGCGAATGCCGGGCTGTATTCTCGCCGTTAGTGTTTTATTATAACGATGAAATTTCAAATTTAAATCTGCAACAAAACAGTCAAAAGAAAAAGAATGAATAAACCGAGGAACAAACAAACAACAACAGCGCAAAGAAAAAAAAACACTTGAAATGGTTAAAATTTCAATTTGCAAGATAACGAAATAAATAGACCTCAAAATGAAACAACTTTAAGAGTATCAGGTACCTAGGATGTCCGTCCGTCCATTTGCCTGTCCCAGCGGTCTTTGGGCCCTCTTATGCTAGACGGCAACAACCACAGCTCGACACAGACATAACTGTCAATAGTTTAAGCCAAAACGCAACAAACACTACAGTTCGCCGGTGTCCGTCCGCCTGTTTGTCTCTCGGTCGCTTTAAAGCATAACAAGAGCCACACCTGTTTAACGAATTGTCTAAAGTTTTTCATGTCATGCCTTCAAGACCACCAGACACCAAGCCAGCACCGCACCATTCATTTGCCTGTACGACGGCTCAACGTCATGTGTTTGATATCGACATCTTTGGTACTTAAGCTCTGAGGTAAGAACAAAAAAAAAAAAAAACGTAATCATAGATTTTAGCATTGTCTAATGTTTTGACTGTGTTTTGCAGCCCCATTGTTGTTGGGCTGTTGCTGTTATTATAGTTATTTAGATACAAAATCTTAAGCGGTCTATATTATTTTCACAAAAAGAACGGTAATTCGAAACTTGGAGAATTTTAGCATAACTAAGTAGCGAAAGGTTGCATGAGTGGGGGGGGGGGGGGCAATAGACAGCCAAATGTATATACAATATAGTGGCAATATACTTTGTCCGCAACCCCCCCCCCCCCCCCCCTCCCCACAAAAAAAATCATGAAAACACAGTGCCATTGTTTTCCCTTTAACGGTTGCAAGTGAAGATTAATGAATGCCTGCTGAAAAAGAATCATGAACGGTGGCCAATCATTAAATGGCTATCGAACAAAATTCAATGTTTAATTACAGAAATCTAAACTACGAACGGTTCTAGAAGTGTAGAAGAAGATGCAAAATGAATATACTCGTATGTATTGAACCTGTTAGCATATGATTAATATTAATTATGAATAATTAAAAAAAAAATACAATAAACCATTGCAGAAGATCAAAAAAAAAGCAGAGTCTTAGAGATAAAAAATAACGTTGATGACTATAAAAGTATAAAAATAGATTTTGCAAAAAAAAAAAAAAAAAAAAAATCCAGAGGACTTAATTGAAAAAGTCTGCCTCATTGAAATAATATAATTAAAGCATTTAATTCTCGCAATTTTTCAAGCATTTAAATTTACTTTATTTACTTTATTGCAAAATCGTTTAATTCCAATCAAACGTAATCTGAAAAATTCGCTTTTCAGTAGTATCAACTGCGAAACTACCAACTGAAACTATGAATTTTGGCAACGGTGGGCTGTTTCAGTCACTCGCCCACATGGTGCCCGGTATCGTATGATTAATATTTATTAAACACTGGCATTACTGTGACACTACAAGTGATAATGACAGACGTTTCAAAATATAACATACTAATACAACAGAGTATAGATGGCATTTCTTCGAGTATTTCGAGAGGGTCTGTAGAAGCATCGGAAAATTACAATGCCTGCTTGTGGACACAGATCATTGCTCGTAAAATCGTATGGCTCGTAAAGTCCTTTCATACAAAAAAAAAAAAAAAAAAAGTAATGGTTAAAAAGTTAATTACCACCCTTTTGGATGCTGTGTGTATCGATCGAAATTTTGTATGATCTTTGTGATATTTACTGTGAGCCTGCACTATGGCAGATATCTAGCATATACATGGATCAAACTTTTTACATGTTTTTTTTTTTTTTTGCTGTTTGTTGCCACACAAACGTTCCACTGATCCAACACCGTCTTCAATATCTATGGGTGGTGTGGATATAGACGTTCCAGATACTCTTGATGTTCTGAGCATGAAGATACAGGGTGATGCTCGCTGGGCTAGCCATATATTCCAAGTGTCGAAAGAAGCAGTCACATGTTTAGGCTTTTAGAAGCGATGCATCATCCGTTCATTGTCCAATGACCGGTTGGCCGGACGACGAATTCGAGAAAATTCGTTCTTCAGCCGTACTGTTAGCATGTGGAATAATCTTCCAGCAAGTGTTTTTCCTGTCTGCTATGACATTTTCAAATTCATGGCAAACATCAACAAACACTATTCCGTCTTTCCTCCCTCCAATACCCTTATTTCCTTATCGCTAACCTGAGTGTTAGTAAAAAAAACAAAAAAAAAACAGTCTTACCGGTGTCTGTAATAAGATACCGCAGGGAATCAGTGTCTCCTGTGGCCCCTGGAATTTTTCTCCTAGCCTGATCAATGGAGAATGACACATCGCAGAGTTTTGCACTGGCTGTGGTTTACCACCAAACATGCAGGAGTTGCGATATACACCGGGTGCTAATGCCTCAAAAAGTACATGCAGCAAAGTCACCGATTGGATCTGGCACCCCAAGGTTCACCGCTTCACGGTTATAATTATGTAAAACAGCAAATGTGCACGTCAGAAATTAAACACTTGGAAGATAGGTGCAAAATCTAAACAAACGATTTTCCTGTCTGCTATGACATTTTCAAATCCAAGGCAAACATCAACAAACACTACTCCGTCTTTCCTCCCTCCAATACCCTTATTTCCTATCGCTAAAAAACATGAATAAAAAAAAAATAAAAGTCAAGTTTTTTTTTAGTCCCAAAACTCGAATTAATTTTTATTTTCTCATTAACTATGGAAAATAAGGTTTGCAAATCTCATTTCCCCTAATCCTATCACAATCGGAGTTCATTTTCGTTGCAAAAAGAGTATGACAGTTTGATGCGTATCTTGGAGCGACGAAATTATTGGTGTAATGGTCACCAGATATCATAAACGTTACTGTATATCTGAATTTCGTTTTTTTTTTCTGAATGAGTTCAAAGTGGAACGAAATATTGGAAAAATAAATAAATACAATTTTTGCTGACTATGAAGGGGAATGTGAAGAATTTCATTTATCGCCACTATTCCAAACACTGGAAATTTTTGATGGCCAAATTAACGAACTAAATTTGCTTCTTGAAGGCAATGAGAATTTGAAGGAACCGACATTACATACCGAGGCAAAACGTTTGCAGATGGCCTGGGGCGGTGCACTAAAATCATGCATCAATTTAGAAACCCTGCATGTCGGTACGATGGCATTGGATGTACACTAGAGCGTACCAGGTTACAAGTAAAAAAAAAAAAGTTCGCCGTACACCTTCGAATATGAAGAATTATAGAAAGGTAGTTTTCAAAAATTTTTTTTTATTTTTTATGCCGAACGTAGGGGTCGCGCTTTTACATTTTTCTATATAACTTCTGCATTTATAAACGGATTTTAAAGTGTGATACATCGATGTTTTTGTCTCGACGACACTTTTTCTGCTGGGAAAATCGACATACTTCCTTAGGAAGAGTTTCATAATTTTATGCGAGCTTTAATTTTCTGATATTAGAGTGGTACATTAGGGTAGTAGCAACTGAGATATGATGGGTAAGTACCAGAAGGGGGTGTTTGAGCTCAATGACTTCAAAGAAAAATCGGCCTCGTCGAGACAAAAACATCGATGTATCACACTTTAAAATTCGTTTATAAATGCAGAAGTTATATAGAAAAATGCGCGACCCCTACGTTCGGCATAAAAAAATAAATTTTTTTTTTTGAAACTACCTTTCAATAATACTTCATATTCGAAGGTGTACGGCGAACTTTTTTTTGAGGTACGCCCTAGTGGACACTCCTTTAAAAAACATAAAAATCTCCACAATCTGTATGTAACTTGTCACAATCAAATCCGCGGCGGTTTGGCGTCACTCATCACCACCCTTCTCAAGCATAAAACTCTAAACAAGCTCGTCCCTTACTGTTCTGGCATCGAACAATCAGATGTGTTGCCGATACGATCTCGTGAAGGTTTTTCAACAAACGTCACACATTTAAGCATTCACTTTGACGTTATCAAATGGTGCCAGAACTTTTGGATAGATTTGTTTTTCCATAATTCTCAGATGACATTGGTGTGCGACTACGTTAAACTCAGCGAAATTTACTTCTCGAGAGAACTGGTACTTTGTAAACGTTTTCCGAAAAGACTTCGGACAATTGGCGTCGTTGGCTTCACTATAGGTAAGTATTGAGTCTAAGATTTTCGAAATGATCGGTATTTTATGTGGTTTATACGAGTTGCCAATGAGGTTACATCTATGGGAATCATGTGATCATTGGCAGTGGACAGTCTATAACGTTGTATTGTATTTATTTACTTCGGATATGAAAACTTTTAAAAAAGAACTCAATTTATTTGTTTTTATTTTCAGATTGCAATGATTTAAGGATTAGTTCCCATTTGACTAAACAACAAATTCGAAGATGTTTTAGACCTGGTGATCGAATTCAAATAATACTATGTTGGCCATCATTAATTATCTCCACAGGCAAATTAAAATAAATTATTAATAAAGAATTGTGTTTTATTGAGAAAACCCCTGGGGGCACATTTTCAAATATTTTCCACTTTGTAAATGTCGGCAACTTTACGAGTACAGCGTAATCCTTATTGGATGTGTGGGCTGCCATGAGAATATTCTCTATGCCAAAAAAAAAAATACCTACCATACGTTTGGATCACGAGTTAACCCATTAATGGCCAAACTGACACTACTAGGCAAATTTGGAAAATCACTTTATTTATTTAGTGTTGGCAATACAAAAAAGCGGAGAGAAATACATTTTTTAAAGCGAATTAAAAACAAAAAATACCAAAACATAAATGAAAATAAGTATGAGAGTATGAAAGTAAGTAAATTATGAGAAAAAAAATATTGACCACATTCAAAACTTTTCTTACATAACCCCCATTAATAGGTGTTCCAATTTTGGCACGTCGGCCCGGGATGGGTTAAATAGTAGCTTCCGATCAGTGAGCATAGGTAACGAAGTGTTTACAATTTTTTTGAAGCAAAACTCTGGACTTGAGGAATAGAGAACAATTGGGATTGTGAATGGAATTACATACAATATTTACTAACAACAACAACACGATTTGGTTGTCGGATACCTTGGAATGTAAGACTTGTATGTTTTTACTTAGGCTGAGGTCGGTCTAATTGATTAATTAATTTTTTTTGGGATATAATTTAGCATAATATTTACTTTTAGTGCTCATACATAACCATACATTTTGATGGGTGGTACCAGTAGGGGCATTCACTAAATTGTGCATAAAAGCGAAAACCCTCCATCGATTTGAATAATCCATATCTCATTGTAATAGTAACATAGGCGACTTTATGATAAATATTTGAAAACTAGTAAGTTGTAATGCGCCTATGGCGCCCGTTGAAATATGGAAAAAAAAATTTGTTGAAAAAAAAAAAATTTTGTTGAAAAAAAAAATTTTTGTTGAAAAAAAAAATTTTTGTGAAAAAAAAAAATTAAAAAAAAAAAAATTGTAAAAAAAAAAATTTTTGTAAAAAAAAAAAAAATAAAAAAAAAATTGTAAAAAAAAAAAATTTTGTAAAAAAAAAAATTGCTGATAAAAAAATTTTGTAAAAAAAAAATTTGGAAAAAAAAATTTGGGGAAAACACAATTTCTGTACAAAAAATCTTAATAGAATCTTAATATATATTTACCCTCGACACTGATTCACTGACTCTGTAGGTAGGAATTTAAATAGGCATTCTATAATTTTCTATAAATAATAAAAAAAAAATATTTTTTTTTTTTACAGAAATTGTGTTTTCCCCAAATTATTTTTTTACCAAAATTTTTTTTTACAAATTTTTTTTTTTTACAAAATTTTTTTTTCAACAAAAATTTTTTTTTACACAATTTTTTTTCCAATTTTTTTTTTCAACAAAAAAATTTTTTTTTTAAATTTTTTTTTTTTTTTCAACAAAATTTTTTTTTTTTCAACAAAATTTTTTTTCCATATTTCAACGGGCGCCATAGGCGCATTACAACTTACTAGTTTATATAGAATTATAGAATGCCTATTTAAATTCCAACGTACTGCGTGACAGAGTCAGTGAATCAGTGTCGAGGGTAAATACATATTAAGATGGAAATTTTTGTAATTTTCGAATTTTTATGAATTACATTTGTTTATAACTCTGAAACTGTTACTCGGATTCCAATATAATCAGCCCTGTTCCAGCTTTCATTTTCATTCCATATTACTTTCATTCCAGAAAAGTGAATGCTACCTGTGACAAATGATCAACGCTTTTGTTGAATCAATTATTTGTTTAGCAAATGGCTTTAAAATAAATGTTGAAGTATCCAAATAGACAGAAACCATTTCAAACTTTGTGTCTCAACTTCTTTTTACTCGATTAACTTATGATTCAATATAAAAAAAAGGATTTTCATTTTACTTTCGTCGAGTATTTTCAAGTGATAGACATTCTCCAACATTTCGGCAAAAGTGAAAGTTATCACACCTATGGCGGGAAAGATTTTCAGTTTCACACAAAAGCGAAATACAGAACAGGGGCGAATAATTTAAAATGTAATTTAAATAAATCGAACAAAAAAAACCTAACCATAGAAAGAAATTGAAACATTTCTGTACTGAGGGGGAACACAGTACTAAAGGGTGTTTTTTATTGAGGTATAGAACTTCGAATTGAAATAAAACACAAGAAAATCGTTTTAATGTCCATCAATTTGGCTTTATTGGAAGGATAATTTTATGCCATTAATGTTTAAATATGATTTCGGGCATGTGGCCGCCGCGGCTGGCTCGAATAAAGCCAATTCTGCAGGTCCAATTTCCAACCACTTGTTGGAACCACAACTCATCCACATTCATGCCATCCAATTCGGGAACAAAATAGTCGGTTATCATGGCTCTATACCGGTCTCCATTAACGGTAATTGACTCTCCAGCATTATTTCGGAAGAAGTATGGCCCAATGACTCCACCAGCCCATAGAGCACACCAAACAGTCAGTTTTTGTGGATGTAATGGCATAAAATGGACGGAGCTTGCGGTGAACTTCGCGAACTGAACCATTACTTTCGAAATAAATTTGCACGATTTGCAAGCGTTGTTCTTTTGTCAACCTGTTCATGATGAAATGGCAAACCAAACTAAATATTAATCACTTGACAGCTGACAAAATGGCCGCCAGTTAAAAAAGTGATGCCAACTTAAAGTTCTATACCCCAATAAAAAACACCCTTTACATCAGAGTTGTATTGTATAACATTACAACAACAACAACAAAAACTTTGCTCGCTTCAATAAGATGTTCTAAGAAAATAAAGAATGTTCAATTACAGATTTATAATCTGCATGAGAACAGCTTCTTGTAATCTTTATCTTTTCCCTCACTCTACGCCGAAGACGTTGTACTACTGTCTCAATGCTGCGTTGCTTTCTTTAGAGTGCCACAATATCCACATCGCTGATAAACGTCCGCTTAACAGATTTTTTCTTTAAAAAGAAAATCTTGAGAATAAGAACGGCCACAAACGAAAGACACATGTAACAGCTGTCTAACTCTTTTTTTTTTTTGTTTTTGTTTGTTTCTCATATCCATTCGATTCAATGGATATTTATAATTTGGCCCGTTACTCACTGTTGTTTCACACTGTTTTCGTTTGCTTCTTGCGAAATCGCAGAAGCTGATTTGCCATTCAGTCCAAAAGATTTAATTTTTCGCTTGTTTTCCCTATACCTCCAGGTTGGTTGGCAGATGGAGAATGCGGGGCAAAGTCAAAAGAATATTAAAACACAGCACATTTTCATAGATTTCTGTTGAACGTGTTTAATAATTTTGTTGCCTTGGGTTGTTTTTTGGGCACCTGAAGCGCAACGGCCATAACATTACAACACTTTAACGGCCCCGCTGAAAAAGTAGTCACACTTTCGGATGGATGCACACAGTGCGAAGTGGTCCGGTGCGGTGGATATCCGACCAACCGCAAAGAAAGACACCATTCACCGTTAAATGAATAACATTAACATCGCCAGCCGGCAAGAGAAAAAAAAGAACGCAATCGCCCCTCTGCAGGCCACTGTTATTTTGACTGAAATGGCCATAGGCTTTTCACTTTGTTGGCCATTAAGTGCTGCCTGCTGTGTGCGCGCGGCGGACTCTTTTTCATGGTGTTGCCTTTGTCCGTGGTCGCTGTTGTTGTTCTGTTTGGCCGGGTTATGTGGTCAAATAGATTTAAGCGCAATGGCATAAATACTCTCCTTGAAATGTTTTCACTTAAAGCCATTATTCGCATTCGTAACTCTGTTAGAGTGTTGTTTGTTGCATATTATTCTTAATAAGAGATGGAGGTCATTGTGTGAGAGTCATTTGTTAAGATTGATATTTTTAGATATTTTTTCTATTTATTTTCAAATTTTTCAGCATTTTTGTTAATTTTCAGTTGAAATTAGTGTGGCAATGAAAATGCTGTATTTTTTGTAGATTTTTTTTTTTTTAATTTTCCTGGCACAATGGTGGCACCAGGTATAGTAAAAGCACGATTTGCACAATCCCCGTTTATTGTTTTGAGAGGCGTATGTACTTCGAACTGGGTAGTGGTTACACCAAATGCTCCCTTTTCAACATTATTCTCGGCACGTGTCTGTCCATTGTGAACGAGCGTATGATGTTTCATCTCATATTCTTCGATTTCAATTTTAACACATACATATATGTAATTGGGGCTAGGTAGGTGCAACAATCTCAGTAAATGATTTGAATTTTACTCGGATCATGAATATTTCCATATGTTGCCAATGGAATAACAAATTGAGTTATGCCGTCGAATCGGCTTAATTGACAACAGAAAAATACAGTGCATTTGTTTTACTTATTACACCGTGTTACAAAAAATAGATTTTTTTCTGTGCTATGAACCAAATGCACATATTCGGAAAGAGGGGAAAAAATAAAAATACACGTGTATCGGCGATTTTCATGTACACGTCAGATTTGTTTTTTTTTTTTTAAGTTTGAAGTATGAAGCTCGTAGTGTCCTGTGTGAAAGCCTTTGGACCGATTTTTAACCCTTTTTCAGTGATCCAATCGAGCTGATTTTTGGCAGGCAGACTCGTGGAAATGTCTGTATCACGTCAATTTTTTTAAATTTTTTTTTAAAAATTCTCAGTTTTTCCCCACTTTTTATTATTTTTGAAAAAAAAAATATTTTTTTCACTTTTCTTAGCATAACTTGAAGAGACTCCAAATTTTTAAACCACTTAAGCGTTACGAAAAAAAAATGTTTTTTGAACTGAAACCTTAAAAGATAAAAGATAAAAAAAATTAGGAAAATCTGAGAATTGATAAAAATCAATTTTTTAAAAAATTTGACGTGATACAGATATTTCCACGAATCTGCCTGCAAAAAATCAGCTCGATTGGATTACTGAAAAAGGGTTAAAAATCGGTCCAAAGGCTTTCACACAGGACACTACGAGCTTCATACTTGAAACTTAAAAAAAAAACAAATCTGACGTGTACATGAAAATCACCGATATACGTGTATCTCTATTTTTTATCCCCTTTCCGAAAAAGTAAATTTGGTTCATAGGACAGAATGTGTGTAACACGGTGTTATATACAAAGTTCGGATAATTGTCATATGTTTCATGTAACCGAAGTTCGTTTGTTCCATGCAGACAATGGAATAAATTAACATTCAGAGATGTTATAATTTCGGCTCGTTTCAATGTGAAATTAGTGACTACGTAAATTCTATCTTTTTAGAATGATTAAATGGTTTTCAATGCCGATTTTTTTAAAGTAATTTTCATTTAAATTAAGTGATTTTTCATTATTCGCCAAGTTTGCAATACGTTTGAAAAATTCGGAGAATTAGTTTCTTTAAAGATTTTGTTTTAATTTAACGGACATTTCAATTAAGGGGATTCGAGCAAATTCCATTCTATGGTTTGCGCACGAGATTGTACCCGATATCATCATGATGGTGAAACTCACAATTATTTTGAATCGCCACGCCGCCTTGTAGCTTTTTTTTACCAGAGAGTCGCGGTAATTTTGCCCACTTGGAAGGCATTTTGAGTGGAATGAAAATCACCATTTAATTGATTTCATATGTGGGGAAGGAAGTTCACGTTACGCGTGTTACAAAGGGATAAGCATGACTCAATCACGACAAAAAGACACGAGACTCATGAATGATTGCCGCATATTCGCCACGTTTCCAATGTTATCACGAAACCCCCTTTGGGGTGGGTTAAATGCGATGCGGTATCACCCATCGTTCGCCAGTGGAGCTACAGAAAAACCAGACCAACAAAATAAAACGCCAGCAAAGGCTTGGGAATAAATTCAGGCAAAATCCTCGGCAAAGATATGTTTATTAATTAAACAATTCCGTATGAATTCAGTGTGAATAAGTTCACATGCAACGACGCCAACAGCACTGCACAACTGAACGCCAGAACACTTCACAGCAGCCATTGACGTTCAAATTGCAGTAGCGGCAACATTTTGTGGTTGCAACAAGACCGCAAACACCATGAAATACCAGCAGCACGAATAACAACAATAAGAAACACAAACGCCGAACAACCCAAACAACGGTAACAACAATTTAAACATTCATACATGTTTTTCTGTTTGTTTGTTATTCTCAGACTTGTAATATTATTTTATAAGTGTTTTTTTTCGTTTTTTTTTTCGAAGTCGTTTGTTTGTGTGAGGAAATCCACAAACACCAGCACCAACGACAACAACATTCAACTATTGCCACCAACGGCGGTACTGGCTCTGGCACTGACTGCAGCAGCCACCAAGCACCGGCTCCATCAGTGCAACAAGTTGAGAGGGTGTACAACCAAGAACAGCCACCTCATCGACGACGTACCAACTACGGCTAAATACTGGCGTGGGAAAACACAGAACGCTCAACAACTTCCAAATGCATAAACTTGTCGTAATGCACAACAAAGTTTATGTTTTTTTTTTTTGGCGAATTGACAGTAAAGAGTTTTTTTTTTTTTTTTTTTTTTGGCAAAGTAACAGAAAAAGCGTAGTTTCGAAACTAGAGTACGTTTTTTTTCTATCTTGTTTCTTTTTCTGTAGAGGACGACGACAGATGTTGCGCATGGGAAAGGTTAAGGTTCGCAGTTATTTAAGGGCTACAAGTTAAGAGCATGTCCGTAATTTATGGTTAGTTGGAGGACATAAAGTAAGTGGAGATAAGGAATCATGTGTTTAAAATACTGAACAGCCAATGGACCGAAGATTTTGAATATTTCACATGTCCTGAGGACATGTGCCTCCCTAGGGCACAACTTTGGTGGTTCTTGAACCAAATGTAGGCATATCAACACAACTCCATGATCAAATCCGCCGCAGAAGAAATTGTTACCGAAAGCGACCCGAAAGGCCTCAAAGGGCGACACTCTCGCCTATGGCACCATGAGCCTGTAAGTTGCGGAGGGAGGAAAATCGTCTATTTCGAAGAATGGCAGCGCGAACTGTGTTGTAGCGAGACCGTGAGTTGGGGAAGTTTGAGTCTTTGAGTCTAAAGTTTAAAACATTAATCAAAAGTCTGCCCTACTTGTTGTAACTTCGCCTGGAGATGAAAAGATAGTCAAGCAAAGGCCACACAGAGGGCAGACGTCCCAAGTCGTTTGCTGAAGAGTGTAGAGGGTAAGTATAAAAAAAAAGAATTATTTTTTTAAAAATCTATTTTTTAAAAAATTTGACGTGATACAGACATTTCCACGAGCCTGGTTAAAAATCGGTCCAAAGGCTTTCACACAGGCCACTACGAGCTTCATACTTCAAACTTAAAAAAATTTTTGACGTGTACATGAAAATCGCCGATACACGTGTATTTTTATTTTGTATCCCTTTTCCGAAAAAGTAAATTTGGTTCATAGGACAGAATGTGTGTAACACGGAGTAATTATAACGAGGAGAGTATTTATGAAGAATGTATTCTATTTCTATTTATTTATTCCAAAAAAAAAAAATTAATAAAAAGAGGGAACGCGTCGCAGAAGAAAAATGTTAAACAAAACATGCGTTATATTTTTTAATTTTTAATTTATTCCAAAAAGGACACTAGAATGCGAAATATAAAGGGTGTGGTTTTCACTTTTTCCAGAGTTCGTTTTTTTTTTTGACAACTGTGACTTGATTTGTTTGGTGGGTCATAATGAATCGACTGGCTCCGGAACAACGCATGCAAATCGTGCAAACTTATTAAGTAAAACGAAATGGCCAGCGATCCCGATTTTCACAAGAATATTTTGTTCAGCGATGAAGCTCACTTTTGGTTGAATGGGAATGGGTACGTTAAGAAATAATGTTGTTGCATTTGGAGTAATGAAAATCCACAAGCCATTGTTGAAGCGCCGTTACATTCTCCTCAAAAAATTCATACAGCCAATGAAACAGTCAATTTATTGAAGGAATATTTTGGTGCGCGCATTATCTTGTGTCGTGGGCCTGAGGCGAGGCCACCAAGATCGTGGAATTTAACAACGCTCGACTATATTTGTGGGTTTAGATAGAGTCGTTAGTCTACGTTTCGAGCCATAAATAATAGAGATAAATTCTGAGCCATAACATTAAATTGTATGCGTTTTATTTTTTCTGGAAAATCACACGTCTACAAAAAAACACTCAAATAAGTGTAAAACGAAATTATCCCCGAAAAAGGTAAAAGGCTCCCACACATGTCAGGGGCCCAAGCAACAATTTCAGGCTGATTGTCGTGCCAATATTTTGGGGTTAAATTTCATAATAAAAATGGAAACAAAAAAAAAATAAAATTGTGTTACGTGTTTCTTTTGAGTCCCATTTTTACGGGTTCTTTTTCCTAGGGGCCGATATTAATTCCTCCTCATACTTCTCATTGAATTCAAAAACATCGTTAATGAAGAGTAATAATCCGGAAGAAATGTATTGGTTTTACTTTGTGTTTTTAAAATCGTAAGAACGAATTTTTGTTTTTACGTTTCAATAGGACATTTTTTGTCGCAAACGTTTTTTTTATTACACTGTGCGACAGCCACAATCGGTTTGGGATGAAACCACCGGGGAAAGTTATATCGGTCAAAAAAAGGTCATACGTGTCCCAGCGTTTCGTTGGGTCTCATCTAGGAATCGAGATATATCGATTTGAAGTTAGTAAGTATCGTGTAGGGGAATTTGTCACGTTTTTGGCTCTTTTGTTTGACATAACTTGAGAACCACTCGTCCGATTTAGCTGAAATAAATTTTAAAAAACCAAGAATTACAATTCCCTTAATCTGTTCATATATTATTTTCCTTTACAAGTAATAGTTTCCAAGTTAAAAATAAGCGCATGAAGAAATCTTTTTTTTTTTTTTAATTTTTTTTTTTAAATACATTTATTTACATTTTAATAGGACTTGACACTTTTTACCGTTTTGGATTTTTTATGAATTAAAAAAAAAAAAAATTTAATTTTTAGGCAAAAATAATTTTTTTTTTCATACATTTATTTATAATTGCGAAACTGTTGCTTAAGTAGGAAAACGGTTTAAAAAACAGATTAGAGGAATTGTAATTCTTAATTATGTTATGTCAAACAAAAGAGCCTAAAACGTGACAAATTCCCCTATACGATACCTACTAACTTCAAATCGATATATCTCGATTCCTAGATGAGACCCAGCGAAACGCTGGAACACGTATGACTTTTTTTTACCAATATAACTTTCCCCGGTGGTTTCATTCTAAACCGATCACTGACCCTTACCATTTGTCGCAGAGTGTTATTTGTGCAAAACAACACCTGCCTACAGAAAAAAATCCGATCCGATATTATGGAAGATTTATTTAGTGCATTGTAAACGGACTAGTAAATGTTTCTCAATGGCATTAAAATCAAAACTTGTTTGCCATACATTTCCGTTTATTTGCTGGCAAAATCCAAACCAAAGTGTTTCTGGCTTGCATTTTTCTTGTTTTTGTGCTTTGCTAAATTTTTTAACATTTTTCTTATTTCCAGTTAAAGCAATTTAACCGTTTGTTATCGTTAAATGTACACATTGTGTATCTGGTTGTCGATGATGTTAGACAAATTCACATAGAATCATATGAACAGAATCTATAGAAGACAAAATCTCCATAAAAACGAAAATACGTGCAGAATTATTTCCATGAACAAAAAGTTGTATTGGTGAGTTTAAAAACAAAAACAAAAAACTGGAAATTCTCACAATTTGTTAAGCGGAATTAGACATTTTGTAAAATTTGTTTATAAATTGTTTCAGATTACAATTTTAAATGGTTGCAAGCTAAGACCGGTTGTTCCTTTTTTTTAATCTTTAGCCGGAAACCCATTACAAGAAGATTTGGTGGACATTTTAGGATTACTCTGATCAACACTAAATCATTATCTCTCCGATATGTGATTTTGCGTTCCTTATTGATGTTGAGCTTCAGAATTCAAATCAGTTATTAAAATAAGTCCAACACGAACCATGTTGGAGATATTTACAATTGGACAGTAACAAATACATAACGGCGGTCCTCTCCATTTTAGTTGTGTTAGCGATAAACATCCAGTCGATTCTAAACACTGCGCATTTTTGTAGATTCCATTGATTTGAGAAGCTTAGAAACTAACAAATTAGAAAAGCAGTTTGTTTGTTCGGCTCGCCATCGATCTGAACAACTCAACATGTCACGCAACAGCCTAATGCGAATCTTTCAGAAAAATCTCACCCTGTTTGGTTCAATTGCCTGAGCAATTGATGGCACACTACCATTCGTGTTGTTTTCTTTTTATCGCTTTCCAATTTGGGGACTTTGGAGCAGCTCGAAATGGACAACGACTTGTTTCTCTCTAAAAATCACCCAACAAAGCGTATTTTTGCATGTGATCGCTCAGAAGCCAACGCCTCCTCAGTGAGTGACAGTTTGGTAAGGACTTTTTAGCGATGGTCGTGTTAAGTTAATGATAAATCATTTGTGGCCAAACAGAAATTAAAGTCATGGACTTGGACGATATTTCGCAACCTTGGAAAAACAAGGTTCCAACTTCACCAAAGTAGTTTTGATAAACAACTTAACATCAATGTCTAATATGTTATAAAAAATATTTTTTTCACTTTTCTTAGCATAACTTGAAGACCCTCCAAATGTTTAAACTACTTAAGCGTTACAAAAAAATTAAGTTTTTTGAACTGAAACCTTAAAAAAAACGATAAACATTTAAAAAAATTTAGGAAAATCTGAGAATTGATAAAAATCAAATTTTTAAAAAAAATTGACGTAATACAGACATTTCCACGAGTCTGCCTGCCAAAAATCAGCTCGATTGGATCACTGAAAAAGGGCTAAAAAACGGTCGAAAGGCTTTCAGACAGGCCACTACGAGCTTCATACTTCAAACTTAAAAAAAAAAAAATTCTGACGTGTACATGAAAATCGCCGATACACGTGTATTTCTATTTTTTATCCCCTTTCCGAAAAAGTAAATTTGGTTCATAGGACAGAATGTGTGTAACACGGTGTAATTAGTGTATTTCAATTTACATAGTTTAACGCAGGATATTACCCAGTACGACATGATATATAGGAACATTTTCCAAAAATTGTCAGTTACAACCCTGTTGTTCTAAGGTCGCGACTTGGATTCAGTTGGATGGCGCGCCATGCCAATATAGACGCGACACAATCGAGAGCCAAAAAACCACCACCAAGGTTTCGAAAAATCGGATTGGCAGGATGCGTTACTGCAAAGCCAGCCGAGGCAGCCACATGAATGAAATCGAACCTGCAACATAAATCAAATAAATAATGGCGGTTAAGATAGGGGGTAGTACGGCATCCAACTCTATTGCCACCCTTCAACGTTGCCGGAACGTTGGTTTTGTATCGCTTTTCTTTAGATAGTTCAACGGTGTCTGTTCATCTATGTGTTCTATCCAGGGAGTCAAATGACAGATTGAGAGGACTACGCGTTATAAGAAAATGCGTTCGTCAGCCGATCTGTTTGTATGGCGAATTCTCTTCCTGCCATTATCAAATTCATCTGATATTATTTTTTCCCTGTTGATCCCCCCAATAATGCAGTGCTTTCTATTTATTTATGGGGACATGATGAAAATGTGGGCAATTCGTTTATTCCAAAACTACAGATTTGTTTTCATTTGCATTCCCCTCCATTCGGGGCAATTTTTGTAAAAAAAATTAAAGTTATGCTTATTTTTTTTTTTAACAGATCTGTTCTCTTTGGCAAGGCAGCAACTGCGCCCAGATACTAACTACTTCCGCCCCCTCCCCACATTCATTGGCGCTGGCTTGTTCCAGTCTACTGTCTGGCAAACCCATTCATAAAAAAAAACAATGTTTAGCCAATATTAGTGGCAAAACCGCAACTAAACTCAAAACCAACATCTCATATGTACGAGTATTAGCACATACCGCTGTGTCTGCCTTTGTTATACAATAAAATATCACTTTGCAATTTCCCTCATCTACAGACGACATGTAATGCAAGACAGTTGTACCGTTTTGGGGTGTCTGTTGCAGTGCACCAAGGAAAATAGGTTAAAACGATGACAGACAGACAGAAAGAGATCAGGTGAAATGTACGACATTTTCAAATAGAAATAAAATGAAAAGCACACCTCGTGTATGTGGTCTGAAGCAAATGCGAGGGTAGAGTGACGGTGATTCAGTGAGATGTGCGATATCAACCCAATCAAATGTCCGGCAAACTGATAATTCGAGAAACTTTTTTAGTAGGCCCTCGCTTCAGGGGGATAACTAACAATTCAAACGGTCCTTTGACAGCACAGCACAACTCAGTACAGAACTAAACTATTTAGTTGTACAACAAATATTAACATACGTATTGTATGTACATGAGTATATTGTGTATATTATAAAATATTCGGTGCTGAGCACCAAAAGTGGCAACAAGTGTGTACCTTATTTAAGCATTGATATTGAAATGAAACCCACACAAACATAAACCACTCAACTCAGCGCTATGGGCCGAGCCACATGTTCTTTTCTGTTTTTTTTTTATTTTGCATATATTTTTAGCCAAAGCTATAAGAAGTAAACACCCACACACATGTACCCATATTTTTTTTTTTTTTTTTGTGGCGATGTGATGGAGATGGTATGGAAATGCGCCATCTTGTGCGACCTTGGATTGTACTCAACATACATTTTGTTTTTGTCAAATATGATTGAATGAAACCGGAAATGTTGATTTAAAATCAGGTGATGCATTCTTTATTGTCTCCACTATGCAAAGCAGTGCAGATATTCTATCGGTCATTCCGTTTGCAACAAATGGACAAATATTGATATGGTGATGATGTTAAGATCTAGCGTCTAGCCGTTGATCGTGCCGTTCCTGGTCAAGTAAGTAAAATTGTGTGGTTCTTCTAAGCTTCTAATCGTGTTTCTTCTAAGTTTGCAATTCTCCATAACTATATTTGGGCTTCTTCTAAATATAAATAATCTCTATGATATGATGTGTAACAGTTGGCTAGCTGAAATAAAACTCTTGCCCCTGTATTCATAGAAGTTTATAACAGCTTTGTAAACCACGGTTAACAGCCTGTTTTTATAAAACTCATAAGTCTGCGACGAACAGAAACGTCTGTAGCCGAAACGAAACTGAATTGTGGTTTCTATAATTCCAACGAATCCAATTAGACAACACACACACAAAAATACATAAGAAAACAATTTCAATTAGAATTCAACTGAGACTTTCGTGTTACAAAAACCCAAGCCCAAACGAAACCGATTTTCTGTTCGTTATTTTAACGAAACGAAAGACCCATTCGTTTTATAAAAACAGGCTGTAAGAAAAATGTGTGAAAATACCAAAAAAAATTTCACACATTTTTCGTAAGAAACGTTTATAAAGCTGTTTTAAAATTCTAATCAATACGGGTATTATTTTATTTATTTATTGCAAATATAACACCGTGTTACTAAAAATAGATTTTTTTTCTGTCCTATGAACCAAATGCACATATTCGGAAAGAGGGGAAAAAATAAAAATGCACATGCATCGGCGATTTTCATGTACACGTCAGAATTTTTTTTTTTTAAATTTGAAGTATGAAGCTCGTAGTGGCCTGTGTGAAAGCCTTTGGACCGATTTTTAACCCTTTTTCAGTGATCCAATCGAGCTGATTTTTGGCAAGCAGACTCGTGGGAATGTCTGTATCACGTCAAATTTTCAAAAAACAATTTTTATCAATTCTCAGATTCTCCAAAATTTTTATTATTTTTGAAAAAAAAATATTTTTTTCACTTTTCATAGCATAACTTGAAAAGACTTCAAATTTTTAAACTACTTAAGCGTTATGAAAAAAAAAAATGTTTTTTGACTGAAACCTTAAAAAAAACGATAAACATTTAAAAAAAAAATTTAGGAAAATCTGAAAATTGATAAAAATCTATTTTTTAAAAAATTTGACGTGATACAGACATTTCCACGAGTCTGCCTGCCAAAAATCAGCTCGATTGGATCACTGAAAAAGGGTTAAAAATCGGTCCAAAGGCTTTCAGACAGGCCACTACGAGCTTCATACTTCAAACTTAAAAAAAAAATGCTGACGTGTACATGAAAATCGCCGATACACGTGTATTTTTATTTTGTATCCCCTTTCCGAAAAAGTAAATTTGGTTCATAGTACAGAATGTGTGTAATTTACAAATAATATTAAACAAAGTGACCCTAGCAACCAGGGTCGTTGATGACCGAACTAAGCTTTTGCAAAGAAAATATTTAATAAAAAAAAATAAAGAATGTACGATCAAAAAAGAAAATGGAAAGCGACAAATGGTGGTTGCAACTATTCTACTGCTTTATTTAATGTTATTAAACTGTGACCAAACAAACATTTTGCATAGAAAATATTGTAAAAAAAATATAAAGCAGAACAAAAAACAAATACCGTCAGTTGTATTTTTTTTTGGCTAACACTCAGGGAATGCCCCCTATAAATGTACTGCATTGTGTTAGCGATAGGAAATAAGGCTATTGGAGGGAGGAAAGAGGGAGTGGCGTTTGTTGATGTTTGCCTCGAATTTGATAATGTCATAGCAGGCAGGACGATTATTCTACATACGAACAGTCCGGCTGAAGAACGAATTATCTCTATAGTGAGTCATGAGAACGAACGGAATTAAGACAGACTTTCAAAATGTCTGGTTGGACCTAATCTAGCATCTATAACTATACGTAACTATATAACAAAATTATTCTGATATTTCGATTCAATATTTTTTGTAAAAATTCTCTCTGTACTTATCCCAATCGACTTCGGACTGCTGTAGGGTATCCATAGAATATCCTTCCCACTTGACACAGTCTTCCGAACAATCTGTACGGTAAACACATTTAATGGCTGTCTCCGGAAACCAATTTCATGGCAATGTTTTGCTCCTCTTTCATTTATAAATACAATCAAATTAAAAAAAAAAATATTTATGGAAACCGAGTATTGTTGTACGTGAGTCTATATTAAAAAAAAACAAAAGCAAATGTTTTTCTCAACACAAGTTGTTGTTACAATAACAAGTCCCCCGATGATACCAACATCAGCCAACAAAACAAAACGCTCCTTAAATACAAAAGTCACACATTTCAAAAAATATCAAAAATAATTTTTTTGCTTAAAATACTTCTTAAACGATGAAACTTTCAGCAGCCGTCATTTTATGATCCAAAAAACACCCGAAACGAAAACACATAGTTTCTACAAAAATCATAAATTAATTAAAATTATTTTTAAAAATGACGCTCCTGTATAATTTGCTTATTTTGACTTGTGGTGCTTTTGTATATAAGGAGCGACATTGTTTGATCGTCTCCAACTGATGATACAAATGTAAAGCAAAGGACGGGCGCAAACTCTAGTGCTGTCGTTGTTGTTGGAATTTTAAGCAATCACCGGGCCAGTCGGCATCTGCAACAAGTCCAAAATGAATTAATACACCAGAGGCCACAACATTGTTGCTCGTTTTGTTTGAGGTTGCAACATTGTTGCAATTAGTAATTTAGTCGTTGCCATGGTTGTCAAGCGAGTTGTGCTCTTATGGGTTTTTGCATTAAAAATGGATTTTGTATATTTGTTGGCACTATTGTCTTACTCATGGCCATGGCCGATTTCCGTTTGTCGGCTAAGCCTTAAAAAGTTCTCAGGCCGACCGCTTGTAATCCAGAGAATAGAGATTTGTGTTATTTCTCTTGGTTCACCTGCCATTTGTAATTGTCAACTGTAATGCATTTGTCTGCTGGCAAATCTCCATAAAGACTAATCGAGCTTTGTCGAAGGTCCATGACGAAAAGAGACCTTTTGCTTCAAATAATTTGTATTTTTATTTAAAAACAAACAAAAAAATTAGATTATGGACAAAGACAATTTGTATCGAAAGATATCATTTAACATTAACTGGCTTATCATACAATTCCACAAATAATTTCTTAAAAACCACAAACCAAAAAAAAACAAATAAATAAAAATCATTATCATTTGCAAATACATGTGTATAACAAAAAACATCTATGATGTCATTTGTTTAATTTTTGTTGTATTGTCGAATACTGGAAATATTTACTTTTTCAGTTGGAACACAAACTCAGCTAACAACCGCAATAAAAGCTAACAAAGAAATTGCAATAATTTAACACGTTTCAATGTCTCGCATGCCAAACAATTCGCCGAGGAACAGCAACCACATGCACAACCCGGTGTACCCGATGATGGATCGCTGTATGGAGGCGATGATGATGATGATGAAATCCCCAAACAAATTAAATATAAATCAAACACGGCGGCGAACGTGTATTTAAAGTATAGAAGAATATGAAATAAATAACAATAAAAACAGAAATTTGTGTTAAACAAATTGTTTTGATTTAATCGGGCATAGATTGCGTTTAATGTCGGTTACGATGACTGGAAGTTTTAGCACTTCGATTCACTTTTATTTTGCAAACAAACGAGACAAATAAACAGTGCTCCAAATGAATGACTCTGCTTGTTGGCTGACAAGATGTGCCACAATCATTATTGGTTGTTTTCAGTTGCGATAGTCGCGTCGTCTACCGAAATACGGGGTGATTCAAAATAACACCTCATGTTGGAAAACCCTGTATATATTAGATCAATATTTAAGGGTGTTGAAAATGGAATGGCACATTTTTGTATACAATTGTAGCTATAGGGGAGGGTTCAAATTAATTAGGTTAGGTTGAGACGAGGAGGCGGTCCTTGGACATACACATAAGCCTGTATTCGGCTTGTTGTGTGCTCTAACTGGTACATGGAAAGGTCTTAGAAAGAAGTTATTTTAGGAACTCTGTACGGTCGATTCTTAATCCTTAATTGTTTTCCAGTCTGCGTCCCTGAGATGGAAAATATTCCATTTTTTCCCCTCCCAATGACCGTACGTATTTAAGACCTGTCCACTAGGGTGGAGTGAAATTCAAAAAAAAAAGTTAACCTCGGAAAGAGATGTAGTCTGGGGTCCTAATGAGGGGAAAAATAAAGAAAAAAATTTTAAAAAATTTTTAGTGGTCGCGCCACTCCCTCGAAATTTGGAAATTATCGCTATTTTGGCGTTGATTTTAGAAAAATCCTAAAAAGTTTTATGTCAATAAATGTTTGCAATAGCGTAAACAATGAAATAAGGGCATGAAAAAATTTAAAAAATTTTTTCTCATTGTTCAAAAATTTCAAAAAGTAAAATAAGTCAAATCGTCCCTTCTTCAGAAAATTGACTGAACAATGAAATCGCCACCAAAGCTACAAATATTAGTCGATTATCCTCATATTTGCCTCAAATACTTTTGTTTGAGCACTGAACAAGCTCAAACTTTTAAATTTCGAATAAGTTAAGTCGTTAATTTTTAGGATTTTTCTAAAACCAACGCCAAAATAGCGATAATTTCCAAATTTCGAGGGAGTGGCGCGCCCCCAAAAATATTTTTAAATTTTTTTTCTTTATTTTTCCCCTCATTAGGACCCCAGACTACATCTCTTTCCGAGGTTAACTTTTTCAAATTAAAAAAAAGCATGTTTTCACTCCACCCTACTGTCCACACAATAGTAGAAAAAGAGAAAACCTTGCTTTATTTGAAATTTCGTCTCAAATCAAAATGTGACTTGTGGAAATGCCATTTTTGCCATTCATTCCGACCAAACAACCCACCGACCGCCTCTTTCGGCAATGGTGGCCAATATATAACAACAACACCACCAAAGAAAACAGTTAAATAATCACTTGAGTTAAACCTGATCATTTGTAAGAAATGAAATTCACTTTTCCATATAGGAAATTTCATCATTTCATGGTGGGTACGTGTACGTTTGGTTCCTTTTTGACCATATTTTCCTGAAAACGAATAACAACCAAACCAAACCAAACCAACCACAACACAGCGGTAATTTTCTTGTAATGGAAATTATTGTTGTCATCGCTTAAAAGCTTTGATAGTCATTTGGTCGAGTCGAGTCAAAATGTAATCATCGTTTAGCTGCTTCCTTGCCTTCATTGTTGTTGTTTCATTTTCACATTGACTATTTAAAAAAGCGAGAGTGACTGCTTGTTTGCTTTGGGCTCTTTGTTCAAAATCAAATAAGAAATTTGTTGTGTTTTGTATAAAAAAAAACCGGTTGTCTTTAAAAATGCGAATAACTAAACTAAACTGACTAATTTTTCGAGTTTAAAGCAAAAGTGACTAACGTCGAATAATGTGGCAGTTTTCATTTTCAATGAAATGTAGAATGTTTTGCACAGTTGTAAAACTGTACACAGTGGTTCGAGATCAAACAAAAAGCAATGTGGAGAATCTGTACCTTTTATATGAAAAATATGTGCTATTAAGAAAAGTCAATTTCTCTCAAGAAAAGTCAATTTGTCTTAAAAAAAAAATTTATCCTCTTTACAGGTAAATACCAACCACCTCCTTTACGTCTCATGTTGGCCAGCAAATTATTTACTAAATGCGGTAAGCGGCAATGAACTTGACTTTTAATTTTACATAACTTTAATATTTTTGAATAAATAATAAATTGACCACCAAGTAACTTGATATTTTCTCAAATTTCTTTTTTTATTTGAAAGTACAATCCTTCCGGTTAATAATCTTAATATATATTTAGCCTCGACACTGATTCACTGACTCTGTCACGCAGTACGTAGGAATTTAAATAGGCATTCTATAATTTTCTATAAATAATAAAAAAAATAATATTTTTTTTTTGTACAGAAATTGTCTTTTCCCCAAATTTTTTTTTTCCACAATTTTTTTTTACAAATTTTTTTTTTTACAATTTATTTTTTTTTTTACAAAATTTTTTTTTCCAAAAATTTTTTTTTCAACAAAAATTTTTTTTTCCACAAAATTTTTTTTTTTCAGCAAAATTTTTTTTTTCTACAAAAGTTTTTTTTTCAACAAAAATTTGTTTTTTCAACAAAATTTTTTTTTTCAACAAAATTTTTTTTTTCCACAAAATTTTTTTTTTCAACAATTTTTTGTTTCCATATTTCAACGGGCGCCATAGGCGCATTACAACTTACTAGTAATATTATATTCATCAAAGACATTATGGACAGTAAAAATTGAATCACCGGAACTTTTGCCGGCAATACCATTTAATGTACCGAGGAGATATCTGAGGGACCATGAATTTGTTCATCAATACTCCCATAGATATAGATACTGTCTAACTGAGGTAATTTCTAGAAGTCTTACTTTATGTAATGCTGCTAGCAATCATTTAGATTTTTCTATGAATCGATTAAATTTTAAGAAGGCTCTCTTCTAATATGTTGTTTTAGATTTGAATTAATAGTTGTATGAAATAGATCTGTAAGGGCTTAGCCCATTCGATTTAAATAAATAAATAAATACATGGCAATGACTGTTAAAGTCTTCCAGTAGTTTATCATGTGTGCACGTGACCAAATGGCCACAATGAGAACCTGGTGTTTCAAAAGAGTGGACATTTTCAAAAAGTTTTGAGCTATACAAACGATGTCAAGGAAAACGATGTCAACTGCAATTTATATTTTGATAATAGAAATATTTAGGCGTGATAGTTGGATATGTCTAAATGGAATTTAGTTTATTCGGGGCAGACACAACAGCAAGTTGTAGTCAGAGATGCGATCCATGTGTAGTCATCTAAACAGAGGGGAGTCGCAATTTTCTCCAATTCTTAATGATTGTGGAAATGGAATTTTATGTAAGATTATCCATATTTTGTTGTCTCTCTCTCTCCCACTCTCTCCTTCTGACAGTTTCTGTTTTTCTGTTTTAGAATATGGTCAGTTTTGTGATTTGAATTGTTTTGTTTGTTGTTGGTGTTGTGTTATTTTATGGTAAATCAATGCTATGCAATCCGCCTCCACAGAAATTACTATGGTCGTATGATATACCACAGCGACAACAACAACACAAGCAAATCATTAAAATTGTCTGCATGTCAAAGATGGCGTAGAAACAGCTGGAGGATAAAGGAGAAGAAAAGAAGATGACTACGACGAAGTAGCAGAGGAAGAAGAAACTTGTGAAGACCTTGAAAAACAAACTGTGTAGCCAAAACTACTAAGACAGCCATGATGATGATGATGATGATGATTATGTCGCTTCTCAGTCTTCATCTCTATTGGCTGTCTTGAAAGTTGCAGTTTTGTTAGATGACTTGGGTTTTTTTTTTTGGCAAATTTGCTGTTTGGAAAAGTTGTTGTAACTTTTGACATTTGATGGGAAATTGGTCAACTCTAGTCGTTGGAATGTAATGACACTCTGTGTGTGTGTGTGTGTGTGGTTGATGATGATAATAATAATGTGATTTACAACATATGTTGACTTTTGTCAATTGGTTTTTATGTAGATTATATTGACGGAGTACAAGAAGTCGCATGTCGCCTTTGTATTGTTGTTGTTGCCGTCATGTATGGCTGGGTCATGTTTTAGTAGAGATTCGAATTGGGATTATCATGGGAGTAGCGGCAATTGTGGTATTTGCCTCAAAGGATGTTGCAAACAAACAGATTATTTTTAAGAAATTCCGAACAAATTAACAAAAATCCATTTTTGACAAAAAGCAAATACAGTAAAAGCTCTCTTAAGCGGACACTGACGGTCGCAGCGATTTTGTCCGAGATGTCCGCCAAGCGGAGGTTAATTTGCTCCAAAAATACTTCATGGGACCGAGAAATTTGTCCGCTTAAGAGAGCTGTCCGGCTATAAGAGCTGTCCGCAAGGTATTTCAATAATTTTAATTATTTTTTTTTTTTTTAAATTTGTATTTCATAATAGGGTGTTTTTTATTGGGGTATAGAACTTTAAGTTGGCATCACTTTTTTAACTGGCGGCCATTTTGTCAGCTGTCAAGTGATTAATATTTAGTTTGGTTTGCCATTTCATCATGAACAGGTTGACAAAAGAACAACGCTTGCAAATCGTGCAAATTTATTTCGAAAGTAATGGTTCAGTTCGCGAAGTTCACCGCAAGCTCCGTCCGAATGAATCGATTCGCCACCGTGCACAGCAATTGGAGCTTTATCCATCAACTTTATAGAAGATTTTGCGCAAAGATCTTGGCTTGCGACCTTACAAGATCCAGCTTGTGCAAGAATTAAAGCCGCGAGACCATGCAATGCGTCGTGATTTTGGTGTATGGGCCGAAAATGAGATTCATCTCGATGCTGATTTTCATCACAAAATTCAAATTGGACCTGTAGAATTGGCTTTATTCGAGCCAGCCGCGGCGGCCACATGCCCGAAATCGTATTTAAACATTAATGGCATAAAATTATCCTTCCAATAAAGCCAAATTGATGGACATTAAAACGATTTTCTTGTGTTTTATTTCAATTCGAAGTTCTATACCTCAATAAAAAACACCCTTTACAATGAATTCAGCGTCTCCGCGCCTTATAGGCTTGAAAAGAGACTAAATGGCAACAATTTATCGTATATTTCTATTCACTACATATTATTTAATGTATATGTACAACTAAAATAATAATAAAAAAATACATATGTATATAAATCGCATTCAATTTACAAACATCAATAGTTAATATGTGTTATTAGAATGTTTGAAGTGTTTCTATTTCATCAAGTAAATATGATTTTACTTTTTTTTTTTTCAAAAAATTGATATGGGCAATTGATTATATTCATGAGGTTCTGCATACGCGATATTTATGGAACACAATTTCATTCAGGCCGGCCGTGATGTGGTAGGCAGTGTGTGCGACTATCACACAATGAAACTCTGGTTTGAAACCTGACAAGACCATCGAACATTTTTCAGCGGCAGTTTTCCACCTCGTAAATGCTTACGATGAAGAGAGTAATCTCTAAGCTGCTCTAGAAAAGCATTCCGGTCTGTGAGTATAGAAATTGTATCGTACATAGCTCACTGATTTAAGAAAAGTTCCCCTGTATGGGCATTCATGGAATGTCAAGGGAAATACGTAAGGGAAATATGCCGCTGTAGCCCATCTTGCTGAAATCGCCAAAAAATTGTAAAACCAAAGATCCTACAAGTCCACGTCTTTAAACGTTGTCCACAAAAAATATTGTTTTACTAGTAAGTTGTACTGCGCGGGTCTATGGCGCCCGTTGAAATATGGAAAAAAAAATTTAGAAAAAAAATTTTTGTAAAAAAAAAAAATTTTTGTAAAAAAAAAATTTGTAAAAAAAAAAATTTTTGTTGAAAAAAATAATTTTGTTGAAAAAAAAAATTTGGAAAAAAAAATTTTGTAAAAAAAAAAATTTTTGTAAAAAAAAAAAATTTGTAAAAAAAAATTTTGGTAAAAACAAAAATTTGTAAAAAAAAAATTTTGGTAAAAACAAAAATTTGGGGAAAACACAATTTCTGTACAAAAAAAAATATTTTTTTTTTTATTATTATTATTTATAGAAAATTAAAAAATTATAGAATGCCTATTTAAATTCCTACGTACTGCGTGACAGAGTCAGTGAATCAGTGTCGAGGGTAAATATATATTAAGAAGATTGTATTAGAGATAGAAAATAATGGCACGAGAGGGAGGAAAGAGATAGAGCAGTTGCATTGAAGAATGTCACAGCTGGCCGAAGAGACACTTGCTGGAAGAGAATTCCACATACGAACAGTTCTGCTGAAGAACGAATATTCTCCATTCTGACACCGGCCATTTGACAGCCCTCGGTGGTCGCGTATCGCGGCAGAACACTCTATAGAGGAAATTCGTTCTTGCGCAGACTTCTTCGTATGTGGAATTCTCTTCCTGTGGAATTCAAACAAACACTACTCCCTCTTTCTTTCTTGCGACGATATGCCCATTGGATGAGTCCCCATCTAAAGCAACTCGCGTAGAGCGATGTCTGAGAAAATGCGATATGAATTGAAAGATAACGAAGCGAACCTTATGAGCGAATAATCCCAGCCAGGTCTTTGTACAAAATTCGCAAAATGCCAGTCTGTGAAATGTTGAATTGTTGAGATCGATGGCAAGTCGTCTATTTGCCGATTTCGTCCACAAAAATTTGTCTGTCACTGTAAAGACCTACTATCTTATGCGTTGAGTGCTTGTAAGACACTGATTTTATTCTCCAAAACAAAACACTGACTTAAATAAAATATAATCTGAAAATATGTACGTCTAGTACATGCCACTGGCAGCACCATACAAATAACCAATAAATTATACACATTTATACAAATACTCTACAGACTAATAAAGATATAAAAAATACATAAACATGTAACAGGCGGAAACATTTTTATAATTTTTGAAAAAAAAAATATTTTTTTCACTTTTCTTAGCATAACTTGAAGAGACTCCAAATTTTTAAACTACTTAAGCGTTACGAAAAAAAAAATGTTTTTTGAACTGAAAAAAACGATAACCATTTAAAAAAAAAAATTTTTTTAGGAAAACCTGAGAATTGATAAAAATTGTTTTTAAAAAAATTTGACGTGATACAGACATTTCCACGAGTCTGCCTGCCAAAAATCAGCTCGATTGGATCACTGAAAAAGGGTTAAATCGGTCCAAAGGCTTTCACACAGGCCACTCGAGCTTTATACTTCAAAATTAAAAAAAAAAATTCTGACGTGTACATGAAAATCGCCGATACACGTGTATTTTTATTTTTTCCCCTCTTTCCGAATATGTGCATTTGGTTCATAGGACAGAAAAAAATCTATTTTTGTTAGACGGCGTTATTTCTCCATAGCAACAGACATTTTTTCTTCGAGTGTAAACGATTTTTATTACTTTGGTTAATTTGTATTCTCAAGCAGTATCTGTTTTTCTTTTCGACCTTTTTTTTGGTTTTTTGGTTTTTTGTTTTTGTTAAAACCAAAACTTGTTTTAATGTCAAGTGTTAATGTTCATGTTACATATAATTATGATGTAATTGATGCTCATCTTGGTCGTTAATAATATGTACGTACGTAAATACGTACGTACGAGAGTACGAGCAACGACAAAGATCTGGTGTAGCCATATTTTCTGTCCTGCCGGCGTTCATGTTCGCTTCATTGTTTGGTGGGAAAAAGTTCATTATAATGAATGGATGAATGAATGAAAGAATGACTACACACCTACCACTTTGTGGAGCTCATGAACATTTTTGGTTGCTGCGTAAACTTGATCTGTATGAAAAGTACGCCCTCAGTGGGTTCCAAGACTCTTTTGTTTTGGTTTTTATTATATTTTTCGTATAAGTATTTGAAAATGTATTTTGTACGGTATCTGAAGCTGAATCTGCCGGTCTGTCTGTCTATATGTCAGCCTGGCTAACGTTCCAGCCCCAGTATATGATTATCAGTATGGCCAATTATGAGAAATGGAGTCGTACATTTTTGCAGTCTTTAATTAGATGTTATTACGATACTAAAATATTCATACACATTGTAGACTCCACTCAAGTCCGCGTGTTTTGTATTCGCAGACACATGGAGTGGGCGGAGGAGGTGCATGGGGTCAATACATTGTTAAGAGACGACACTCAGTGTCAAATATAATCATCATTATTATTGTCATTATGATCGGGGTAAAATAGTTTGAAATTTTTATTTCGTTTTTATTTTGGGTTTGTGGTCTAAGGTTTCGGGTCATACTGTGCGGGTCAAATACGAATGGTTGGTAATAATTCGGTGTTTCGGTTATCCATCCGGCCAGATGTATAATTAATTGTTATTCTATTGGACATGTTGTTAACGTTTGTCTTTTTCATTCCATGTGTTATTTTTTGGGTTTTTGTTTTATTCACACATCCATACGTACATATGTCTGTACTTCATGTGTGAACAACTCCAAGGTATGACAACATTTCGACACATGAATCTAACGTACGGACACTGGGACATGTTGTCAGTCAGTCAGTCAGTCAATGGATTCCTTTAGGCTGTTGACACGAGTTTTACATAATTTTTCGTTGGGGTGTTGTTTTTGAGTTATGACCAGAAACAAAACAAAACACAAAGCACACACACATAAAAAATATTACACAATTATATTTATTCAATATCGTCATGGCATTCGTTGGTAGCTGATACAGGCGTAAGGGGTCAGGCAGGTTTTTAGACATAACGAATCAGTTTTTTTTTGAAATATTTAACAAACTGGCCAGAACCTACGAACAGAGGCATAAACCGACGAGACCGACGATATACCAATGATTCTGGTGGAAAATCTACAGTACTACCTACTTATTTCCCTTAACATTCCCTGAAGGAACTGACGGGGAACTTGTCTCGAATCAGTGAGCTGTGCACGATACAATGTGTATACTCACTGACTGCGACCTACTGTTTAAAGCTAATGCTTTTCTAGAGAAGTTTTCATGGCTTTGAAATTACTCTCTTACTCGTAGTCTCCAACATTGACGTGGTGGAAACAGCCGCTGAAAAATGTTTGATGGTCTTTGCCGGGTTCAAACTCGGGTTCTTCTGTGTGATAGTCGTACACACTAGCTGCCACAGCCGTCCACATGATATCTCTCTTTTTTTTTCAAAAGAGAATATTTCTCAGATATAGATATTCTCTCCGAGACAGTTAAACAATTGCAATAAATAGCCCTGAGTAGAAAATTGGTCGACATTTTCCCTACACCGAGCCAAAAGTAAATCGATTTTTTTTAACCATGCGTCTGGTTAATTTTTTCATGGTAAATATTTGATTACAAAGTCAAAATAACGTTATATAAGGTCAAATTTACATGAAAAATAGTTGAGTTAACATTATATAAGGTTGATTTTTTCGAGAGAGAGGCTGAAAAATGTGCGAAATAAACAACAATTCAAAGATCATTCGGCTCTGTTGTGTAGAAGTTTTTATCTCCCCCACTCTTTTTCCACTCTTCCTTTTCTCTCAAAATGTGAGCACTTAATCTCGCTCTTTCAAAAAACCACCACCAAATGCTATCTTCACTGCTTGTTGAGCTGTTGCGTTGCAATGCACGTGTTTGCTTTACTGCTTGATTTTTTGGGGATATGCGCTACTAAACAGTAGTTCTCGTTCACTCGCATCGAGTTAGGACACTTATTATACCCAAAATTGCTGCAGAAATCATTGCAAATGGGTAACGATGAAGTACTGTAACAGCTTCCGAAACCTTGCCTGCAATCAAAGCAAACACAATTCGTGAAGCTTTTTTTTTTGGAAAATTTATATTTCTGCAAAGAAATTGAAATAAATCAACGATCTCGAACAACAGAAACAAACACTGTAGTATTTAATAATATTAACGATTTCGTTGTTAAATTGAGCATGCATTGTTTCAATAAATTAACAATGAAATTTTTATATTAACAATTTTCATGGTTAAAAAATTCAACAATGCATTGTTAAAACAACAATAATTATTTTTATATCAACCAGTTTCATGGTTAAAAAATTCAACCAGGGAGTAGTTAAATTAACTATTATTATTGTTAAATTCCAGTCAACAAGAAGATGTTCAAATTATCCATATATAACGTGGACTCCAAATCATGTCTATTTATATATAAGGCTAATTTTTCTCTCTGTGTATGGGTGGGTTTTTAAAAATAATTTTTTTATTTTGTTCAAATACATTTTAAGCAATTTATCACAAAATTGTCTTAAGTCTTTGCATTTTTTTTAATCTGAATGACAGTTTAGGAGTTATAAACCAGTTTAAGGTAAAGAATATTTTTATTGTAAACTTATTTTTTTAAATCATAAAAATTCGAAAATCACTCAAATTTGTCATAAAAAAATGTATAATTAAAATGTATTGAGGATTTTAGCTTTTATTGACAAATGATATTGCTATTGCTCTTACTACAGCTCTTGCTCATGTTCATTGTCTCATTGTTCGTCTTTTTTCCACCATACACCTAGACAACTCCCCTTCTCATGCGTACACTCACACGCGTTCAGTTCAGATATAAAATCTGATCTTTGTGGCATATGTGGCAACTACATAACTACGACTTGACTACATTTTGTTGTATACTGCAGTGAGGGGGGTTTCTGACACAAAACATACTCTGTTTTTTACTACCCGTATATGTTCGTAAGTCATGCGATAATGTGTGTCGTTGCCACATCCCCGAGCAACGTATGATGCTGCGGTTGCTGTTTCAAGACAACATGCGAAATATTTGTATTTCACAGAGATATGTTGATATTGATGGCTTACGGGCATGATGACGATGACGACGGTGCCAATGGTGGCGGTGGTAGCGTTGGCAACATAAACGCCTTTAAACGCAAGAAGGCGAAAGAAGAAAACCAGTTAATGGTTGTTATTACAGATTGACGATGCGTTGCCTGTTATGTAAATGATTAAAGTTGGCTTGCATCGAGTTCAGGGAAAACCGGCAGTTACCATAACATTAATTGAACGAAGGATGACTGTTAAAAGTGGCGTTTGTATTCCGAGGTATCCGTTTTTTCGGTCTTAATATTCTTTTTGAGTTATTCGTAAACCAGCGGTTGTGTTTTCCAATCAGTAAGCAGTGCAGGGTGCATTTAACCCTCTCTTACGATTTCATTTGAATGGAAATTAATGTTCCAAATGGCAACATTATGCATTTAAGGGTTAATTAGTATATTCACTGACCGGAACCGATTAATGCTTAAAGCCGGCTCCGAATGGCTCATGGCATTTCTGCGGAATTTGTTAATGGCTCATAGATTGAGGTGAAAACGATAGCTTCGAACCCAGGACTCATGCCGGAGTTTTCTGAGTGATAATCTGTTGGAATTGTGTCCAAAGGACTTTCCACTGAGGCGAACGAATTATAAAAGCTTTACTATAAGCTTTGTCAGACTTTATCTCGCAAATCGTAAAAACTGTTGTAGGTCATCTACGAATTTGAATCTGGATCGTCTTGTTTGTAGGCTGACCTATTACCCACCAGTCGACGAACTTCGACCTTGTCGTCAGAGTGTTGCCATGTTGCCTTCAAAATTCCGTATGCCATGCCGTTAATTTCCATCGTTTACAAACGAAAATTTGTTTTTTCAAATTTCTTTTATAATTATTTCAAGTACACGAAATGAGAGCAAACCTATTGAGAAAAAAAATAACGCTCTCTTCTCACAAATACCAGCAGTACTTCGTTGCAAACCGCAAAAAGTTTCGAAAGTCCTTCAAAGTCCACAATTTACAGTTTATTTCCATTATGGAAAAAAAGATCATTTTTTATTTGTTCTTGACCGCAACTGTATTCGTTGTATTGCGGTTTTGAAACGTTTTCTCCCTCTGCCTCTCCCCCTCTCTGTGACTCTTAATTACAAATTTCAGAGTGTATTTGAAGTTGAACCCCTTTTTCTATATGGATTTTTTAAATTAATATAAAAAAAAAACAAAACTTATTACCCAGAGAGAGAGGGAGAGAGAGGGGGGTGGGGAGAAACTCATTCAAACACAATAGAAACTTTGTGGTGCTATTTAATCCACCTATTGCAAGTACGTACGAGTACATACTACAGGTACGTTACGTTACGATACGTACGACACGTTTGAAGTGCAATTCATGTAAAATTCATTGAATCGGAATTGACTTCGACTATAAATGGCATATGATTGGGTTTTGTTTCTGTTTTCAATTTCTATTTATTTTATTTGTGCCGAAGAATTGAATTGAATTGAAGTGAACTAAATTATTAGTTTGTGATTTTCTTTGTGGCGTTGTTGGCTCCATTTCTGTCTGGCTGACTGTAGGTGAACTGAATTCAGTTTTAATTATTTCTCAATGAATTCTGTAAAGTGTTTGGGGGGATAGACAATGGCGATGATGATGATGATGATGTTCATACTGGTGGAATGGCGGGGGAATGTAACACAAAACACAGCACCACAAAGCAATGTTATTAACAGTTCAAGTCACGTTTTACACTTGACATTTTCCAACCGGCAACAACATTCAGCAAACATGTGAATTTCAATGTTCAAATTTCAACTGAACATCAGTTGGTTTTGAAGGGGGGGAGCGGAGGGCGCGCTGTGGCAACTATAAGAAGCCTTTGGAGAACACTTCTTTGTTTGCTTTACAACCGCAAATATGCCGGAGTTTGTCTGTCGTTCTCGATAGCCGAAAGTCATTAAGTCGCATTAATAAACTAAACAATTGAGTTGGATTGTCGAAATTACGCTCGTACATTTAATGGGGATAATCACATTCTCAAGTGTAATTTGTCAAGCATTTATAGTCACATAATCATCGCAGTGCGATTATCCGAATTATTATTCGCTTGAAGATTTTCGTACGGAAAGAACACATGCAAACACTTGAAATAGTTTTTAATTGTGAGACTTGGGATTGTGGTTGGTTGAAAGGTTAACAGGTGGAAAGGTCGTTCGGCTGGAATTTGATATGCTGCACAATGGTGTGAGTTTCAAGGTTCAAGTTTTAATTGAAATAGAAATTAATATTAATATTTTGGAATTGTAAGAAAATGCAGTCACGGCAAATTTCCATCAATATAAAAATAACCTAACTCATGAAAGAAACATTTTCCAGGAGATAATGTCAATGAACCTTTTTTATTCAACTAAAACGAGGAATGCCGATTTTTTTTCTTTAACAAAAAAAAATGTATGTGTTATCCGTTTGTTCCGGTCTTAATATTCATTTTGAGTCATTCGTAAACAGGCGGTTATGTTTTCAATTTTGAACGAAGAAATCAGTGAGCTGAGTTATTTTTTTTTTTCTTCAAAAAATGGTGTGTGTGTTTGGGCTGCAGAAAAAATTCTTTCCAGCAAAATTTGACTGAAATTTAAATTTTAATGTTGAATTTAAGAAATCTTGAAAAATCACCCAAATAATTTATGAACAATGGCTCGATGAAAAATGCTACCAAAAAAAAGGGAAGAATTCCCGGGAAAAAATCTAATAGAAAACTGGGAAATTTTACGTTATGAAAAATTCTCCAAAAATTTGGGGAGTTTTTCATAATTTGAAAAATATAATGAAAAATTCTCCAAAAAAATGGGGAATTTTTCATAATTTTTAGGTTATACAGGGTCCGCCAAATCACTTTTATTTTTTAAAAATTCTATAAAAAAATTTGTGATCACTTTTAAATTTTTCATAAATTGTTGAGGGGATTTTTCAGAATTTTTGGGCAATTTGTCATATTGGGCTTTTGGGGGATTTTTCATTCATTCGTTATTTCGGGGTATTCTTCATCTTATTTTGGGCATTTCATTTATTTTGGAAAATTCTTCATTTGGGGAATCCTTTTTTTTTTGTGGCATTTTTCAAAGAGCCCTGTAAAATTGTCAAATGAAAAATCAGTGCTCCGAAAAATGACCTGCGAGAATTCATCATTGTTAAAATTTTAGGTTATTTTGCCCAAAAAGAAAAATTGCAGAATTTCCCAAAATAAATGAAAAATCCCCCCAATGTGAAAATTTCCACAAAAATTCTGAAAACCCCCCCAAACAATTTGTGAAAAATTACACAAAATCTCCTAAATATTATAAAAAAAAATCCCAAAAAATAGCATTACTAAAAAAAAATGGCGATATATGATTCAATTTTGTTCTGAAAATATCATAAAAAAATATCCACAAAAATTAAAAAATCGTGGAATTATCTAAAAATATTCCCACTTGTCTGGCGTGTTTTTCATAATGAAAAATACAACAGATTTTTGGAGAATTTTGGGGCATCTTCCGTTTTTTTTTTTGCAGTTTGCATTTGGGTAATTTTTCATAGAAACTTGATGAGTAGTTCAAAATTCCCTTAACGTGATCTGTACCTAATATGTTTAACTTATGAGACCCCCATACCCAATCCCTGTTCTGTAGGTTTTTCTTAAGATATCTATCAGCCCTGTTTCAGCTTTCATTTTCATTCCACCGAAGTTACCTATGACAAATTGGGGTTGAAATGATCAACTTTTTTGTTAAATCAATGATTTGTTTAGTAAATGACTTTAAAATAAATGTTGAAGTATGCAAATAGACAGAAACCATTTCAAACTTTGTGTCTCAACTTCTTTTTACTCGATTAACTTATCATTCAATATAAAAAAAAAGGATTTTCATTTTACTTTCGCCGAGTATTTTCAAGTGAAAGACATTCTCCAAAATTTCGGCGATAGTGAAAGTATGTGTCGGATATCAATTCGATTTTCATCCGTCCATCGTCGAATCGCCGGTTGCACTTTCCAAAAAAAAAATTCCTTCTTCAGCCCAACAGTTCATATGTGGAATACTCGTCCCGAAAGTGTCGTTCCTGGCAGCTGTTACATTCTCAAAACACAAGACAAACGTTAAGCAAATACACTCCATTCTTGCAACCTCGAATACCCTTATTTCCTATCGCTAACACAGAGCGTTGGATTTTTAGGGGGCAACTTCTGAGTATTGGCAAAAAGTACGGCCCACACCAATGGCTAATCAAGCTTCTATGAAAATGTAGCCGTTCCTCCCATGGTGACGCAACCTTCAAAAAGGGGCCTCCTATTGGTGCAGATCAAATTGAGATAAGTTTCCTTTGATCGGTTTATGGTGGAATTGTTTGTCGCTCATTACAAGCGTATACATTTGTTTCCAACATCAACGGACATCAATTATATGAAAGCCATTATCCCGTTGCCATCAGACCATAATTAATTCCACCCCAAAAGACGCATTTGGTCCCGGTCACTTTACTTTCTTCGCTTATGGTCAGATGCATTGGACTTACTGTAGTTTGGTTATTTGTAAAGTGACGTAAGCCAAAAACAAAAATCATAAACGAAAATTTCTCTTTCTTTTGTTTCATCATGGGAAGACATCATCACGTGGGTCTTGTTTTGAATGGAATGTTATGGGTTGCTTGGCAGCCAAATGAAGTCAGTGCAAAACAAAAGGCAAAATCACTTGTTGTATAATCACTTAATTTCACCTGGTTTACCTTAAATTATTATTAAAGAAATACAAAACAGAAAATGTTGGCAGTGGCTATGCGCAGCCAGCCTTGTTGCAAATCATTGGAAATGGATGGACGGTGTGGCGAGGGAAAAAGACAACAACAAAAATGTAACAATTGCAGCGCAATGCGGCACTAAGTGAAATATTTAAAATGCCAACAATGGCTAAAACTAAAAAGCAAATGTCGGCGTTAATGGTGGCGATGGCAGTGACGTTGCTGCTTTTACAACATTAAGTAAGTACAGTAATCGTAAGAGCAGCAGCAGCAACAACAACACCACCAGTGCTATAATAATTATTATAGTAAATATTTAGGTTACAGCGATGAAGGAGAAATGATTGTAGAAATCACATACACACACATATAGTTTTACAAAAACTTCATACTTCATGGGTTTTGTGTTTGTGTTTGTTTACCACAGTGTAATTCCCTTATTTCCTTAATTGGTTTTAAGCGGTTTAGGTCAACAAAACGATGGAAGTGCTCTGAATGATTATAGGGGTGTTTTTGTTAAAAAAAAAATGCAATACATATTTAAAAGTACCGGTAATGTAGGTAGAGTAACACAATTTATAATAAGCAGAGGTGAGATAATCAGATGGCCAAGGGCCGATGGGGGCATTACTTAAATAACTTTGAATGTAACCACATCAACATTTAGTTGGCGGTATTCATTGGAACTCTTTATGATGATCATAATGGAAATACTTAGAAAACCGTATGCATACTTTCGGCGGTTAGCTCTGGCCTTGACCCGGTCCCGTAAGCAGACACAGCAAAACTTCATATACAGGTTTGAAAATTCTATAAAAAAAAACTACTGGATATTTTCTCAAATTTCTTTTTGTATTTGAAAGTACAATCCTTCCGGTTAATAATGGAAAGTAATTTCATTCAAATGGCTGCCTCGGCTGGCCATGCATTAGCCTAACGACATCAGCTCTGCGGCTGATAATACGATCTTCAAAAACAGGGCTCAAAACATCGAGTGTAGCTTCGGCTGTGTGGCACCTGTTGTAGCGGCGTCCTGTTGAAACCAAATGTTGCCAATATCCTCCTTTTCAATTTTTGTAAACATAAATTCGTTCAACATGGCCCGATAACGAAAATAACGAAATAAGCATAAGTTGAAAAAAAAAATCGTTAGATGGCGGACCCTTTATAGTAACTTTGTATTGTTATCTTAATATATATTTACCCTCAACACTGATTCACTGACTCTGTCACGCAGTACGTAGGAATTTAAATATGCATTCTATAATTCTATAGTTTTCTATAAATAATAAAAAAAATAATTTTTTTTTTGTACAGAAATTGTGTTTTCCCCAAGGGTAAAAATATATGAAGTCAACCAATGAGTTTCCCTCACCAATTCCGAATTGGCTGAAAGTTGGTACGAAGGGAGTGTTCAATATAACAATAGCATCTGTCAACTTTCAGTCTCCTAGCTTTTCTACTTTCAATTTTATGACGACTTTAATTTGAAAAAAATGATTAGAAATGTACTGAGATGCTTTAACACAATTTTTAATATCTCTGAAAGTATTATACGTACATAAATGATCAAAGGCTTATTTTGAAGCTAAAATTATGCACCGTTAAATAGAAATATTAAATAGATAATTTTCGGACAAGGATATCGTGGATAAAAAAGGACTAAAATTGCCGAAGGATATATCTCAAAAAGCGATATTTTTAAAAATTTCAAAAAAATATATGTTATTCCCTATTCTGTTTTGCACACGTCTTTCAACTTTTAGCCGTGGATCTTTATAATGGAATGAGTTATTAAGAAAATAGTTCGCAAAGGTTTACGTATTCATAAATTTTTGTATTTTTTAAACAATTTCAATTAGTATTTTAAAATAATATTTCATATCATACCAGTGAATTACAGTTATATTCATTCAGCTACTAGTAAATAATAAAAAATATCAAAAACCTAGATTATATTTACTTATTTGTAAAGACTTTCAATTACAAAATCGGTATCTGCCGAGTAACGCTTTACTTTAATGTTAGTTTTTCCCACAGGTACAAAAGAATGCAGTTTTTGCGTCCCAGGAATAGTACGCAATTGTTTAAAGCGTATTTGGAGGAATCGTACTTCTTCATCGTAATCTTTTACTGTTAAATACTCGAAGTTACAGTTCAAAAGATTACCCAGGCACCAGTCATATAAATGTCTTGGAGTAGTTATTTGACCTTGTAATGGACGCTGTAAACTGTAAACAGTAAATTTTCCATTCCTGGACACTTGATACATTTAAGTAGGTGACACTTTGAAGAAGCTGGATTGCATGTCATTTGTTTCAAACAATCTTTGTAACATTCTAGCTTATAATTTGGAGCATCAGCAGTTAATTTTTTTAAATTTATACCATCAATCATAAGTTTTACATTTTGATGCTTTGTACATACACATACGTTATGAGATCCACTCGCATTTGCTAGAATTATATTCCGCGGACGAAGCTGGCAAAACTTGGAAATACCTATTTTTGTTGTATCATGTCGTTCCTTGAATAAAGCATACATTTCTCTTAAGTTCCCCAGCAACAGTCTTTTATTTTTTCTGACTTTTGTACCGTTTTCAACAACAGAAACGAAATCTTTGTATCCGGGCATACATCTGCTAACATCATCGGATTCGTAAAAGGATTTTACTAAAAAACTCGTCTCTGGTGAAATTGGCGATCCCAGTTTTGGATTGGGCGTACTCATCACACCCTTCGTTTCAACCAAATGCTTAACTTTTCGCGCCATATAGTTTGTTACCTGGAATTCTTCCTCAATTTTATGTACTGACCAGCTTTTTGGTAAAATGGTTAGCAGTTGGATTTTCTCACTATTTGTTGGTATTGTTTTAAACTTTTCTTTTAATTGTTGTATTATTTCGGTGATTGTGTTGAACCAGGGAAAATTGTATTTTTAATCGACTCACTTATTTTTTTGAATTTTGTATCTCTGTACAGTTTATGATGTAATTTTTTCTTTTTGATTGGAGTTTGTTCCAGATATGGTAAAGATTCGTTTAATTTGGAAATAGCAACATCTTCCGTGCCTGATGCAATTTCATCGAAAGTATCTAAATTTCCGCTTATGTCCGAACCTTCGTCTAAACTAGATTTGTTTAAATTGGAAAGCTTTTTTCTACATGCCGCACAAATTTTATTTGAGGTCGTGATGTTTTTATCCGTAATATACCGTAGCATCCATTCTTGAACTCGTATTAAACTTTTATCGCGCGTAGTGTGTCCGGATTTATTAAAAGGATTACAGCAAAATCTTGAATTGAATGGCATGTTTTCACGGTCACAGAGTTTGTTGAAACAGTTTTTAAAATACCGCACCCGAAGAATTCACAATTAAATGAAAAATGCAGCATTACCAAACTGACAATATTCTCATAGACTACTTTCTTAATATATTTTATATTGCATATATTAAAAAATACATTCAAAATTAAAGATTTTATGAAATATCATAACTTTTTCTTGGGAATTTAATTATAACTCATTCCATGATGACGATCCACGACCAAGAGTTTGCAGACGTGTAGAAAACAGAAAAAGGATTAATATACATTTTTTTTTAATTTTTAAAAATATCGCTTTTCGAGATATATCCTTTTGAAATTTTAGTCCTTTTTTATTATACACTCCATCATAGGATGGAGTATATACTAAGTTTGTCATTCCGTTTGCAACACCTCGAAAGAGTGATCTGCGACCCTATAAAGTATATATATTATTGGTCAGTGTAACATTCTAAGACATTCTAGCGATGTCCGTCTGTCCGTCCGTCCGTCCGTCCGTCCGTCTGTTGTCTGTTGAAATCACGATAGAGTGCGAACGACCAACGCTAAAAAGCTGAAATTTTGTCGGAAGATGTTTTTTGCCCATAAGCAGGTTAAGTTCGAGAATGGGCCATATCGGACCAAAGGGGAAAAAGTTCCCCTTTACGGGACTAAATATATTCCGGACATAATCAAATTTTTCAAATATTTTTTTTCACTACATCTAAGTTCTAAGTTTATATAATTTATAGATGGGAAAAAAATCCCAAAAATGGGCGTGCTCATGGGTTCCGTGGACCCTTGGGGCCCAAAAAAGGGCCCATGATAAACATGCGCATAGGGGTATCGAAGTGCAACGAAATTTACTCACGAACCCAAATATGCCTTTATTTTCATGATTTGCCTAAATTTTTGGATCCGGTTTCTGGGACTATCGGGTCACCAGCGGCCCAAAAACCGTCCCTTGACAAACATGGACATATGGGTATCGAAATGCAACGAAATTTTCTCGCGAACCCAAATATGCATTTATTTTCATGATTTGGATAAAATTTGTGATCGGGTTCCTGGGACTATCGGGTCACGAGCGGCCCAAAAACTCAGTTAGTTTTCTTGTTTATTGACTTTTTAAGGATCCATGATGGAGGGTATATAAGATTCGGCCCGGCCGAACTTATTATTTGTCCACTTGTTTACATTATCCTTGATCGATTTTTTTTTTTAAAAAAATGTTTTTAATGGCTCATATTTTTATCTGTAAAATGAGCCTTTGATTATTTACAAACATTAAATACTTTTCGAGATATTTACAAATATGTTAAATTACCTCAGTGCATTTTTGTTGATTTTTTTCAAATTGAAATGGTCAGAAATCTGAAAGTACGAGGGCTATATGTCTGAAAGTTGGCAAGTATTATTGTTTTGTCCATAGATCATGTATAAACAATATTATCAAATTCGCAGATGATGTGGTCAGAAATGTTAAATTTTCGGTTGATTTCATATGTTTTTACCCCCAAATTTTTTTTTTTACCAAAATTTTTTTTTTACAATTTTTTTTTTTACCAAAATTTTTTTTTACAAATTTTTTTTTTACAAAAATTTTTTTTTCTACAAAATTTTTTTTTTGAACAAACATTTTTTTTCAACATCATTTTTTTTTTCCATAAACATTTTTTTTCAACAAATTTTTTTTCCCATATTTCAACGGGCGCGATAGGCCCTAGTCTTAATATATATTTACCCTCAACACTGATTCACTGACTGTCACGCAGTACGTAGGAATTTAAATAGGCATTCTATAATTTTCTATTCTTTTTCTATAAATAATAATAATAAAAAAAATAATATTTTTTTTTGTACAGAAATTGTGTTTTCGCCAAATTTGTTTTCTACAAATTTTTTTTTTTACAAAAATTTTTTTTTCCAAATTTTTTATTGTTTACAAAAATTTTTTTTTCTACAAAAAATTTTTTTTACCAAATTTTTTTTTTTTTCACAAAAATTTTTTTTTCAACAAAATTTTTTGTTTTCAAGAAAAAATTTTTTTTTCAACAAAATTTTTTTTTTTAAACAAAATTTTTTTTCCAAATTTTTTTTTTTTTCACAAAAATTTTTTTTTTTCAAGAAAAAATTTTTTTTTGAATAAAATTTTTTTTTTGAACAAAAATTTTTTTTCAACAAAATTTTTTTTTTTCCACAATCATTTTTTTTTTCTACAAAATTTTTTTTCCATATTTCAACGGGAGCCATAGGCGCATTACAACTTACTAGTTAATAATAATTAACGAAATAAATAAATAAATAAACAAACAAACAATGAAATGAATGAAATTATTCTTCATTATTAAATGGAACGATTCTACTTTCAAATACAAAAAGAAATTTGAGCAGTTTTATAGAATTTTCAATAAAAAGTAAAGGGTAAACCGGGTGACACAGACCTAGATTTTTACAACGGCAGACCAAAGCCTCTGGTGGGAATCGAATCCACAACCTCCACGCTGATAGGCAATAACGCTACCAACTCGCCTATCTTTCATTGTTTTGCAACAATTTTTACAGAACAACTCTTAATACCATCCCAGCAAGCAGGGATTTATCGACTCAATCAAAATGATCTAAGAGTATTTTTTTTTGTTGAAAATTTAGTTACCCAACGCTTGACAAATCACCCTATGCCTTGAGGTAGTTTAAAGTGGGCATTTATCAGGCAGACGGACGTGTGTTGAATGCATTCGAATTTTATGACGCTTATTCTGGTTAATACTTTATGCTAACACTCATCAAGTTGTTTATAAATAGAATTTTAAGAACTGCAACCTACAAAAAATTTATAACTTTTTTTTATCAAATGTATTCCAATAAATTATTTGTTAATTTCTTTAGCAAGTATTTCTTTTTATAGTATTTTGAGTATGTGTTTTTTCTTCTTCTATCAGATAGCAAATCTCCTTTTCACCAAAACCAGATGGAAATTTGACAAACAACAACAATTTCCAATCAAATAGAAAAAAATCAAACAAAATAAATAACAATAAAATAGAAGGTGAGCTACAATTATTGGTACTGTGTGGGTATGGGTGCGTTGCAAATAAAAAAGAAAACGTCAAATTCATTTCTTGTTTAGCTTGGCTTAATGGCTTTCTGTGTGTTGTTTCTTTTCTTTTTCACATTTCCAATAAAACAAATGGAAAACAACTAAAGAAATCAACAGATGGTCATAAAAACCAAAAGGAGTCCGACCGACCGACAAACTGAATGCTGAGTGCGTCTCTGTTTTATGATAAATGGAAACATTTCAAATTTATTTTCTTTTCTTTCGGGGAAAACACTTTTATGCCCTTGTTGTTGTTGTTGTACAAAGGAAGAGACAATTAAGGAAAATATAAAGCGTTTACAGATAATTCGTAATTTGCTGTGTTTTCATCTTGGCTTGGGATCAGTGGTTTTGTTATTATTGTGCAAATGATATGAGTACTGGGTGACCCCCCTAGTGGTTTCTTTTTGAATTATATGCATATCATATTTGGACAGAGCAGCTCTTTCCCGCTGGAAATCTTGACAGAAATTCAGTTTGCATATCTCCGTGATTGATTTACCAATAATGCCAAGATATTTCAAAAGTGCGTCTACTGAAAATAAATTCTAAATGCTGTGTATGCTGCACAGTGCAAAAAATGCCAGCGACTGACATGCTAGTGGACGACATAGATCACGGGCATTGTTTTCGCCCTCCAAAAGCTTATCAAATTCTAGCTTGAACGTTTTTTTTTGCTTTGTGAAAATTTCAAATTTCGTTTTCCCATTAACATTGGTGCGCTTTTTCTCACGCTATTTTTGTGCAAATACTTTTTCCTGTTTTTTGCTCTTGATAGTTTTTTTTCACACTTAATGAAAAATGTTAAGCGTAAAATTAGCAAATACAAGAAGAAAAAAAACGACGACGACCAAGAAGACTAACAGAAGATGAAGATTGTTAAAAATTAATAAGATGAAGTGTAACAGAAACTTTTCTTTTGTCGTCTTCTAGAGTAGCACAGGGGAGAATCAGCACACAAAATTATAATCACTTTTCTTGTTAAAGTAAAAAAAAAAGAAAGAAGAAATAAATTGTGATTAGCGTGAAGTTTTCTGCTGTTGTGTTCACTATGGAATCAATGGAATTTCTTTGATGATGGATTGCTCTGCTGCTATGTGACATACTTGCCGTGGGGGGGAACGGAACGGAACAGAACGGAAATTGGGGACAGTAATGAGAGAAGTTTTTCCTACGAATACATTTTCATATTGAATGTCAATTAATATAATTTTCTTATAGTCGAACAACATTAAGTCATTAGGCTGAAAACTTTGTCTCACAAATGTTACCCAGTTGTTAATCAAAGTGTTAATTAAGGTGTCTAATTTGGTAGCTGGCTGTGGTGTCAGAGACACACTGGGCAGCTGAAATATCCTCCAACTCTATTCGAACCGTTTTCTTTCAGCGCCATGTAAGGTTGTAGATTACCTATGACTTAGTGCAAATCAACTGAGTTTCTTTTTATACTTTTATAAAATAATTATAGTTTTGAGGAGAAATGTCTCAGCTTCAAATTACACTTATTTCCCACATGCCGTGAAGGAACAATAGGGGAATATTTTTTTTTTAAATTTCCAAATCTAAAATAAATAAACATTATTAATGTGAAAAAAGAGAGTAAATTTTAATGACATCAAAAGTAGAACAAAATTTCTACTCCCGTATTCATGGCGGTTTCTGCACCATTCATAAACTAATTGTCTGTGGCTGTAAATGTGTTTAGACCAAAGACTGTGTATTATTTTTTTTACTGAAAATGCGACAATTTAGCTTCTTCAATAAAAAAATTACCTACTTCGCTAAACAACATTTTGTCTGCAAAGTCAAATCAAAGTTTGACGATCAGAAGAACTATTAGATCGTTGGAAAATTTCAACATTTGCAACATTAGACATAAGGAATTTAAGGAACTTTATAGAGGGGACCGAATTCCTAGCGTAGGAAAAAGGGGAAGGGAATTTGTAGAAGAAACCAGGAGCGCACAACAGGCCGAATTGCTGGCCTAGGTGTATGATGACCGATCCTCCATTCAACCTAACCTAACCTAGACAATTACACGAATGCCTTGGCGTCTATGCACTGAACGACACTGTTTGTAGCAACGTCACTACACTGCATGTCTTGAACAAAAAACAAATGTCTTGAATGACCATTCAAATGGTCTTGTGCAGGTCTTTAATATGAGCTTATTACCAGTACTCTTCTAGACTGAATCATTTATAATATGTGTGCTAATGTGCAGAGATTGCAAAACAATATATGTTTTTAGGTCACCCTGTATTTCTGTTCTCATCATTTTGATTTTGTTAATTTTATTATTTTTTTTTTATTCTTTTTTTACAGATATTTCAGAAGTTTTGCCTGACTGTCACCTTAAGGGCCAGAACCATAGTAGGCTAACGTGTAAAAGGCAAGTCAACATGCGACGGCCAGCTCGCCTTTAGGCTGAGAAAGATGTCGACCTTTTTGGGTCAATCGGGCAGTACCAATTTGAAGCATGACATATGTAGGATGACTTAATTGTTGTTTTCAATCAGCAATCAGCAAAACATTGACGACATTTGGTTCCAACAAAGCGCTCTTAAGAATCGATTTATTGCAAAATCCAGTTGTTGAGTGCGATATAACGCCTCTGGATTACTTTTTATGGGCCTGTGTTAAGTTACTGGTTTAAGCCGACCAATCATTGAAGCATTGATGCCATACGGTCAGATTTATTGCAAACAGTAGTCAAAAATTGGTCTTACCGAATGAAGTTTTACACCAGAGAATTCTCTGTGAAGGTCTTACCAAGAATATCGAGTAAACCTGTAACTTCTCAAGTCGAGAAGTCGCTGTGAGGTCAAATTCTCACTCTTGATTAGGTGTTGCGGATTAGTACATATGATTGAGCGTTATAATTTTATATACCAATTTTGTTTTATAAAATGTTCCTATGTCTGCCAATATTTGATTCGATCCCAAGTTCGTATAACAATTTATTTCACACATAGTTTTTTGTTTGTTTGAGGTATTCACGGTTTCCCCACCCTGGCGATAATGGCGCCGCCCGCGACTCTTTCAGCGTAGTGTGTGGAATTAACTATGTATGGCAGTGTGGTGGTGGTGGTGGCGACGGTGTGTCACCCAATCCAAACTCTTCGTCGCATATTATCACATAATTCAATTTACGACCGTATTCGATGTTTTAGAGGTTCATACTTGAACAAACGGTTAAATCAGATGCCATACTTGGATGCTACGGATTTGGCTGAAGTGGGTGAAGTGATGACGTGACATGTACTGAACTGTACTCAAGTGAAGTGAGTGTGAGTGTATCGGCCCCGTGTAAATTGTGTTTGGTGGCGGCTTTGGTTTATTCACCTCTGGCCGCCTAATTGTAATCAAATACTTGAGCGTGATTAGTGTCAAAACAATTTTGCTTGATTAATAAACTTTGGGCTAATCAAGCTGACACCACTGCCAATTGATTTTTATGGCCATAAATGAAGGAACGCAAATAATCAGAATAAACCAACCTCACATGTATACATACATACATATGTGTGTGTGTATGTATGTACATATATGTATGTATGTGAAGAGAGTTTGTGTGAATGTCTAGGCATTTGTAAGTGTGTGCCAAAAATTATGATTGGAGAAAAATATCGACATCAAAAACACAAAGAACATCATTCATTATATTCATGTATTCATGGGTAGCGACGAGGCATGTACAATAAGTATGGGAAACGTATGGTTTTCTGTGGATAATCCTTATAAAGTATAATTCTAGTAATGTATGTATTTATATATTTCTACTGTATTTTAATAAAAAAAAAACGGTAGGCATACAAATTTACAGCCCCACGCTGATAGGCAAGCACTCTATCAACTCATCTACCGGGGCGCACAAATAAAATATTTATTTGCCTTTCTAAATTGCCTTTTTGTTGTGGACATTTTTAGTCATTATTTTGACTATAATTTTGAAAAAATTGTGCCAAAATTGGACTCTCAGTATAGACCACCTAAAGATTAGCCGGGTACAACATTTGGCGAATAGAAGGCATTGATTTATAGTGCAAAATAAATATCTTAATATATATTTACCCTCGACACTGATACACTGATTCACTGACTCTGTCACGCAGTACGTAGGAATTTAAATATTTTTTTTTTCAACAAATTTTTTTTTTTCAACAAAAATTTTTTTTTCAAGAAAAAATTTTTTTTTTCATCAAAATTTTTTTTTTCAACATTTTTTTTTCAACAAAAATTTTTTTTTTCAACAAAAATTTTTTTTTCAACAAAATTTTTTTTTTCAACAAAAATTTTTTTTTCAACAAAATTTTTTTTTTCAACAAAATTTTTTTTTTCAACAAAAATTTTTTTTCCACAAATTATTTGTTTTCCAATTTTATTTTTTTTCGAATTTTTTTTTTACAAAATAGTTTTCTCAAAATATTTTTTACAAAATTTTTAAAATTAAGTAACAAATACTTTCTCAAGCAAACTAACGACGCCATAGGCGCATTACAACTTACTAGTTTAATATAATTTAATTAATTTTTGTTGCCCCGAATCGAAGACCGCATTCACCGAAGGACTATGTGTGTTTTTGGATAAATTTTTAAATACATTTTTAAATTAAGTTAAAATTTTCGGTTAAATTAAATTTAAACGTTTGGCTTTTTTGTTTTTCAGAGGATGTCCCCTATGAATCTAAAGCGCTGTGTTACCTACAGGAAGTATGGGTATTGGAGGGAAGAAAAGAGGAAGTAGTGCTTGTTGACGTTTGCCTTGAATTTCATAATGTCATAGCAGACAGGAACCACAATTCGCCACATGCGAACAGTACGGCTAAAGAACGAATTTTCTCAACTGTGTATCGTCTGGTCAAGCGGCCATTTGATAATGAACGGATAGACTCCCTGGATAGCCGAGCATTCTGGCTAAATGTCACGTGTCGGATATCTGACGAACAGATACCCTTAAAATATCTGTAGAATAGCGATGCTGAAGGGAAACAATAGAGTGGGACACCCTACTATCACCTATCATCATCACCGGTCTCTTCTGTACACGATCGAGAAGCTGCCGAGATAACTTTGGAGCGCCTGCCCATATATGGGAGTTACATTCCCTTTTGAGGATTCTAATAGTTACAATTTAACTTTCCCACCAACACTCTGAATATTACTGCTTTCCTTTCAAAAATTCAGGATGTGTAAAACCACATGGCGGGTTTAGCAAATTAAAAAGGCCTCTGAAATAGGATATACAGGTGATGTTTTTTTTATTAAATGACCAAAAACTCTATTCAGTCAATATTCAATCATACAAAGAATCTTCACAGAAACCTCCGCAACCAATGCTTTGGACAAGACACTCTGAATACCCCGCGCTGTTATTGTACGAGTTATACAGGGTTCTTTTCATAATAAAGACGAAGGTATGCGGTTAATAATGAAAAACAACCTCAGCCAAATGGCCACCACGACCACGCTTACAGGACCACATCCTTTTCATGATAATTTCCCCAGCCAAATCGCAAATTGGCTGCCCTATGTTCTCGATTGACCCACGAATTCCATTTCTGAGGTCTTGAATCGACGCTGGGCTGTTGGCGTTGACCTTATCTTTCACGTGGCTCCAAAGGAAGAAGTCGCAAGGTGTTAAATCACAAGAACTCGGTGTCCAATGCGTAGTTTCTACTTGACAAAAGTCAAAGAATAAAAGCTTCAAAAGTGACAGCTACCGAAATTACGGGTGATTTAAAGTAAAACCTCTTGTTGGAGAACCCTGTATTTCATTTCACTGGGCAATGTATAGCTGTAGCTTTAACTTCTGGATCGTTAATGAATCATTAAAGTAAATTTTTCTTACTTTTCCATCCGACTGTTAAAACTATCCCCCATTTCGACTCATTTATATGAAATAGTTGTATTTTATGGCTTTACATGAAGTGTTTCATTTCAGTTAATGTACATGGTTGGTTGCTTCGGTTAACTATATTTCAGCTTCTATATAAACTTTGGCCAAAAACCACACACACACACAGACAGTGACATACAAAATGCTTCTGTTTTATGTGTATGCCACGTGTGAAGTTATGTTTCAATTTCCGAGACTGCGGTGTGATGCTCTGGTTTTTATGGTCTTTACGAAATGCCCATATGGATGCGAACGCGGGCGGTCGGGTGACCTTCATATCATTTGGATTTCCTCAATTAAAATGCGAATAGTATTTTGTGTATCACCGGTCCGATATTTGATTCACTGACTCATTGGCACAATACATACATATGTATGTATGTATGTGTTGGTAGAGCTGATCTTTGAATAATATGGAAATGTGGATGAAGAACACAAACATACAATTTCAATTGAACTGGAATAGCGGGGAATATTGTCAGAATCACATGTGACAGGCGAAATTCATCACTGCTTGAAATAGAGATATCACCAGACGATGTTTAAGCCCGTGATTTGCCGAAAGTTTATATTAAATGGAGATTCAGAGTGTGAAGTCGACACCAAGTGCCCATAAAATGTATTGAAAACAAGTTAAACTTTTAAAATTTTTAACTACATTCGTAATTGATCACAGCTTGAAATAGAGGTGAGACCAGTAGATGGGTAAGCTCGTGATTTTTCGAAAGTTTCCATCGACGTTGTGATGCGTTTATTAAATGGAGTTTCAGAGTATGGAGTCGACTCCGAGTTTTATTTACTTACATTGTCCATAATAATAAATAATATGTATTGCAAGCAAGTTAATCTGTTAATATTTTTAAAAAATTTTAAATATATTCAAACTAGTAAGTTGTAATGCGACTATGGCGCCCGTTGAAACATGGAAAAAAAATTTTGTGGAAAAAAAAAAAAAAAATGAAAAAAAAAATTTTGTGGAAAAAAAAAAAAATTTTGCTGAAAAAAAAAATTTTTGTTGAAAAAAAAAAATTTAAAAAAAAAATTTTGTAAAAAAAAAAAAATGTAAAAAAAAAAATTTTGGTAAAACAAAATTTGGGGAAAACACAATTTTTGTATGTACAAAAAAAAAATATTATTTTTTTTATTATTATTATTTATTTATAATAAAATTTTGTTATTGACAAGCTGAAGTCGGAGTAGAGCTTTTTAAAAAAGATGGAGTAGAGCATTTTTGAAATATTAAACATTTGAAATATTTTCGATTATGTGAACTTTTTTATCTTTAGGATACAAACGCACCTCAGTGTAATAGAGAGTATAGATATTGTGGACGGAAATAATTTTTTTGAAATTTTGTTATTCACAAGCTGAAGTCGCTTTTTAAAAAAGATGGAGTAGAGCAATTTTGAAATATTAAACATTTGAAATATTTTCGGTTATGGGAACTTTTTTTATCTTTAAGATACAAACGCACCTCAGTGTAATAGCGAGTATAGAAATTGTGGACGGAAATACAAGTTTCGACATTTTTTTTTATTGAACAGCTAAAGTCGTTGTCGAGCTATTTAAAAAAGATGGAGTCGAAAAGGGGGCCAACAAATACATTTAAACAGGACCTTCAATCAGCCACTTGAGAAATTGAATAAATCGATAGAAGTGCAAGTGGTTTGGTAAGGTTCGAAACCTGGCAAGACCATCACATATTGGCGACTTTGCGAGTAAGATCGTAATCTCTAGGCCATGTAAAAACTTCTTCAGAAAAATCATTAGCCGTCTCGGTCAGTGGGTATACAAACTATACATGGTGTCCAGCTCACTGATTGGAGAGATGCTGCCCTTTCGGGGGAATGTTAAGGGAAATATCAAAATGCCTATGGTTTGCCAATTGTCGGCCAAGTAGAGACGTTTGTTTTCATTTTCAGAATCCGTTTGAAAATTGTTTGCTCAGATGTTCTGCAGCAGCAGCTGTGTTGTTTGTGGTAGCCAAGAGATGTGTGAGTATCTGTACAGAAATGCCTCGTGTGAGTGAGAGTGTTTGTGTTGGTTGGTTTCCTCTATTTTTGCATTTGAATTTGTAGATGTTTTGTTGTTATTTATTACATCCATAAGATCTCTCTGTTATTGTTCACTGTGTATGTATGTGTTTCAGTATTATATCATCTTGTTATGGCTGATCTAATCTCAGTTTTTTTTTCAAAGAAAAGATACCAACAAATATGTAGTTTCATTCTTAAGTAGTATTCGTTGGGTTGAGTCGTAGACGGTATCTCTGTGTGTGTGTGTCTGTGTTTGGAGTATCTCAAAGTCAAACTTTGTGTTGTCTCTACTTTGCATTGTTCTGCTGTTTTTTTTTTATTTTTTTTTTTGCTATCTTCTGTTCAGCTTTCAATTCGGTATTCGGTTCAAATCAAGTTTTATGATCGTAAATATTTTTGTGTTGGTGGCGTTGGTCGTATTGCTATAATTTTCAATTGTTGGTTGATGTTTTGGTTGGATTTAATAAAAACTGGTATGAATGGAAATTAGAAAAGATCTTGTTCGGTGTGGAGAAGAAATTCATCTATACAGACAGTTGATATTTAAAAGTTTTGTCTTTTTTTTTATTATTTTAATATACTTGCATACATGAGAAGGATGACGGACTCAATAATTAATAACCGTATCATTTAATAAAGATGCCCGTTTATGTTTATTCGGGAAATAAAAATATATAATTGGCAATCAATTCAGTCAGCTCACTGGACAGCCTGAGCACAAGCGAGTGTGTTTCTGAACAGAGCACTTTAGTAAAACGCCAACTTAGAGTAATGCACAACAAAGCAACTTCAAAATGACCCTAATTAAAAATTACATTTAAATTCCCCGAAAGTACATGAGCCTTTATGGTCGTACTGAAAGTAAAAACGAGTTAAAAGTAAGAACGAAATTTCGGAAACATGTATTTTTTGTGTGTTTAGCTAGAATCGGTTTATCAAATAGTCAGCACCGAAACGAGTCATACAAATTCATTTGCTACAAAAATGTTGTAGTACGTCACCCACTGAACACGTTATTGAAGTTATTGTGTTCAAATTTACTCTATTGGACACCAATCCACAGGCACGTATCCGTAGAGTGTGTAACGAGGAGATTACTGCTGTTGTATCCGCCAGTGTTAACAAAAGATTACGATATGTTCAGCATTCATCGCAGCAATTAGGTTTGTTTTAATCGACCACCTAGGAGCCTCCGTCTGAGGCTAATACAGCCCAACATCTTCTTTTCGTTGAATGGGCCCCAGAGAAGTTGAAAAAAGAGCAATTTTTTCGTTGTCTTCAGCTAATTTTTGGCTCAATACACAGAATTTACGAATTTAGTCCGAAGAAAAGCCAGTGGTCGTTCAAAACCTGTCAGTGCCCACTGAAAAATGTCACTGCAGTTTATGGGACGCCATTTGACCCCATTAAGAGCACGTGAAGTCTCACAATCATGGGGACACGTCAAGCTCGATTGCTGCTTTGGAGGGATACAATTACACGTCTAATTTGTGAGAACGTCTGAAATGTTGGAAAAACTTTGCCAACAAGGGCAACATTTGCATGAAATAATCTTTAAAAATCTTGTGGTAAGCCCGGTTTCAAAACCTGGTATGACCAAAAAAAACAGTTTTCAGTGGCTGTTTCCACTTCGCAAATGCAGACGACTTTACGTGTAAGTGAAATGTTAAAAACTCCTCTAGAACTCCTCCGTTTGGAGCCGTAGTAAAATGGTGAGTCCTGGTCAGTGGATATAAAACACAGCTAACTGATTCGAGAGAAGTACTCCCACCCCCACTCCACTACTTTTTTCATCGAATATTAAGGGAAATAAATAATCTTGACTTACGTATTGAATTATCCATCCAAAGACATTTATATATGGGGTTATCCATTTCGCGGTTTCAAAAGTATTGGGCTGGAATTCGACATCGGTCAAACTATGTTGTTAAACCAATTTTTTTTCTTTTCAGTTGGAAGTCTGACATTGGCGAAAATGGATCGCTTAACTATCAAACAACGCTTAAAAATTACAAAATGGTGATTCTGGCACAGCCACATATCGTGCGTTAAGAGAAGATTATGGTTTATGGTTATGAAGCACATTTCTCACTCGTTGGGTATGTTAATAAACAAAATTGTCGTATTTGGGGTTCTGAGAATGCTCAAGTAATTGAAGAGAGGCCATTACATCCACAAAAAGTCACTATTGGGTGCGCTCTTTGGTCCGAAGGTGTGATTGAAACGTAAATTCGAAAACAACGAGGGAACGACTGTCACCGTAAATTTGGAGCTTTATGGACGTATGATAGTCGACGTTTTTTTGCCTGCTATTGAAGAATACGACTTGGACAATATGTGGTTTCAACAAGACGGTGCCACATACCACACAACTCGAGCGAATATGGTTTTATTGCAAGAGACATTCGCTGGCCGCGTAATTTCTCAAAATTTGTAAACGCTTTACAAAAAAAAAATGAAGTACATTTGATCAATTTGATCGTTACGAAAGAAAAAGAAAGAAAAAAGGCAATCGCACGATTTTATAAAATTTCTTTTTATTTCGTTATTTATTACAACATTTTTTTAATTTAGTTTTCTTTTACTCTAATTTACTCTAATCAATGAGTCCCTTACAGTGTGAAAAATTTTAAAGAAAAGGCGGCTGAACAAGATCCTACCGCGGAGGTGGACTTGTAGGATTCTCAAAGACGTAGTCGAATTCATGAAAAAGGGACTTTGGCCAGAATTGTAGACAGCGGTGCCGTGTACTTTCTGTGTGTTTTAATAAATGAGAAATACGTTCGATTTCTTCGGTAATAATTAAAGATTTTTATTGTGGCAAAAAATCACTTTCTATATTCTACATAGAATAAGAAGAGGAATTAAATTATGATTGTGGTAGTGCAGCTGTCAACCACTCATTCCAAAGCCACAGATGGCACTAATTGTTGAGATCGATTAAATCCAGTGTCTACAGTGTTTTTTTTTGCCCTGTGCTCTCATCAATCAGTTTCTTACAAGGGGAAAAATCAGTTGAATCGCGGTGCCAGAAGTGAACATTTTTTTAAATGAAGTAAATAATTTTTCTCTTATGGTGCTTTTTTTTATAATCTACTACCAATTATTGGAAAAAATTATATATTAAAAAAATCGCGAAATTATTTGTCAACATCCAATAATAATCAGAGTCTTATATACGACCCAATTCAATTCATTTATTGAGTCTATGGACAGAAATTCCTTGCAGACTAGCAATAATAACAAATTAACAAAATTCGTACCATTTTATCCAAAATATAGTTTTTAATCCGACAACCTTCCCAAATTATTAGTCTTCGTCGGACTCTTGTCCAAATTATAATATATGAACCGTGATTCGAGTCTCAAGTCCCCCATTGACATTCTGCGAAATATATTTTTTTTTTTGTAATCACGCTACGTCAAAATTTTTGAAATAGTTGTACAACAAGCATTTTTATAATTTTACAGGAGAGGCAAAAAAAAAACGTTGTAAAATCTAAACACCTTTGTTGTGACGTCGTATTGAATTGTAACATTTGTCAGAAACACCAGAAATAATGGAAAACATGATTTTGAGGATTTTGATATTTGGTCATTTCGGATTATAGATGACCATATTGCTCATTTACTTCACTAGTGTAACATTTCAATTCAATTGCACAAGAAAAAGCTGTAAATCTCTTGTTAACGTTGACTATTTTCCTGCGTGTATTTATGTACACATGCGTATGTCAGGGCTCTACTTTATTCGGGAAACCTATGTTCTTTCCCTAACATATTTGCTATGTAAGGCACAAGTGTAAACTTTACACGGCTCGGCGGAAAAAATCGTGCTACTATTGAAGTCATTGATATTTCCTTTCTTTCCCTATTTCAATTTTCGCCAGTTATGGGGAACTGCATAAACTGATTTTATAAACCCCGATTTGTTTTCCACATAAGTACGAATTTTACATAAAATAGTTGTTTATCTTTTTTTTTTAATATTCATTTCTCGTAAAAGTCCGTTAAATGCAATTTCTCAACAACGAAAAACTCAACAATAAACAGACTTACCTGTATGGAAACGTGCAACGATAGAAATTCCGGCTCCTTCAAGATGTGAAAACTGGTTTTGCCCACATTAGAAAATAGTGTATAATAACTTTTTTTCAATAACTTTTTTTTTTCTTGTTATAATTTTGATTGGACTGTGCTCGCTACAATTTTTCTCTCTTTTGGTTGGAAAGAATTGAACATTTTTTTTTTGTTATAAAACAATTACACTCTCTTTGTGGGTTATTTCTGAAGGAATTCTCGACTGGTTTTGTTGTTGCTTGTTGGCTGGAGCCTTTTTTTCTTCTTCTTGTTCGTTTTGTGCTGCTTAGAGCGATTATCTTAATACTCACGTAATTCGTTTAAAAATAGCACTAACAACAACAACAACAACAGCATGCAATTTTATTACTTCTCTCCTCCGCTCCCGGTAACCAAAGTGAGTAGGCACAAACTAATATTGACAACAACAACAGCAACTAACAAACACTTGGACGACAACAACCGAAACGCATTAAAACATAAGAAACTCTAAAATACTCTAAGCGATTTAAATACTTTTTTTTTTCTCTCTTTTTTTGTGTGTGTGTTTTTTTCCTCCACTTTAGCTTCTGCTTGAGAGTATCAGGCTTCTTTTTCTTCGTCTTCTTCTTCTTCTTCTTAGCCAACAACGTCGTCGCCAATCCACTTGAACACTTTTGATTTTGTGTTATAGACCGATATTTCAGATTCCAAACACTAACAACAATCACATGAGTAACATCGAAGCCGATGACGACGTCGAAGAAACCAGATTTTGTCGTTTGTTGTTTTTGCACAAAAATTTAACACAATAGCAACAAAAAACAATGAAAACACTAACAAAACAAACAACAATTGAATACAATTAACGCATTCGCTTTGCTTCTCTTCTTCTTCTATTTGTTTTTATCTTCACCCGATCGACGTTCTCGTTCGCGTTCAAGCCCGTTGAGTTAAGATTGCATACTAACATGGCTCAGTGCGACGTTGGTTGTTAATGGTGTTTTGTGTGTGTTTTAAACTTGGTTTTGCGTGTGGGAGAGAGTGAGAGTGTGGTGTGTTGGCTGTTTTGAGCGGGGCTTGAGTGAATGAGAGATGATTTTCTGTTGGCAAACAGTGTTGCCAATTTGACGATTTTTAAATGATCAGTGCGATTAAAAAGTGCTGGTAAGTTAAAAAAAATTGCTAAAGACAACCTAAACCTAAAATGTAAGGACAACATTTAAAAATGTGCAAAAGGGGAAAAACGGAAATTGTCTTTTTGTAGCCCCTCTACAGAACCTTGTTATTTTTCAAAAAGTTTCATTTTGTTTTACAGTGTGATAAAGAGCCAGGGGAATGCATATTTTATGGTAAGACAAAGTAAGACATAATTATGGGTAAAAACGCAAACGATTGAATTGAGCCGCCCAAAATAGAAATAATTAAATTTTTTCCGCCTAAATTTGGATGGAAATGCCCAAAACGGCAACACTGGTCAGTTGTTGTCGTGAGAGAATCATATTTTCAGCTCTCTTCTGTACATGCAATATTGTGAATGGATTTGAGTGATTGTTGGCAAAAGCGAGTTTTGTAAGTTCGATGTTTTTTTTTGGCCTGTGCACAGTGGTAAATTTCCGCCCAATGTCACTTTTTTTATTTATGTACTTTTTTTTTTTAAAGAAAACAGAGAATACAAAATTGTTTGCACCCTCCACCATATACCACGGTTGAGAAAATAAAGGTTGCGCATGTCCGTTATGCGATGGCAGATCAAGAGAGGACGTCACAAATTGAATTTGTCTGCAGATAATGCAGTTAATACAATATTATTAATTGTTAGAAAACATATTTGGAAAATTGCCCATAGACAAATTGCCTATAGAAATAAAAAAATAAAAAAAAAAAAATTAAATGCAACTCAATTAAATCAATTAGGTACTAGCAAAATACATCAGATATCAAATAAATTCAATATCAGACAAATATCAAATAAATAACAAATTTCCTTTCTTAAAGCGATTATTTTCATATTGTAAACAATAGTCTCATATGCAAATGTCAAATTGTGACGTCTTGCGCAGAGAGAGGAAAAAAGTTGCACACTTCTTTGCGTAACCTTTATTTTCTCAACCACTAATGGTAATTTCGAAATAACGATTCTAAGACAATCTACACATGACCGCCTGTCTGTGGTTGCCAACTTAGCTAATGGATGCCGTATGTACTCGTATATGGGCAAATCCTGCGTGACGAACGCTACATTCGTACGCGTTTTCGGTATAAAATATAACAAGTTTGTGGTTTCTCAAAAGAGATGCCTTCAACTTATACAGTGTTTAGTGGGATATGAGTGTTTTTTCAAATTTCATAATTTTTTTTTTTTTTTTGTAACAGGTATAAGTTGCGAAAAAAATGTATCACAAATTATTGTGACGCACGCTACAAAAAATGGGAGTAACTTTGAAGGTTAAGGTATGTTTTCGTAGTTTTTAGCAAAATTTGCATAATAAAGCATACAAAATGAAATATCTACAAGAAAGATGAATATAGGAGAATTCAAAAAAAAATTATTTGCGGCCAGCAATTTTTGTCATTTTTTTATTAACAGCTGTGAACCCATTGTGATGTACGTTACATTTTTTCCAGTTACATATAAATAGAAACACCTAAATTTGTTTAAATTTTTTTTTTATAATATTTTGTTAGTAAAATGTCTTAATACAATTTTGTTTATCTATTTATAAAATGTGTATTTAGTCGAATGTTCCATTAAACAGAAAAATAAAGTTGAAAAAGTATAAAATAATTGTTTTTTTTTGGTGGACAAGCACAGGATTGAACCGAACGTTCTATAGTATTCTGTCGAAATTTATAGTAAAATTTCATTGCATAGCAAAATGATTGTTCATTATCAATGGGTACATGTGAGTGAGCGAGCGAGCTTGACAGCTATCAACAATTGTCTATCACACCACTTTAACCCTAGAACATTAAACCCGGCCTTTGAGGAGAAACGATTTCTTTTGGTAAAATAAAAGAAAAATGTATTCTTTTTAAGGTACATTTTCTTATAAAAAATTTAAAAAAATTTAATGAATTGGCTTCTATTTTTATTAAATTATTATTAAATTATTAAATCATTATTATTAAATGATTGTATTTTACAAGATAAGTCTTTTTTTTATAAAAAGTTGCAGTCGGGTAAACCGACTTATATATACCCTCACCCTCAGTAAAAACATACAAGTCTCATATTACAAAGTATCGGAAAGTCAAATGTGAGCGTGGCTACCACGTCATCTGATGAAATGTCATAATAGCAACCTAAAATACCGAATTGTTATAGAAAAATAGTGTACTACACGTTTTTACAAAAAGGACGGAATATAAAGCAGAGTTTTCTGTTGAAAATTGTATGTAGTTAAAGCTTTACTAAATATTGAATTTCGGAAAGTTTCGACCAGCGAATTTATATAATTACACGATTTCTAATGGTACACGGTGGAATGGTACATATGTATGGAAGGTACCAGAAGGCTACCGACTAGGTTTCTCATTCTGGAGATGTTTATAGATTTATAAATTCCGGAATTTGGGTAAGATCGCATAGAGCGTACTACTATTATTACACGATTTTTGAAGTGGGTGGAATGGTACATTTGTATGGGAGGTACCAGAAGTGGAGTTGCCAGACTTCCAAGTTTTTCTTCGAAACTTTGTCCAGTTATACCTTTACTAAATACAAAATTTGGGCAAGATCGCGTTGGGCATATTGATATTATTACACTATTTCTAAGGTAGGTGGAATGGTACATTTGTATGGGAGGTACCAGAAGTGGAGTTGCCAGACTGCCAAGTTTTTCTTCGAAACTTTTTCTAGCCATACCTTTACTAAATACAGAATTTGGGCAAGATCACGTTGGTCATATTGATAATATTACACGGTTTAGAATAGGCGGAATTGTACATTTGTATGGGAGGTACCAGGAGGGGTGTTGCCAGACTTCCAAATTTTTTGTCCGAATCTTTGTCCAGTTATACCTTAACTAAATACAGAATTTGGCCAAGATCCAACTAGGCGTATTGATATTATTACACGATTTCTAAAGTGGCCGAAATAGACGATTTGTATGGGAGGTACCCGAAAGGGTGTGGCCATATGGCCCATATGCAATCCCATAAGCAGTTTTGGGAAAATATTAACTCATGCCAAATTTCAAAGCGATTGTTTAACTCTTTCGAGAGTTATCGTGCGAACCAGCAGGACAGACGGATGGACGGATTTAGAAAGTCATGAATCGAATTTGGTTCAAAGACACCTGGGGTCTAATGTGAATATTTCTAGGTGTTACACTTTTGAGCCGTATCAAATGATGTATATACCCTCCTACCCGTAGGCTGAGGGTATAAAAAATATGTATGTAATTAAAATGTTGTACTTTTTAAAAGAGTAGCCTCACAGGCGAGATTTGGTATTTAAGTGTAAAAAAAAGAGTTTTAGTGTTGTAGGGTTAAAGAATATGTTTTTCAAACGTAAAAGGTAATAAAATAATCGCACTACATGTAGACTGAGTGGGAAATACTTTTTTCAAAATACTCAGATTTTATCGACGCTATGGAAAATCGTTAATTCTCGATACAAATTTCGTACTGACACATACACTCACCGGCCACCTGCCTGTCGGGCAGGTAAAATGCACTTCCACGGCAAATTTAACTGATGGAGGTGATGATGATGGCGACATTGATGAGGGCTTTACGTCGGTGCCATCGGCTTGATTGCCTCAGTTTAACAACACCGGGCAGTAGGCAACTGTGTTGCAGTTCCTGACGTTGTTGTTGGCTACTTAGTCGTTGCTGGCGCTGGGCAATTGCACCATGCCGCATATTGCACAAAGTACGTGCCAGGTCAACGAATTGTGTGCCAAACAAACATTGTTTGTTGGCAATGATTTCTCCCAGAAATAGTTTGAAAAGTATGGGAAAATATCACAACACTCTCTAGAGTTAGCAATCAGAGGCCAGCCGATAATCCGACATCCAGATTTTCGTTTTTCAAAGAACGATTTCAATGATTGTGACAAACTCGAAAACAAAGTGACAAAAGTGCCAAGTCTGTTTTTTATTCGAAATCGAAAGAAAAGATGAATAATTTAATAGCAAATAAAAAAAAGAGTTATTTTATTATTTTTCTGTTTACGGAGGAGTGATAACCAAAAATGTCAAGTCCATGGATTCTCAAGAAACGAAGAACTTAGAACGTATTTTTTTTCTTATAATAAATCTAAAAATTAGGCCTAGATAGCCTTCACTAAGTAGTTTATTATAATTTTGAATTGTAATAAATAAAAATCTACATTTGCCCATTAAATGATGCCAAGTCGAATAGACAATTATGACATTGATTGTCTCCAATATGATCCATGAATATTATGTTTTTTTGTAAAGTGCAAAATTCCAATCAATAACGTTTGAGTTGGTGGAGCGCCTTCTCCAGTTCTCTTTCTTTACATTTGCATACCACCTTCAGACAAACTCAGTTTCTTTCATTCTTTCCATTGCACTCCTTTTGCCCAGCATTGATTGCTGCTGCAATAGTTTAAATAGTTTTATGGCTAACACAGACGTCGTTCGCTTGTGTGTTCTATGAATTTTGCAACTGTTTAACCCCCCCTTAAAAAAAAGCTTGTGAAATTATGAGCTTTGCTGTTGTGCCAGTAAATATTGGCTATTTTGTAGGAAATTTCTTGCTTGATTCGCAATGATCTCCATTTTGGTGTCACAAAGTGTTTCAGCAGAAATTCAGTTTACAAATGTTATGCATTTCTGATACAACAGCATCAATTCTACAATTTATTTATTTACGCTTTGTTGAAATGCAAATGTTGTTGGGGGTAGGATTGTGTTGTAAAGTTGAATGTCCCCCGACTTTACTTTTCTGTTATATTTTGTATCTCTACGATTCTTAATTGGTTTCATTTCATCAACGGCTTTAGTGGTTCACAGGACTTAAACGAGTTCTTTTGAATTCGTGTCATCTGCATCCGCTGTGGGTACTTTCGTTTTATTAATTCGAATTATTTCGATACGGGCCAGAGGCCACAATCCGTCCATTCTCATGCATTGCAGGGCCAACAGATTTGTACACCACACCAAAATACCAGCGGCGTGTATTCAATTAAAGAGTATGTGTGTGTTTGCATACTAATGACGGCCCTCGCTCAGGCCACGTTGAACGGATTAACCACAATACCACTTTAAGTGGTGGAAAAGTGGCAAACGCATTTCTTTGTTTTTCACCGGGTGGTAAAATAGATTGGAGTCTAATTAATTAAAATGTCACTACAATGTGTGCAGGAGAGCCCCTTTATGGGTTAGTATATAAGTGTGCGTGCGTGTGTGTGTGTGACAATGGAAATGAAAGATATAATGGTAATTTGAACTAAAAGAGACATTACCGAGGTACAAGATGCAATGAGAAGGGATAAGATGTCGCTAACGCCTTGAAATTACGTGAAAATTTGCATATCTGTGATAAATGACTCAAGTGAATGTATGGGAAATCTATTGAAGACACTAGTGCCTGTATGAGTAGCACAAAAAGGTGGAATACTGGCAAAGATTCGTGCAGAAGATAAATTCTTATAAATACAAAGAAAAGACTACGTTGTTGCTCGAGTGCAAGCTAATATGATCAGTAGGGCGGGTCAATTGGAATTGGAGAGGAAAGAAAATCAACAAAGCGTATAGCAAAAATGAAAACTATGGGATATACGAATATTTCATAAAGAAATCATGGATCTAAAAGAAATTTCCAGCTTGCGCAAATCAATTTGTATTTTTTTTTTTAAATTTGTTTTTTTCTAACAACCCAAATAAAGGATTCTCCAACAAGATGTGCTAGTTTGAATCACTAGGTATTTCGGTAACTGCCACTTTTGAAGCTTTTTTCAGAAAATTTCATGAAAAGGATATGGTCCTGTAAGTATGGTCGTGGTGTCCCTATGGCCTCGTTATTATGAAATAAACATCCGATCATTTATCTCAAAACAAATTCCATTTTTCTGTCAATACCAAAATAACACCTCTTGTTGGAGAACCCTGTACATTTGGTACATGTACCTATGTTGACGTCATAATAAATATAAAAAAACATACTTTCTAACAAAAATAAAATAATGTACCATTGCTTTTAAAAATTAGAAGATACAGTTCGACAAAGTGGAGAAACTAAAAAATATTTTTTTTTGTCAAATATCATAAAAATCGCGAAAAAAAAATGCAAATTTGTGATATCAAATACGCATTTTTTTATACGCATTTTGTAAGATTATATCAACATTTTGTAGTTCCTCTATCCTTGCCTACAACCATATTTTTACAGAACTCAAAAATGTTTACTATATCATAAGATACAGACTGTTTACCGATGACATTGATACCTGCCTCGCCGGCCTAAACTCACGGTGGTCTGAGCACCGGAAGACTACAATGCGTCTAGCAACGCCCCCACATGCAGCAATGCTGTACATGAGTACCAATTTGAAAGCATGGTCACGTGACCCGATTAAACTACAACTCCACACCGAACCGAAACTCTCCCAGCGATTGGAGTTAAACCATAGCCACAACGAAGCTCCACAAGGGACCACACCATAGCCAGGGCATTGTAGTATTAGTAGTATTTATAAACACACTCACTTCGGCTCCGTAGTCAAATATGATACACCGTCAACCAAATCGATTTATATATATTTGAGACCCATGGTTTCTTGGAAAAATATTCGTAGAATTACCTGTAGATTATTTTCATGGTTTACGCTTTGCTCGAAAATAATTTGACCCGTCCTAATGATTTTTGTTGCTCTCAAATTGAGAGAAATGTTGGGTCACATCAATACATTCGTATGTTGTATTATGGTCAGTGAAAAATGACCACAAAAAAAAAAAAAAAATATTAAGAATTCCCCAAAAAATCGCATATGAAATTAAGGAATTTTTCATTACGAAACATTTCGCAAAAAAAACATTTTTAGTTTTTCATAATTTTTAGGTGATTTTTCGTCTGCGTCTAATTATTATTTATAATGTTTTAGGGTTCCTATCCCAACAACACACTTACATTTGGGGCAATTTTTTCGTACTCTGCTGGGGCCATCGTTCATTTCGAATTTTTCACTTTTGCTTCAGATATTGCGTAATGAAAAATCACCACCATTTTGGGGCGATTCTTTAATTTGGATTTGGGGCCATTGGACACGGATAATGGTGCCAACTGTACCTGAGTGAAATGCAGTATTAGAACCCCTAAAAATCAAGTAGAATGCCGTATCTACACACAAATATGCAGTATATTTATTTGAAAAAGTGAGAAAAACATAACTTTTTTGGAATTTTCTGAACCATCTACAAACGGTGATGACAATACAATGACTCTAGATGAACTGACATTCATCAATACTCCAGTACTCAAATTCAAACGCAATGTGATTGACGGCTGGGAAGAATTGAAATTCCTAATTTTCGTATAATACAGTGAAGAATGAACTCTATGCTCCCTAGACTCTCTATACACCAGTACTCGATCTGGATAAAAATTTAATGCGGTAACGGTCGAGCGCTCATTCGACCATAGCGCACTATTTGTGGATCTAGTCTCGATACACGATTCGGGGTCTCGTCGCTGTAAAAGTCGCCTCATTAAATCCGGTTATTAAACAAATTTGGAATATTACAATAACTACAATTTTCAAGCTACACGTTTAAACGTAAACAAACGGCTGTTATCATTTTGCCTGCAGTGGCTGCTGCTGCTGTTGCCCACATATCCGTGCCACAGAAGACAAACCAGGGAAGAGCATTAACAGCATACAAGTTCAAAGGGAAATGCCCGAAGACAGCTTTCAAGATCTTAAATGGTTTTGTGTTGTCACCTCAACGCCGTAACCCATCCAAAGTCTTTTCGTTAGCATATTATCAGCGTTTCTGTGGAAAACCAAAAATGGAGTTGCCTGCACTTTAGGTAAAATTCGATAGCGATGCAGTGGTGAGTTTTTGAATTTAATCAACGTTTAGCACGTGCCACCGTCGGTATGTCGCTTCATTCACGGTTTCCATACAAAAACCCTAACAACTTTAAAGATTCCATGTTGAATAGTCGTTCAGCTTGGGATTCACTCGCCGTACACCAAGTACGTCTTATGGATGTCTGTCGGTCGGGTCACCGTAGATACGTAAGCAGTTTGCACTTTTACTCCGTCGTTTGGTTTTAACAAAGTTGGAAAGTTTTTGTCTGCGTTCTATTCGTTTGGTAGCTGCCATAAAAAGTTGCTTTCTACACGTTTTCTTTTGACCACATCCACCCTCTCGCTATCCCACACCGACAGGTTGGTTGCGGTTTTCTCCGGCCACACTGTTTGTTGTTGTTGTTCGATGTTTTTGGCATTGAAAGTTGCTGATATGTTTCGTTGTTGATCCGACGATATCCAAATTAGTGGTGGTGTACTTTTCCATTTTGCCATCAATTAATACAATTAATCTTAATACAATTCAAAGGTGGAAACTAAACGTTTGCAGTTTGAAGGAAAACAAATTGTTAAATTGGTGAAAATAAACCATTGCCCTTTATTGGATCGGTAAGACAAATGAAGATTCCCTACTTGACGTAGGAACTAAAAATTTGTTTGGTTTAGAATGAAAAAATATTAATCAGCTATGATATTTAGTTTTATTGTATATTGCTAACTAATACAGGGTCATTCAAGTTTGAATTTTTTTTTCAAATGTTTATTAATACTCTACTCAGTTTATTAATATAGGGCGTCTCAAATGACATCAGCTGATGCATAACACAAACTACTTCAGGGTTCTCCTACAATATGTGTTACTTTGTTATTCAAAGGAAAATTACACTTTTTTTTTAGATAAATAATTGGATGGTTATTTCATAATAAAGAGCAAGGTATGCCGTTAATAATGAAAAACAATATCGACCAAATGGCCACCACGACCACGCTTACAAGACCATATCCTATTCATGCTGTTTTCCATAACCAAATCGCCAAGTTCCTGCCCTATGTCCTCGATAGCCGCACGAATTCTCTCTTTGAGGTCTTGAATCGACGCTGGCCCCCAAGGAAGAAGTCGCAAGGTGTTAAATCACAAGATCTCGTTGGCCAATTGTGATCACCTCTTCGAGAGATAACACGGTTTCAGTTTTGCGAACTGTGAACGCATTATTTTCACCATTTTTGTGGTGAATTTCAAATAATTTCAATGCGTTGTTGAAGCGTATTTCATTCCATTTTTAGTAATGGCGTAGTTTCTACTTGTCAAATGTCAACGAATAAAAGCTGCAAAAGTGACAGCTACCGAAATACCGGGTGATTCAAAACAAACTCCTCTTGTTGGAGAACCCTGTATTTTTTCTAACTCAGTGAAATTGTCGCTGTTGTTTGAGTTCAAGATCAGCGACCATATCGTCCATGATTAAGAGCCTAGTCCGCCGTTTTGATGAACTGAATTCAGTTGCCGCCTCTGTTTTACTCTATTTTGAATGAAAATACTACAGGGTGGGCCAAAAGGCTATTTTCATAAATTGCTTCATTTTTAGGTTTTTCAGATTAAATTATTAAGTTGTTAAATTGTTAGTGACTTTTGGCTCTCCCTGTATATTCATTACATTAACATCAAAGTTAACCCAACGCCGCTCGTCAGTCATCTCTAATAAATCGTGTTTCGAATCAATTTTGCCAACTTCCTTGGGATCCACGCATTCCCGTCTGACGGCATATCCAGCTATGTGCCGCGACAGACCGACATCTGCCCGAATTATGATATTTGTTGGCTACAAATAAGTTATCTCGCAATTACATTGCCATCTGTGAACTCACATAAACCCCTTCAAAATTTCTCTTCACAGATATGACATATCCCAGCAGAAGCATAAAAGACACGACCATAGGAAAGGAAACCAAAGATACGTCCAAATGTTCAGCCATAAATTCCATCCGAAATGTTTTTCCCCAAAAACAAATTTCTTGTACGAGTAACACTTCGTCTAAGCGACAAACAAGTTAACAAAACCTGACACATTTTAACCCACCCACCAGCCAACCAAACACGCCTTTACATGGCATCCCCCCCACCATCCGCCAGCTGATTGTCGTTCGTAGTGCCAAATGGTGGTACCCTCAAACAAATGATTTGCGTTGTAGGCAGTCTTCAGAGACACACAGACACATAAAGCGAAAAAAAAAACGGCTACAATGAATGAGTGCCACCAGTACCTTCCTCAGAATGGTGTGTGCTGGGTTACCGTGACTGCATGTGTATGTGTGGTAGGAACTGCCACATACAAAAGATGATAATTCAATGTCAGCCACTCAACTTGACTGTCAAATAGACAGCACATACTTTTAAGATACTCGTCGTTGGTCTTTCTATCTTTGCCTGTCTGTCTCTCTGTCTGTATCTCGCCTTTATTCGTTTTCGCATAACTGCCACGCACACACACACACACATATATATTCCCATCCGCCTGGTTGTACTTACAGATACAAAGTCTTCTTTTGATTTAAGTATCCAAGCGAGAGGAAAAATGTCCCATAAATAATTTGTTAGTGCGAGGGTCATTATCAAATGTTTTACTTCTCTAGTTTGGAATGCGTTGATATTAATTTTAACTGGAAATAATAAACGGGATTCCCATTTCATGAAGCTTTCTCCTTTTATTGGGATGCAAAAATATTCGTGCACTAGAGAAAAGGCTCGGAACGCTAAAAAACTGTTTACTACATTGCATGTGGAACGTTAGACACTTGTGGAATGTTAGACACTTGTCCATTGGCCATTTAGAACAAGTAAAGTCACAAATAAGATCAAATGTTATGGCCCGTCTTATACGATGACAATTATTTGAAATCTGACCCATGGTGAGATTTTTCTGAGAAGCTAGTATCCTCTTATTCCCCCCCCCCCCTATCCTTATTAAAACAATTATTTGAAAATCGTTCGCTTCCCCATGGAATTATCAAATAGTGAATACTTGTACACGTTGGTTTTTGAACACCCCCCAAAAACCCCCCTTGTGCACGAATATCGATCTATCGATGTGGGTCATGGCGAGCCTTTCTGCTGACACCAGAGATTGTCCAAGATTCAATCAAAGACCACAACAAAAAAAAAAGGTTCAAGTCATGTCTCTGTAGTTCTTATCGTTCTTATTAGATTGTCAAAGAAAAATGTGCCAGTGATGCCACCACTCCACAATTCGCTCAAAACTGACACTTTCACAATGCATTGGCTTCACGACGAGCACGAGCTGGGTCCAAAGATTCTGACATTTTGCGATTCATGCAATTGTCCCAGCATAAACATTTCATTGGTTTTCTGATGATATTCCGATTTGCTCATATCCAAGTAAGACATTTAGATTTTCCACCTCGAAATGGAGAACACCTCGAGAACATATTCAAGTCATCCTGAAGATAATTGTTTGCCGATGCGACAATTGTCCTAGCCAAACCTGTTGCTTGGTTTTCAGAAGACATACTGGTCCATTTTTTCAATGACTTTCGCCCACATCCCTCGTTGCCTTTAACTCGGTCCAAAGGTGGAATACTCAGTTCTTAGAAAAATACTAACTTCCGCATAATTTTTATATTTCAACTAGTAAGTTGTAATGCGCCTATGGCGCCCGTTGAAATATGGAAAAAGAATGTTGTTAGAAAAAAAAATTTTTGTGGAAAAAAAAAATTTTGTTGAAAAAAAAAATTTTTTTTTATTAAAAACAAAATTTTTGTTGAAAAAAAAAATTTTGTTGAAAAAAAAATTTCTTCTTGAAAAAAAAAATTTTGCTGAAAAAAAAAATTTTTGCGGAAAAAAAAAAATTTTGTGAAAAAAAAAAAAATTTTGTTGAAAAAAAAAATTGGAAAAAAAAAATTTTTGTAAAAAAAAAAATTTTTGTTGAAAAAAAAAATATTATTATTTATAGAATTATAGAATGCCTATTTAAATTCCCACGTACTGCGTGACAGAGTCAGTGAATCAGTGTCGAGGGTAAATATATATTAAGATAAAGTGGGGGTTTAGGGTTATCAAACTATATTTTTTTAATTTGTGTTTGTCTTTCGCAGAAGGCGAGAAATGCGCCTTTGAAACGACAAACAATTTAGTAGTCCGATTTACGTAAGACTTTTTGTCCCCGGATTTCGGCCAAGTAAATGCGGTTAGTTTGGAAACAGAATACCTAACAAAACACTCTAAAGACATCAGACCCATATGCTTAATGAAAAGAATGTTATAGTCTTTCCAACTTGAACATTTAACGTCAATTACAAAGTTTCTGTAATCCCCCACTGTGCGCCAATGACTTTCGCCTACATCCCTCGTTGCCTTTAACTCGTTCTGTTCATTTCTTTTGCTTGCCTGCCTGATTGGTGGTATCTCAGTGGTGGTGGTGGGCTCGACTGTGTTGGCTGGCTGCCTTATGGTGTTGCAGAGATGTAAAAGGTTGGAAAATCGTCAGCATGCATTAGAATTCCTAATGAAATTTTATTAAACAGAAAAACAAAAGCCAAACAAACAGCACCAACGACAGGCGACAACAATGTTCCAAGTCTATTGTTGGGATGTTCATATGACGATATTTTCATTTCATTCAAAGGTGGGGGGGGGGGGGACGAGGGGCGAATGAAAAAGGCACACATCGAGATCACACTTCCTTTTAGAAACAGCTTCAGCTAGGGCGACAATGACTTTACATTCTCTAGACCAGAGGTTCTCCACCTGATACTTCTCATGTCCCAAATCTGAAGTCTCAATGAGCTCATGTCCCCCCTGCAGTGAAAAGTAATTTACCCTAAAAACACATGTTAGTTATAAAAAGGAATCGTTTATTTAACGTATTTAAGAACAAAAAAACGTAACAAAAAAAAAACAAAGATGTTTGTACTTCAAGTATATTAATGAGATTACTTAAAAAAAATTAAATATTTTTCCGAAATATTTCAGGTCACAAAAACGTAAAATAAAAAATCTAAATTAAAATAAAAAATTGAACAAAAGCAAACACAAAGCTAATACTACAGTTTTTTCCCGCTTATACATATGTACGCATATGTAGTACAAAAGTTGAAAGTTTCATAAAATTAAGTGTACTTGCCTGATGTATTAGATTAAATGGTTTGGAATTAAATGTTGATTAATTATCATAAAAAGTTTTGAATTATATTTTGATTTTACACTAGATAATGTAATGTGGCTGCGGCCCAACAGAGCACTCAAACGGCCCCCCGGGGGCCGCGGCCCCCCTGATGAGAACCACTGCTCTAGACAATGGAAATTATTTAAGAGTGTCAGACATCGGCCAAGACGTTTCAAGAAACGCGAAATGTCATGTTTGCGTTGACATTTCCCTTCCACAAACATGAGACGGCAGGCAGCCGACGCACAGCAAGGCCTGGTGAGGCACTTAACGGTTGGCCTGTACATAAGTGTGTATTTCAAACGGAAATTTGAAAAATAACTTTATTTGCCTTGCGCTGTATTATTGCAAAGATAACTATGGTCGATATGCGATGATAATTTATAAGGCTAATAATCTGTATCCCTTGCAGTTTGTTCTATGTGCAGTGAGTTTTGTATTTGAGGAGTTTTTGCATGTTTACGCTGCCCTGGAGATTTTCCACAGGCGGTATCCCCTTGCAACATATGAGTCCAAATGTAGTCCAATTCATTTGAAACATTCGACAATCGTAGAGGTAATTAATTTTAGGGATTATGAAATGCTCTTAAGGATTATGAAATGCCCTTTAGTGGCAACAGGCGTATCTGACCTGGATCCTGGATCATTTCAAACATTATCGTTATTCCATTGTAGAGGAAATTGTTTTTTTTGTAATACGAGGGCGACCGTAAAACTAACTGGCCTGGCACATTTTCTGTTTTACAAGCAACTTTTTTTTTTGTTTTTTAAAAACAAATCTATTTCAACTTCCTGTTTCACGTCGATGTCGAACAAAAACTTAATCGTATCGAAAACGACAAAGGAATACCGACAAATCTTTATGAAACCGGATTAGATTAGCTGATAAGGTGCATGCATCACCTAGTCTGAACTATCGGGAAGCATAAACGTATTTCTGATGATTGGAGCTACAGTGCAGTATGTGTGATGGACGAGAAAGAAGAAACAAACGGTCAGTAAGAGTTTACTTTTAAAATTTAGTAAATTTTTTTGTACAAGTGACAGCTGTCACATATGTTTATGAAGATAATTACAAAGGGAGAGCTCTACAAAAGAACTAACGCGTTTAATTGTGAAAACTTATTACGAAACTTGTTACTGCTCGCAAACATTGAAGAATTTTCCGTAGAGAAAATGCGCCCAATGTGTCAACCATTCGAAGAGTGGTTCAACAATTTGATAAAAACTAGCTCAGTTTAATCTCTTGAAAGCATTGGCGCTGTAAACGAGAGAGTCGCCTAAAACCCGACAACATTAATTCAGCATCAAATTTCACGATTTAAAAAAAAAAAAAAAACACACCTCAAGAGTCAGCTTACTCAGGAGCTCAAACCAGCAGACCAATGGAAAATTGCCCGCAATTTGTTCAATGGGTAATGGAGCAAAGTGAAATCAATGCGAAATTTTCACAAAAAGTCATCTTCTCCGATGAAGTGCATTTCCATCTGAATGGCTTCGTGAATAAGCAAAATTGTAGAATTTGGGACTCGGAAAATCCTCCTGCCATCCACCTGAGAACCAAAAGTAAATCAAGTGGGTACCCAAACTTCGTGGAAATGGCATAAGGATGAAAACAATTGGGGGCGTGGCCCCAGGCCACTCCTTAAATTCGATCCGCCGCCCATTATATAAGTGTGGCTACTTAAACTTCATGAAATTGTAAAGGGTTATCCATTTCGTGGTTTCAAAAGTATTGGGCTGGAATTCGACATCTGTCAAACTAAGTTGTTAAACCAATTTTTTTTTCTTTTCAGTTGGAAGTCTGACATTTACGAAAATTGGACCGCTTAACTAACACACAACGCTTACAAATTATTAAAATCTACTACAGAAACGGTGATTCTGGCACAGCCACATATCGTGCTTTAAGAGGAGATTATGGTTTACATAATCGTCCAACTACGCAAGCATTTGGCGAAATTTGAAGAGACTGGATCGGTTAAGGCCTGTGCGTCATCGTTTCGCTGAAAATATCGCTGCTGTAAGTGAAAGTGTTGCCGAATGTGTTCCTCGTCGTTCTCAGGAATTCGGACTGTCTTATGGCACATTATGGCGTATTTTGCATTTGGATCTACACCTACATCCATATAAAGTCCAGCTCACACAACAACTGAAGCCAGCTGACCCTTCACAACGTCAAAGATACGTTGAATGGCAGCTTGAACAACAGGCATTGGACGGCGATTTTTCGAACAACATTTAATGTTTTATTTACGTTTACTTTTGAAAACGTAAAATGTAAAATTTTAAAAGAATGTATAAACTGCAAATTTTATTGCGATTAAAAATAAGTTTAAATATAAAAAAAAAATTCCGTCGTTAAAGTGCATTTGTGCCATCGATTTCTAGGACAAATTATCTCAAGAAAATCTGATGTCAACTGGCCACGCCGTGCGATTTTTTTCTATGCGGTTCTGTCTCGACTTTATGCGAATAAATCAGACGTAATTCCTAAGCACAAATCCGAGATTCAACGGAACATGTCTTCTTTACAATCCAATCCAAAAAACAATCACAACTATCTCAAAATATTTTAAAAATAAAAAGTGCATTCTTGTTGAGCCACCCTTTAGGTATTTTCAAGATTGCAAGAATCCTCCTGCCAATATCCCAATTTTCTATCGCGAACTCAGTGAATTGCATTTGAGGAGGACATCCCACTGATTGTGGATCAAGTACAAAAAAAATATATATATTTTCGAATGCGACTAAATTAAATATTACACGTATTCCATTCGCTGATTTATTAAGAATATTGAAGGACAGTAAGCCCGTAAACTATATGAATTATTTTCAAGTTCCGTTTGTTAAATAACATGTAACTAGTAAGTTGTAATGCGCCTATGGCGCCCGTTGAAATATGGAAAAAAAATTTTGTTGAAAAAAAAAGTTATGTGGAAAAAAAAAATTTTTGTTGAAAAAAAAATTTTGTTGAAAAAAAAATTTTTCTTGAAATTGAAAAAAAAAATTGTTGAAAAAAAAATTTTTTCTTGAAAAAAAAAAAAATTTTGTTGAAAAACAAAAATTTTTGTGGAAAAAAAAAAATTTCGTGGAAAAAAAAAATTTTGTTGAAAAAAAAATGTGTAAAAAAAAAATTTCTGTTGAAAAAAAAATTTTCTAAAAAAAAAAAAAATTTTGGAAAAAAAAAATTTGGGAAAAAAAAAATTGGGGAAAACACAATTTCTGTACAAAAAAAAATATTATTTTTTGTATTATTATTATTTATAGAAAATTATAGAATGCCTATTTAAATTCCTACGTACTGCGTGACAGAGTCAGTGAATCAGTGTCGAGGGTAAATATATATTAAGATAAAAGATAAATGGGGCAATACATCCGAGACCACGAATGTCATCCATTAACATGACTTCCATCAACCTCCGCAAAGTATTGCGTTAGCTAAACATATATTTTGTGAGGATTTCAAGTCAAACCGATTTTTCGCAGTTGATTCCATTATTCTTTAGTAAATGGTCGACGAGAACAACTACGACTTTCAACGGCTCTTAGTCACTGTCGACACTTGCATTGCCCTCATGAGAATGATCTGATTTCTGAAGTTGCTGCTGGAAATTATTTGGTTTGTACTTTATGCACAAACTTTGCCGTGTCCTGACTGGTTGACTGGTGGCTTTTCTTTTAGACCACCAAAGTGCTGCTGCCACTTGTACGGACCTCCATTTCATTCTATTGAATTTGGTTCTTGTTTTTTGTCTACCAGCTTTTTTCCATTTTCACTTTTTTTGTTTTTTTTTTGTTGCTCCTGCTTCAAATTGCGCTTGAGATAAAAATGTTTTTCAATTTATTTAATTCTCAACATGTTCGTCTGTTTGGTAGTATTCGTCCAACGATACCTGCCTGCCACCCCAGTTGAATTATGGAATTATTTATTTGCCATTACTCGTTTTCATTTTGCTACCAAGTACACGATTATTCTCTGCGGGGTTGGTGGTCTTAAATGGCATTTAAGAGTCACATGTCTTTAAGTCGTAACACTACACCTACACCTGCCCACGCACTGGGGCATAAAGTCCACATAAATGTCACTATAAATTGCTCTTAATTGTATGCCTTGTGTGAAATTAGGCGGACCAAAGCGGATTCGCATTTAATCGAGTTTACACAAGCACACACAGTGTCTGGCGGGGAATGAATGCTGAGATCCTGGTTCAGTTGAATTTGTTCAGAAATTGGTTTTACAACTCGTCTTTGTTAGGGCTACAACTCACTCTTAAGATCAGTTGACTCTATAGAACTGTTGGATGCCCGGGTAGAGTGCTGGACTGACGTCACAAATCTATCTGATGTCCAAACATCTTGTATTTTTTGCCACAATTCAGTCTTTGCTGCTTTCCCAATTTTTTTTTGCTGAGGTCTCCCCAAAGTTGTTCTATGGAGTTAAGTTCTGATGATTGGCTTGGCTTGAATTACATTAATATAAAAAAAAAAAACACCACAACAATTTCAACAAACATTGGCCATATGTGTGGATATTTTTTGCAATTATTCCCCGTGTGTATATCCTTTTTGCTCTGAGTGCGTCTGCAGAGTGTCGTTAGGATGTTAAACATTCCCTTACGATGCGTATTTTGTGCGAACAATGCAAAGTCAAATGAATTGTAAAGTGTGAATTGGAAACCTTTTATCTAAATTAAATCCAACACATCCGCATTCGTTCGGATATCGCTTTTGGAATGATACAAGCACGCCGACACGTACCCAAGCACTCAGACGCCGTCCATCCATGCTTCGTTCTGGGATCATGCATTGATGTAGTAAATGGAATTGTTATGGTTTTGAAATAATCAACTCAAAAACAACAAACAATAAAGTGAAAAGCCAAAACAATTGAAATGCTTTTGATTTCTTGTTGCTCGCATATTATTGGAGGGAACATGTGTTGCTTGAATGTTTAGTTAAACAAACAAAGACAGGAGCGACCCCAATACATGGCAGTAAAAAAAGGAGAATCTTACGCAAATCAGTTAGTACACAGAGAAAAAAAAACGTGAGCCAAAATCATCAACAGCGAGAGAGATTATATCAAAAATGCAGTAATATTTCATCAAGTGAAATCAGTTATTTAACTAAATGTCTTTATTATGACGACAAAGATCCTAAAAAAATGTCGATTTAAAAAAAAATATCAACTGACCATTGTTTCGTTTTTTTCCTCCCATACAAATGAGTCCACAATGACATATTTTATTTTGTAATTTTCGTAATTTTTTTCACTTATTTTGTTGTCAAAAATTTGAGCTTCTCATTCAGTTGTTATTTGCCAAAAAAGCCAAATATCTGTCAAAAAGTGTAAAATTGGTTTTCGCCCGAATTTTGAGCTGATTTTTGTCAAACAAAATTATTTGTCTCAAATTGTTTGTACCAACTAAAATGGGTGTAAAAATGGAAAACTCCCATTTCGATCCTTTATATCTCCGGGTTAATGATGGTGTACCATATTATAGGTAACGATGTCCCCTGTATTATTGTAAGAAGAAATGCATGAAGGCATTATTTTGAGTATCGACCATTAAAAAAAAAAAAAAAAACTGGGAAACTATAGACCGGGGGTATGGGTGATATGGTTCACATGAAAACCTGAATTTTTGGCTACCGACATCCGTGGCATATTTTATGATCATACATGACATATATACGCTGGTTTTGTCATTACCAGCTGGCCAAAACGCAGAAGACATTTTTCAAAGTGGACACTTTTCAAAGTGAACATTTTCAACTATTTCGAACTAGACTATAGATATAGTACGTTTCAATGACCTATGTACACCATCATTTATGATCCGCAACATTAAATTAAAAAGCTGGCCTCCTCCTGAAAATTTGTTCTTACAAGTTTGTTGTCAAATAAATTTCAGTTTTTTGACAGTTTCAGAAATTTCAAAGTTCAGTTAACATAAAAACTCAAGCCGACCGATCATCAACAACGTCGTGTCTTTGCTGATTGGGCCCTGGAAATGCATGAAAATGATACGGAATTACATTGAAAAATCATCTTGTCAGCCCATTTCCAGCACGGTGGCTACGTCAAAAAGCAAAATTGTGGCACCTGGGGCTCGGAAAACCCAAGAGTTATTGTTGAGAAGCCTCTCCATCCTCAACGTGTGACTGTTTGGTGCGGTTTATAGTCCGGCGGGATCATTGGACCTTACTTTTTCGAAAATGCGGTTTGATCAACAGTTACGGTGAATGGATTGCGCTATCGAGAGATGATTAATGATTTTTTATGGTCGGAATTGGATGATATTGATCGGGACAACGTTTACTTTCAACAAGACGGCGCTACGTCCACACAAGCAATGAAACCATTGCTCTGTTACGGGAAAAGTTTCCGGATCGTGTTATCTCTCGAAGAGGTGATCACATCTGGGCACCGAGATCTTGTGATTTAACACCTTGCGACTTCTTCTTTGGGGGCAACGTGAAAGACAAGGTCTACGCCAAACATCCCAGCGTCGATTCAACGATAGAATTCGTGAGGCTATCGCGGGCATAGGGCAGCCACTTTGCCATTCGTCTAGGGAAATTTTCATGAAAAGGATGTGGTTCTGTAAGCGTGGTCATATTGGCCATTTGGCTGATGTAGCTTTTCATTTCTAACGGCATACCTTCCTCTTCCTCTGAAATAAACATCCGATAATTTATCTCAAAAAATTTCTTTTTTCATTGAATACCAAAATAACATCTCTCGTTGGAAAACCCTGTATTTGTTCAAGTGTGACCACACGACAAACATCTATTTTAATAAGCGCAGCCAACATGGTTGGTAGTCCGTGAATAGGAATTAAACTGTAATTTTATGAATGGAAAATTTTTAAAAAAAAAAAATCGTTTGGTTCTATTTCTTTTAATTTTTCAACTGAAATACATTTTTTGAACGATTGTTTACTATCCACTTTCAAAAGTAAGACCAAATTACTTTTGCACAATTCTAAAAAATATCTTCTTTTTCTTTTGCTATTAATCGCCCGTATTCATAAAAATTTAGAAAACCTTTGTTAAGAAAAAAAGGTATGAAAATACAAAAACAATTTCCACACATATTTCTTAACAAATATTTTTTAAATTTTTATGAATATGGGCGAATATCTTCAGTTTACTTTGTGGACTGAATTATGAAAACAAAATCACTTGTTTAAGTTTCCACCCTGAAGTCTCATTCGAACTAAAGAAATGTTGGTCCGCATATAGGATACTAGTAAGTTGTAATGCGCCTATGGCGCCCGTTAATTTGCTTGAGAAAGTATTTGTTACTTAATTTTAAAAATTTTGTAAAAAATATTTTAAGAAAACTATTTTGTAAAAAAGAATTTAAAAAAAAAAACAAAATTGGAAAAAAAAAATTTGCTGAAAAAAAATTTATTTCTTGAAAAAAAAAATTTTTGTTGAAAAAAAAATTTTGTTGAAAAAAAAATTTTTGTGGAAAAAAAAATTTTGTTGAAAAAAAAAATTTAGCTGAAAAAAAAAATTTCGAAAAAAAAATTTTGTAAAAAAAAATTTTGGGAAAAAAAAAAATTTGTAAAAAAAAATTTTGGAAAAAAAAATTGGGGAAAACACAATTTCTGTACAAAAAAAAATATTATTTTTTTTATTATTATTATTTATAGAATTATAGAATGCCTATTTAAATTCCTACGTACTGCGAACAGAGTCAGTGTATCAGTGAATCAGTGTCGAGGGTAAATATATATGAAGATGTTTGCTCCAACCAGAAAATATCAAAGTACATAATTTGTTATATTCGTCAAACATAAAACTGCACCTTACACTACCAGACAGACATGTTCGAATGCAGTTACGCCTTAACCGTTTAACCCCTGAAATCGAACCCCTTAGTCATTACAACGGGATGTTAGTGATGGCCGTCTGTAGTCGGTCTGAGTGGTTGACGAGTTAACCCGCATGAAATGCAAAAAAGGAAATCACCAATCATGCCTCATTTTCACCGAAAAATCTCGGCACATTTTGCCCACATGAAAGAAACTGACATAAAAACAACAATTAAAAAACACTTACCTTTCGTTTTCTATTCTAAACCAACGATTGATTCCTTTAACTCTCCACGCTTGCCGTTGTGCTTGCCGATTTTTATTCAAACACTCGCCACCACACTCACACACACTTATCTCACATAATAACAACTCTCACAACATTTTCTTAGTTCTTGTTGTTCTCGTTCAAGAATGATTCTTGGTTCTTGTTAAACTCTCGCGCACTCTCCAATTTAAGACACTCATTACACATTGTTGTCTTTGTTTTGAAATTGCACACGCAATGCACGACCGTGCTTCCTCTTCCATGGTGAAGTAAGACACCGAGTTTTCTTAGGCACAAATTTGAGATGTTAGAAATCGTTTTTTATCGCAACTAACAGGAATTTCCTTACACAATTTTTTTAGTCACTGATTGCAATTATTGTACCCAGTGTATTTATGTAAAATCTGAAACAATTTATGGACTTTATGTGGATGTATTTCGCAATCCAAAAGGCATTGACGGAATTGGAACTGATTTGTTTGATTTTGTTTAGCAACTAAATTACAGATCATTTAAATAAGAGAGTCTGGTAGAGTGAGAGAGCGAGAGAAGGACAGACTCTTGCAAAAGAGGCAAAGAGATGAAAGATTCAGCGTTGCCACTACAAAATATTTTTTCCAACCAAAAATTTCCAAAAAAAAAAAACCAACCAAAACCCCTTGTGGCCGAACAAAATTTTCAAAATAAATCAAAATGCACTTTCATTGAACATTCATTGAATCGAATAACCATTTTTTTAGGATAAACCAAAAATTAAATTAAGAATTTCGGGTTTTTTCTATTACTAAAATATGTATTATTTAATAGCCGATGTTTTAAAATGAATAACAGAATATAGTACTTGAGCGTGCAATTTACGATAAAGTATCAAATCTACCAAAATCGAATTGGACCGACCCCCCGAACAAATCTTAAAACCCATCCAACCATATTTGGTCGAAAACGCTGGACAGGGGTCGCAATCAAATTTGGTCGGATGGGTTTTAAGATTTAGTCGAGAGGTCGGTCCAATTCGATTTTGGTAGATTGAGGACATAATCGTGAATTCGATTGATTTTCATACAATATTTGTTATCAAATTATCATTAATAGCACTTTTTTATAATAATTAGTTCGTGGCAAAATTTAAAAATGTTAAAGAACATGAAATTTCATATTGATTTATTTTAAAATTTTGGTTTTGGTCGGTTTTTTTTTTTTTTTTTTTGGAAATTCTTGGTAGGCAAACATTTGTTTGTAGTGGCAACGCTGGTCGCAATTTTGTTGACAGTGCAGTGTGTTTTGGTATTTTGAAAACATTTTTCTATGTTCCCAAATAGGGCCCATAGTGCCAACATTAACGTTTCCCTCTAATAATTACATTTTACTCGAAATAGTTTGATTTTCGAAACAGAAAATCACAATGCAATGTATGACGAATTACGTTAAAACGGAGCTCGAAGTGAAAGTGAAACAGGACAAAATCGAAAATAAAACAACCTGACCACATTGTCTATACATTCAATTTGATCTTGTAACGAGCCCACTCAAAATCAATCCATAACAATATGTAAGTTCTATAGTTTGAAGTCTCAATCGCTGTTGTCCTTATGTACTATTTTTTGCTTTGACAAAAGTCCTCCTGAAGTTTTAAGTACGAAACACGTCAACTGGAAAATGAATCATAGTAAATTGGTCAGAATTGTGCAAAAGTGTCAAAATGGATTTGTGTGTGCCACGGGGCGAGGTAGGTTATGGATGGCCTGTCTTTTCTGTCACAATTTCGTATATTCTTTTTTTTTCTCTGTACCCATACATATGTATGTATGTACACTGCAGATAAAAACAGTTTCTGTACAATCGAACCCAAATATAATGGTAACGCGTTGAGAAAAATAAATGAAAGGAAAAGAGATTAATGATCGGAAAATTTACCAAATGTTGTTGTTATGAATTTTTGAACAGGTTTACTGCCCGCTCGTCGATTGGGCAAAGACTTCCGTTTCGCATCACTTCTGACATACGTGTGGAACTTCCAGTGGATTGCCCCTAAACCCTCATAGCCGGATGCTCCTGTTGTCCATGCATACTTACGATCAGAAAATCTGTGAGAAATGAACACCACAATGCCATACGATTGTATGTAGTTTCCATTGAAATTCTTTGTTATACATTTATTTTTATTAATTTATTTAATTAAGATTTAAATTTTGGTATTTGTATCATTGTGTGTGTGTGTATAAGTTTGTTTGATTTAGTTCCATTAGTTGTTGTTGTAGTCCTGTTGCAATAACATGTCCCGATATTTGGTCATTACTAATAACGCAAATTGAGACAGTATTGTTTTAGAATCGTTTCAATTTTTGTATGTTCATTTATTTGTTTGTTGTTCTCTAATTATTTCTGTGTGTTAATTTAAAGTATTTTTTTAAATTATGTTTTTTGCTTTGTTGTTATTATTACATTTGTTGTTGTTATTACAATGATAATATTGGTAATAATTAATAATTGTTTTGAATAAACACAGACATATAAATAACATAATAATTTGTTGTTGTTTTAATTGAATAATAATAATAATAATACATTTACAATAATATTTTTGTTTTTTGTTTGTTGTTAAATTGATTTTTGTTCATTAATTACTTTAGACATATGTTTGTTGCAGCTGTTCAGGGCGGTAGGATTTGATTTTCATATTTTGTTGGTTTTAGCACAAAATAAATGCATTTATTTATAGAAAAAAGTTGTAAGTTCTTTTTTAAAAAAAAAAATTAGAAATATTTTTCAGAAAAACATGTTGTATAAAAATAAATGATTATGTCGAGTCTTCAAGGAAAGCTCATAAGCAAATGTACAGTTGTCTATAGTATCGGTCGGTGGTAGTTCTGTTGACTTTGAAAGCCGTTTCGCCCAGATTTACAGAGGTCGAGAAACATGTCGTCAATCTACAAAGTTCTGTGTGGACATTCTGTATTTCGAATACATAGTTCCACTTGGTCTATCAGCTAATGACATACAGTTTATTGTTAATCTTTTTGTTAATGCCGACAAAACAAATCTTGTTGATACACATCCATAAGCATTTTAGTCCACTCCACTTTGAATAAAATCCAGCTTGAAAATTGGAAAATTTTCCATGGGTATTTTCTGCACTTGCACACGCATTTATTTGCAGACAATCCGGAGTTATTTTGGTCTATAGGTAGGACAATTATGGATTTTCAGAATTATTGGTAAATCACAGTTGATGGTAGCCTATCCAAAGTAAGACGTTGTGCAATTGAAAATTTGCGCCAAACTAAAACAAATGATTGGCCTCCAGATATGTGATTGCCGAGATTTTCATGTCGTGTTACACCGAGAGGGCTTTGTTTCATTCCGTGCAAGTATTGTTATTGCAATATCAAAACATTTTACATTTTCCCCTTGCAATAAACTCATGAAATCACCAAATCAAAAACCAAAAACTCATACCAACTAAGGAAAGCCCGCCATCTCTCAAACACAGTCACAACTATCGTCGTTGTTCTATAAATATTTTTCGAAATCATAGACCAAATCGTCTTGTACTGACAAAAAAAAAGCCAGTCAGTCAAGTATGCCAAATGGTAGAGTTATTGACACTCGGTGTTCCTGTTCGTTGCTCCTAAAATTCTCACCTGGTCTTTCCTAGGAAGATTAGTATACGTTATATTGACCGAAGAAAATGCCAAACAACATGTCGACACTACTACAGCGCGAAGGTATCGATAAAACAATGACATGTGTCTAGAGTTGGGTTTCGGGAATTTCCCGACGGGAATTCTCGAGAAATTTTACAGATTTTTCCATCGCGAAAAAATCCCTACTGAAATTTTTTACATTTCGGGAAATCCCGAATCTCGAGAATATCTTAAGATTTCTCGAGAAATCCATTTTCTTTTGAAAAAATTTCTATTGACAAATAGTAATAGTAAAAACAATTCTTCCAAATGTAAGACAATCTTAAGTTTGCAAGTAAGTGAGTGCACATACGATTAATCCGTGGAAATACCAAACTGTAACGGCAATTCTGTTACACAGAATCGCACACTACATGACATAGCAACAAGCTAAAACGACCATATTGCTACGCAGAATCACATACCAATTCACACCAATGTTTCAGCGACAACAGTATAACTTTTCCATTTGTAAGCGATTGTCAGACGAAGCCATTAACAGTCTAAGTTTTTTAAAATACCATTTTGGTAAATAATGTTTTCAATCACTTAACCACCCCCCCCCCACCCTATTTTAATAAGTATAATTTTTAATTATTTTTGCTTTGTTTGTAATTATTTTAATTAATTTTTTGAAATTATTGAAATAGTAATATTTTCAAATATTTTTTTTTATATTATTTGTACTTAAATAAAAACAATATTTTATGAAATTCCTTACTTTTACACTGATTTTAGATTTTCCCGAAATTTCGAGAATTCTCGATATTGAAATTTTCGTTATTTCGGGAAATGCCACGGTGCCGCGGTACCCCCGCCACTTGATTTGATATTTTTTTCATTTTCTCAAATTCATAGTTTTCACATGAGCTTAAATACAAGAATGATATCATTCTTGCCTAAATACGAATCCGATCGTTTTCTGTTGCCAGCTTTTTCGCAAAGCGTTTGTTTTCCGTGCCAATTCATCAATCGCATTTATCATCCCTGGTGTGAGGTTGCAGTTGCACAGTTGTGCAATGAAATGGCCACCACTGACTTAAATAAACAGAGCGAGAGAGTTTGCACGGCTTCATCGCTCTTTGGAAACAGTGTGTTTCTCTTTGTTTAGCGCTTCTCTTTCATTGTGTTCCGACCAGCGTTGCCGTTGATGATACTAAAGTATCAAAATGATACTTTTTTTGGGTCTTGCCACTTTTTTGATACTTTTTGTTTTTGATACTAAATTTGATACTTTTTGTTTTTAGATCCCTCTATGATCAAATCAAATGTTGATATACATTATTTCGATTTAATATCTGAATTTAATTATAAAATTAAAGATGCAGATGAATTTGTGAGCGAATATCAATCTTTGGAGGCTTTAACAAAAGATAAAATATGGCAGCGCCTTTTCCAAATTAGGGATGCTGAGGAGTTTTGGGGGAAAGTAGGAAAAATTAAAAGTTCCTACAACGAGCCCTTGTTCCCTACATTAAATAAATTTGTGTTATATATTTTTAAACTGCCACACAGCAGTGCTTGCTCTGAGCGTATTTTTTCAAAACTTTCTCTTATGAAAAATATGCTAACAAATAGACTCAAAGTTCAGACCTGTAATGAGAGACTATCAGCTCTTAATTTGGTAGATACTGATTTAGAAGATTGGAAGCCAAACCCGGAATTAATTGACAAATTCCGAAAAAAAAATATTCATTACTTTACATGAATTCTTATTTTTTACCTTGTTTTATTGTTCTGCTTACTTTGTACCTAATTTGAAGTCATTTTTAAATAAAAAAAATCGTTTTAAAACGTTTTATACTTTTTTTTAAAAATGATACCTTTTTTTGGTACTTTTTTTTGAAAATGATACTTTTTGTGATACTTTTTGAAAAAAGTCAACGGCAACGCTGGTTCCGACTCCGCATAGAGGTGTCAAACTGAAAACGCCTCAGTACTCGTATATCTTTCAATGCGCTGATACCGTTTTTTTCGCGCGTCTTCATTGTTTGCATTATAAGTACAACTTCATCACAATAATGGAATCCTACGTCATTAATAAGATTTGTAATGAACTCATTATTCACATATACAAAATGTTAGATTTCGAAGATCAAGTGAGGCTCGCGAGCACCAGCTTGCGCATGAAGAGTATTTTCGAGAACGACATATGGCTGGAAAATTACAGCACAGTGGGCGTCTATTCGAGTGAAGAAGGTCTGATAGTAACCAATCAAAGGAAGGCTAATAAACAGCGGCTTTCGCAGGCGGGATTTCAGGAATTTCTAAAATTGTATGCCGAACAAATACAAGATTTGCAATTATATTTGAACATCGATATCGAATTAGGACAATTTACAAATCTCACCAAGCTTCGTTACATATGCCACGATAATCCTACAAAACATTTGCACATGATTGCCACAGATGTTCCGAATTTGGAATGTCTCGAGTTTATCATACGCTTCGCCATATTCTTTTGGAATGCAGAGGCTTTTCTGGGAATGAAGAACTTGAAACGCCTAAGTATTCTGGAAAAGAAGAACTTGAAATGCCTAAGTACTATAAATCGCAATTTTAATTATCGAAATTTTTATGAACTGATGTCTAAACTGAACTTGGAATATTTCAAAGCCGATGCTTACTTAGAACCGGATAAGGAGGTTTTTGAAACGGAACTAGCACCAACACATCTGAAAGAACTCGATATACAATGTACATTCGATCCCCAAAAGTGGGGCGACAATTTTTCATTGTTTCTAAAGCATTTCGAAAATCTTTCGACATTGACTGTCACCATCTCTGAAGTGGTCCGACAGGTGGTCATAACACAGTTGGCGGAAACTTGTAAAAATCTGGAAAAACTAACAATTCAATATGCAACTTTTGATAATATCCAAACGTTTACTGTAGCTCCTAAGTTAAGGGACTTAACTCTTGGAGAATGTCATGGTTTAACCTATGAAAATTTGAAACAACTTCTGACCGGCACGAGTATTAGAAGATTCTCCTCCAGCGATACTCGCTATAAAGGTGAATGTGAATATTTCCCTTTATCGCCGCTAATCGAAAAGCTGGAAATCCATTTAATCGATATGGGACAATTCGAAAAAGTCTTTAAAGGCAATGTGAACTTGAAGGAACTGAAATTACATAGCTTCAGAGAGTACCCGAGAAAAAAGAATACTGCCTGCAGAACCGTGCTAGCAATTGTACAACTTACAAATCTCCATAGTCTGTATATGAATTGTTGCGATCTGACCGAGGAAGGCTGGGCTTCATTCATTACTACCCTGCTGAAGCATCAGCCTTTAACTAGAGTCCACCTAGACTTTGACCAGTTCAATTCCTTGGACATGTCCAACATAACTCCTCTTAAAGGCTTCTCCACACACATCACAAGTCTAGATGTACACGTTGACCTTTTCCGATCACGAATGGACTTTTGGCTAGATTTGTTTTCTCGTAATCATAAAATGAAGTTGGTGTGTAGCAGCTTCTTTCCCCATCAAATTGACTTGCTGAGGGAAATGGTGGTTTGTGAACATTTTCCAAAAAGTCTAAGGTCAATCGATGTTTTTGGCTTTACAATAAGTGAGTGATTTCGAAACCGTAGACATTTTATAGGCTCTGCACTCAAAAGCCAAATTTGTGTTTGTTTTCAGATTGCCATGATTTAAGGAGGGATCCTGACTTGACTGTGCGGAAACTTCAAAACCGCACTGAATATCTTAATGATCCAATGCGCATGATACTATGTTGGACACCCTTAGCACAGGAGGAGAATTGATATAACTTATAAATATTAATATGCATTGGGGGTTTATGCAGCTCGTGAACAAAAAAAAAATGCCAACAAACAGACACACAATACGTTGGAAGAGACCACATGCGAAACAAACAAGAAATGCAATGGACCTCAGACATACCCGTATGGAACGAAAACCAAAAACGAAAAAGCCAGGAAACGATCCAGTAGGGAATGAGGACCGGAAAAGCACCAAACAGTTAAATCACTTAGAAGTTTTGTCACGATAATCGTCGACTTGGAGCTACGCTGTTGTTTTTTTTTGTGTGTTTTTAAAATCGTTTTTTTTTTGATTTTACAATCTAAATTAAAAAATAATTTTATTTTTGACTTTATCGACCTGCAACTCGTTGACTACAAAAGATTTTTTGATCTTACAATTTAAAAAAAAAAAATTGTTTTTGACTTTATCGACCTGCAACTCGTTCACTACAAAAGCTTTTTTGATCTTACAATTTAAAAAAAAAAATTGTTTTTGACTTTATCGACCTGAAACTCGTTCACTTCCAGAGATTATGCGATTGTTAATAAATGTTAATAATAATAATAAATGTTCAGAGTGTTAATAAATTTTAATATAAAATAATCCCTCAGTCCCCTTGCCTACAATATATTTTTTACAGAACTCCCAAAATTTTAACTTAAAAAAAAAACTTAAGTTAAAAACTTTTGGGCGATAAAACATTATGCTGGACCACTGTGCGACCCAAAGAGGGAGCATTCACACCCGTAACGAAAGTTCGGGAATTAGTTTCTCCAGTTGGACCGCATTGACTGGGATTGCCTAGTGGACGTTTCGTATCCGCCTCGTAGATGTCGCAGGTGTAATGACAGACCGTGACCCCGGCATTTACGATCATAATCTAGAGACTCTGTTCAATTGATTCATTCAAATCGAAAAATTAAATTTGCCAAAACCGACTGGGGGATATTTCCAAAAGAATCCCATTAAATGTAACCTTAGTCTTTTAGCTTGGAACTGTCATCCCATTTACCCGCGCTGCTTCTCGTTTTTTTAATAAAGCTCAACTGTAAGTCATGCCATTAGACCAAGCCGACAAATGTTTCATGAAATATTTACATTTGACCTCAGACGAAATGTTTCAACGTTTTCATATTGTTTCAATAACCCGAAAAATATTCATAACAAAAATAATAAAAAAAAAAAAAAGAAAAAGTAGAAAATACATTTCTGCATTTGCATGTAAATAGTTTGTTTTTGTAGTGTAAATTTGTATTTTTGTTTTCGGTTTGTTCTGTTGTTCTCTGAATTCAGAGTACGGATATCATTTCAGAGGATGGCTTTAAGTTCATTTTTGTTTTTTGTTTAAATATATTCACATTTAATATTTACTTCAATATTTAATAAAAAAAACTAAATATTAAAAAACTAGAAAAATTAAGATATCTGTAAAAAAATAACAAATAGCCACCATTTTGATTTTAGTTTAGATTGTTGTTTTGATTTCTGTGTTGTCGTTTTTTTTGTTTCTATTTCATTTTGCTGAAAGACCACATCAATTGCAAATGTTATTCTGTGAATGTTATTTTTGTGAATTTTACATGTTTGGTTTTCAGAATACACATGAACATATATTTGTAAAAGAACATGTTTTTTTTTTTTTTTGAAAAAAAAGGCGGTGCTAAGAAAGGACAGAAATGTGTCGCAGTAAAACTACGGCTTTTCTCTTTTATTTTTATGTTTGCGGGGAAAACGTTATGTAAAATCAAGATTGAGCAAAGTGGTGGTCGATTTGGGTATATCTGATGTGAAGGTCGCACAAAATAAATAATAAATAATCTTGTAGTTGAACCGCCCTTACAATCGTCCAGATCGCTACAGAGCAAATCGGTGCTCGCTTTATTTGAAATAAAGACATTTCAATCTTCAGTGGTTTGCTATTGACCTTTTTGCCAATAATCAGGCATGTCACAGAAACCCAAATCGTACAATTTTGAAACCAAAACGTTTTTAGCTTCTCCAGAAAAAGAAAAACGAAAAAAATTTGTCGATTTGAAACCCATGACAAAATCTGAAGTGAAATTGATATTTTAGGTAGCTTAAACTCCAAATTGAAATGAAATTCTGTTCAAAATTAATTATGAATATTGCTTTTATTAAAAAAATATACAAAATACGTTGAGTATGATAATTTTAACATGATTTTTTAACGTATAAAGTATCAGGCATGTCAAAGACATATAAAATTGGCAGCCTAAAGCAAAAACAACCCTTAAACCCTTACTAAAGTATCTGAAGGAAAATCCGCAAAGAAATTTAAGTATTTGTTTTAATATTAAAATGAATAGCTAATTTTAACATATTTAAAGAGGCAAGCACAAGAACATCGCTCAGGCAAAATTTTAAATTTTATGGAATGCCACCAATATATTGCGAGAGGTTACGTGAAAGGAGATAAGATGGTCGGACAAAGTATGCGATGCATCCCTTAGACGTCGACGTCGGCGATCTAATTTAATTTGAGAATGTGCCTTTGTCTCTTCTTCCATCACAGCAACAATCGAAACACCAGGCATATTTTTGGATTTGTTTGTTTGTTTACTTTTTTTTTTAATTAAAATCACAATCAAAGTGTGGAGACGTATCGAAATTTTTGACGGCGGTGGGTAAACCAGCTGTTTCTAATTGCAATGCTACCATATTTTTAATAGAAATATTCGATTTCCATTTTTCTAGATTTCATCAAAACCCAGGAATGTTTTGAAGAAGCAAAATAAAAATGTTACGATTTGGAAATACGAATTCAAATCGTTTTCGTAAAATTTCTGTGACATGCCTGTATATTTATTTTATTTGGAACACGTGTGTAACACCGATGCCCGATCCAAAAAAATGTGTGGCGTGGCCAGTGAGCTGGCAACAACAAAAAACAAAAAAAAAAAAAACATTCCCATTATATTTGGAATACGATGTCATTCAGGTGGCTGCTTTGGCTAGCTTCACGACCATGGTGACGGCTTCGCTGTTCTACCTCACGAATGGATTGCACGTTATTCGCCTTATCGGCCGAAATCGTTAATGGACTGTCGGCTAACATCGGCCCATCACAGTATCCCAGAAATGGCATTGCCCAGAAGGTAGATAACACAATTATCAGACTAATTGCGGAAAAGATCCGACAGCTCCGAAGTGACCGTGATTCTTGATAACACGATTACCGAACTTGCTGTCCAATAGATCGTTTGTGGTGTGGACTGTGTGGCATGGCGGACCATTCTCCATGTCTTCAATCTCCGGCACATATAAAGAAACGATTTAATCGGGAAATCGCGTCTCTGGCAGCATTTTTTAAAATATGGAATATGGGTCAATGATGCCATCGCTCTACAATCGCCACCATTGTGCATTGGCTTCTCGACAGTTTTGCTCGTTCGCATGAGCTTCGTCGGAAAAGACGATGTTTGCAGGAAAAACCGTTGAACCAAAAGAAACACAAGGACACCGGGCTGAATTGTATGACCATGTGCGAAGCTAAAAAAAAGGCTGAACGGTGATGCAAAGATCGGGCACCAGAAATTTCAACGAAAAAAGAAAAGTGTTTTTCGCGGGTCATGTTGAAATCGACAGACGGCGACCGTTTTAAATGAAATCATCGAAAATTAAACTAAAAACATTTAAGGAATTCCAGAGAATTGTTGTCCATGCTATATCTCTCGTTACAAAATCTGTCCGACAGTCGTGGAGATGCATCGCAAATGGTTTCGAATCAAAAGATTGAACAAAATATTCTCTTTAACCTGTGGTGTTTACAAAATACTTTACTAGATAGAACCTTACAGATATTTGACGATGACATTGGACCACTTGGCTAAGATGTTTTTTTCTAGCCTATCAATGGCACCTGCGTGGAGTGTTATGGGGGCTTCGGTTGTCATTTAAATTGCAGCCAGCGACAGTCGTTCTCTGCACCTAACCAGGAGGAAGTTCAGAAATTGGTGTACGCCAGGTGTACGCCGGGTTTATACTTCATATACAGCACTTGTCTGTGGTCGGAACCTAAATCTAAGTCTAGTGAGGAAATCATACAATGTCCCCCCTTCGCTTCAGATATACCATGTGCTTCACACACACTTTGCCCCTACACCACGTGTATACGCAATAATAATTTTTAGTTTTGTTTGTGTGTGTGTTTTTTTTTTCTTTTCACTTAGTCTACAACAAGATTACTAAATTGTCCTTTCATCTTGCTGGGGTTTTGGTTTATGATTAAATTTAATGAAACATTTTCGCTACATTTATGAATAAGTTTGTCATTACAAATATGTTTCTGTATGTATTCATATGTAGATAACTACAGAATTTTTTGTTTTGTTTAATTTTTATTAATTTTAATTATTATCATTATCGTTTTTTTGTTATTAAATAGTTTCGATAATATTTGTAGTGGTTTTGTTTTTCTTCATCTTCATCTTTGTCATCTACATTATTTTTAAAAAAGAGCCTTTGGTTTTGGTTTTTTGTTTTGTGTCAGGTATAAAAAAGTTTAATGTCTTAAAAAATAAATTTATAGTCTAATACACAATGATCGCGATGCGAACACACCATCGATCAATGGGGCCATGGATCGCGATCCGGATCTAGTTGGAATGTATTTTCAGTATAGAAGTCGTTTGAATATAATACGCAGGTATGTATGTATATAGTACAAAATTTACAAGATACAGATTGTGGGTTTTTCGTATTTTTTCATTTCATTTCGTTTTTTGTTGTTTTCTTTCAAATATATAGAGAGACATAAGATTGAAATGATCGCCAAAGGAATTGTTCGTTTAAACCAAGTAGCTGCATTTTTTTTTATTTTTATTCAAGATTTTTGAAATCTTGGCCATAAAAATAAAATAAAAAAAAACTATAGAAAATTGTAGAGTTGAGGTGGGTATATAGTTGAGTAGAGAATGTCAAATAGGTGCAGTTGCTGGCATAGTCTTCTCCTCACATCTCTTCGTTAGTTGTTTTGGTGTATACGATAATAAATTGGTGCGGGTGTTTTTTTCTTTTTTTTTTTGGTGATGTTTTCGTTTATATTTGTGTTGGATAGAGGAGTTCTATAAAATGGAGGGGTGGTTCATAGAAAATAGTTCACAAAGGCTAAGCTCTACGGGATTCGAAAGGAATACATATATATATGATTACAAAAAGATGTCCATCAGTTTTAGTACTTAGCTATAATGTTTTTAGGTGTCTGCCTTGGTTTTGTATTTATTCGATTTTTGTTTTATTTTTGTGATTTTTTTTCTTGGTTTGTATTCCATTAGACAATTGACAACAATCACTGAACATTGAACGTTTTTGTTTATTTTATCTAGGTTTAAATGTTTTTGTCTTTTAAGTTAATTAACTGATGTCATTGATGTGCACAAAATAGCCTTCAATACGAAATGAAACCGGTTGAAAGTAGTTTTTGTTAATACCGAACTATAACACGAGTGCGTATGAGTTATATTAATTTGGGGCGTATAATTCAGTTTTAATGCGGCGCATATGCTTTGCAGTAATTTGGGAATAATGATATTATTTTAGTGTCAGGGTCCGCCAAATATTTTTTTTTTTTTTGGAAAATTCTATAAAAAAAGGAGCTACTGGAAATTTTCTCAAATTTCTTTTTGTATTTGAAAGTACAATCCTTCCGGTTAATAATGGAAAGGAATTTCATTCAAATGGCTGGCCATGCAGTAGCCTAACGACATCAGCTCTGCGGCTGATAATGCAATCTTTGAAAAACAGGACGCAAAACATCAAACGTAGCTTCGGCTGTGTGGCACGTAGTGCCGTCCTGTTGAAACCAAATGTTGCCAATATCATCCTCTTCAATTTTTATAAACAAATATTCGTTCAACATGGCCCGATAACGAAAACGAAATAAGCACTAGTTGCAAAAAAAAATCGTTAGATGGCGGACCCTTTATTACGGAGCGTATGCTTTATACTAATTATGGATGCCATGGCGTATGATTGATTTTATTTATGAGGTATCTTCTTTTGGAGCGTGTGATTTGTTTTAGCCTGGAGCTATTGGCGTATGATTGATTTTATTTTATGTTGACCGGAACGCACGATATATTTTTTATATTAAATGGTGATTTATTTTATTTTAGTGTGATGGATATTTTGCTGGTGCGTATGAATGATATTCATTGACAGCGTATGATTAATTTTTTTTATGTGGGATATTTTTGAGATCTCCTCCACAAAAAAAAAAACTTGGAAATGGAAAGGAAAACTCATGTGGCCAGATGAAAATCCTTCAATTCTCAACAGACCGGGAGTCATACGAAAAAGCTGACTCCGAATAATCGAAAATTTCAGATGAAAATCCTTCAATTCTCAACAGACCGGGAGTCATGTGAAAAAGCTGACTCCGAATAATAGAAACTGTCTGTCCCTTATCATTATTCTCGCGATCCAATTGGAAAAAGACCATGGTATTCTCGAAAAAAAAAAATTTCCGTGAATTATCTGTAAATTTTCATAATAAAAACGGATAAACACACCAACACACTGGGGTAACTGAATACGCAATGAAACCGGCCGAAAGTATTTTGTTAGAATTAACCAGCACGAGAGCGTACGAGTTGTATTAATTAGGAGCGTATGATTTATGCCAATGGGCAGCATCATAATTTACGTATCCCATAGCGTATGATTGATTTTTTTTTTTAATAGTATGGGATATTTTCGATTTATTCTAAATTAATGATCACGCCATATTAGGGATAATTTGACAAAGCAAGCAATGTGCCTGATGTGGGGGGGTTATGAAAATATACTCAAGGCTATTTTGTATAAGTGTTATGTACAAATCGTTCCACAAAATAGACACCGGGAAATTGAAAATCGTTCGGGGACTCCAAGATCGAAAGTCAAGGGGTTTTCAAATCATTATGTCATTTCATAGAAGTGAAATTATTTTGTGGCTTTTGCTTTAAAGTTCCTAATTGAAAATGGGGGAAATATCTATGGCAGCGTAGCCACACCGAGGCAGTGTATGAAAACGACATCTTTACTATAAACTTGTATATGTTAATTGTAAAAATTCATTTTTTTGTTGTTCATATTTATGGGTTCTTACAGCCAGACAACTGAAATCGACCAAGTGCAATGAACCCTCCAGAATTTTAGAAAAATCTACAAATCCAATCGGTTTGGACAGGATTTGTATAACTTTGCTAAGGTGAAACGAATGAACGACTTGTTTTATACGGATTGCATAGTCTGTGGATACTCTGATTATTCTCAGATGTATTTAGAAATTTGCAAGTGGCCGCTGTCAGCAGCAGAGGATCTTTCAAATTCAAATTTCTTTTTCAGTTGTCTTTTATTTCTGGTGTTAGGATTTGCCCCTTGAGCCTCACATGGTTCAGCCAAAAGGCCAAATGAATTTCATTGAAGAATAATCGGAAGGAACCAGTTTCTCTGGCGATGCTCAGTTTCAGTTGAATGGTAGGAAAATTCCCAGAAACCCTTATATTCCACTCGAGTTACTATTTTTGTTCAGAAAATTCAATGTGACGATGTCAGTCTAATAGCTCTCATCAGGATTGAAGATTGAATCCTACACTGACAAAAAAATAAAAGAAAATGAATATCAAATCAATGAAAACGATTCTTCAATAGTTCTACATCAAATTGATGAATACATTCATTGACTTGATGAATAACGTTCATATCATGGTAACAACATCAACTTCGTAATTGTTGGCGACTTTGTGAGTGAGTTAGTAATTTTGCAAGCCAAGTAGCAATTCATATGAAAAGTTTTAGAGCCTGAAGCTTTTTTTATTGACGTCAGTGAGTATACAAATTAGATCGTGCACAGCTCACTGATTTTTTGACCAAAGTTCTACGTTCGTTTCTTAGTGGCATTTAAAGGGAAAGATACACTTGGTTTTTTAAAATGCCAATTGTTTTCCGGCGATTAACATACAAATTGGCAATTGTTTGTTAATGAAATTTGTAAAAAAAGGAAACTAAAATATTATTTAAAAAATCAGGGACCTCCACGCTTGAATTTAATAAAAATTACTACTAATTTCTCTTAACCGTTTCGGTACATGTTTTTTTTAGATTCTTTCCCTAAAAATGCAAATATTTTTTTTAAACGAAATGTTTTTATCATTTGAAAAAAAAAAGTTTTTTCATGTACAGGGTCCGCCAAATAACTTTTTCTTTTTGGACTGGATATTTTCTCAAATTTCTTTTTTTTATTTGAAAGTACAATTCTTCTGGAAAATAATTTCATTCAAATGCCTGCCTCGTCTGGCCATGTAGTAGCCCAACGACATCAGTTCTGCGGCTGATAATGAAAACTTTGAAAAACAGGACGCAAAACATCGAGTGTAGCTTCGGCTGTGTGGCACGTAGCGCCATCCTATTGAAACCAAATGTTGCCAATATCCTCCTCTTTAATTTGTGTAAACAAAAATTGGTTCAACTTGGCCCGATAACGAAAACGAAGTAAGCACTAATTGAAAAAAAACAACGTTAGATGGCGGACCCTTTACAATAAAAGTTAATTTCATTAAATAAAAATTTTTTTTTATACGAATTGTATCAAATTATGAAAAACAACCGGGGAACTTCTTTTGAATAGGTAGGCTGTGCTCGATATAATTTTCGAGATGATTGCAAATGAGTATCGATGAAGATGTGTGGCATCTTCCGAAACGGATTCGTCTACCTTGTCGGCAAATGAAACACAATGCTTGAAGCCTTGTTTTATACGGATTGCATAGTCTGTGGATACTCTGATTATTCTCAGATGTATTTAGAAATTTGCAAGTGGCCGCTGTCAGCAGCAGAGGATCTTTCAAATTCAAATTTCTTTTTCAGTTGTCTTTTATTTCTGGTGTTAGGATTTGCCCCTTGAGCCTCACATGGTTCAGCCAAAAGGCCAAATGAATTTCATTGAAGAATAATCGGAAGGAACCAGTTTCTCTGGCGATGCTCAGTTTCAGTTGAATGGTAGGAAAATTCCCAGAAACCCTTATATTCCACTCGAGTTACTATTTTTGTTCAGAAAATTCAATGTGACGATGTCAGTCTAATAGCTCTCATCAGGATTGAAGATTGAATCCTACACTGACAAAAAAATAAAAGAAAATGAATATCAAATCAATGAAAACGATTCTTCAATAGTTCTACATCAAATTGATGAATACATTCATTGACTTGATGAATAACGTTCATATCATGGTAACAACATCAACTTCGTAATTGTTGGCGACTTTGTGAGTGAGTTAGTAATTTTGCAAGCCAAGTAGCAATTCATATGAAAAGTTTTAGAGCCTGAAGCTTTTTTTATTGACGTCAGTGAGTATACAAATTAGATCGTGCACAGCTCACTGATTTTTTGACCAAAGTTCTACGTTCGTTTCTTAGTGGCATTTAAAGGGAAAGATACACTTGGTTTTTTAAAATGCCAATTGTTTTCCGGCGATTAACATACAAATTGGCAATTGTTTGTTAATGAAATTTGTAAAAAAAGGAAACTAAAATATTATTTAAAAAATCAGGGACCTCCACGCTTGAATTTAATAAAAATTACTACTAATTTCTCTTAACCGTTTCGGTACATGTTTTTTTTAGATTCTTTCCCTAAAAATGCAAATATTTTTTTTAAACGAAATGTTTTTATCATTTGAAAAAAAAAAGTTTTTTCATGTACAGGGTCCGCCAAATAACTTTTTCTTTTTGGACTGGATATTTTCTCAAATTTCTTTTTTTTATTTGAAAGTACAATTCTTCTGGAAAATAATTTCATTCAAATGCCTGCCTCGTCTGGCCATGTAGTAGCCCAACGACATCAGTTCTGCGGCTGATAATGAAAACTTTGAAAAACAGGACGCAAAACATCGAGTGTAGCTTCGGCTGTGTGGCACGTAGCGCCATCCTATTGAAACCAAATGTTGCCAATATCCTCCTCTTTAATTTGTGTAAACAAAAATTGGTTCAACTTGGCCCGATAACGAAAACGAAGTAAGCACTAATTGAAAAAAAAACAACGTTAGATGGCGGACCCTTTACAATAAAAGTTAATTTCATTAAATAAAATTTTTTTTTTATACGAATTGTATCAAATTATGAAAAACAACCGGGGAACTTCTTTTGAATAGGTAGGCTGTGCTCGAGATGATTGCAAATGAGTATCGATGAAGATGTGTGGCAGCTTCCGAAACAGATTCGTCTACCTTGTCGGCAAATGAAACACAATGCTTGAAGCTTTGTTTACAAAACGACTGGAAATAAATCAATGACTTGGAACTTGGAAAAAAAACATAGAAACACTTTTTTTATATTTCAGTTTTTTTTTTTTATTTTTTGGTGGGCAATTTTTTGTGGTCTCTATCGATTTTCTCCTACAGATGCAGAACGACTTGCACAAAAACAACACCCAACAATGACATCAGAGACGTTTGCATTTCTTGTATTAGTTTCTTTTTGTTTTTCTATTTGGTTTCGCTTTGTTTTTGTATAAATGTGAGTAATAGTAATTATTTAATGCAGTTTTTTTTGTCGTTATTGTATTTGAATTTTGCGTAAGAATTAATTAATGACGTGATTCATTCATCATATGTTTGTGTGTATGTGTGTAATTAATATTATTAAATAATCTCCATTTATATATAATTATTTGATTTTCATTTGTGTTCCTTAGTGTATTTAGGATCGGTTACAAGAAGCCTTTGACAAAAAAAAAACAACTGTTATCCAAAATAGATTCCCTAAGAGTTTGCATTTAATTGGTTTGGTTTTGCTTTGCTTTGCTTTGTATTTACGTTTACTGCACTTTAATTAATGCGTGGCATGCGTATTCAAATTGCTGTGATTTGGTGAGTGTTTTTCTTTTTGAAAAACATTTATATTGAGATTTTACAAAAAAAAAAAAAAAAATAAAAAAAATTAAAAACGTATGAAACAATTAACTAAATGATTTCTTGTTTGTTTTTGGTTTTGAAATAGTTTTCATTTCGGTTTTGCTCTGTTTTTCCTTTATACGTTTGACATGGCCTACCTAGTCTGTCTGCCGTTCTACATTCACATTTACAAAGTATTTCCTGTTTTCCTGTGTGTGCAACTTTCGTTTGACAACACTTCCGTTTCCTTAAGATCTATTCTAGTGTGTTTTGTTTACAAATCCTTATCCTTTTATTTTTTGTTATGCACCATTTATAAATTCACTTGCTTTTCTCCACACTTTGTTTTCCTTCTTTCTTTCTTTTTAGTTTTATCATATTTTGTTCTTTTTTCTTTGCGAGAAATTGTGGTTTTGTTTTCCTGCTGGGTCTTTCTTTGTTACTTACGTACAATTTGATTGTATCGGCGTTTCATAAACCGTGGATATTCGTGCGGATGGGCATGTCTTGTTTGGTCTTCACTTCGCATCAATTCGTTTATTGTATTATTCGGTCCTTTTGCTTGCGCACAAAGTCTTGCGCCTGTTTGTCATTCAGGCGTAATTCTAAAATTTGTAAAATTGGATTGTCTGAAATGAAAGAAAAATACAAATTATTGAAATGCCATTTGCATTGATTTGAAAGGTTTAAGAAGAATTTCAAAATATTTTCCGTCAACATTTCACAAAATGATCAGAGCCCAGAAAAACGCGCCAAATGAAAAATCCCATACAAAATTTGGGAATTTTTCATAATGAAAAAATTGGGGAGTTTTCATAATTAAGAGGCAATATTACATTTTTCTTTTTCATATGACAAATGCTAAAAAAATGGAAAACATTAAAAATTCTCCAAACTTTATAATCTAGTTTTTTTTTTCGTAATATTTGGGGGATGTTGCATTAGGTATTTTTTTTCATAAATTGTTTGAGGGATTTTTCAGAATTTTTGGGGAAATTTTACTACTTGACTTTTGGGGGGATTTGTGGAATTCTTCACTTGGGGCATTCTTCATTTTTATTTTGCTGCATTTTTCATTTGTGGCAAAAAAAAAGTACTTAAATTTGTCCTTAAGAAAATAATGTTTCTATTATTTACGAAGAACAAATCTCTTAAGATAATTATGATTCTCCTAAGAAAAAAAAAATGTTCTATTAATTTCACATAAGAAAATAAATTTTCTCTTAAGAAACAAAAATTCTCTTAAGAGAATAATGTTTCTATTATTTGCGAAGAACAAATCTCTTAAGATAATTATGATTCTCCTAAAAAAAAAAAAATTTTCTATTAATTTCTCATAAGAAAATAAATTTTCTCTTAAGAAAATAAATTTTCTCTTAAGAAAATAAATTTTCTCTTAAGAAAAAAATTTTTTTCTTTAGAAAAAAAATTCTCTTAAGAAAATAATGTTTCTATTATTTGCGAAGAACAAATCTCTTAAGATAATTATGATTCTCCTAAGAAAAAAAAATGTTCTATTAATTTCTCATAAGAAAATAAATTTTCTCATAAGAAAATAAATTTTCTCATAAGAAAATAAATTTTCTCATAAGAAAAAAAAATTCTCTTAAGAGAATAATGTTTCTATTATTTGCGAAGAACAAATCTCTTAAGCTAATTATGATTCTCTTAAGAAAAAAAAATTTTCTTTTAATTTCTATTAATTCTATTAATTAATTTCTCATAAGAAAATAAATTTTCTCTTAAGAAAAAAAAATTTTCTCTTAAGAAAAAAAAATTTTCTCTTAAGAAAAAAAATTTTCTCTTAAGAAAAAAAAAATTCTCTTAAGAAAATAATGTTTCTATTATTTGCGAAGTACAAATCTCTTAAGACAATTATGATTCTCCTAAGAAAAAAAATGTTCTAGTAATTTCTCATAAGAAAATAAATTTTCTCTTAAGAAAAAAAAAATCTCTTATAAGAATAATGTTTCTATTATTTGCGAAGAAAACATCTCTTAAGAAAATTATGATTCTCCTAAGAAAATAAATTAAATTTCTATGATTATCAATATTTTTTAAATTCCAATCGAATTTACGAAAAAAAATGGAAATCTACTGCAATAGAGTAAAATGATGGTCGTCTACTTCTTTGGTGAATACCCTCACCATATGAATCTACTAAAATAAAACGTATGTATTTTCCTACTTTTTTTTGATCAATTATTTTATTTGATACGCCTTAAAACCCAACAGACACTTCACGTTACCTGAAGATGATCTTTTTCTTATTCAATTTAGATCATCCAAGTTACCTGGGAAAGTCCAAGACTTCGGCATAAATTATCGATCTCCATTTGTCGATGCTATGTTCCCCATCGTCCAGACTCTCTTCATAGACCTGAGCCACGGGACCATTAGCCTCGTCCTTGTCATACCATATGCTAATGTAACTGTGCGACAAAGCTTCCTCAACGGAGATTCGTTTCTCTGGGTCAATGGTCAACATGCGCTGTAACAAATCTCTGGCCTCATCGGTTTTCTTTTGATTCACTGCTGTATCGTCGTCTAAGTGGCGGGCAAATATGGCATCGGAAAAGAGTAGCTCGATGGGTTCGCCCTCACAGCGGGGCAATCCGTCGACGTACTGTCGAACAGTGGGCAAAAGCTCTTTGAAAAATGACTTTTCGGGAGTACCCATTTGTTTAACGATCTTATTCCATTGATCTATGTGATCTGTGCCCGGGAATACAACACGGCCGAGTATCAGTTCGCCCATGATGCAGCCCACTGACCAAATGTCCACATTCTCCTTGTAACGCATGCCCAAGATTATTTCGGGAGCCCGATAGTAGCGCGTCACCACATACTGTGTCATCATGAAGGCTGTGCCGGCATTGAGTCGCGCCAAACCAAAATCCAATATTTTCAATGAACAATTCGCGTTCACCACAATATTCGAGGGCTTCAGGTCGCGATGTATTATTCCGGCGGAATGCAAATGCCGTATGCCACACAGCATCTGATAGATCAGATATGACAGACGGTCATGATCGAGTCCCATGGCGATGATGTTGCACAGACTGGCATCCATTCGTTCCATGACCAGATATACATCTTGAAACTCCTGCAGGCTGCTGCTGGGTGTAAACACGTCCAGCAGGCTGATGATATTTTTGTGATTAACCAATTTCAGCAACTTGAGCTCCCGATATGCCCTCTTGGCACAGACGACATTCTGAAAGGGTTTCGCCAACTTTTTGATGGCCACATTTGACCTCGTTTTCGTGTCGTGTGCCGAACACACCACACCCTGGGCCCCAATGCCCAAGGGCAGCAGGTTTTGGTAACGTATCGGCACGGTGAAATGGGAATCTCCAACGTGGACGGTGTAGAACTCATCGCTGAATGATGTCATAATGTTGCCCAAATAAATGAGGAACTGCCGCTTTTTAACTCTATCGCTGGACGTGTTACTTGTATCTGATTAGCGGGTTGGCATTGCAACAAAGCCACGGACAGTCTGAGGATTTCTTATTAATAAAACATAAACCACCACATACATTTTGTGGTGTGATTGCCGGCCGAGAGCATATTTTCGTCGTTGGTTTTTATTGTTTTCGCAGAGCATACGATTCAGACAGAGTCTAAAGATAGCTACGAGTACATGAAGTACAAACGATGTTGCTGCGGTATTCGAGACGCTAACCGACCTGACTTAATTTTAGATGAAAGATTGCGTTAGGTGGGTCTCTCGTCCAGGCGTGTATCGTACAACAGACGTATTGCAGAAGTCTTTGGCAAAAAGAACAAGTTATTACACGAATTTCGATAGTGTGAGAAATGTCGGCCGGATCCTACAGCTTCACACATAAATCTTGAGCATACCTGTCGACCAGATCGAAGTAAGAGCCGGCTGTTGACTTCAGCCTGTTCGCCAAGACACCGGCGCACTGTGGTCAATATTTTGAGATAGCGGCCAAAACTCCTTTTGGTTTTTGTTCTCCGATTTTAAAGTTATTTGACTCATATGAAAGTAGACAGTAGTAAACCTCGGGAGCCAAAAAATTAGAACTCTATTTTAACTATTTCACTGAGAACAGTGTGGTCCAAAATGGGCTTTTTCAGAATTTAGTAATTTTGATATTTTTAGTTAATTTTTAAAGTTGAAATGATCATAACTTTGAAGCTCTACTGTTTTCAGAACAATTTAAATATTTTTTTTAAAAAATGTCTAATTTATCGGAAATTTCCTACTTCATAGAGCACAACTTCTGTGAGTCAAGCTGAGTCAAAACACAAATTTACTATTTTGTAGTCCTAATCCTCCCCTACATTCCCATATATACATGTCCATGCATCGGGACTGCACTTTTTGAGCTACAGCAATTTTTCTGACCCAAGGTAAGATATTCGGTACAAATGCACGTCATATTTTTTGAGAAGTTATTTGTATGTGAAAGTGGCTATTATGCATATATTTTGATGAAATTTTGTACAAGAGTTCTTATTGACCCAAAAAATAATTCTGTTGAAATTAGGAGGCCCATATTTGGACCTAGTCCACATAGAAGGGTGTATCAAAATTTTGACAAAAATGACAATAAATTGGGATACGATTTGGAATTTGGCCCGTTAGGCGAAACAGTGAGAAACAACAAAGAAAATTTGGAAAAAAGAAAGCAAAAAAAAAAGATATTCAAGAAAAATACCGTGAGATGTCTTGGAGACATATGCCAACCACAGTTCACAAAATTATAATTTGTTTCTAATAATTTGTTTCTAATTTTAGTATAAATTTATATTAATACATTTAAATAAAATATATGCGCACTTTAAATCAATAGTAAAAGTTTACTTAAAATTTTATAGATGTTGTGTTCTGTATATGGGTGAATAAACTGAAATGACTCCTTTTCAGTTGAAATGACGAAAATAATTCGCAAACTAAAATAGAAGTAGAGTTTCTTCGAGAATCTTCGAAGAGAACAATACTTCAGCGCGAGAGAAACACTACAAATTGAACGTAACGGCCGTTACCTTTTTTTTAAGCAGAAAACCACACCGGGCACGGGACTGAGAGAAAATGTTCCGGACAAAAGTCAATGATTTTTATAATTTCTTAAAATTAATTTAATTAAATGAAAAAAAGAGTATATGTGACTTGAAGTGATAGTGCATAAATTCATTTGAATGCAATTACAGATTTTTAATATTTACATACATAATAAGTACGGTTTATTTTGCTGCGTCGGTTTTGGACACGCCACGGAACTGAGACTACATGTACTGTTTTCTTTTTTTCGATATTAACAAATTAAAAATTTTAAAAACTAATACGTGGGTTATTTTAACAAATATAATAAGCTGCTTAGAACATATTTATAACAAAAATTAGATAATACAACACAATTTTAAACAGCCGGACACAGAAAGGAGTCATTTAAGATTATTCACCCATATAATATATCCAAATGGTATTGATATTGTTGGGAATTTCAGTGTTATTTTTCAGTTTAATCCTCACAAGCATTAGCTTTCTTCCACAAAAACCAACCTTTGGCCCCTGTGAATATTGAGACTAAATAAATGTCAGGGGCCAAATGTTGGCATTTTCTGACCAAAATTAAGTTTAGGAATAATAAATAAGTATTGGTGGTAAAATACGATTGAAGAAAATAAGAAATTATAAAAAATATACCTATTTGAAATGTCAAAATATTCAACTTTTACATGGAAACTCAACAAAAAATTAAAATGCATTTTTAACTCCACATTACTTACGTTCCTATCAGTCGATTTTTACGTTTGAACACGCAAATTGAAGCTTAAAGTCCCTCCTATTGAACAAAACAAATTGCGTAAAAAAATACCAATCCGGCCAAAAGTTATACAGTTTTGACCGCTATCTCGCGAAATTGACCACTGTGCGGCGCCCTTAATTGTTGCACATTATCTGTAGGAGTCATAACCTCTCATTGCTTGTTCTGTCATTACAGACACAACCCGAGTGAAATTTATAAGTAACATCTGGTCTACACGACAATAACCTACATTATGAACTACAGAGTCATCTGGTCGACAGATCTTCGGCGGTCAGGGACTAATGCAGAGTTCAGAAAGACAGAATTCTAAGGCAAATGTAAAAGCAGCTTGGCTAGATAAAATCAACATGCTCACGAACCCAACGTTCAAACGATTTCCATATTGTACGGAAAGTATTCACTACCCGAAGCCATCTCATGACCACAGTCGTCTCTGTTATATTTCATTCGCCACTATTCATATTTTCATTGTACTTACTTTTTTCCGTTTGCTGTATTAGCGGCAATTCAATTTGCTTCAGGCCGTGGAAATTCTCCACGCTCGTACTGTAATCAGCCACACCGGGAATATTACCCAGTGCCAGAAAAGCCTCACCGCCAAAATCATTTGCGGTTATCACATCGTGATCCATGACCGTGAAACAGATCATGGCACCCTCCACCAGACATTGCTCGATTGTCACCGAGAATTCAAAGCATTCATCGAAGATGGGATTTAAGGTTTTCTACAAATGTTACAACCACAAATTCAAAAGAAAAGAAGAAGAAGAAGAAAAACAAGCATGATGAGAACAGTTGTACGAGGGAATATAAATGCAATCAATATGGGAATGTTGAATTCGACCAAAAGGCAAATGGGATAACATGCAATTCATCCATATGCAAAAGAGCCGACCTGGGGTTGGGGGGGGGTTGGGTGATGGCGGCTTCCTTCCTATGGATTGTAATTTCCCCAGTGCCTTTCGACGGTTCGACTCACCTTATGCACATTTGTCTGCTGTTCCATGCAATGGCTGAATATGCGCCGCGGCAGCAATTCAATGATCACAAACGGATCACTGAAGCCATTGGGATCCAAGGGCACTATGTCGCGACCGTGCAATACCTCAACACATAACGAGTCATGATTGAGGTATGCACGTACCGCAAGTGAACCGTAAGGACCCGGGGAAGTAGTCATATACTGTTCCCTCAAGCGATTCATATAGAACATATCGATGAGACGTCCCGTCTCCGTTTTATGGAATTGCAGACGTTGCTCAATGTGCCAAAAGTCCTCCGAGTGTAAATACTCCAATGCCAAGCCCTGGCCCTCGGCATGAAAGAAGTCGACGAGCAGTTGCAGGGCTTCGTAGAGGCGCTTATGGAAATTGGATGGCTTCTCTGAATCATCGCCAGTTTCCATTTGTCGTGACATTTCGCCCAAGACCGTCTTCCATACGAAACGCAGAGCACGATTGAAATTTTTGGGTAATAAAGCACTGTTCAGTGCCCCCAAATGGGAGTCCATATATTCCAGGAGGGGCACGATAGCCTGATTTGCGGGCAATGAGTCCGGAGACCAGGCTAAATGAAAGACGGCCTTTTGCAAGGACATTTGCATGAGAGGCGCCAGTTTGGACAGAATCCGTTCACAGCGACTCTCCATGTGAGCCAGACTTGTTTCCAACAAATTATCGGCTGCCTCTTCCAACGGATTGTCATCGGAACGAAAGTCAGACAAAGTGAATCTGACATATTCTAAATTGTTCACCGTCACACACATGTCATCCGAGCAACGGAATGGCCCTTGCACCTCATAGTAACCACTGTCCGCCAGGGCGCTATGTATCAGGTCGCAATAGTGCATGGCCGTCGAACACACCACATCGATCAACTGCGACTCCAACATAATGCCCGAGTCATCATCGGGCCAACTAATGATTTTCCAGAATTCCTTAATGTTCACCAGAGTCGACGCCGTGTCCACCGACGACGAACTGTAACGCACGACCCGTTCTCCCTCGCAGATGGCATCGAGGCGGATGGCTGCACGGATACGCTGCAATGCTTTGGCCTTACTCACCATCATCCAGCGCTCGAATGTCGACATGAACCATTCGTGGCATTGGGCCAAGGCCAGCGGTTTCTCCGGCGGTTGCGGCTGAACCGAGAGAAAACGTTTTAATTGACAGAATTCCTGTAGTGCCAAGAACAGTTCGAAGGGCTTGATATCAATTGACTCCGTGTCGCCCTCCAGCACGGTGTAATGGGCGAGACTCAGATGAATGCCGGGTATTTGGCCGGCCTCCATGCGATGATAGACCTCTTCGCCGATTAAGGCATCAAATTGTTTGTAAACTATGCTAAAGTATTGTATACCATTTGTGCTGGAAATAGATTTGAAGAAAAAACAAAACCAAATTGATTAGACTGACAAGTGGGCGATTATTTCTATTTCAATGTAAAGGCAAGGCCAGAGGGGTTGACAGGAATCACAACTCTCGTGTTCTCCGACACAGCTGGACCATAAAGAACAAAGAAAGAAAAAAAAATCTATTGATTTCGACAGTTATCAGCCCAACTACCCGCCAAGACATCGTCGTTGCCTGTTTTGTTCAAAAAGTGTCCTTAACAAGGATATCAACTACTTAGGCGTACATGAGGATTATGAAAAACTTGCGAAAGAAACCAGCATGTGGTTTGTCGTCAAGAAATCTCCGAAACGACACAGCATAGCACAGCATCTTAACTGGTGGATAATGCAAGGAATTTCCTGAAAACTCTCAATGCCAACCCTACCAGGGCCAGCGATGGTGGTGGTGTTGATTTCCACTTGCCCAAAGGTATCCCAGTTTAATTCAACAAAGTTTTCATTGTTTTTCACCAATCACCAGTCAGTCACATGCAGACATTCCTTAAATAGCTTAAAGGCTCTCACAAAACTACAATTTCCTCCGTACGCAAAACTATCACTTTCATCACTTTAGGTTTTGTTTGTTTGTATTCTTCACAGTTAAACCGCAAGTCTTTGCTTTCTAATATTTGTCACCATCCTGTGAAGCTGCACGTACTCTGAGCACAAACTTTTCCAAAGTTACAAAGACAAACAGAGAACTTCTAACCGCAACACATTTGGGCCATGTGTACTGGTTGGGGACGTTCTTGTGTCTAATGGTAAATTCGCTATGATTGTGGTAAACATGCGACTTGAACTGTTGTTTGTGAATGAACGATTCTTATGAAGTTTGGCTTCATCTTAGTAACGGTAGTTAATAGAAAATGTCAAAAACGGCACAAACTGTTGGTAAAAGCATACAATGCGGTTGTTGACAGTAATTTCTTATCAGAGACTATCTTCCTGTTAATGGTGGAACGAGGTGGAAAGGCTTTGCCTGAGGAATGTATGTCACGGTGGTCTGACATGTTTGTCCCTAGTCTCTTCTATAATAGAGAATGGGTTGGACAACTATTCCTCTAGAAAAATACTTGCAGCAGAAATCATGGTCTCTGTCAATGTCTTCTACAATGAAAATGAGGTCTTTTGCTAAATATCCTAAAAAAAAAAGTATGTCTATGATTACTTTGGATAAAGACATCTAGGAAAAGTTATCGCAGACAACTTTTCTTCAAGAAACGGTCTGCGCTGAATACTTTTCATTAAGAAAAAGTGTTCGCTGACAACTTTTCTTTCAGAAAAAGAGTTCGCTGATAACTTTCCTTAACATTGCCAACTTTTCCCTACGAAAAAGTGTTCGCTGCTAACTTTTCCTTAAGAAAAAGGGTTCGCTGATAACTATTCATTAAGAAACGGTGTTCGCTGAAAATTTTTCTTTAAGAAAAAGTGTTCGCTAACAACTTTCGTTAAAAAAAGTGTTCGCTGACATCTTTTCCTTAAGAACAATTGTTGGATGACAACTTTTATTTGAGAAAAAGTGTTCGCTGACAAAACTTTTCGTTAAGAAATGCTGTTGGATGACAACTTTTCTTTAAGAAAAAGTGTTCGCTGACAACTTTTCTTTAAGAAAAAGGATTCGCTGACAACTTAAAGTGAGTGAGCGTTGGCAGCTTTTCCTTACGAAAATGTGTTCGCTGACAACTTTTCGTAAAGAAACGGTGTTGGATGACAACTTTTCTTTACGAAAAAAAGGGTTCACTGACAACTTAAAGTGAGTGAGTGTTGGCAACTTTTACTTAAGAAAAAGTGTTCGCTGACAACTTTTCTTTAAGAAAAAAAGTGAGGAAAAGTTGGCAACGATCTTTTATCTATGAAAAAATGTACGCTGTCAAATTGTCTTTAAGAAACGGTGTTCGCTGAAAACTTTCCTTAAGAAAAAGTGAGCGTTGCCAACTTTTCCATAAGAACAAGTGTTCGCTGACAACTTTTACTTAAGAACAATTGTTGGAATACAACTTTTCTTTAAGAAAAAGTGTTTGCTAACAACTTTTCTTTGAAAAAAGGGTTCACTGACAACTTAAAGTGAGTGAGCGTGGCAACCTTTCCTTAAGAAAAAGTGTTCGCTGACAACTTTTCTTTAAGAAAAAGTGTTCGCTGACAACTTTCCCTTAAGAAAAGGAGTTCGCTGACAACTTTTCGTTAAGAAAAAGTGTTCGCTGACAACTTTCCTTAAGAAAATGTGAGCGTTGCCAACTTTTCCATAAGAACAAGTGTTCGCTGACATCTTCTCCTTAACAAAAAGTGTTCGCTGACAAATTTTCTTAAAAGAAAAACTCTTCACTGACAATTTTTCGTTAAGAAAAAGTGTTTGTTGACAAAATTTCCATTGTGGAAAATAGTCTCTGATAAGAAAACAGTGGTCTGCGACCAGATTTCTCCAAGAAAAAAGCATTGCCTCTGATAAAATTTAATTTCAGCTTTGCCATTCATATGCCCTTAGATTAATTCATTACTGCATTGTCCTTCAATCATTTAACAAATAGTAAATGTTTCATTTCTCTCGGCCCCTGGACCCCACTTTAAAAAATGTTTGTGCACACAACTTGGTTCCGTCCCCCTCCCTCTGACCGTTCGTCGATGTACTTGGGTTTTCCGTTTCCTGAAGCAACACTTCATAAAATTTATGAACCATCGTTGGCACTGTGACAATGGTACATTTTGTGTTACTTTTTTTTCGATGTTACGCTGTGGTCTCCGGTTATCCTTATACCTCCTCCTGAGGAGCCAAACCCTATTTTATGCAGTAAACGTGTCAAAGCAAAATAAAGTACCTCCTCTTGTTGAGCTTTCTCTGTGTCAAAAAAAAAGGAAACTGAACTTAAAGCTTGTCCATTGTTTTATTACACTGCAAGGACAGGGAACAACTACCCGCACATGGACAAGGGAAAGTTTAAGGTGCCACTTACTTGTCAAACAACGAATGATAATAGGATTGTCCAATTTGTATGTCAGCCGTTAATGTTGTTACGAAATGTGCCAAGGGATTTGGTAAATTCTGTGCTTCCTTCAGGATATTTTGCCCCCAGGTCACTGAACCTTTGCGCAGAGCATTCACTACCTCGCCACGTACTCCTTTGTTGAAGGGGCAGACTACGCGAAAAGCACGCATCGAACCGAGCAGACCGAGGCAGCGCAGCAAAAACTCCAGTCGTATCAGTGACGGCGGATTGAGAGCGGGAAATACCTTGCGATGTTGACGGATCTGATGGAGTGACCGTTCGACGAAACCGTTCATGGCCTCGGCCAGCCATTGTTCGAACTCTCGTGTCACATGGTCCTGACACGCAGTGCTCCACTGCTTCTCCACCTCGGTGAGTAGGCGATGCATGAATTTCGGGTCGAGCGGTGTGGAGCGATTAAGTTTCGCCGCAGCAACAAATCTGTAGAGAATGACACGAAAATAATAAATTATTTTAACATACGTTACCCATGTCTTGGTTCGGTACTTACCTCGCTGCAGCACAATGCAATTCCGCCAAATCCGCCTGCACAGCCATTTGATGCAGCATCGTCAACGCCGGTCCCGGCAATTCACCGTTCCACGTCCACGAGGGTTCGTGAGTTGCCACCTCATGCTGCATGAACACCGTTTGCAGCTCCTCCACATTACTGACGTCCATCGTATTATCCCTGTCGGACTGTGAGCCATCGCCAGATTGGCCATCACGTGTTGATAGCCACAACTTTAAACGTATGCGTCCCTGTACGGTGCTGCGTTGGCTACGTGCCTCCAATTTAAACCATCCCTCCATTCCGGTACTCGGTATATCGCCAATAGGTATATTAACACAGCCAAGGAAATCGTCTTGTGAGCCTTGACGGGCCGACTGGCAAACCTGTTTGAAAAAACGCCCCAAACCCCGAACTCCGCGTACCTCGTTCAAACGTGACACAGCATCCAGGACACAGCTCTCATCGTCGTGGTCCCAGATGTCCAAGTGAAATGTGTCCGTGTTCATATCATCAATGTCGCTGTGGTTGTTGGCAGAGAAGAAGAACAATACAAAAGAACATGAATGAAACGCTGAGCAAATGACCATAAAATGTTGATGAAAATGTGAAAATGCGATAAGGTGTTGGGGTATTGGAACAATGTCCATGGGACATTATAAGGCCATAGGAGATGGTTGTTATTACGATCAAGTTTATATTATTATATACATGTCAATTTATAGAATTTATAAACATTCATAAAATCATTTTAACATCACCTGGAGTGACAAATTGCCCTATTTGGCTTAAAGGAAAGTTGTCAGCGAGCTTTTTTTCTTTAAGAAAACACTTTTTCTTAAGGAAAAGTTGTTAGCGAACCCTTTTTATGAAAGAAAAGTTGTCAACGCACACTTTTTCTGAAGGAACAGTTGTCAAAGAGTTCTCAAAGAAGAGTTGTCAGCGAACAATTTTTCTTAAGGAAAATATTTCAGCGAATACTTTTTCTTAAACAAAAATTGTCAGCGAACATTTTTTCTTAAGGAAAATATTTCAGCGAACATTTTTCTTTAATAAAAGTTTGCAGCGAACAATTTTTCTTAAATTAGAGTTCTCAGCGAACACTTTTGATTAGGGAAAGGTTGTCAGCTTACACTTTTTATTAGGGAAAGATTGTCAGCGAACACTTTTTCTTAAGGAAATTTTGTCAGCGAACTCCTTTTCTTAAGGAAAAGTTGTCAGTGAATACTTTTTCTTAAATAAGAGTTGTCAGCGAACACTTTTTCTTAAGCAAAAGATTTCAGCGAACATTTTTTCTTAAGGAAAAGATTTGAGCGAACACTTTTTCTTTAATAAAAGTTGTTAGCGAATACTTTTCCGTAAGTAAAGTTGTCAACGAATAGTTTTTCTTATGAAATGGTTATCAGGGAACACTTTTTCTTACAGAAAAGTTGTCAGCGCACACTTTTTCTGAAGGAACAGTTGTCAAAGAGTTCTCAAAGAAGAGTTGTCAGCGAACACTTTTTCTTAAGGAAAAGATTTCAGCGAACACTTTTTCTTAACGAAAAGATTTCAGCGAACACTTTTTCTTAAGGAAATTTTGTCAGCGAACTCCTTTTCTTAAGGAAAAGTTGTCAGTGAATACTTTTTCTTAAATAAGAGTTGTCAGCGAATACTTTTTATTAGGGAACGAAAAGATTTCAGCGAACACTTTTTCTTTAATAAAAGTTTTCAGCGAACACTTTTTCTTCAGGAAAAGATTTCAGCGAATAATTTTTCTTAAGGAAAAGTTGTCAGCGAGCTTTTTTTTCTTTAAGAAAACACTTTTTCTTTAAGAAAAGTTGTTAGCGAATACTTTTCCGTAAGTAAAGTTGTCAACGAATAGTTTTTCTTATGAAATAGTTATCAGGGAACACTTTTTCTTAAGGAAAAGTTGTTAGCGAACCCTTTTTATGAAAGAAAAGTTGTCAACGCACACTTTTTCTGAAGGAACAGTTGTCAAAGAGTTCTCAAAGAAGAGTTGTCAGCGAACAATTGTTCTTAAGGAAAATATTTCAGCGAATACTTTTTCTTAAACAAAAATTGTCAGCGAACATTTTTTCTTAAGGAAAAGATTTCAGCGAACATTTTTCTTTAATAAAAGTTTGCAGCGAACAATTTTTCTTAAATTAGAGTTCTCAGCGAACACTTTTGATTAGGGAAAGGTTGTCAGCGAACACTTTTTCTTAAGGAAATTTTGTCAGCGAACTCCTTTTCTTAAGGAAAAGTTGTCAGTAAATACTTTTTCTTAAATAAGAGTTGTCAGCGAACACTTTTTATTAGGGAACGAAAAGATTTCAGCGAACACTTTTTCTTAAGGAAATTTTGTCAGCGAACTCCTTTTCTTAAGGAAAAGTTGTGAGTGAATACTTTTTCTTAAATAAGAGTTGTCAGCTTACACTTTTTCTTAAGGAAAAGTTGTGAGTGAATACTTTTTCTTAAATAAGAGTTGTCAGCGAACACTTTTTATTAGGGAAAGGTTGTCAGCTTACACTTTTTATTAGGGAAAGATTGCCAGCGAACACTTTTTCTTAAAGAAAACTTGTGAGCGAACACTTTTTATTAGAGAAAGGTTGTCAGCTTACACTTTTTCATAAAGAAAATTTGTCAACGACCAATTAAGTTGTCTTTTCCTTAGGAAAAAGTTGTCAGCGTAATTGTTGTTTTTTCCTTTACTCCCTCTTAGAATTTAAGCTTGAAATAACACTTAGTTGGTCTTCATTAAGTGTTTATTGTTTATTGTTTCTTTTTTTCTTTATTACGTTTCTATTGTTATGCTGTTTATTTTATTACTAACGAGTAATTATTTGTTAAATGGCAAAATTTTCAATTATCCGTTTGTATGGTCGTCATTAGTGTTCAGACAATTCCGTTCCGTCTTTCTGTACCAGCAATAATTGGGCATTATGAGTCTATGTAATGTGATCCCCCGGAAGGCGATAATATTATCTGCCGCCTCGGCTGGGCATTAACGTCTGCTTGCGTATTAAAAGTGTAATTTGTCTTTAATGCCACCTTCTGGCCCAAGCAGTCGTCGTGAGACTGGCACCCACGCCTCTGTGGTGTTTTGCGTATTTTTGCTTAATCAATTATTTAGTTTGTCTTTCTTTCATTCATTCAACCATTATATTTGTTTATTTACTTTATGTAATCTGCGTTCGTGTTTACTCTTTTCCAGTTAATAACTTTAACAACAAACACATACACAAATATACAGACTCATTTGAAGGTGTGTGTGTGTGTGTGTGTGGGGGGGATAAACAGGGTTTAATGAAATATTCATTATAATGTAATTGTTGCGTTGTTAAATTCATAATTATTCATCAATTAGTTTTCGAAATAACAATGAAAAGGAAATGGAGGACGGAAATGTTCGTTCGCAATACAATTGCCGCCAAGAATGTTGCTTAAGGGAAGCCGAGAGTTCCGTCTATTCTATTTATATTCAGTTACAATCGTCACATCCCAGTCATACTGGAGCCCACGGACTCGCTTTGTACACGTAACCTTAAAATAATAGTCAGGGCAACGTTAATTAAAGTTTGAAGTTGAAGTAGTGGGGAATACCTACTTAAATGAAAAAAAAAATCAAGACAATGAGGCGCCATCAAATTTGAAATTATTGTATGGGAGGTATGTTACCCGAGTTAAGGATACCTGCCAAAAGATTACCAAATAGACGATTTGTTGTATTTAAGTTTGATATACTGTTCTTAATCAAAGTTTCAACTAAAATATTCAACGAATTGAGAAACGTTAGTTGTCTGCCTTGCACAGCAACACCAAATCACTCAATGCCAATGGGCGTCATGCCAATGAAATCTTTCATAGATTTTAAGAAATTGTTCATTCTAAGACATTTTTCATTGGATCAATGTAACTCATTGATTTTATAAAGCTAAAATTTCATCGAATATGAGAAAATTATCAATGAATTTTGTTTATAGTTTTTATTTATGGATTTTAAGAAATTTAATTCAAATAAATTATTACCTGAATCAATGAAAGAAATTCAGGGATTTTATGGAACTGTGTTGAGAAAATTGTCAATTAAATTTGTTTATAAATCTTTCATTTCAATGAAATTTAAAAGGGAATAAAAAAAAATAAAAAAAAAGGAGAAAAAGGCCCATAACTGGTGAGAAAGATAAATGCAAAATAGTTTACAAATAATCACAAAATTTATGTAGCGGGTATTTGATGTGTACAATAGCAGAATTTGTATGACACGAATAGGGGAAACCCTTCGAAATACGTAAAAATACAAAATAATCAAATATCGTTATTTTTTTTTTTTGGAAAATTGGTCCACAACTATGATTGGCAATAACAAGTGGATATGAGTTTCATAACGTACCTAAACGTGATAAAAATTGAAAAATAAAATAGGAAAAAAAATGTGAAACAAATTTTTGGCAACAACAGGCCGAAATTCTTGCGAATAAGAGGCCAACTCGTACCAAAAAAACGGACAAAAAGGGGAAAACATTATAAAAGGGTGAAACAAATTTTCGGTAACAACAAGAGGAAATGCGTTAGAGATGGTACGAACAAGAGGCCAAATCGTACCAAAACGGGATAAAAAATGGACAAAAAGGGGGAAAAAAGTAAAAAAGGGTAAAACAAATTATTGGCAACAACAGGCGGAAATTAATTAGAAATGGGACAAATGGGGATCAAAACGGGATAAAAAAAGAAGAAAAAAGTTGAAATACATTTTTGGCAACAACAAATTTATAATAGTTGGTGAAGGGACGAAAAATGGGCCAAAACGTACCAAAAACGGAACAAAAGGGAAAAAAACAAAAATGTGTGAAAAAATTTATTATCGAATGATTGTAGACATAAAAAAAAAATAGGGAAAAAAATATGAAAGAAATTTTGGGCAACAACAGGCGGAAATTCGTACGAATAAGAGGCCAACTCGTACTCGTAGAAATGGGACAAAATGGGATAAAAAAAAGAAGAAAAAAGTTGAAATACATTTTTGGCAACAACAAATTTATAATAGTTGTTGAAGGGACGAAAAATGGGCCAAAACGTACTAAAAACGGAACAGAAGGGGAAAAAAGAATGTGTGAAAGTTGTAATGGACCAAAATGATTGCAGTTAGGAAAGCCATAAAAAAAAGGGAACAAAAAAGGTCCAAAACTGGTGAGAAAGATAAATGAAAAATAATTTCAAAATAATCACAAAATTTTTCGCATACAAAGTAGATGTATTCAATAGCAGAATTTTCATGAGAGGCAATTTTGTATAGGGAAGACAACATGAGCGTAAAGCGTTTTTTTTTTTTGAGAATTATAGAACACTTAGACAAATGCCTACAAGTAAATGAAAAGGTTAATTGGATAGATAAGTCAATGACTGGCATTGCGAAAACATTTTTAAAAAAAAAAATATTATATTTTATAAAAAGGAGTCCTCAGTTCGAGTCCATTGATATTGTGAACTTTATGAAATTCTTTTCTCTGTACCATCATGCCATCGCTGGCTATGAATGGGTTAATGCCAATGTTGCCCACGCCTGCGCTACGGGGTTCGCTTAACTTGACGTGTCTCCCCAAATCCTGAAATAAAGTGACACCCGCGGAAACCTTTTCACAGATTATGAAGTTGTCGTTGGGTTTGTAGGTCACAACTTAGCATTACAAAAAACTGGCTTTATTAATTTTGCAAATTTGTTTTAAATTGGCCTGTAGGCTTAAAATTGTACATCTGGAGGAAATAATTGAAATGCAATAAATGGAGTTCCCCAAACGTTGGCGACGACTGTAAACATATTACGGCTATGCATTCGGAATATTCGAATACTCCTCAGGCCAAAAGACTCTATCCAACTGGCGGATGTCTCCGAAGAACACAGAGTAACACTTCTGCAATAAGAGTTAAAGGTGCATGATTTGGATCTTCACAGTTTGGCTCCACGTGTGTTGGTGCTTCGAAACGTTTGTTAAGTGGAACCTGCGTGAAGGGCAGCGATCCATATTTTCCGAGGATCATTTACAGTCTGATTTCTCCTAATAACAATTTTCAATATATTCTGCTAGAATAATATTTTGTGCCTCACTTCCTTCAAATGCCAAAAACTTATGTCATTCGTTCATCTTAACCCTTCGAATTTCCTGATGAGCCAAAGTGGCAAACAACAGCGACACGTACTAATTTCATTTCCTCAGCCACGCGGGAGAAATGGGTTTATTGCATCAGAATATACATTTCCTCCATTCTATGCCCGTCACAGAGAACTCGCTAAAACAAACTTTTAGCGATTAATTTGATTGTCTTGTCTTTCACACTTAAGCAATTACGCGTATGGTTAGTGCGGTACGTGTACCGTAATAGCTGGAAAAAGTTGTTAAACCCATTTGAACAATTTCCCAGCAAAATACATTTCTTTGTAAAGAAACTCCAGAACGGACATGCTTGGCCCAAATGAGCTCTTCCTTTGCAGGGAAGCCAGAGAACATCCTTAGCAATATTTCATTTTACAACTGTATGGCAGCACAGTGAAGGCTTGTAGCTTGTGTACGTGTGTGTGTGTGTGTATTTGTATATGGAAATTTACTTACAATTTGAATTTCTCATTCCATTTGGGAGTGAGCGTGTGCGGTTTAATTGATGTGGCGCATATGAATTTCGCTGGCACCGGACCACCCAGTGAATCGCGCTGTTCCCGTCGATTGCCCTCGCGTCGCTTGAAACTCAAACGAAAGCTATGCTTACGATGTGGCGGCGAATCGCTGGCATTATTATCGAATACATTCATATCGGCCGAAAGGGCTCGCGGCGTCGGTGGCAGTGGCAGCGGTGATACGGGCGGTCCACCATCTGGCTGGATGCCCAGCATGCAGTACGGATCCGAGAAGCCTGTTGGAAGACAAAAGAAGACAATAAGACAGTAAATCAATAAATTGTTGCTATTAGTTCTTGTAGTGGGCACACATGTCTGTTGCTCTTGTCCTGCAGATGTGCAGTGTGCGTCAGATGGTGAAGACATTGTTTTGAGGGACCAGCATTTTTTATTAACATTAACATAGCCAGCGATGTCACATGGCGCAGAGAAAAGGGTATCGTAAAGTTAAAAATATCAAGGGATTCAAACTCAGGACACTTTTTTATAAAATATAATTTTTTTTTTTAAATGTCTTGGTCACGAATGGATTAAAGTTCTCAACTAATGGCGGAAATTACGAATTCTTAAAAACCTTGTTTTAGGAGGGGTTTGCTGACTTTCGAGCCAGTTGGTCGGGTCGGGACGGATGGGGTCGAAAAATATAACTTACTTAGGTTGGCACGGATTTCCAAACACCTACGACTTGTGCGTGATATCTTCAGTTCGTGGTTTATTATGTCTACTAAGAATTTACAAAACGAATGAGCTGTTCCTTTCGTTTGAACAACGAACTAAAATTCATGTTCATCCATTTGGGTTTTTGTAACAGGGTAATTCCAAAAAATGACCCCTTACAGCTCAAAAATAAAATTATTATTTGTTATGTATTTTTCCGCTAATATTACACAAAACGAATGTATCTGTCATTTTCCGAAGGATGAACTTAAATTTTCTTTATACCAACAAAAATATATGTTTTTTTTGTTACCCACAATAAGTGAATTCAAACACAAAAATCGTATATTTTTTTATATTGTAACGACCGTTACTTTTTAAAAACATTTTTTTTTGGGAACTAATTTTCTTTGATTGGAAAATAAACCTATTACTTAAAGAAAACATTACAAAGAATTTAATGAGATTTTTTACTTGACACATCCTGTGCAATATTTTACAATACATGATATTTGTTTCCGAAATTTGAAAACAGCACATTTATAAAGTAACGACCGTTACTTTTTTAATGGTAAAAAATAGTATTGAAATTAGATTTTGTATGAATTCTTTTGGCTGCTACCGATGCTTGAACTTTCGAAGGTCCAAAATTAAGCAATCCTCCTGACATATATTCTTAGGTTGGAATTTTATTTCAAAAATCACCGAAAATCGGTAACGACCGTTACTTTGGAAACACCCAACACAAAAATCTCAAATTCGTGTGAGTTTCCAAAAACCCAATTAATGTTCGTTTCTTGAACCATCGATTCCGCTTAATTGAAAACAGGAAATATACAGTGCATTTGTTTCATCTTTGCGTAGTTTTCAATACTGCAAAGTGCGAATAATTGAAATATGTTTCTTTTAACTGAAGTTCACATGAAGAGAATGGAGGCGAGACTCCATTTATGTTCGGCCGCTTCACAATTTCGACTTGTTTCAATACGTACTATCGTTGCCAATTTACATAGAAATTACATTTTTTAAAATTTTTAAATGTTGTCAATTAAGTGGAGGTTGATATCCAATTAAGCGGAATTTCAAATTATCAGAGGGAAATGTATGAAAAAATTTGAAGAAATATTTAAATATTTTTTTTCAATTAAGCGGGTTTTTCAATTACACGGATTTCCAGGCGAATTCAATTTATAAAACTGGGCCATAATAAGCATTCTTCCATTTGGACCCATCCCTAGGAGTTTCGAATAAGCAAAAGGAAACGTATGGAAAACTGGAAGAATTAATTGATTTTTATATTTTTTTTTTCAATTAACCGAATTTAAATTAAGAGTTTTGGATCGTTCATCTCAGACAAATTCAATTTATAGAAATAGACCATAATATGCCTTCCTCCATTTGGAACCAGCCCTAGGAGTTTCAAATAAGCAGAGTGACCCTATGAAAAATTAATTGATTTACACATTTTTTTTTTCAATTAAGCGGAGTTTCATATAATCAGAGGGAAACTTGTGAAAAATTGGAAGAACTATTTAAATATTTTTTTTTTCAATTAAGCGGCTTTTTTAATTGAACGGATTTCCAGACGAATTCAGTTTATAAAAATGGTCCATAATATGCAGTCTTTCATTTGGATCGATCTCTAGGAGTTTCAAATAAGCAGAGTGAAACGTATGACAAATTTAAAGAATTAATTGATTTAAATATTTTTTTTTTTCAATTAAGCGGGGTTTTCAATTAAGCGGATTTCCAGACGAATTAAATTTGTAAAAATGGGCCATAATAAGCATTCTTCCATTTGGACCCATCCCTAGGACTTTCAAATAAGCAGAGTGAAACGTATGAAAAATTTAAAGAATTAATTGATTTAAATATGTTTTTTTTACAATTAACAGAATTTCAATTAAGAGGATTGGATTGTTCATCTCAGATAAATTCAATTTATATAAATAGACCATAATATGCCTTCTTCCAGTTGGTACCTCCTCAGGAGTTTCAAATAAGCAAAAGGAAACGTATGATAAATTGGAAGAATTAATTGATTTAAACAATTTTTGTTCAATTAAGCGGCCTTTTCAGTTAACCGAATTTCAATTAAGAGGATTGGATTGTCCATCTCAGATATATTCAATTTTTAAAAGTGGGTCATAATATGACATTTGTAAAATTGGGACAATTAAATATTTTTTTTTTACAATTCAGCAACTTTTTCAATTAACCGAATGTCAATTAAGTGTACTGGATTGCTTATCTCAGACGAATTTAATATAAAAAACCATTTCGTGGTTTCAAAAGTCTAGGGCTGGAATTCGACATCTGTCAAACTAAGTTGTTAAACCAATTGGTTTTTCTTTTCAGTTGAAAGTCTGACATTGAAAGTCTGACATATATCGTGCTTCAAGAGGAAATTATGGTTTATGGTTATGAAGCAAATTTCTCTTTCGGTGGGTATGTTAATAAACAAAATTGTCGTATTTGGGGTTCTGAGAATCCTCAAGTAATTGAAGAGAGGCCATTACAGCCACCAAAAGTCACTGTTTGGTGGGCACTTTTGGTCCGAAGGTGTGATTGGACCTTACTTCTTTGAAAACGACGAGGGAAGGACTGTCATCGTCAATTCGGAGCGTTATGGTCGTATGATAACCGACTTGTCATTGCCTGCTATTGACGAACTAGTAAGTTGTAATGCGCCTATGGCGCCCGTTAATTTGCTTGAGAAAGTATTTGTTACTTAATTTTAAAAATTCTGTAAAAAATATTTTGAGAAAACTAATTTGTAAAAAAAAAATTCGAAAAAAAATAAAATTGGAAAAAAAAAATTTGTGGAAAAAAAATTTTTGTTGAAAAAAAAAATTTTGTTGAAAAAAAAAAATTTGTGTTGAAAAAAAAAAAATTCTGAAAAAAAAAATGTTGTGGAAAAAAAAAAATTTTTGCAAAAACAAATTTTTGTAAAAAAAAAAATTTGTAAAAAAAAAAATTTGGTAAAAAAAAAATTGGGGAAAACACAATTTCTGTACAAAAAAAAATATTATTTTTTTATTATTATTATTTATAGAATTATAATAGAATGCCTATGCCTATTTAAATTCCTACGTACTGCGTGACAGAGTCAGTGAATCAGTGTATCAGTGAATCAGTGAATCAGTGTCGAGGGTAAATATATATTAAGATACGACTTGGACAATATGTGGTTTCAACGAGACTGTGCCACATGCCACACAACTCGAGCGAATACGGCTTTATTGCAAGAGACATTTCCTGGCCGCGTAATTTCTCTTCGTGGCGACATCAACTGGCCACCAAGATCATGCGATTTGACACCATTAGACTTTGTTCTGTGGGGCTACGCCAAAGACCGTCTTTATGAAGATAAACCTTTAACTCTTGAGCACTTAAGAATCAACATTCGTCAAGTTATGGCTGAGATACCGTCCAATATGTGCAAAAAAGGGGTCCAAAATAACCTCAAACGAATCAATGCTTGCAACACTTCGCGTGGTGGTCACTTAAATGATGTCGTGTTTCACACAGAATGTCAACGTTCAAACTTGATAATAAAAAAGAATATCATGAAAAAAAAAATATTTTATATGTGTTTTATTTACGTTTACTTTTGAAAACGCAAAATGGATAATAATAATGAAGAGGCTATAGAAGTTGCTTTAAGTCAATTTAATGTAAATTGGCCTTTCTTGTAGATGAAGTTAAAAGAACTCTATTAGATTTTGGATGTTATGGTTATCTATTCATTTGACTATTTCCCAAAGGTGCTCTGGCCAGAATGTCGCGTGCATTTGCCATTCCCCTGCATTCCAACTAACTACGAAACTATTTAATTTACGACACAGAACAAATCTTCATTTTAATACATTATCTCCCATCAGCCACCACACTTTTTATATAACCCTCTTTATCCTCGTTACATTTCAATTGCTTATTTCAAATTGTCTGCTTTGTCTACAAATTGATCCTTATGAATGGCTGTATTGTTGCTTTTACTGCTGGCGCTGCTACTGTCTCCTTTTCTTCCCCTTGTTATGATGGAGTTGTTTCGGTTTAATGACATTCTGTTATTATTCGTTTCTACCGAAATTAAAGAGCCTGTGTTTATTGCAAATAAAAAAAAAACAAAAAAAAAACAGTTAAAGCATATGGTGGTCAAATGGAAATTATCCGCAATTACATTAAATCATCCTGCGGCAAATGGAGGACATTCATTTCAATGAACGTTTATTTGTTGTTGCCATTAAATGACGCATAAATATGACACAACGGAAGAGGGAGGGAGGCATGTGGTCATGACCGTCACATCAAAAAGACTTTGCTGCGAAATCATGGCGGAGTTTTTTTTGTGAAAATATTTTGATTAATCACATCATTAATGAAAATGAAAAATAATTAGAAAATGTCTTTAACCTAAATTTGTGCATAAATCAATGTTGTTTCCTTTTTGTGCATAGGGATAGGATGGTATTCTGGTGGTGAAAGTTGTTTTTAGTGCCGGTTTCCGTAAAACGAATTCGTTTGTCAACATTAAAGGCACATTTAAACGGATATGTGTCAGTAATCAGACCCCATTAATTGGGTCCTCTATTCCACATGTCGATATCTAAATAACCGAAACTTTTTTTTGGAAAATTCTATAAAAAAACTTTTCTCAAATTTCTTTTTTATTTGAAAGTACAATCCTTCCGGTTAATAATGGAAAATAATTTCATTCAAATGGCTTCCTTGGCTGGCCATGCATAATGCGATCTTGGCTGCTGTATGTCCTCGATAGCCTCACGAATTCTATGTGTGATGTCTTTAATCGATCACCTCTTCGAGAGATAACACGGTCCGGAAACTTTTTAGTTGTCCATACAACTAAATTCATCAGCACATACACCATGGCCTTTCAAAACAAAATTTCCCAAGTACAAGTACTGTACAATAGGGTGGAGTGAAAACATGTTTTTTTTTTAATTTGAAAAAGTTAACCTCGGAAAGAGATGTAGTCTGGGGTCCTAATGAGGGGAAAAATAAAGAAAAAAAAAATTTAAAACATTTTTAGGGGTCGCGCCACTCCCTCGAAATTTGGAAATTATCGCTATTTTGGCGTTGATTTTAGAAAAATCCTAAAAATTAACGACTTAACTTATTCGAAATTTAAAAGCTTTGAGCTTGAGCTTGTTCAGTGCCCAAACAAAAGTATTTGAGGCAAATATGAGGATAATCGACTAATATTTGTAGCTTTGGTGGCGATTTCATTGTTCAGTCAATTTTCTGAAGAAGGGACGATTTGACTTATTTTACTTTTTGAAATTTTTGAACAATGAGAACAATTTTTTTAAATTTTTTCTTGCCCTTATTTCATTGTTTACGCTATTGCAAACATTTATTGACATAACACTTTTTAGGATTTTTCTAAAATCAACGCCAAAATAGCGATAATTTCCAAATTTCGAGGGAGTGGCGCGACCCCTAAAAATGTTTTTCTTTATTTTTCCCCTCATTAGGACCCCAGACTACATCTCTTTCCGAGGTTAACTTTTTTTTTTTTTTAATTTCACTCCACCCTACTGTACAATGTTGTTCATGGGCAGGAGTACGATCAGCCATACCACCATCAAATAATTCTCCTCTGGAATCGGGCGTATGTAGTTTATGAAACCAGCATGTTGTCCTTAATTTGCCAACAGTGTAAACGTTTTTTTTTTCGCACCTCGACACCAAGTGACCGTTTGCGTATAAACATGACATTGTTTTAGGGCTGAGGAGGCTCTCCCCAACGCCTCCCTAGTCATAGCATCAACAAAACATTCGTTTGCATGTAGGGGAGTTTAATCGGTGTGCGGGGCAATGTAACTTTATAGAGAATGTCCTAATTGGCATATAACCTGACAGGAAGCTATTTATCTTTGCTGTGAAAGCAGTCAGCCAGCCAACTAGGTATTTCCAAATATGTGTTGCAACATGCAACATTTAACGCAGACATGTGTAAACAACCGTTGGCAGCCACGAAACACGAACGAACGGAAGTTTGGCAAACTGTTGCATACGTACGAATTGAAATGAGGCAACACGCAAATTACAAATGCAGCATGTATTTCGTTGGCAGTTTATTTAAATAGGCAGACAGAGTATTCCCTGCTCAGCCTTTTCTAGAATTAACACCCACACGCACACACCTTGCCATGTTAAACGGTGCGTATGAGCACTGGCAGTTTATGAATAATTCGATATTAATCATACGCACCAGTTGCGCTCGTGTTAAACGGAAACGGGACGTTCTATGCTGGGATATAACTTAAATATTCATACAACTAAATTCACACTAAACTCCCGCTCAATGGCCCCAAGGAGGTTGCCGCACAACACACACACATACACTGTTTTAAATAAATATGTTTGACCATCCAAGGTTTTCATGTATTTAAATTAATCTAAAGTCTACAAATTGTGTACAATTACTTACCATTGGCATCCTTGGCCTCCAGTCCCTCGGCCTCTAAGACCACCACAGACAACACAATAACTTTGGGCTTATCCTCAGCTGTTGCATGGAGCAGGCGATAATGACGATCTGGACTTATGCCAAATGCCCGTTGGGCATGTAAATACATTTCCTCTTTGTAGTGGGCAAACTGCGGTGTTCAAACAACACATACAACAAAATAAAACGAAATACAGAAATGGTTATTAAATAAAGCAACAGAATACAGGCATATGTTTTATGTGAATAAATAAATTTAATGAAGGAACACATTCATTTGGGGGATTGCATTGATGATTTCATTTCAAACAAGCACACCAAGAATGTGAACAAATTAAAGCTGTTAAGTCAGTCTTAAAAGTACTTAAGAAAAAGCTTAGCAAAGAAATTAAAAAAAAAATAATGTTTACTTTTTTGTTTAGTTATTATTGTAGAAAACCTTAGGACTGACTGTGAGTACATTCGGCCACTAACAACACTGCAACAATTTGGAAGATTTTTCTAAAATTACGGGGTTCTGACAATGGATTCTGGGATCTCATGTAATCTCATGTAATTTTTTTAAAACGCCGGCTCACGTACTCGTGTGAGTAGGTGGGATTTAGTTTATCCAAAAATTCTTTTTTCATGATTTTTATTTAAAAAAAATATATATTTCTTTATACATTTTCCAAAAAAAAAAAATATTTTGTAATTAAAAAAAAAAATATGCTTATAAAAAATTAACAATATTTTTAAATTACTTTCAAAAAATATTTTGTAATTAAAAAAAAAATATGCTTATAAAAAATTAACAATATTTTTAAATTACTTTCACAAAATTTGTTAATTTATCGTTGTTCTTTCCAAAGATACAGCGAAAATTGTAAAATAGAATTTTTTTTCCAAAATATAAAAAAAACCCATAAAAGGTAAAAAAAATCATTTTAAAAATTTAAATCAAATTATCGTTGATCTTTCCAAAGATACAGCGAAAATTGTGAAATAGAAATTTTTTTCCAAAATATTAAAAACCCCATAAAAGGTAAAAAAATGATAACTCATTTTAAAAATTTGTAATAAATTTTTTTTTTAAAATTCTTCAAAATTCAAAAGAAAAAATTTTCATAATTTTTATTTTATGTTTTTTATTTTTTTTAAATTTTTTTAAACATTTTTTTTTATAATTTTTTCAAAAAAAAATTTTCTTTGATGTTTTTTATTAAAAAAAATTATGAAGGTAAAAAAAATTTATAACTCATTTTTAAAAATTCTTTCAAAAAAAATTTTTTTTTTATAATTTTTATTAGATGTTTTTCATTTCTTTTCAAAATTTTTCATTTTATAATTTTTTTAAAAAAAAAATTTTCTTCTTGATTTTTATTAAAAAAAGAAAAATTATAATTTTTTGGAAAAGAAAAAGATATTTTGTAATTTAAAAAAATAACATAAATTTTTAAAAAAAATAATGCTGTATTTATCACTTATAAAAAATTAACAATATTTCAAAATTACGTTTTCAAAATTTACTAATTTCAATTTCTAATTTATCGTTTTTCTTTCCATTGATAGAAAATATTTAATTTTTTAATTTTTTTTTTTTTAAATTGTTAAAAAAAAATTCTTTTCTCTATGGTTTTTTAAAAAAAAATTGTTTAAAATTTCTTAAAATTTTTTCGAAAACATTTTTTTTCCATTAAATTTTTTTTAATGATTTTTTCCAATAATTTTTTTTTTTTAATTTTTTTAAGAATATTTTTTTGTTCATAATTTTGAATAAAAAACATTTTTTTTTTGTAATTGTGAAATGGGAAAAGTATTCCAAAATATAAAAAAAGTGTAAAAAAATATTTAATTTTTAAAATTTGTATTATACAATTTTTTTTTTTATATTTTATTATAAACATTTTTTTTTATATTTTTATTATAAAATTTTTTTTTCTATCTTAATTTTTATTAAAATTTTTTATTTTTTTTTTTCCAAAATTTTTTTTTTTCATTTTTTTTGTGAATATTTTTTTGTTCATAATTATTAGTAAAAAAAATTTCCAAAAAAAAAAATTGTTTATAATTTTTTAAAAATAAATGTTTTGTAAAAAAATGCTGTATTTTTGATTATAAGAGTTAACAATATTTTAAAATTACGACTTTCAAGAATTAATCGCCTTTCTACCATATCCTCTGTGCGCCAGTTCGCCAGGGCTGTGATAGTGCAGAGAAAGTATTTTATGGACTCCACCTCTAGTTCACCACTACTTTCAATATCCAGTCCCATTGCATGATTTCCAGTCAGACAGTGGCCCATGAAATGATGGACGCAAGTAATAAGATTTTGGGTCCGGATATCGACAGCAATGTGTGCGAACGTTTCATATCGAATCGGGACTACATCTGTCTGGACTTAATGGAACAGCGGGACGAACCCCCACCGGTAGTTTACAACTCTATATGCTTCAACGCGCAGTGGGAACATAACAGAGTCAAGGCCTTTTGAGTAAATCTCAAAACCCATCAGACTATATCGATGGCTTAATTTTGAAAAGGGCTTTACTCGATTTTTTTCAAAATCGCGTTTTTTACATATTTTGGTAGACCATTGTCAAATACACATGCCACAAAAATTCAGGGCTTTGTGATCAAAAATACCGGATTTATTGCCCTTATGCAAAGAGAGTAACCAAAATACGCATTTTTATTTCAAATTGCCTTTAAAATTTTTGTATGTCTGAAGTTTTTCAAGTGTTATATGCAAGTTACGCCCTTTCTAAATAAAGCCATCGATTTTATTTAGATCGCGATTATTGTAGTATTTTCGAAGAAATCAGGGATAGTTGAAAAAGAAGGATGCTGTGTTTTCTTCTTCTTAATTAAAACTATAGTTAACATCGGGCATGAATGTGTTAAAAGGTCTCTTTTTCATAGTTTTTTGTATTTTTTTCCTGATTCAAGAATAATTTTGGCATCCAATTCAATTCTCAAAACGGAGGAAGCCTTTAGCGCCAGCCGACAAGGCTGCCACCTATCAGGGTGTCCTTTACAACTACTCTCAAATTCCTTCTTAGTAGTAATTGTTTTTTTTTCCACTTTATTTGTTTGCCAGACGCCCAGATGTATGACGGACAACGGACAATTATGTTAAGTGAATTTCAATCGCAATCACTTTTCAATGAAATTTTTTTCAAATATTTCTCATCATACTGGGAGAGAAGAAACTGCCCAGTCCACTGCTAGTAGGTTGACATACTTACGGAGACAAACAGAATACAGAAATGTGAACACAAAATGAAACTATTTCATTTCAGGGACATACAAAAGAAAATGTAATTTCGATTGAATGTTAAGAAAAGAAAACCAGAGAACATGACCAACTCACATCCGTTCGATTTAATATCCGTGACATCAACATTTTGTTTTTGTCATCAGGAATAACATGAGATTTAAGTTGACGTGTATTTATATAAAAATTCCAATATCCGGTTTTTTCTAGTTGTTCTACTTGGAGTTGTTCTTACCTGGCCACCCGGTGCCGGTGCACCCACGGTATTCGCAATTGTATTCAAGACTTCCAGGTATAGCTTTTCTTTTTGCTCTTGATTTTCAATGGAATCTTCGGCAATTTTTGGTGGTTCACGTTCATGGTCCATGTGGGCTTCGGCACGTGCTTCCGCTGCCCGTGTGGCGGACATACGGCGATTTTCACGTTTCCAACCGAGCGAGGTGAAATTTTCAAAATATGAAGCATCGGTTTCTTGAACTCTGTAAGGAGAATAAACACCAGAATACATAATGAGTTTAAACTAGCCACAGTGAACAAAAATACAATTAAATTTCTATTTTGTTGTTGAAAAGAAAAACGTAAGGCAAAATAAAAAAAACTGGACGTTCTGAGACTGCGAACACAAAGAACTAAACAAAAAAGAAAAAATAACTGGCAGCTGTTGAAACGGTTTAAGATTAGACTTATACGATATCATAATTAACTATTGTGTGTTCCATTTACAAGATTCATAGATTCTCGACTTGACGCGTTTGTGTAGAAAATAAAAAAATGTATTGCTCAGTATTTTGTATCGACCGTTTTCAATTATATTGAATAAGAATTATTCAATATAAACATTCTAAATTCAAGATAATACACAAATATAAATTTACCATATGTTAAGGTCCCACTTGCCTAAGTGATTAAAACTAAAACCAATTAGTTGGAAACGACACGAAGATTGATTCATGCAATCTCTGTCAATAGAGCTCAAATCCTAACAATTCCGGGAGTTTGTTCAGCCCGCATGCATTTTCAACGAAATACGACTATCAATCAAATACGGAAATATATAATTAATTCACACACATTCACATACATTGGTATCTGATAAAAAATAAAATCACCGAGTATCTGTGTCACACCACAACATGAGAAATTTCTATTTGTATTTTAGTTTAATATTATTAATATATCTTTTGTTTTCGCATTGTGGTTAAATATTTATGGGATTTTGTTTGGATTTGTGTTATAATACAAAAAATACTCTCAATCATAATCATGCAAAATGGGGGAGTGTGTAAGTTAAAGGCGCAAGGGGGAGGTTGTTCATATACAGTCCACTCGCGGAAACGTGAACTCGTTATTGTTGAGGCTGTTCACGTTTATGATTTCGTTCACGTTTTCGAATTCTGCATTTTTTTTTAAACAATATAGTGTTGTTTTATCACAGAAAGGAACACTTCTATTAATTCAATTCAATACACAGTATTTAAAAAAAAACAATTTTATTGATTAAAGACAAATTCATTTTGTGTAAAGAATAACTAAAAAGTCGTTGTCTAATGCGAGTATAATTAAAAAAAAAAGTCTTTTATTAGAGACCTCTGTTCAGGTTTCTGGGTCGTTCATCTTGTTGAATGTTCACGTTTCCGCGAGTTGACTGTAATTGAAATTTATCAAGTGTTTTCATATTTAGTGTTAGGCAAAAATCTTTTTAAATAAATTTGGAAATTTAAACACTTTGGCTAAGGAGTTTTTAGGGGGCTTTTAGCATTAAGAATTGTATTAAAAATTTTTCCAGTTGGAACTCTATTTTACAGAGAGCTGTGTATTTACGAACACTCGTTTGTGGTTTTTTAATATTTATAAAGAAAGAAAGAACGATGAGTTTTAAGTAAATACAAGAGCGATGGCAACGAAACGATTACACCCTCCAGTTAAACTAGGGTGGCATACATTTCAGACACCTCAATACGCAAAGAAATACAGAAATTTAAAAAAATTAGTTTATAACACTATGCAACAAAAATAGCCCAATTGAATAGACTACACTATGCAACAACTTTCTTTTTTTTTTGTAATGAATTCCCACTATACAATTCCGGTGTTCTGTGGTCCCCTGAGTAAATTTTCTTCGATTTTTTTTTAATTTTTAAAAAAAATCAGCTTTTCCAGACCTAAATGGCACAACTTGAAAACGACTTATCCGATGTTTTCTAGGCAAATTTAACAATATGTATCACCAAATTATCTTAAATCGTTCTGAAAGTGGACACTTTTTTGTCAACTTTTTTACACATAAAATTAAAAAAAAAAGGATTTCTATCTTAACTTAGTTAATAACTCTGAAACTGTACTTCGGGTTCAAATTCATTAAATGCAAAGATTGAGAATAATTTAGTGATACAGTTTCAAAGATGTATTTCAAAGAAATCGGACAATACGTTTACAAAAACGTATTCATCAAAAAAAATTCAGAAATATTGCGTTTTCTTTAAAAAAAAAAAATTCACAAAAAAAATCGGTAATTTTTTTTTGCTTAGGAGAACACAGTACATCAGATTTTTTTTTTTATAACGCATTTTCTTAAAAAAAAAAATTTCATAAAAAAATCGGCCATTTCTGTACTCAGGGGACCACAGTACGTCAGAATTATTTTTTTTTAATTATTATTTTTATTTATACATTTTCATAAAAAAACAAAAATTCATAAAAAAAAATCGGTAATTTTTTTTTCAAAGAACCACAGTAATTTTTTTTTCAAAGAACCACAGTACATCATTATTTTTTTATATTTTTTGTTATTACTATTTTTACTTACGCATTTTCTTAAAAAAAAATTTCATAAAAAACATCGGTCTGTTTTTACTCAGAAGACCACACCAGAATTTTTTTTTATTTTTATTTACGCATTTTCTTAAAAAAAATGTTTTTTTTTTTATTTATTTTTTACTCATTTTCTTAAAAAAAATATTTCATAAAAAAAATCGGTCATTTCTGTACTCAGAGGACCACAGTACGTCAGAATTTTTTTTTTTATTATTACTTTTATTTATAAAATTTCTTAAAAAAACAAAAATTCATAAAAAAATTGGTAATTTTTTACTCAGGGGAACACAGTACATCAGAATTATTTTTTTATATTTTTTGTTATTACAATTTTTATTTATGAATTTTCTTAAAACAAAAAATTCATAAAAAAAATCGGATTTTATTTTTTTTTATTTACGCATTTTCTTAAAAAAAAAATTTCATAAAAAAATCGGCCATTTCTGTACTCAGGGGACCACAGTACATCAGATTTTTATTTTTATTTTTTTTATTTATACATTTTCTTAAAAAAAAAATCATTAAGAAAAATAGGTCATTTTTGTACTCAGGGTCACACAGTACATCAGAATTTTTTTATGCATTTTCTTAAAAAAAAAAAACGTAAAAAACGGTAATTTTGGTACGCAGGGGACCACCTGGATTTTTGCAGCGACAGTCCAACGCCTTCTGTGGTGGGAATCAAACCCACAACCCCCACACTGATAGGCAAGCATGCTACCAACTCACCCCATCAGAATTATACAGTGGTTATTTATTAAAATTTTTTTTTTTTTTTTTTGTTGTTGCATGGTGTAGTCAATTCAATTTCTAAAGTTATGGACTGTGGAGATTGAAAATACATTAAAGTCATGTGGGCTTTTAAGACACGCCCCAACCATTGGAATAAAGTTAACGTAACAAGCTCAAAATACTTCGAATTTTATATGAATAAGAATGTAACCCCTTGGTGTATGTTACAAACCGTCCGACAAAGCAACTGTACCGCCAATTAGAATCTACACCAGAGCTCATACAAAGTTAAGTACTGTCCAACCCGCAGCGATGCAGACAAGAACAGTTCTTCACAGATATTGTAACTGAAGAGTATTCACAAATTGTGAATCACAATGCTGATAATATTAATTTTACTTGCTGGCACAACTCTCGCACAAACACAGTCTGGCCCCTCAGGCCATTGGTATGCCTTTCAGGATTCCCAATTTGATACGCTAAACTGGAATTTGACGGGCTATTTAATTTATGTGGAACCCGAAACAAAATACAACTACCGAGAAGCCAGAACAGTGTGTCTGGATAAGTACATGAGTCTGCCGATGTCCAATTGGACGGAAATTCAACAGATGTGGTTAGACAAAGGTACTCCGGAAAAAGGAATTATTGTTAAATATTCAAAATTTAATATCGAATGATTTCAGAATTCAAAGGGGCCAATGTTGATACATTTGACGATGAATGGAAAGACTTACTGGAAAGGAAGCCATTCATTTGTGCCTCTCGCCTGCAAGGCGTGATTTTGGGGCATCCCAATGGAACGACAACGTATTTGGATACCTCTCGAGATATTTTACCCTCGCACTGTTATCCACAACTGCAGCTGGATTATTATAATGAGTATTACAGAAACAATTTAGCCCTTTGTATGTTGATACATAAAACAGTTTTAATGTGAGGTGAATATTTGTGTTCTGAAGTGAAATAAAATAAAGTGATACAAAAAAAAAAATGTGGTCGAACCGCAACTTGAAAATTGACAAAGCGAGACAACTTCGACAACGAATCATACAACTTGTAAATTACGACATTGGCATGTTATTGTGGTTCATTTGTAAAGGGTGTTGTTTTAAGCTGCATGAGAACTTTGATTTGGCAGCTGATAATCCTGAATCATTTAACGCCATCTCTGGCATAAGCGATATCTGCTCCATCAATACAGTGGTACGCTTTGCAGGTTCCCACATTGGATCCGTCACACGGTAAATTCATCCCTTATCTAATTTATGTTTTTTTTTTTTTGAAATCACTATTTTTTGTTTTTAATTTGTCATTAAAATTCCAACACAAATTTCAACTTCTTCTTTTTTTTCAACAACTTTTTATTGTGAATTTAATTCAAGGTTGGGTGGTGGAAAAGATGAAATAAATTACTTTTTGTTTTAATTTCATTATGTTAACACATGAGCAAAATACAAGTTTATATTATTATTTAATAAAATTTATTAATACCATTGTTGTTAGGGATTTTAAAATTGGTTTTAGGGGGAAATTTGTAATATGACACAAGCATTATGGTGGACTTACCCCGAGTTCGAACGTGGATCCACTTCCGGCCAAGACAGGCGCCTTTTACAAAATGCCAACGGTGTCCGTGGCGATGGTTCCGCTTGATGTAGCGGTGAGTTACGATGACGAAATGATCCAGTCCGCGGCGCTGCCAAACACTCCAATGCCCGCGATTGGCGACGCGAACTAACCGGGGTATTGGACGCCGATGAAGTACCCGCAGCCGACGTAGTGCCAGTCATAGCCCCTGTAACCCCAGGAGTGGGCACAACTTTTGGGTAACCTGTTGACGAATATATGAGAAGAACAATATTTGCTTAATGAAATACCAGATATTTTCTATTCTTCTTGTTTTCTTACATCCCCCCGACCTCATTTATTTAAATCTCATTGTAATAAATTTGGATTTTTATTATTTTTCATCTCATTGTTCTTGTGTACAATTCAAGAAGTTTGAAACGATTTAAAAGGTTTCCTTTAAATTGTGTTTCATTCCATGCCGGAAAAAAATGAAATGAGAGGAAGCGCATTTGCGTATACACGAGTCTCAAGTGTCAGAGTTATAAAAGTTTTCTAATTAAAAATTCATGATTCACCCCTTGTATCTCTAAGACAGCCTGCTGTCTCTTTTCAAAGGCAAAATTAGTCACAAGACTAAGAGATGGATATTTGTAAATGCAATACAGTATTGGAGAACATTGTGAGTTGTGGCTGTGGGAAGTTTTGCGTGGTTATAATTAGATTTGGAATTGATTTAACACCGAGGTATACACTTATACGACCCATGTAGAAAAGTACTCTCATACCACACATATTTGCTGAAGGTAACTCAGACTCAGCTGACATAAGGCACTTCTGTTTTGGATTTACGGTTGCCTTTTTTAGGGGGAAATGCACGACTAAACAGTAGTTCTCTCTAGCAATCAAAGCAATTGCGTGGCAAGTAACTCTCATAGGATAAAGAAAATAGAACAATTATATTTTGCAAATAAATGGAAATTATAAATGATGTACAATTTAATACAATTGATGTACAGTTTTCATCAAATTTATGAACCATATTCATCAAATTGATGTACAGTTGTCATAAAATGTATCACCAATTTTCATTAAACTGATGTACACAATTTATTAAATTGGTGTACCATTTTTTTTTGAATTGATGTACAATTCATCAAACTAATGTAAAATTTTCATCAAATTGATGTACATTTTTTATTAAATTTATGAAATGTTTTCATAAATTCAATAAATTAATGTACAATATTCATTAAATTGATGTACGAAATTTATTAAAATGATGTACGAAATTTATTAAATTGATGTACCATTTTTATTGAATTGACTTACAATGTTCATCAAATTAATGTAAAATTTTCATTGAATTCATGTCCAATTTTCATCAAATAGATGTACGAATTTTATTAAATTGATGAATCATATTTATTGAATAGATGTTAAGTGTTTGTCTAATTGATGTACAGTTTTCTTTTATCAAATTTATGAAAAGTTTTCATTAAATTAATGTACACTTTTCAATAAATTGATGTACACTTTTCAATAAATTGATGTAAAATTTTCATTAAATTGATGCACAATTTTCATTAAATTGATATACGAAATTTATTACAATGTACAATATTCATTAAATTGATGTACAATTTTCAGTAATTTGATGTACAATTTTCATTAAATTTATGTAAAATTTTCATTAAATTGAGTAAAATTTTCATTAAATTGATGACAATTTTCATGAATTTGATGTACAATTTTCATTAAATTGATGTATGCAAATTATTAAACTGATGTACCATTTATATTGAATTGATGAAAATTTTTTGATCAAATTTATGAACAATTTTCATTAAATTGATCTACAATTTTCATTAAATTAATGTATATTTTTCATTAAATTGATGTAAAATTTTCATTAAATTGATGAAAATTGATAGACATTTGTTTATCAAATTTATGAACAATTTTCATTAAATTGATGCACAATTTTCATTAAATTGATGTACAATTGTAATTCAATTGATGTACACTTTTCTATAAATTAGGTCTGAGGTCCATTGTTCAATAAATTTATTTTAAATTGATGTACAATTTTCATTAAATTGATGTACGAATTCATCAGAACTGACGAGTCTTCTTTCCTTCAGTGTACCATGGCCAGCCAATCCTGACCTTCAAACTTCCAGCGACTCTGAAGCTGTCAATATGTCTGGCCTTATTCTTGACCCCAAACTTTTCTTGTGTGGACGGCCGGGATGTGAGAGATAGTGTGTGCGACTATCAGATCGTAAACCCAGGTTTGTATGCTAGTTGGATCATCAACAATTTTTTAGCGAATGATTCCACCTTATGAATGCGGGCGAATCTAAGAGAGTAATCTCTAGAAAAACCATTAGTCGGTCTAATTCCGAGAGAAGTACTCAGCCTGGTCCATCAACTGGACTCAGTGCTTTGACAACGAACAAAAAATCTGTTCGTAGGGCTACCTCAATCTATCCGAAACTACTCAATCACTAACGATATTTTCGGAAAAACTATATTTTTTGCCACGCCAGCATTTTCTTCCCGTAAAATGTTGCATTGAACAAAAACCAAAAAACACAATAAATTACTTACCCAGCAAAGGATTTGTAGCATTCGGATTGCCAATCACTACTCCACCACTGGGATAATTACCGGCAGTGCCCTGGCCGGGCACATTGCCCACTGTGGGTGCGACCACATTGAAGATGTTGCTCGCCGTGCCACCGGGTCCCGTGGTCTGTTGTATATTAGGTGTGGGCAGCGGCGTTCCCGCTCCCGGCTGATTGTGTGTTTGAGCTCCATGCGCTTGATTTTCATCCTGCTTGGATAGGGAAAAACGACGGTTCCCGAGGCCAAGACTGCTGATGCCACTGGTGACATACTGTTGCATGGAACTTAAAAAACTCATGTTGACATTTATTGGGCCACAGTTGTCCAGTTGAGTCCAGCAGCACCGGCCACAAGTTCTGATTGGTAGATTTACCCGTGTAGTATTTTACTACTCTGCGGCAGCGTTGTGATAATTAACGAGTTTGTTGTTACAACGAATTGACATAGACATTGACGAATGGCAAGCTGTAAGCGTGCGTGGGTTGGTAGCCCTTCTTTGTTGGGGATTTTATTTGTGTTGTTTTGTTTGATTTTCTTGCGAGCGTCAGTTCGGAAAATTATGATTCTGTTGTTTCTTTTTTTTTTGGTATGATTTTGATTTCGTTGTTGCTGCTGCCTTTGTTGTTTGTTTTTTGTAATTAAATTAAAGCCCTTAACAAATCCCTTTGGTTGGGGAGTTCTAAGAAAACTGTTGTGTTGCTGTGTGTTTCCTTATGTTGTTTGGTTGGTCCTTTGGTTGGTAATTGAGTTGGTTGTTGTTGTTTTAATGTACGAAAGAACACAAAAGACGGGCAAACAGGAATATTTTTACATTTGCTGCGCCGAATTCAATTCCCTGTAATTTAATTAAATTTCAATTCAAATTCGGAATTCTTGCGATTGTTATTTTTCTGGCGCATTTCATCTGCTCATTTATCTGATGTTGGCGGTGATAACGGCGACGTTGACGACGTCGGAGATGATGTACGGATTTATGTTTCCATTGGTCGTCTCATCAAATGCGACAATAATTGGGCCTTATTAAATTGTCATCGGGAAGCCTGCCGTACAGACACAATTCCAATGGTTCGGCTGCAATCAAATAAAGAATAAACCAAAAAAAAAAGTTATTAAATATTCAACAACAACACAAAATGCAAATATAATGAAAAACATAATTTATATAATTTTTTGTATTTATATGGATTACATTCGTAGAGTTGTGGGGGTGGGGAGGGGGTTGGTGGATTTGAGTCTTTGTCATCTGTACTTACATATGCAATGGAATTGTCTGTCGGAATAAACAATGTCTATGTAATCTTGGAAAACTGTACGTCTCACCTCGTAAATATCAGCTATTAGAAGGGGATTCGGAACTTCTTCAGAAGGAACTCTTAGGGACTCGTCCAATTGGTTCGTTATATCGAGGGTAAAATAGGAGAGAAGCAAAACTCTTGGGACTTAAAAAAGTGTTCGTTATAGACGGAAGTTTGTTATAGACGAAAGTTCGTTGTAGACGATAGTTCGTTGTAGACGAAAGTTCGTTATAGACGAAAGTTCGTTTTAGACGAAAGTTCGTTATAGACGAAAGTTCGTTGTAGACGATAGTTCGTTATAGACGAAAGTTCGTTGTAGACGATAGTTCGTTATAGACGAAAGTTCTTTATAGACGAAAGTTCGTTATAGACGAAAGTTCGTTATAGACGAAAGTTCGTTATAGACGAAAGTTCGTTATAGACGAAAGTTCGTTATAGACGAAAGTTCGTTATAGACGAAAGTTCGTTATAGACGAAAGTTCGTTATAGACGAAAGTTCGTTATAGACGAAAGTTCGTTATAGACGAAAGTTCGTTATAGACGAAAGTTCGTTATAGACGAAAGTTCGTTATAGACGAAAGTTCGTTATAGACGAAAGTTCGTTATAGACGAAAGTTCGTTATAGACGAAAGTTCGTTGTAGACGAAAGTTCGTTATAGACGAAAGTTCGTTATAGACGGAAGTTCGTTATAGACGAAAGTTCGTTATGGACGAAAGTTCGTTGTAGACGAAAGTTCGTTGTAGACGAAAGTTCGTTGTAGACGAAAGTTCGTTGTAGACGAAAGTTCGTTATAGACGAAAGTTCGTTATAGACGAAAGTTCGTTATAGACGAAAGTTCGTTGTAGACGAATGTTCGTTGTAGACGAAAGTTCGTTATAGACGAAAGTTCGTTATAGACGAAAGTTCGTTATAGACGAAAGTTCGTTATAGACGGAAGTTCGTTATAGACGGAAGTTCGTTATAGACGAAAGTTCGTTATAGACGAAAGTTCGTTATAGACGAAAGTTCGTTATAGACGAAAGTTCGTTATAGACGAAAGTTCGTTATAGACGAAAGTTCGTTATAGACGAAAGTTCGTTATAGACGAAAGTTCGTTATAGACGAAAGTTCGTTATAGACGAAAGTTCGTTATAGACGAAAGTTCGTTATAGACGAAAGTTCGTTGTAGACGAAAGTTCGTTATAGACGAAAGTTCGTTATAGACGGAAGTTCGTTATAGACGAAAGTTCGTTATGGACGAAAGTTCGTTGTAGACGAAAGTTCGTTGTAGACGAAAGTTCGTTGTAGACGAAAGTTCGTTGTAGACGAAAGTTCGTTATAGACGAAAGTTCGTTATAGACGAAAGTTCGTTATAGACGAAAGTTCGTTATAGACGAATGTTCGTTGTAGACGAAAGTTCGTTATAGACGAAAGTTCGTTATAGACGGAAGTTCGTTATAGACGAAAGTTCGTTATAGACGGAAGTTCGTTATAGACGGAAGTTCGTTATAGACGAAAGTTCGTTGTAGACGAAAGTTCGTTATAGACGGAAGTTCGTTATAGACGAAAGTTCGTTGTAGACGAAAGTTCGTTATAGACGAAAGTTCGTTATAGACGAAAGTTCGTTATAGACGAAAGTTCGTAATAGACGAAAGTTCGTTATAGACGAAAGTTCGTTATAGACGAAAGTTCGTTATAGACGAAAGTTCGTTATAGACGAAAGTTCGTTATAGACGGAAGTTCGTTGTAGACGAAAGTTCGTTATAGACGAAAGTTCGTTATAGACGAAAGTTCGTTATAGACGAAAGTTCGTTGTAGACGAAAGTTCGCTATAGACGAAAGTTCGTTATAGACGGAAGTTCGTTATAGACGAAAGTTCGTTTAAGACGAAAGTTCATTATAACCAGACTCGACTGTAGTATTAGTTTCTCTCGGCCAACTCGAGTTTTATGAACGGTTAAGACGTCCGAATCTTTTGCCAAAAGTCATTATCAAATATCAAACTGTTCATGCTTTAAAGACTTTAAAATCATCCACGCAGCCATGCAACTAATTGAGGAATAAAGTTGGAAAATTAAAAAAAAAATATATAATATCAAATGTGTTAATTAAAATGGATGAATAGTCCCTATGCAATTCTGATGAACCGTGTTCCTCTGGGTAGAAAAATGGCCGACATTTTTTTCTATGGAGAGGTTTTTGTAATTTTTTTTTTTTTTTAAAAATGTCCTTGCTGTGTGTGACACCCAGGTATCCACAGGATTTTCATATTCCTGGCTATCACATTCTGTCGTCTCAAGTTTAGGATTGGATTGCAAATATTACACTTCGGTTTTCTTTACAGAAGTCCAAATTAGGAAAGGGAGACTACCCTTCGACGCCCTTTCCGACTCTATTTCAAAAGTCTTGTAAGATTATCCGCACAGTGAAATTGTAGTTGCTGGGGATTTCAATGGCCACAATCATTCTTGGCTTTCCCCGACATCGAGCCAGACATCTCCGGAGCGCCATTACGCTGAACTTTTTTCTGCGAACTTTTTAGCGCAACTAGTGAATGAACCGACACACACTCTGTGTATTCTTGACCTCACACCCTGAAAAGAATGAGCTTAACATTGTTGCCGCTCTTGGTAACTCTCATCCGTTCATTGTCTGGCCGGCACTACAGAACCATTCCAATGTGAAATATTCTTTCAGCAAGTGTGTTTACTGTCAGTTCTGACATTCTGAATTCTCACTCTTTCCTCCTTCCGATACCCTAATTTCCTTTCGCTAACACAATGCATTACCCGAGTGTTGGTCTTCAAAAAAAAAAATATTTTCATTTCAACACTGTTCAAAGAGACATTCAATTCATTTTGGTTTTCTTCCAGAAATCTGGAATTGTACAGATTGCCACTGTGAAGCACGCCTAAATGCAGAAGAGAATCAATACTCAATCAATGTCTCGAAATGTTGCCAACAAAAATAACATTTTGAATTATTCTCCAGAAATTTGTAAATTGTTGTTTTAAAATTCGAAATAAGTTTTAATTTTCGTTGGTTTGTCCTCCTTACATTGCCCCGCCCCCCCCAAGGGAATCCTCAACACAACGAGTGTACTCAACCTTGACTTGTGTAAATTGACAACGAAAATATTTTCTTAGGAAGCTTTTCAATCGTAAATTCCCTATCATACATGTACACATACTAATACCTAATCCCAGTTATGTGTGTGTGTGTGTGCCCTGTGGAATATTTTTGTATGACACCCACCTACAGCTGAGAGACTTTTAAATGTTGCTTCTTCTCTTGGTTTTTTTGTTTGTCAATATTTCCATACATATTCCGATTGTCAAATCTGATTAACATTTCGGTGCAGAATGTATGGAATTATGTATTTATATTTATATATATTTTTTTTTTCGTTTACAAAGAATAAGAAAATCCATTAAAATCTGTCTGATTGGGCAGAGACATGTGTGCTCGTCATCATTCGTGTCGTTCTTTTCAGGCAATTTAATGCTTTTATTAAAATTATGTCAAATATTATTGTTATACGCGTCGTCGTTGTATTGGCAACTGTTGCCATGACACGTTTTCCAACAGTTATTTTCTGTGGCTTTCATCATTGCATCCATATTTTTGTTTATTTTTATTTTATCTTTACATTCCCATTTCGATACATAAGGGTTCGAAAATTTCTCACCAATTTCCTTCAGGGCATTGTGAGAGCTACTCACTAATGCAAACAGAAAATAATGTTGCATGTGTGTGTGGGATGCAAAATCAGTTTCCTCATTTTGTACTTTCCACTTTCTAAAAATGTAAAGGGTTTTCCAATAATAGGTGTTATTTTAAATCACATCACTTGGCCGATGTTCAAATGAGTACGAATGACAGCGGTTGCTATCATCCGCATAGGAGTATATCGGGTTCACAGTCTGCCCCAACAGGTCGTCAATGAAAATAAGAAATAGAGAAGGAGCGAGGACAGAGCCTTGTGGCACTCCCGCGGTCAACCTATGCTCGTTGGATGAGACCCCATTTATAACAACTCGTATAGAGCGATCCCTGAGAGAACTCGATATGAATCGAGAGAAGGTATTACTGACACCAAATGCAATAAGTTTTGCTCCGTGCCAGACCCTATCGAACGCCTTGGAAATATCCAGAGCCACGACATTGCTTTCACCAAGGCGGTGTATGGATCGACTCCATCGTTCCGAAAGGAACGCCATCAGGTCTCCAGTAGATCGATTTCTACGGAAGCCATACCGTCGATCATTAAGAAGGCCGTTAGACTCTAAATACTTAACAGGATGGTGGTTAACCATGCTCTCCATGACCTTCGAGAGCGCAGAACATATTGCAATTGGACAAATACAAATAACTACATCATGGTGTTGAGTTTAGAATTCTTTAGTTTTTCAGAAAGATTGTATGGCTCCAAAAACAATTTTCTTTGAACAGCAAAATCATTTTGCTATAGCAGACATCGACGGATAGCAGCGTACAATCAACTCGCAAAGTTCTAGAGTACATGCCAACCACCCACCCCATACTCATACTGAATAATTTCATAAATTAGTTTACTATTATTGAAAAACTAAAAAAACCCGAACTTTCTTTAAAGTAAACGAAATTTTCACAAATTCTGAATGCGTTTCTAATGAAATGACCAGCCTCAAACACACCTGTGACAATAATTCAATCTATTGTTGCAAATTGGCGCATGTGTTTATTTATGTTAATATGTACAACAACACATTGAAGTTCAGTGAGACTATAACGGGACTTACGAAAGAGAGAAGCACTTTGTCGGAAAGTTATACATAGAAATGGAAATGTGTACTAATCGGTTCTAGTTGTATGACCACCACTGTATGTTGGGAATATCAAACGTTTTCCACCTCAAACATTCTTTCGCGTCGGCGAGCACTTTGCAATGGTGAATATAAATTTACTAGTAAGTTGTAATGCGCCTATGGCGCCCGTTAATTTGCTTGAGAAAGTATTTGTTACTTAATTTTAAAAATTTTGTAAAAAATATTTTGAGAAAACTATTTTGTAAAAAAAAATTTCGGAAAAAAATAAAATTGGAAAAAAAAAAATTTGTGGAAAAAAAATTTTTGTTGAAAAAAAAAATTTTTGTGGAAAAAAAAAATATTTTATTGAAAAAAAAATGTTTGTTGAAAAAAAAAAATGTTTGTTGAAAAAAAAAATTTTGTTGAAAAAAAATTTTTGTGGAAAAAAAAATTTTATAAAAAAAAAAATGTAAAAAAAAAATTTTGGAAAAAACAAAAATTTTGGTAAAAAAAAAATTTGGGGAAAACACAATTTCTGTACAAAAAAAAAATATAATTTTTTTTCATTATTATTATTTATAAAATTATTATAGAATGCCTATTTAAATTCCTACGTACTGCGTGACAGAGTCAGTGAATCTGTGTATCAGTGAATCAGTGTCGAGGGTAAATATATATTAAGATAATTCCCGTACTTGTACACAAGTATGTGAAGCAGCGGCAATATCGGTTTGGTGGCAGCACTTTTTGGCGGGATGAATATTTCTGAACTACCGTATAATTGTTGCGCTGTCAAAACATTTCACATCGTCACACAGTCAGAATGTGTGCCACAAGAATCGCCAAATCAAAATTTGTTTGTCATCGTCAAACATATCAAGAACTCAACACATTGCATGGGGGAACTCACCACATGTGCAAACCCCGCTGTCTGCAGTCTTATCATAACACACAAAACAGAGAGAGAGAGAGCGAGAGAGTATACCACTCGCTCACTCTTTATGAACATTACTCATCTCTTTGGTCGCCGGTTCCTTTCTCATTGTGCGCGTACTCTTCATCACAATGTCTCAAACAGAAAATGAGTCAGTGTTCGTAAATCTTTCAATGCGCTGACATCGCGCGGCTTTTTTTTTTTTGTGTATGTCATAAATACCACGTCATTACGACAAGAACGAATATGGATTCGCAGTCCATTGGTAAAATTGTTGCAAGTGATGACGTCATGGTTCGCATATACACAATGTTAGATTTCGAAGATCAAGTGAGACTGGCAAGCACCAGTTGGCGCATGAAGAGTATTTTTATTAAGTACATATGGACGCACAAGTACAGCACACTGCATGTCTATCCGAACAAGGGGAGTGTTATCGTAACCAATGAGGTGCCGGTTAATAAGAAAAGTCTTACGGCTGCCGGACTTCAAGAATTTCTAAAATTCTATGCCGATCAAATACAAGATTTGAAGTTATACACAGAGGTCGATATTGAATTGGCACAATTGAAAAATCTCAACAAACTTCGATACATCTGCTCGAAGAACCCTCTGGAAGATTTGCACATGATTGGCAGGGATATTTCGAATTTGGCATGTCTAGAGTTTTCCTTGGGCTTCACAACAATCGCCTGGAATGTAGAGAGTTTTCTGCAAATGAAGAGCCTTAAACACCTAAGTCTGTTGTGTATGGAACCCATGCAATATCGACATTTTCATGAGATTGTCACCAAACTGAAATTGAAGTTTTTCAAACTCGATTCCAAAATAGAACCGGATGAGGAACTAGTTGCAATGGAACAAGGCGAGTCTGAAGCAACACTAAATCTGCAAGAACTGGATATAAAATGTTCATTTGATCCCCAAAAATGGGGCAACAATTTGACATCGTTTCTAAAGCATTTCGAAAATCTCTCCGCATTGAGTGTAACAATTTCCGATGTGGTCACACAAGAGATCCTAACACAGTTGGCGGAAACTTGTAAAAATCTGCAAACATTAATAATTGTGCGTGCAGCTTTTCGGGATATCCAAACGTTCTCTGTAGCTGCCAAGTTACGGGATTTAACCCTAAGAAAGTGTCACGGTTTAACCTATGCAAATTTAAAACATTTACTAACGGGCACGAGTATAACAAAATTCTCCACCTACTTCACTCAATACCAAGGAGAATATGAAGAATTTCGTTTATCGCCGCTAATACAGAAACTTGAACTGTATTTGAGCAATATGTGCAAACTGAAATTGGTTCCTGCAGGCAATGAGCACTTGAAGGAACTGACATTGTACAGCTTCGAACACGGTCTGAAGGAGACTGTCTGGAGCAATGTAGTAGAGTCATGCATCAATTTGGAAACCCTCCATGTGGGCTACATCAAAGTGGACGTGAATAGCTTTGTAAAACTTAAAAATCTTCATAGTCTGTATATAAATCATTACGATCTGACCGGCGGAGGCTTGGCTCCATTCATTACCACCCTACTGAAGCATCCGACTTTAATCAATCTCGACCTTCACTGTCGCAAAATCAATCCCTTGGATGTGTCCAAACTGACACCTCTGGAAGGCTGTGTCACGAACATCACATGTCTCAGCATACACTATGACGTTTTCAAATTGTGCCTGGACTTTTGGCTGGATTTGTTTTCTCGTAACTCAGAGCTGAAGTTGGTGTGCAGCAATTTCTTTGGCCATCAAATTAACTTCTTGAAAGAGCTGGTCATTTGTGAGCGGTTTCCTAGAAATCTGAAAACAATCGATGTTTTTGGCTTTACTATAGGTAAGAATTTCAGAATGATAGAATTTCAGAATGATTTTATATTGGTCAGAATTAAACAGTCAAAACGAAATGTAATAGGTGTGACCCACGACTAAACTAAATGAGTTCAAATCTTTTGTAAAAAGCGAAGCAGATTGCTAAGGACGAGGCTTGGTGATAATCAATTTTCCACAAGATGTTACGCATATATGGGTTGACAAAACAACGCCTTCGCGTATGCGACTATCGTATTCTCGTTCCTGCTTTACGATTAGTTTGATTTTAAGAAAATCTATGCTAGTTTGGGGAAATATTTTTAAATAAAATTACAAACATTCAACAGTGCGGTTTAACTTATTAGTTCTCCGTACAGTCAGTAAATAGAGAAAGATACCCGGGCCGAGCAATTTAGTTCTGCAAGAGGTCTCAGACACGTAACTGCTTATTGTGCAACTTCTTTAACATCCCTGCAGAAGAACGTGGAGGTATTGACGCCTGGCGAGTGGTGCTGTACTGCAGTAAAAGTCATTAGTGGCAATGGGTACGATTTATAGACGGGCGGCAAGTACTGGTAGATTACTCGCAAATACTGTACTCGTTTTTTAAGACGGCAACACTACAAAAATATACATAAGTTGGCAACCCTATTAATAGCTGTCAACAATTATTTGGTTTGTGAAATTCATTTTTAGTTGTGAAAAATAGTTGGTTTTATAGAAGGAGAAAATAATATTGTTGAAGGGAGAAGAATTGTGGACATTAAAAGTTTTTATAAAGATCCTACTGATTCCTTAAAACTTGGAATTTTTACTTCAAGCGTAGTTTTAGGAGAAAAAGTACAATTTCCCCTAATTTTCCTAAATTGTCATGTCTTTTAACGTTGAAGGCGTTCAGGGGAAAAAGAGGTTGAAAGACTTTAAAAATGTTTACGATGCTATAACTGGTATGTATATGTTAAAAAAGCTTCCAATAGACTTTCATTGACTTCATATTTGTTTTTTAGATGCAAGCTCTGATGAACGACCAGAAGAACAATTTAAAGCGGCACTCCACCACCAAAAGAATAAAAACCACAAACTAAAGAGCATGCAAAAGGCCAAAGAAAATCGCACTCAGCACTAATGAAATGCCTTTTTTACACTTTTTAGTTTTATATTTCAATAAATATTCAAAATAAACGTATACGTTTATACATATTGAAATAAAAATCTGCATTCTTTCATTTTTCTCAATACCAAGTAACCAACAAAGTACCTACTCGTGGATTGCTTCAAAGGCGATTGGTGCAAAGGTACTCCCAAAGTCTCCACTCGTTGACTAATCCGAAAGCGAGTGCTGGTTTTCGTATGACAGTCCAATGTTAAAATCAGCACTTGAAAGCATTAACGGGGAAATGAAGAGAGAGTAGTCACTATCGCTTGGAGACTACTCGAAGAGTAGTCCTGCACTACTATTTTTTTCTGAAGGGATACAAATGGAGGAAATATTGAAGAAAAAAAAACAGAAGTTAGTAAAACCGACACTGTGAACACCAAAGGTCACAAAAATCTATGGTCCGATCTGTGTTAGCAAGGAGTAGAGGGGGCGAACGAACCTTGAACTACAGCGATTGAGCTGTTTGGCGAATAAAGACTCTAGCCAAAAAAGGCGTGACATCTAGCTCGGCAAGCGCATACAGGAAAGACCGAGACTCCCATGGAAGGACCAAGTAGAAGAAGGCAGGCGAAATCATTGGTACCGTAGAAGGCATCCACAAGATCGAAGTGATTGGAAATCATTCATTAAGTCGGCCAAGGCCAACAAGAGACTCTAGAGCGAAATTATGTTTGTATGTTAAAACATTTGCTCTCCGTTCTGCTCTCACTCTGGCACCCTCTAGCTTTGTTATTTCGCGAAATCTTGATTTTGTCTAACATCCGCCTTAGTCGATAACATGTTTCTCTGTTGCTTATTTCTTTCGTTCGTATTGTAGAACAGGGCACCTTTGTCTACCTTAACTCTAGACGACTACACCTCTTTTTTTACAATTAAATACAGTGAGGCTATTTCTTTTTTTTTTTTTAAATACAAAATTTTAATTTTTAAAAATAATTTCTTTTTAAAAAAAAACGTATCTTGTAGAAAACAATCTTAATATATATTTACCCTAATTCACTGACTCTGTCACGCAGTACGTAGGAATTTAAATAGGCTTTCTATAATAATTCTATAAATAATAATAATAAAAAAAATAATATTTTTTTTTTGTACAGAAATTGTGTTTTCCCCAAATTTTTTTTTTCTAATAATTTTTTTTTACAAAATTTTTTTTTCTACAAAATTTTTTTTTTCAACAAATTTTTTTTTTCAACAAAATTTTTTTTTTTCTACAAAATTTTTTTTTTTTCAACAAAAATTTTTTTTTTCTACAAAATTTTTTTTTTTCAACAAAATTTTTTTTTTTCAGGAAAAAATTTTTTTTCAACAAAATTTTTTTTTTTAAACAAAAATTTTTTTTCCACAAATTTTTTTTTTCCAATTTTATTTTTTTTCGAAATTTTTTTTTACAAAATAGTATTCTCAAAATATTTTTTACAAAATTTTTAAAATTAAGTAACAAATACTTTCTCTAGCAAATTAACGGGCGCCATAGGCGCATTACAACTTACTAGTTATTTAATAAGAAAATAAAAGCGAATTGATTTAACTTTTAAGATTTTTGACACGAAATCACTTGTTGATATTTGTGAGGCTACTTTTTTAAAAACGTACAAAATTTTCAATTTTTAAAGTCAGACCGAGTCGCCTCACTGGCGGGTTTAGTGTTCTAGGGTTAGATAAGAACTTCAAAACAAAACAAAAAACTATTTATTTGCTTTTTCTTTTAGATTGCAATGATTTAAGAAGTCAGCCCGATTTGACTGTTCAAAAACTGGAAAGGCGTATTGCATATTTGGATGATCTATTTCGCATAATACTCTGTAGAACACCATTGCCGATGAAGGAGAAATAAAATAAATAAACAATAAAATAAATAATAACAAATAGTTTTTTTTATTAAGAAAACCCCCTGGTTCATATCGTGGCAAGAACATCAAACATTTGGCATCTTGCAAATGTCGGCGACTTAGGGGTAATCCATATTACTTGTATATGTACAGGGATTTCCAACAAGACGTGTTCTTTTGGTATTCAAAGTTTTTGAGATAAATAATACGATGTTTATTTCATAATAAAGAGGAAGGTATGCCGTTAATATGAAATACAACATCAGCCAACATGACCATGCTTACAGGACCATATCCTTTTCATGAAATTTTCCATAACCAAATCGCAAAGTGGCCGCCCTATGTCCTCAATAGCCTCAAGTTTATTAGAACTTTTTTTTTTTATTTTTGTATGCGTTGCTTTACATCACAAATCTAGCTTGGTGCCATGGGCATCCCACAGACAGTTCTTGTGACTATCACCCAAGGAAAACAGGCTTATATCAGTAACTAAGAAAAAACAAACTGACCAGGTACATTACTTTAACCCTTTACGTGGCAACTAATTTTTTTTTGAGGTGCTAAAAATCATTTGATGTTTTCTAAAAATCCACGGAAATGGTTAAAACACTTTCTTAGTGTCCGGAAAGTCGGCAATGTAAGTCTTTATTGGTTTTTGTTGTCCCATTTTTTTTTTGTTGTCACCAAGTAAATTTGTCCAACAACATATTTTTCCAACTCGTAGCGATTAATGTCACATCATTTCAAACATTCAGCTCAGCCAACCCTGACAGTAGTCCTGCCGCAATGATGTTGAGTCATTGAACGTACAGCTGGCACAAAGAATTTCATACGTTGCATGCACTATCCTAGTAAGTGCCAGTATGCATTGGTGGCATCCACCTGCGGTGTCATCTAACGACCTAAAGAAAAAAAATGTATTAAACATGCGGAGGCGGTAAGGAATCATATCGGATGCCTTGTGTAACTAAGGTCACTCACCACAAAATCCTGTACAGGACCACATAAATCATCAAAAAGTACATGTGTGTCGTAGGTAAAAGGTAAAACCAGAAAAACGCTTTTACCACCCCCCCCCAAAATAAAAGAAAACCCATGAAAATGTTCACATCCCCTACATGTGTTACGTACTTCAATGATTTTCTTATTTTTCCCGGGAAATACCAGCATTTCTTGTAGATTCATCTGCATTCTGCATGTGAACTTTACATACGTTTTCACTCACTGCCGCAGTTGTTGCCATAAAAATGTTTACATAACGAGATATGTCCAGTAAGTGTTGTATGTTTGTGACTTTTTTTTTTGGTTTGGGTGTTTGGGTGTATGTGACTTTTTCACCTAGGAGAAATCGGAGGGACCATGCATTTTTTCATCAATACTTCCATAGATATAATTACTGTTGAAATGAAGTAATTTCCAGAAGTCTTACTTTATGTAATGCTGCTTGCATTTACATAAATTCAAATTTGACAAATTTCCTTGCCAATGTCTGAGTCTTCAAGGTGGCGGGGGAGAGTCCAAACTATAACGAAAAATTAAATGTCTGGCTCGACTGCAGTTTGAAGCGCTGAAACATGAAATCGAACTTGCCATTGAAGACATTCGACCGCAAAACAATCGAAAACAACCAAAAATGTAAATCGAAAAACCACATAATATTTGGTGGAAATATCTTTATGAGCAATATGAACCATAAATCAATATCAATGGTGTCATTTAAAAAGGGCGTACTCGCATTTTCGTAACTTTACAGGAGAAGGTAAAAACTAGATAACTTTTGAAAAACTTCAGACATAAAAAAATGTTTAAATAACAATGCGCAACAAATTTAATTCTGAAACTATTTTATAAGCCATAAGACCCAAGACTTTATACAAAGTACGATGTAATGGCGTTTGTGTGAAGGCCAATTCCAAAGGCCAAAAAATGCGCAACAAATTGAATTCTGAAACTATTTTTTTTTGTATTTTGGTTACGCCCTTTTGCAATAAATCCGGAATTTTTGATCAGAAAGCCCTGACATTTTTGTGGGTTGTGCATTTGACAATGGTCTACCAAAATCTGTAAAAAACGCAGTTTTAAAAAAAATCGAGTTACGCCCTTTCTAAATAAAGCCAAACAAAAAATATTCAAATTTGTTTCCCTCGAAAATCTAAAACGTGAAATATTCCACATTGCAAATTTTTCTAAAATATATCCAATAGCCGAATTTTAAATGTTAATACCTTAAAAATGCCTCCCACTGCTTATGTAAAATATATTTTGTACACAACTCAATAATGTGGACTAAATCAAAAGTTACAGACTTTTCACCGATGGAATTCGATTCTTAACCGTCGTCGTCGTCGTCAGCTCTTCCTCTTGCTCCCAATGTATAACTGTCTGTTTCCATAAAACGAATTTGTTTGTTCGTTATAAATCCTCAATATTGGAAGTGTTATAAAATGGATTTCAGACAATATTCAATTCTGGCTTACAGATATATGTTAGTTATCGACATATGGAACACCATTCCAAAAGAATCAGTTATCATCTTAATATATATTTACCCTCGACACTGATTCACTGACTCTGTCACGCAGTACGTAGGAATTTAAATAGGCATTCTATAATTTCTATAAATAATAATAATAAAAAAAATAATATTTTTTTTTGTACAGAAATTGTGTTTTCCCCAAATTTTTTTTTACAAAATTTTTTTTCCAACAAAAATTTTTTTTTTCAACAAAATTTTTTTTTCCACAATATTTTTTTTTTTGAACAAAAATTTTTTTTTTACAAAAATTTATTTTTTTTCCAAATTTTTTTTTTTCAACAAAATTTTTTTTTTTTCGACAAAAATTTTTTTTTCCACAAATTTTTTTTTTCAACAAAAATTTTTTTTTTCACAAAAATTTTTTTTTGAAAGAAACAATTTTTTTTTTCAACAAAATTTTTTTTTTTCAACAAAATTTTTTTTTTCCACATACATTTTTTTTTTCAACAAAATTTTTTTTCCATATTTCAACGGGCGCCATAGGCGCATTACAACTTACTAGTTACTGATAAGAATCTATTGTATTGTGCCTTAAATTTTGACAATTTGCAACAAACGAATAAATTCGTTTTATGGAAACAGGCAGTGAGTCTATGTTGATCTTCGTTTTTCGTTTAAACTTCAAACTCATTTGTTGAGTCATAGTTAAAACGCAGTTTAATCGCCCAAGATTGGGCCATTCTATAGCTTTGGTAGCCTTTTGAATTCTCACATTTTTTCTAATAATCTTGTGTGACCGAAAGCTGTGCATGTGATGCATTTGAACTCGCTCTAAATAGTTTTTTCGTTCAGGCCTCTGGTTTTCTTTCAGAACGTTTTTTTCCCATCGAATCCATTACAAAAGTTTAATGCTATTTTAATTATTTACCGGAAACATGTGTTTTCTGATAAATCTGTGTGGATTATTTTGACTGAACTCTCAAAAAAGTATTTGTAGTTTAAACTCGGTTTTGTACGATCTCATTTACTGACCCCTAGTCCCGATTCTCAATGGGCAATTTTAATTGCCGCAATTCTCAGTTTGAGGGTAAAGGAGGCAAGGGGAATGGAAAGGGAAAAAACTTGCTCGTACTGGCAATTTCTTTTGGTGTTTTTCGTATTCTGATATTTTGAAAGTCATTTGTATTTGAAAAGGAAATTAGAAAAACAAAAATTGCCAAAAAAGAATTTCCTTCAAAAGGGAATTAACAAAAATTGCGGCAAGTAAAATTGCCTAGTGGGAATCGGGACTTACTCACTTGTTAATGTAAAAGGTGGCGTATGATTGTGGCAGACATACATGCATACAAATCACTCATACGCTCCTACTCGAACCCCAAATTAACCCAAAATGTATATAAACTTATTAGGTAAATGTTAATAAAAATCGATTTAAAACAGTAAGTAGATAAAGCTCCTCCGCTGATTCTTCATTTACCATCTTAATGCCTGTTTCCATAAAACGAATTTGTTCGTTCGTTACAAATTGTCAAAATTGAAGGCACAATAAAATAGATTCTTATCAGTAATGAGAGCTTATTGTTTTAGGAATTGTGTTCCATTTGTCGATATCTAACATATATCTGAACATATAACAAACGAACGAACCTTTGTATTTGCCAGAGCGTTCTTTCACACTGCAGTTTTCACTGCACATTTCGCTGAGTTGACAGCGATCACTTCTCAGTGTATGGACAATGGCGTTTTGGGGGCACAAATTGGATAAGATTTTATTTCAAACGGACAAACCGAACAAAGCAACAATTTTTCCCCAACTCAGTTGTTGTTAAGAACTCCAGGAAAATAAATGAATAACCATCACATTCAGACTGCCTGGTTACGATAAACACAAACGTATGCATGATATGGTTTTATATCAGGGGATTTCCATTACCCACCAGTAAGTGAGGGAAATCTATTCAAATCGATTTTCCCTCAACTACATATTTCGAACGAATATTTGGTGGGTATGCTGAGGAGTGTTGAGTGAAGAGAAATAACTCTTCACAGTCTCTCCCACAACGATACTTGTGGCAAGGCATGACATACTAAACCGATAGCCATAAAACACATGATAGCATTGTAGAGGTTCAAACTAAGCTTTTGAAGTATGTAAACATTTTGAGACATCTCAGGATAAAAGTTCCACACAGACGAACACATTTCACAGGGGCCACTGCCAATCCCAGCGAATACTTTTCCCTCCACAAATCAACTCTTTCGGATTTGCTAGAGCATGCAGTCAAAACATGAGTGACATGAATGACAAACCAAATGACACACACACCTAAAGAATTTCTAAGGTCGGTAACAAAAAAAAAAGCAATTATAATCCTTCAACTCACCGTCTTTGCCAATCCCATTCACAATTCGCCACGAACTAATGTTGGCTAAATGATTTTCTTCATTTAATTTGCCAACATGTCTTCTTCTAAGTTGTCGTTTTGTCTGCTCTGCTCTGTTGTTGTTGCCACTACAGCTGACGTTGAAACGTGGCAGCCACACCAGCAACAACGAAAGTTTCGTTTCATTAACTTAAGTAAGTAAAGCGTAATAGAATAATTGACAGTTTCTTTAATCAAAATTAACAGTTCAGTGGAAGACAACACACAGCGCTTTTCATATCACAACAAAACGAACACGGGAGTTGTAGACATAAATCGCGGCGACAAACAAACGCAATGACACCTAAGGGAAAGGAGGGTTGGGTCTGGTGGTATTGAATCCGGCTTCAATCGCATGATGAAAGAACAACTGTAATGGAAATATTGCTGATGTGTTTGTTTGAGGGGCAAAATTGAATGTTTCACCTTCAGTTAGTCGTTGCTGGCGGGAGGGCCAAACTCATGTGACAAGGGGGCGTATGATAAAATGCAATGCTAATATTAAACGACCAAATGATATTTGTTTGAAAACGACATGAAATCAAGTGTAAATAAGTTCAGTCGGCTGAACTCATTCCAAACTTATACATAAAAATGAAAATCTTTAGAAGAAAACACCCAGCTGAGTAAATAGAAAATATGATCTTCATCGTAGGAAACGGTTTCTAGCGCGGACTAAGCAAAGATTTGTTTGGCGGCAACAACGTCCGATTTTTAAAGTACATCGGCTTCAAGAACAGAAGAGGTAGCGTCTGCTAGAACGGACGGCGCCAACCACAGGCTCTGTGTCAACAACGTAGTGTGACGTAGGACGTGACTCGAACAGTGGCTTTAAGTACAGGCGTAGTGGACACAGAAGTTTGAAAAGGTAATGACTTTAAACGTGTCCTCAATGGTTTCACACTCATAACTTGGAAACGACAGGAGTAAATCGAAAATTGTTGTTCATTAAATTACTTAGAATTTTACCGCCTTTCAAACGGCATCATTAGTTTTTCACACTTTCATACAATTTTTAAAAGTTATGAAATGTTTTTTATAAAGTGCCATAATTTCATCGAATCTGTGCCATAACTTTGAAAAGGCCATAACTTTGAAATGCCAACACTAAAATCGATATTTTTTTTCTTCAAATTACTTAGAATTTTCCCAGCTTTAAAACTACATCACTAGTTTCTTACACTTTCATGAAGCTTTTAAAAGTTATGTAACGTTTCTTTTTTAGTTTATGTTAAATTTCCCTAAAAATTGGGTATGTCACAGCTAAACGAGCAAAAAAAATTACAAAACTTATGATTTCTGTACATCAAATTAAAGCTCGTACATTTTTCCTTTGAAATGATGACTCAACGACTTTGAAAATGCTTTGTATTGACCAACTTGTGATTTAAATAAGGAAATAGTCAGAAAACAGAAATTTTTCGCAAAAAAAAAACGGTTTCTAAAAACTTTTCCAAAAAAATCTACAAAAATTCTCAAAAATACTTTACACCAAAAGCGATCACAATTAGGTTTTTTTTTGGACACCCTACTCTCCCCGTCTTGAGCCCATGGTCTTTCTACACATCAACCATAGACCAGATAGAGGAAAGACTTCTCAAGCCAAATATTTCACAAAAGGGAGTATATCTATTTTTCTAATAAAAAAAACTTATTTTCTAAGGAAAAATAATTTAAAAAAAAAAATAATAATAAAAAGAACTTGTTTTCTAAGGAAAAATTATTTTTTTTATATATTAAAAAAATAATTTTTTCAAATGTTGTGGGCTAATGCTGAAGTCTAAAGATTGCCGCCGCATTTAATGCGACTTCATGCATCTTGTAATTACTTGGGAGGCCTTCCCACCATCTAGTCTTTTCCGAAGACCTTCCACACATTTCCATAATAATTTCTAAGGCCGAATTAGATTTATACAGGGTCCGCCAAATAACTTTTTTTTTTAAATTCTATAAAAAAAAACTACTGGATATTTTCTCAAATTTCTTTTTGTATTTGAAAGTACAATCATTCCGGTTAATAATGGAAAATAATTTCATTCAAATGCAGAAGCCTAACGACATCAGCTCTGCGGCTGATAATGCAATCTTCAAAAACACGTCGCAAAACATCGAGTGTAGCTTTGGCTGTGTGGCACTTAGCGCCGTCCGATTGAGACCAAATGTTGCAAATATCCTCCTCTTCAGTTTTTGTAAACAAAAATTCGTTCAACTTGGCCCGATAATGAAAATAACGAAAACGAAATAAGGAGTAGTTGAAAAAAAACCGTTAGATGGCGGACCCTTTAGTTTGTTTTACCTTGGACGTGATCCATATCTTCGATTAGCTTTTTTTTTTTGACTAACACTCAGGGGATCCCCCTATAAATGCAATGCACTGTGTTAGCGATGGGAAAGAAGGGTATTGGAGGGAGGAAAGAGGGAGTAGTGTTTGCTTGTGAAGAGATTCCAGTTTTCGCAGCGAGCTATCGACTCCTATCTCTCAAGTGATTCTAGTGATTAGCCCACAAAGTGAGCATCCTTGAGAGGTGTCATATTCTATTAAATATGTAACAACAACTGCATTTGAGGTGCGACATCGTCTACTTTGTGAGTATTCCACTAAATTTGTCTGCTCTGTGGAATGTGTGATAAGTTAATCCGTTAAATTAGCTAAGACTTATCGAAAATACATTTCAAACGTAAAGTCATTTTTAATGTCTATCATTAGCAGGCTCTTGACAAATACTTATCTCCCAAATAAACCGAGCAGACGGTTATTGACAAAACAAACATGTCCTCGTTAAATGGCTAATTTTAATTATTGCACTAAGCTAAGGCTGTCCTTGAATATCGCCACCAGTAAGGCTGCCACCGAATATCAAATAATTGAGGCGAATTGAAAGGCTGACCCCATAATGGCGGCAACATAGGTGGCCCTAGTATGTGGCGATACCAATTCCCGTCTCTGTGTAGTTGTAATTTTGCTTTCCAATTAATTTGATTAAATCAAGCAGCGACTACATTTTATTCTGACCGATTTCGCGCCGAATACAGACATTTATGCCAAACAACGCACAGCAGGCGTGTGAAATTATATTCCAATGCGAGTGTCGCCTCCCACATACACATGCCAACATATGTGTGTGTGGTGGCCTACGATATATCTCTCTTAGGGGGCCAACACATACGTATGCATGCCGCCTGCCCATATGTCTTCAGTGTCGTAGGCGTATGAGTAATCATTAATTAAAACGAAAATGTTTTATGGATTCCAATCATGATTAACCGTATGTTGCTAATTATGACCAACATCATTGTCATTAACATCGTCATCATGCTCGTCGCCATTTGCCGTTATCCTCATTATTGACGACCTTCTCTTCATTATTATTCTGTTAGTTCATTTTCGAGCAAAACTACACCAGCAGCAAAAACAATGATAAAATAATATCGTACGAGTAGTTACATGATGTATAAACCCCACTCACACCCCCCCCCCCAAGAAGAAGCATCCACTCCAGAGACGGATTCCGCCGTTATGGAGGCCCTCAGGAAAATTATGTGTCTTTTAGGACATATCGCTCATTTACTTGAATAGTGGCATAACTCAAAATAGGATTTTTTCCCGAGAGCCGTTTAAAATAGTCAATTTCGTCGTACTTTCCAAATATAGAAAAAGAACTGCAGGCTATTTCAATAATATGGAGACTTGTCATATGAATCCATAATACTCAGTAGAACAAAAGCCAATTTAAATTACAGATTTACAGCTTTTCCAAGACCAAAAATATATAAAGTGAATTTTGAATTATGCCAGTATTCAAGTAAATGAGCGATATGTTCTTTAAAAATGTTTTTTTTATAAATTTTTATATCCACAAAAAGGATGTTCTTATTTAATTATTTCAATAATGAAACACTTTCATTCATTGTTGATTCATTATTCGCATTTAAATACCTCGGCGGCAACGAAGGCGGTTAGCAGTTCGCCTTGAAGAGACTGAAACAAACCGAAGACGACAGAAGAAGTGCTGGATGATTACGTAGTGCTCCTTCTACAGGGGAATTTTCCCCTGCAGACGCATTGGATGAGCCTAAAACCTAAGCGACTTTCCAGGCAGATCCCCATTACAGGGCAGTAAAAGTGTACGTATGAACCCGAAGGTCGAAGAAACCGAAGGATTTCAATCAAAACAAGCTAACAATTCCTAAAGAATTGTTTTTGTGAAATCCCCAAAATTGTTCTTTTTTCAGTAAATTTTAAATAGTTTCTCCAATTCCAGAGGAACGCCGAGCTGATAAGTCAAAATTGTTAAGAAGACAAAGAATCCCTAAATGATGGGGAAAATTCCCAAAATGACGGGGGGAAATCACCAAAATTCGAATTTTTAAGAAGACAAAGACTCCTAAAATGAAGGAAAAATTTCAAAAATGGGGGGGAAATCCCCAAAATTGTGTATTTTGTCAGCAAATTTGCTGTTGCTTCCCAAGTCCGGAGGAACACAACTGATAAGTGAAAATTATTAAGAAGACAAAGATTCCTAAGATGATGGAAAAAATTCCCAAAATAAAAATTGGTATTTTTTCAGTAAATGTGCCATTTTCCCCAAATTTCTGAGGTATACCTGAGCTAAGTGAAAATTGTTAAGAAGACATAGACATAACAAAATCTAATTACAATTTGGAAAGTTTTGCTTTTGCATTTCGAGAAATTGTGGTCCAAAGGGGGATTTCAACTTCTGGGGGAGAGTGGTGGCAATATTTTCTTTTTGCTAAATTTGTCTACGTTTTAGAATTTGTTTATGTTTTAGAAAATTAAAAACTTTGTTATGTTCAGGAACTAAACTACACGTTATAAAGATTTCTTTTTAGCAAAAAAAATCAAAAAAAAAAATAATTTACAAGTTCCAACTGCTGGGAAATTTTTCTCATCAAAGATATTGTACTGATATTTCTAGTGGGGTTTTTTTTTATAATTCTGTTTTCAAACTAACTATCCTTGTTTGAATGAAATCTCACTTCAAGAAGTCTAGTTATTACCCCTGGAAAGTTTTGCTTTTGCTTTTCGAGACATTGTGGTCCAAAGTGCGAATTCAACTTCAGGAGGGAATGATTTAAAAAAGTTGAATTGCGGAATAGACAAATTGTCGGACTCATAAAAAGTGTTTTTTTTAATAAAAAAATTAAATTATGTTTTTTTTTTTATTAAAATCGTCGCCTAATTTTCTTTTTATAAAAAATGTTGTCCATTTTTTTTGTAAAAAAAATGTTGTCCATTTTTTTTTGTAAACATATGGTCTCGCAGACGGTCATATTTATTACAGTGACTGTCTTGTTCTCCGCTGTCGGTCCCTTTCGTTTCGTTTCTATTTCTTTTCAGTTTCTTTGTTTTGGTGTTAGCGTCTAAGGTATAATTTGAGAAAATAAGCACAATAATTATTGCAAAGAAATAATAACAAATGGTGTGTGTGACCAAAGCGCACACACACACACATATATAGAAATCGAAAGTAAACAAAAAGTAAATGTAACGACTGAGTCCTTTCTCATTTGTCACTACAAAGAGACCGCCTGCTGCAAACGCATTTATGTTAGTGTATGTGTATGTCTTATTTGTGGAACTTTTCTTGGTAATATAAGTAATTAATCTTAATTAAAGTTTTCCATTGTCTTCATTTGCTGGTCCTCTTAGGGTTCCCGCCCCCTGCCATTGCTGTGGTTGCCATCGCCAACACGCCTAATGTTTTCATGGTTTTTTTTTTTGTATTTTGTGTAACTAAAAGTTTAGCGTCTTTTTATAGTTTTAATATTTAAGCACAGCTGTTGCTGCTAAAAAGCGCCACAGAGGCCACAATTAAAAAAGGACTGGCGGCAAGTTATGAACATGGCAATGATGAGTAGAGAAGACAAAAAAAATCATGATCAAATAGAAGTATACAATTTTTTTAAAAAGAAAAAGTACAGAATAACTTTGAAATTTAGAGATAATTTAAAAAAAAAAAAGATAAATTAGAAAAACCAAAAAAAAAAAAAATTAAAAAAAAACGTCCAAAGAAAAACTTACTCTTAGGACATTCAGCAAGGATACGCAGTTATCGAGGGACTCTCATCCGTTCATCGTCGAACATTCGCACGACACACTGCGGAGAAAAACTCCTTGTTCAGCCGAACTGTTCGTATGTGTTATCGGAGTCGGCAATCTGGTACCAGAGAGCCTCACATGTTTGTCATAGAAAGAGGGTCCAACTCCCCTAATTCACAGGGGGAGTTTGACCCGTAGACCTAAATATCAAATTGAAAGGCTAATGTGGGTGCTACGATTCAAATATTAGCAAGCCCTAACTAAAATGGAGGTTTCGTCGACACAGCGAATTCTCGAATTGAGTACACAGGCATGTCGGATGATTTGATGTTTTTTTTTTTTTTGGCAAATTAGTAATTAATTCTTTACACAGTGGGATGAGACAAATTGCAAATGAAAGTTGACATTATCCACAATAAAACCTTCAAGTTTTGTTTTTTTTAGTTCAGTGCGAGATTTTCTTTACACGCATTTGAAGTCGGTGATTTTGGAACGATGTCTGACAAGAAAAGATCATTGAAAATTTGATAAAAAAAAAAGATTATTTATTGGTATTATCCTGGAAAGTTATGGTATCTAACTGTTTTTGTGGGTCGAGGAAATAATGTTTGATATTTATTTTTAACTAAAACTCACGCTAGATGGCACTGTCATACAAATGGTGCTATTTCTTGTAGGTTTTCATAGAAAAACTGCTGTATTTACTTTTTGAAGTTTAAGAAAATATTTTTTTAAGGAATAGGGAAAAAAATAGTTTATTGTGTAACTTACCTTTGTCGGAAGTCTTGGACCTAAAATAAAAATAATTAAAAGAATATTAGTGATCAATAATCAATAATCGAGGAGGTGTGAAATAAAGTTGTAAAAAAATAGAAATAATCAATGATATCGAACAACAAAACTGTATAAAGAATATAGATCAATATAGATATAGTTGTTTGGTCACTTCAAAAGATTTTTCAACCAAAATCCATAATTTTTTTAGGCATTTCATAACCAGAGACGAAGCTGGGATCGATAACACTACACCAGAGACTAAAGAACGGTCAAAAGTATTTTACTTCTCGTAATAAACGTTCACACAAAGAAAGTCCTGGTAGGCCTGACGGCCAACACGGTCAAAACTGTCCACATGCAAATGTGCCCCAGAAAAATTATGTCTAATCGTTATTGCAGTTTCCGTAAAATTTTGAATGCTTTGGCATTGCTCTATTGATTGAAGGATTTTTCAATTATTTCGCATATGTTTCTTCTCAAAATTTATTGTAATACTGTAAATGAGACTTAATATTTTTTTTTCTTTTTTGTTTGAATATAACCGAAGTGATGTCTTTTTGAATCATGTGTCAGCTCTTTCCCCCTCAAAATCTTGACAGAAACTCTGAATCATATCTCCGAGAAACGAAATGACTCCCATAATGCTTGAGTAAAGGTTGGGGAATTTTAAAGTGGCCCAAAACGCCCTAAAGTTTGTGAGACGGTAGTGGACACAGTTCTGTAAAAAACTGGTTGTAGACAAGGAGTGAGTGAGAGATTGTTTTAAGTTATCAAAATTCAAAAACGTACAATTGGATATATTTTAGAAATATTTCGTATTTTTTAGGGAGAGAAAACTTTTATATTTTTTTGTTGTTAGTTTTTTTTTAAAAATTTAATTTTTTACATGAAAAATTTTAATGTTTTTGTTATGAAAAATTTAAATTATTTTATATGAAATATTTTAAAAATTTTTGTATGAAAATTTTAATTTTTTTTATATGAAATTTTTTTATTTTTTTTTTATATTTGATATGAAAAATTTTAATTTTTTTGATAGGAAAAATTTAAATTTTTTTTTGATAAAAAGAATTTTTTTTATATGAAAAATTGGCCATTTTTAAAAAAAAACATCAAAAATTGGCCATTTTTTATAAAAAAAAATATCATCAAAAAATTTTTTTATATGAAATTTTTTAATTTTTTTGATATGAAAATTTGTTATTTTTTTATGAAAATTTGTTATTTTTTTATGAAAATTTTTTATTTTTTTTATATGTAAAATTTCATCTTTTTTTGATATGAAAAATTTGTCATTTTTTTGATATGAAAAATTTGTCATTTTTTTTATATGAATAATTGGTAATTTTTCTTATATGAAAAATTTGTCATTTTTTTGATTTGAAAAATTTGTCATTTTTTTATATGAAAAATAACAAAATTTTTAATTTGTTTTAATTTAATTTTTTATATGAAAAATTTTAATGTTTTTATTATGAAAAACTTAAATTATTTTATATGAAATATTTTAAAAATTTTTGTATGAAAATTATAATTTTTGAATGCTTTGGCATTGCTCTATTGATTGAAGGATTTTTCAATTATTTCGCATATGTTTCTTCTCAAAATTTATTGTAATACTGTAAATGAGACTTAATATTTTTTTTTCTTTTTTGTTTGAATATAACCGAAGTGATGTCTTTTTGAATCATGTGTCAGCTCTTTCCCCCTCAAAATCTTGACAGAAACTCTGAATCATATCTCCGAGAAACGAAATGACTCCCATAATGCTTGAGTAAAGGTTGGGGAATTTTAAAGTGGCCCAAAACGCCCTAAAGTTTGTGAGACGGTAGTGGACACAGTTCTGTAAAAAACTGGTTGTAGACAAGGAGTGAGTGAGAGATTGTTTTAAGTTATCAAAATTCAAAAACGTACAATTGGATATATTTTAGAAATATTTCGTATTTTTTAGGGAGAGAAAACTTTTATATTTTTTTGTTGTTAGTTTTTTTTTAAAAATTTAATTTTTTACATGAAAAATTTTAATGTTTTTGTTATGAAAAATTTAAATTATTTTATATGAAATATTTTAAAAATTTTTGTATGAAAATTTTAATTTTTTTTATATGAAATTTTTTTATTTTTTTTTTATATTTGATATGAAAAATTTTAATTTTTTTGATAGGAAAAATTTAAATTTTTTTTTGATAAAAAGAATTTTTTTTATATGAAAAATTGGCCATTTTTAAAAAAAAACATCAAAAATTGGCCATTTTTTATAAAAAAAAATATCATCAAAAAATTTTTTTATATGAAATTTTTTAATTTTTTTGATATGAAAATTTGTTATTTTTTTATGAAAATTTGTTATTTTTTTATGAAAATTTTTTATTTTTTTTATATGTAAAATTTCATCTTTTTTTGATATGAAAAATTTGTCATTTTTTTGATATGAAAAATTTGTCATTTTTTTTATATGAATAATTGGTAATTTTTCTTATATGAAAAATTTGTCATTTTTTTGATTTGAAAAATTTGTCATTTTTTTATATGAAAAATAACAAAATTTTTAATTTGTTTTAATTTAATTTTTTATATGAAAAATTTTAATGTTTTTATTATGAAAAACTTAAATTATTTTATATGAAATATTTTAAAAATTTTTGTATGAAAATTTTAATTTTTTTTATATGAAATTTTTTTTATTTTTTTTATATGTAAAATTTTAATTTTTTTGATATGAAAAATTTAATTTTTTTTGATAAAAAGAATTTTAATTTTTTTTGATAAAAAGAATTTTAATTTTTTTTGATAAAAAGAATTTTAATTTTTTTTGATAAAAAGAATTTTAATTTTTTTTGATAAAAAAAATTGGAATTTTTTTTATATGAAAAATTGGCCATTTTTAAAAAAAAAACATCAAAGATTGGCCATTTTATATAAAAAAAAATCATCAAAAATTTTTTTTATATGATTTTTTTTTAATTTTTTTGATATGAAAATTTGTTATTTTTTTATGAAAAATTTGTAATTTTTTTTTATATGAAAATGTTTTATTTTTTTTATATGTAAAATTTCTTCTTTTTTTGATATGAAAAATTTGTCATTTTTTTGATATGAAAAATTTCTCATTTTTTTGATATGAAAAATAACAAAATTTTTAATTTAATTTTTTATATGAAAATTTTTAATGTTTTTATTATGAAAAACCTAAATTATTTTATATGAAATATTTTAAAAATTTTTGTATGAAAATTTTAATTTTTTTTATATGAAATTTTTCTTATTTTTTTTATATGTAAAATTTTAATTTTTTTGATATGAAAAATTTAATTTTTTTTGATAAAAAGAATTTTAATTTTTTTTGATAAAAAAAATTGGAATTTTTTTTATATGAAAAATTGGCCATTTTTAAAAAAAAAACATCAAAAATTGGCCATTTTAATAAAAAAAATCATCAAAAAATTTTTTTATATGAAATTTTTTTAATTTTTTTGATATGAAAATTTGTTATTTTTTTATGAAAAATTTGTAATTTTTTTTTTATATGAAAATGTTTTATTTTTTTTAAATGTAAAATTTCTTCTTTTTTTGATATGAAAAATTTGTCATTTTTTTGATATGAAAAATTTGTCATTTTTTTGATATGAATAATTGGTAATTTTTCTTATATGAAAAATTTGTCATTTTTATGATTTGAAAAATTTGTCATTTTTTTATATGAAAATAACAAAATTTTTAATTTATATATGACAAAACTTTTAATTTTTTTGAAATGAAAAATTTTATTTTTTTTTTGTATGAAATATTGGTAATTTTTTTTATATGAAAAATTGGTATTTTTTTTATATGAAAAATTGGTATTTTTTTTATATGAAAAATTGGTATTTTTTTTAAAATTTTTTTTATAAAGAAAAATATTAAAACTTTTTAATTTTTTTTTATTTGAAAAATTGGTAATTTTTTTTATATGAAAAACGAAATTCTTTTATATGAAAAATTGGCAATTTTTTATAAGCCAGCCTAGGCAGCATTTGATATGATTAAAAAAAGGACTTGTTGTATTAAATGAAAATAGTTAAGGTAAGCATTTTTGCCGAGAATGTTTTTTTAAACAAAATCTATCCAAGACTAATTGCAGTTGAGTATCAAAAGCAACTGAAACTAAATAGACTTTTCATAATTCTTTGAGTTCTTTATAGGGAAGCCAGATCTGGCCCTGGACACCGGCCTGGACACTAACTATCACTAGACACTTAAATTTGGTATGGCGACGTTCATTTGAAATGCACTGTTTGTCATTTGGGATGACATACACACAGAAGACAAATGATGGCTTAAATGGAATACGACTGTCGGAACATCGTTAACCATTTTTATTATTATTACTAGTGCCACTGTCATTCGTCATTGTTGGTTGTACTCGAGTCCTTCCCTTTTGGCCATTACAATCGTAAATTTTATTAGTATTTGTTTTCCTTCGTTCTACGTTTGGAAGGTGTTTCTTCCACTTTATTCAGTAGCATTCCATTTCGTTTATTTTCTGTTGGAGAAGGTGTGTCCATAAATGACTTTTATTTTTCGTTACAGTTTTCCGTTTCTTTTACCATTCCTCATGCATTAGGGCTGTTCAACAGTTGTTGCTATGAAATCATATCAATTCGTGTATTTGTATTTTTGGCAGAGGCATCCTTCCTATCCATCCGTCTCATGTTGGTAGGACCACATGTTGTCGAGGCAAAAAATGTTTGATGATTATGTGACAGAAAATCGGATAAGTTTTTTGTTTTTTTGGATTAATTGCGATGAGGTTCTTATTACAAATCTATGCATATATTTTTGTGAAATTGAAAAGGTCCCTGGCACTGGAATGAGAAATAGAGTGCTATGATTTTTATGGTTGTTAATGATTTGGGGTTTTCATAAGCCACTTCTTCGGTCATCCGAGCAAATGCCAATAAAAGCCAAAAATCATGGGTAGGCGGGTTAATGTGCTATCAGATATGTGGCTTAAAAGTCAATAAGTACCACGAAAATGATTCATTAATTAATAAGTATTCTGATTAATTAGCGTCTATTTAACAGGACATGACATGGACATGGACAAGTTAATAGATATCGGCATTTTATATTAGAGGCAAAGGCGGAGAACGGAGCCCAGATGATTACCAACTTTATTGAGTAACCATGTAAATAATTTGTAACTGAAGATACATTAGCTATGAGTAAGTAATCAAATAGACATACTCATGGTACAGTTAATAAAACAAGAGTGACTACTAGAAACACCTCCTTAAAAGACTGAGTTCGCCTAATCTAAAATCATATCAATGTTCGAATCTCTGACAGTTTTTCAGTTTTTGTGTAAATTTTTTGCTCACAAAGGGACGTGCTAGAAGCAGGGCCTTTGGCTGGACACTATTTCTATACCAAGACTATTTCCTACAACAGGGCCTTTGGCTGGAGAATATTTTCTACAACAGGGCCTTCGACACAGGCTACAGGACATTTGACAGAGACATTTAAACAGTGATTTTAGGGACATGAGTTCTACAATCGTCTCCCAACAGGTCATTATTCCGTTTTTTTTTTCAGTTCGTGGACTGTGGCAGAAAACTATCATAAGTTAGGGCATTCGACAGGAGTTTATTTCTTATAACAAGGCCTTCGTCAGGAGACTAGAGGCAACGTTTTAGGGGCTACGGCCAATTGACGAAACGTGGGCACAGGAAAGAAACCTTGTGTCACATAATCTGTGTCGTTATGCCAGAGACATCAGCTATATGATCAGGGAGACAGCATTTGTCACTTCTAAAATATTAATATTTATTTAACACCGGAAAGTCGTTCCTCTTCAAAAAGACGACACATTTTCAAAAAAAAAAATACAAATATGTATGACATTCTAGGGTTAAAAACTAAAAGATGACAGTAAAAAAAAGTTTATACTGAAAAAAAAAAATTAGGAAAATAAAACGTTAACTCGTGTGAGATAAAAATGAATATTATTTTCTAGTCATTCATCGAAATCTCTGTACAACAGTGTAAACAAAACAAACTGCGTACCCTTTCCCCAGCTGTAAATCAATATTGATTTGACCGCATTGAAAAACCACAAAATCATATTTTTTCTCTTTAAATGAACTCTGGTCAATTTGAAATGACCGCCTAATGGTGACATCAACAATGACCACAATCACTCAAACACTTTTGGTCATTTTGGCATTTCATCATTTCCGCCAAATGCATAAATATAAGTGTGTACGAGTGTATAGGTATGTGTGAGAGTATGTATGTTGTCGTACAAATGATGAATGCCCTGATTAGCATAAAGAAAAGTCGTGCGCATCTAATGGATAATGAATGACAAACACATGAATTTATTAGACCAAAGGGAGAGTGAGGGTTGGTTGGCCGGATACACATTTTGATTGTCCAGTTCAAGGACGCCCGAAGAGGCGGTTCAATGTGAACCTGTCGGGGTGCTTGAGTGTGTCCTTTTCTCAAATTTTCCCAACCGGACAGCGTTACATGACAATATTCGTTTTTTTTTTTTTTGGTTGTCGTTACAAAAATGTGTGTTGTCTAGACCAATTTAACACAGAGCAAAAATAATTCAACAAGTCACGTACAGTTTTTCCTTTTGTATTACGGCTTTAAAAGTTCTATATTGGTTAATTTATTACAATATAAATGGACATAAAGAATATTGGCGCACCAAGAAAGGTTGGCCAAATATTTTTTGTTATGTTGAAATGATTTTCAACTTTAGAAAAGGTGCAGTTCAATGCCCCAAAAATGATAAGCCAACCAAGTGAGATGAGATGATTTGTACATGAAATTTCACACGTAAGTCAGAATTACAATTTCAATTCACACAGATTCTGAATATGTTTTATTTTGGTATTATTTTAAATTGGTAGGTGACAACTGTAATTTTATTGACAACTGTCATTTTATTGATAAATGTCATTTTATTGACAACTGTCATTTTATTGACAACTGTTATTTTATTGACAACTGTCATTCTATTGACAACTGTCATTCTATTGACAACTGTCATTCTATTGACAACTGTCATTCTATTGACAACTGTCATTCTATTGACAACTGTCATTCTATTGACAACTGTCATTCTATTGACAACTGTCATTCTATTGACAACTGTCATTTTATTGACAACTGTCATTTTATTGACAACTTTCATTTTATTGACAACTGTCATTTTATTGACAAACTGTCATTTTATTGACAACTGTCATTTTATTGACAACTGTCATTTTAGTGACAACTGTCATTTTAGTGACAACTGTCATTTTATTGACAACTGTCATTTTATTAACAACTGTCATTTTATTGACAACTGTCATTTTATTGACAACTGTCTTTTTTTTGACAACCGTAATTCTATTGACAACTGCCATTTTATTGACAACTGTCATTTTATTGACAACTGTCATTTTATTGACAACTGTCATTTTATTGACAACTGTCATTCTATTGACAACTGTCATTTTATTGACAACTGTCATTTTATTGACAACTGTCATTTTATTGACAACTGTCATTTTATTGACAACTGTCATTTTATTGACAACTGTCATTTTATTGACAACTGTCATTTTATTGACAACTGTCATTTTATTGACAACTGTCATTTTATTGACAACTGTCATTTTATTGACAACTGTCATTTTATTGACAACTGTCATTTTATTGACAACTGTCATTTTATTGACAACTGTCATTTTATTGACAACTGTCATTTTATTGACAACTGCCATTCTATTGACAACTCTCATTTTATTGACAACTGTCATTTTATTGACAACTGTTATTTTATTGACAACTGTTATTTTATTGACAACTGTCATTTTATTGACAACTGTCATTTTATTGACAACTGTCATTTTATTGACAACTGTCATTTTATTGACAACTGTCATTTTATTGACAACTGTCATTCTATTGACAACTGTCATTTTATTGACAACTGTTATTTTCGTGCCAACTGTCATTTTTGTGACAACTGCCATTTTAATGACCACTGTCATTTTCGTGACAATTGTCATTTTATTGACAACTGTCATTCTATTGACAACTGTCATTCTATTGACAACTGTCATTTTATTGACAACTGTCATTTTATTGACAACTGTCATTTTATTGACAACTGTCATTTTATTGACAACTGTCATTTTATTGACAACTGTCATTTTATTGGCAACTGTCATTCTATTGACAACTGTCATTTTATTGCCAACTGTCATTCTATTGACAACTGTGAGTGACCAGGAGCTACTTTTGAAAGCCCTCTCCGAATTTTCTAGAGACGTTTTCTCATTAAGTCGTCATATTTTACCGGGTAACAACGACTCTAAAAAATTGGTTGTTCTGATGTTCCCATAACATTCTCTGCCAGCTTTCTATGGTGGCGATTACTTAAACCCTGTATTAACATATGACCTATTCAAAGCTGCTGTCATTTACTATTCCCTTCTCTGGTTCTTGGTTGGTTGGATCTTCTACTTGGTTACATTTTTAGATTGGCTTGTGTCAATACATTCATCCTTCTTCATCTTCTACGGCTCTTTGTGTCCTTAATCATCCTACCCACAATGTGTCACTGATAGCTTTCACATGCATTTCACGACTTTCATCGCGTCAGAGGAGCATCAATGTCATGAAATCGGTATTGATTCTGATCCTTTTGTGCTTTGTGTTAATATGTGTGTGTGTGTGTTTTGTTGAAAACATTTCAAGCGTTAATTTTCAGTAAAGAAAAGCTTTGACATTCAATCAAATGCTAATGATGACATTTTGAGCTTTAATGTGGCACAGCCAAGACTTACAGCCATCGTAGTACACCAAACGTTGACAAAGCATTAAGTGCGTGTGTGTGTGAGTGCGAATTTATATGAACATGCAATACAAAGTTTTGTAAGGTTTCGCCATCATTTTTTTGTGGCAAGGATTCCGTAATTAGTTTCTGACTGAATTTGTGTGCAACAAGGGGATGCTGTTGTGCAACACATGGTGCGGTGTTATTGGCATGATAAGTATTTGAAGAAAACCGCCAATAATAACTAGAAATGGTATACCTTCTGACGGCACATCTACTGAGTGCTTGGCTGATAATACGCATTTCCATTTAGGGGAGTGACTTCGACCTTTTGTGGGTGTTATTATTTCGGTACCAATTAATGGTATGTGAATATCCGTAAGGATATTTTATTTTATTTGGATACCAATTTGTCCAAATGGAATACAATTTAAAAAAAACGCAATACAGTTCTTTCCTCTGAGTTTTTGTAGGGCTTACATTCGATTTGTCCATTTTCGATCATCGATTACAGGCGACAGCTATCCAGAATTACAATCGATGGCTGCTATGGTTTTTTCCACGAATGCTGGACTGATTTGCCATGAATGAGGAATTGAGACCTGGACTTCTTTGTCATGTTTAGAAAGCCTCGAGATTCTAGATCTTTCGGTGGAAACGACACACTCAATTTCTAATAAATTCAGGTAGACGTTTTAAGTCAAAGGCGAGTTATTTTCTACAGAGGACAACTACGTCAACTACGTAATATAGCACAGAGTTTCCATGAAAGAATTTCTGACTTCTAGACGAGTCAATCTTCTTAATATATATTTACCCTCGACACTGATTCACTGACTGTCACGCAGTACGTAGGAATTTAAATAGGCATTCTATAATTTTCTATAAATAATAATAATAAAAAAAATAATATTTTTTTTTTGTACAGAAATTGTGTTTCCCCCAAATTTTTTTTACCAAATTTTTTTTTTCCAAAATTTTTTTTTTATAATTTTTTTTTTATAATTTTTTTTTTTACAAAATTTTTTTTTTTCAAATTTTTTTTTATTCAACAAAATTTTTTTTTCAAGAAAAAATGTTTTTTTAAAAAATATTTTTTTTCCACAAAAAAATTTTTTTTTTCAACAAAATTTTTTTTCCATATTTCAACGGGCGCCATAGGCGCATTACAACTTACTAGTTGTTATATAATATAATTTGCTTATGACTTACGCATGAACGTAAGGCATTTATTCAGGTTTAAGCTCATTTTAATTATGTGAAACATCCTGTTGCCATGTAAGTTACAACGAAGTTGCTTCCATGCAACTATGGGACCAACACATGTTGATTACGTTCTTGAAAAGCAAAGATGTATTTATTATTATACAATAAACTGTAATACTCTGCAAACGACCAGATTGGCGTTGCCTCTGTAATAATGTCGCATCCTTTATGTTTATCCACTATCCCTGGCAAACAGTTTGTCCTTCAATTAGTGTTGTTCGGTGTAATATATTTTCACATGAGCTTCAGTTTTAAAACATAGATTTTCAATATTAGTTATCTTGATACGTTTCCCCTTTAAGACCTTTCCATTATAACCCCCCAACCTTCGGCACTTCGAATACTTACAACTAACAATGGACTTTGTTGTTACTTTTTGGCTGGTGTTCCCTATGGCAAACTTTCAACAATTAAAAGAAAGCTTTCGTTTCTGAAGAAAAGCCGTAAAAGTTCTTCCTTTTATCAATGCTTATTTATTTATTTGAGAAAAGAAAAAGGAAACGAGGAAAAACTAATTAATAACACTTTTGCTTATAATTTCAGTTTTAATTGTACTAGTTCTACTTATTCTGCTCGCACGATAATAACGACCCAGCAGCAGTAACCACAACCACAACCCTCTCACCCATAAATTGTTATCCACAAAAAATTTTCCACTAATTAACAGATTAAATATTTATAATACAAATTTAAAATTGTTAACGCTAAATGAACGTTGCTGGAAATGCATTACACTGGGCAACAGAGTACAAAAACGCTCGAAGGATTTCTTTTTCAAAATTTTCTTTTTTAATCAGAAAGGTTTGTTGGCCGGTGTTATAATCGTCCAAAATGCGTTCAACGTATGGCGCTCAAACCTCAACATGTGTCCCAATTTCCCGGACCAAAGTTTATTAAAATGTGGTGGACATTGAAATGGATAACAAGTTTTTAAACTCCATTTAAAGGGGACAAACAATAAAATTAGAACACTGGTTACTAAATTCTAGTATGAGAATATTGTTAACTAGTAAGTTGTAATGCGCCTATGGCGCCCGTTGAAATATGTAAAAAAAAATTTGTTGAAAAAAAAAATTTTTGTGGAAAAAAAAAATTTTGTGGAAAAAAAAAATTTTGTTGAAAAAAAAAAATTTGGAAAAAAAAAATTTGTAAAAAAAAAAAATTTTGTTGAAAAAAAAATTTTGTAAAAAAAAAATTCTTGTTGAAAAAAAAATTTTGTAAAAAAAAAAATTAGGGGAAAACACAATTTCTGTACAAAAAAAAAAATATTATTTTTTTTATTATTATTATTTATAGAAAATTATAGAATGCCTATTTAAATTCCTACGTACTGCGTGACAGAGTCAGTGAATCAGTGTATCAGTGAATCAGTGTCGAGGGTAAATATATATTAAGATGAGGAATGGGAAGAAATTTGCAAATCCTGAGGACCGATTGTGAAATCAAAACAATTAGTTTTGTTTTCAATGGAGGATATTAATCGTTAATGATAATATCACAAAGAATTGTGTCACAAGAGATACGTTCAATAGAATACATACAAATTTGTGACATTTCACAAACGAACAGAGCTCAAATGGGCTCAATGACCGGGAGCCACGATAACAAAAAAACGGTTAATAGCTTTCCTCGAGAATTTGTAGATAGCTCAGAGTTTACTCTTATACTCGTTAAGTTGACGAGATTTACGAGGTGCACGTTTTTGGAGCTCTTTCCGTAATTCACAAGTCTGCAATGTTTTTGATTTCCCTTCCTCGACCTCAGAGCACAGTTTTATCCCAGCTGCCACACAAAATTATCCATCCGTAGCACAACTGTAGCTCAGACAGTGTTGGTCGCGGCAAGTATTTCAACGACCTCTCCATGAACCTTCTAATAAACTTTCATTAATTGAAGCAATTAGCTAAAGTACTGATTGCACCATCAGCCACAGCGTAAGATGAAATAGCCACTTTGGTGAAGTCAAGTGTTTAAACGGTTACTTTAAACAATTGTATTTCAGACTTGTGAGGGGTTCAGCTAAATTAAAATATTCTCAAACTTTCACTTGCCTTGAAGTGGAATTGAGAAGAACACGAGTACGAAACCGGCTAAGACCATCAAACATTTTTCAGTGGCTGTTTTCCACCTCGTAAATGTTGGCGACTTTACGAGTAAGAGAGCAATCTCTATCAAAGAGAGCAAAACTACTCTAGAAAAACATTAGCCGTTCGGAGCCGGCTTTAAACAGTAGGTCCCGGTCAGCGAGTATACAAATTATATCGTACAGAGCTCACTGATTCGTCTGTTCCTTCTTGGAATGTTAAGGGAAAATAAGTAAGTAAGTATTTGGATGTACTTTGAATGCCCATGACCAATGCCGCAAAGGCTCAGTCCAATTAAGATCTTGAGAACGCTTAGGATTACGAATGTAACCCGCTTTGTGGTCAAATAAATTATCAATAATTATCCCCGCACGAGGAGCCGCGGTGCTTTCATTCACTTACATGACACCCATCGCTACAAGACAAGCAAGATGCTCAGGGCCCAAGGAACCAAAACAAGTACTTATATTTAATTTTTAACACTTTTCCAAAGAAAGGACATTTCGAAAAATGTACTTGATTGAACAAAATGAATGGAATATTCGGATTCAGCAGATGATTTTATATTCGAATTAGTGAGGAATGTGTAAAGCGGAATTTTCATAAAGAAGTTGTGAAGAAATTACATATTTAATTTTAAATCTCGTTGTTAGAGTGAGGAAAAATCCTCCTGCTATAACTCGGTCTATTTTCGTTGGATTCTCAAAAAAATAGACAACATTGGAAATGTACGGGCTTTAAGAGAGCTTCAGAATTGGGAGAGCTCTACAATTGGCAGATGAAAAACCAAAAATGTCAACAAAAAAAAAAACAAACAAATTTGTTTTCTTCTCTTGGTTGTAAAATCCACAATTTTCTATATTTATAGTTATAGGCAAATATAGTTTAAGGCAAATTAATGAAAAATTTAGAAAAAAAAGAATTTTCCCAATATCTCGAAAACTATATGTGATGGGGCAAGACGGATTCAGGAGATCATTTTACATAAAGATCAGATAAAGGAGGGCTCAAAAGTTTATTTTTACAGAACAGTGTAATGACATGGTTCGCTATTCCGAATAAATTAATAAACAAAAAATTAAAATTTTTAAATTAAAAAAAATATTTTTGGTTCTCCCTTGCAATTCTCTCTTTGACCAATTATAGAAAAATAATTTGATGGGATTTTTATAAATTTTCGATCAATTTTTTAGGAAAAAGATTTTCGATAAGACTTTCAATTATTTTTCTAGATTAAAAAATATTTTTGGTTCCCACTACGATAAATTTTTTTTTAATTAAAAAAAACGTTTTTGTTTCTATTATAAATAATAGATTCGATAATATTTTCTGTTATTTTTTTAGATTAAAAAAATATTTATTTTTTTTTCAATTATTAAAAAAGACTTGGACGAGATTTCTAATTACTTTTTGTAGATTAAAAACAATATTTTTGTTTCTATTATAAATAATAAATAATAGATTCGATTAAAAACAAAATATTTTTGGTTTCCCATTCGATCAATTATAAAAAAATACTTCGATAACATTTTTTTTTTTAAATAAAAAGAAATATTGTTGTTTCAATTATTTCAATTATAAATAAATGATTCGATATTTTGTTATTTTTTTTAGATTAAAAAAAAGTATTTTGCGTTTATTCGATAAATTCTTTTTTTAAATTAAATAAAATGTTTTTGTTTCAATTATAAATTATAGATTCGATAATATTTTATGTTATTTTTTTAGATTAAAAAAAAATATTTTTCGATTAATTATAAAAAAAAGACTTAATAATTTCTTTTCATTTTTTTTTAAATTAAAAAAAAAAGTTTTGTTCTAATTATAAAAAAAAATTCGAAATATTTTGTGTTCCAATTCGATCAATTATAAAAAAAAGAATTCGATAATTTTTTTGTTTTTGAAATATTTTTGTTTTAATTATAAAAAAAAATTCGATAAGATTTTTTTTAAATTAAAAAAAAATATTTTGGGTATAAAAAAAGACTTTGATATTTTTTTTTAAATTAAAATAAAATGTTTTTTTTTAATTATAAAAAAAAAACTTTGAAATATTTTGGGTTTCCCCTTTGATCAATTATAGAAAAAAGAATTCGATAATTCTTTTGTTTATGAAATATTTATGTTTTAATTACAAAAATATTTTGGGTATAAAAAAAGACTTAAATTAAAAAAAATGTTTTTGTTTCCATTATAAATAATAGATTCTATAATTTTTTTTTATTTTTTTTTTAAATTAAAAAAAAAAAATTTGTTTTAATTATAGAAAAAAACCTCGAAATATTTTGGGTTTCCCATTTGATCAATTATAAAAAAAGAATTCCATAATGTTTTTGTTAAATTAAAAAAAATGTTTTTTTCTTCAATTATAAAAAAAGTCTTCATTAAGATTTTTCAAATCGTGTCTACTCCTATGATCCCTAAAAGATGTCTGCGCCGTTATGAAAGGACTCTTTTGGGATCAAAATCCTTCGTAATACATAATAGGAACTGACTTCTACCAAACATTCACCACTGCAAGAGACCATCGACTAGCATTCTAATGCTGAAACTATTGGAAAAAGAAAGTTTTTTGACCGATTGAATGGGATTCTGAACCACGACCCAAGGAGAGTCTAACGACGAACAAGGACAAGTCTTAGCAAATGCCGCTACACTTGAAAGGCAACATAATAAAGCCCGGCAACTCACAATTATAATATTGATTTACTTTGTATTGTAATTAAATAAAAAACAAAAAATATTAAAAAATATTTGTTATGGGGCCAGAAGATTGGAAGTCCGTTTATTATGTTTTACTAAACATCCAAGTAAAGCACATGCGTGTCTAAATATTCCATATGACCTTTACCCCTATACCGACACACAAGTCAATTGTTTGAAGGGCTCCATTACAGACAATGAGGTTTCTGGTGTGGCTGATATCTCAACCACAAATTCATATAAAACTGATTTTGTAATTTCCACTCAACGTCACACGTTTGCCCACGAATTTCCCATTCAAATCACTCTGAGACAGAATGTAAACAATTACGTGGAGGTCACATGCGGCCCCATCTTTGCCGAAGACGATCGAATATAACCGGGAAAATAATCATTTTCTTTTGTTTTAACAGATGTCTGTTGACGGCGCCACAGCAAGTGGCGACGGGGCGAAACCAAAATAACAACCTTGAATAATTAAACTAAACCAATTTCTGGAGTACACACACTTGTGTACAAACACACACACACACACAAACTTAATTACTCTTGGGCCAGGGCAAAGAAAAAAGTGTCATTTATAATGTCTAATTAAAAATGACAATGCCACAGGCACAAACACACCGACACTCACCGGAGTGAGGGCAGCACATACATGGGAAAACTGATATTAACGGCAAACTGCACGTACTCATCGAAAGGACGAACAAGTCACTCACTTAATTCACGTGTTAGGGGGGGGGGGGGGGGGGGGGGGGGCATATGAAAGCGAGCGCCACCAAATGAGTGAAGCGTGCCGCACGTTTAGTTTTTAATAACTAAAAACTTTTACGAAAAAAAATCTCAAGAAAAATTAAGCCAAAGAAACTGAAGAAACTTAAAATGTTGTGAACGAGCAACAGACAAAGAACAAAAAGAACGGACGGACAGCCACTTTGTATGCACACACACACACACGCAGATTGATACGCGTAAGCGTTCATTTTCAAAGTAATTGTCAGCAACACCTGTTTGCCACATGTGGCAACATCAACTTATTTTCACGTGCAATTTTGATGCCTTGAAATGCTGGTGCTGGCAAAGCAGGCAACAACAACAAGAAGAAGAAAAAAACTCGTCGCAAAACTCGTGAAAGTCGACGAAAAGCGAAAACCAATATCATTTTGTGGCAACGTACAGCCAACAAACGTCCCAGCACAAAGGCAGAAGGAAGCCATTATTTTGCATGCACAACTTTGTTGCGGCACTCGGTTCTACACACAGTCAGTACTCAAGTACTCCGATGTGCGAGGGACGTATGATAAATATCTATGCAAGTTATGATAGAATTTGTGCTTTAATCATAACAGTTGCACTACAAGTTTTCGAAAAAAAATCAATAAAACTTCATGTTGTTCGGCTTGGTTTGGCTTGGTTTGGCTCGCCTGGCCTCAATTTTTAAAATGTCTGGCGGATCTACCTCACGAACAGTTTGCTCTCCATTAGCCTTAAGGGTCTGAATCGTTAATGGAAAGTAATCATAACATCGGTTCTTCAAGGACTCACAAACAAAATCTAAAGGCGTCAAATCGCCGCTGCGGTTAACATTACCGAGATGTACAGATAATACAATTACCAAACCTGATCCGCAAAAGATCAATTGTCGCTTAAGTTGTGGGGCAGGCCGCATCATCCTGTTCAACTAAAGATTTCCCAAGTTTATGTCTTTATGTCCACAAAAAATGGTTTATTATGCCTCCAGCCAACATAGGCCACAGAGTCTTTGACGACCTTAATGATATAGGGGACGCTCCAATTTTTCGAGCAAAATCGTTTTCCATTTCGATCTGCTCGAAGGACCAAACTGAGAAGCCACAAAGAAGCTGCTGGTCGTGTTCCTTCAATTGCTAAGACAATTGTGTCTAGTAAGAGCATAACGCGAACTATTTGTGTCACATTTGCATCAGACTTGGGCGAGGCGAGGCCATGTTCCAGGACCATAGTTGTTAAGTAATGCTTACTAATCGTAATAATTTCTAATTAAATACATTTTTTTTAGAGGTAAAGTAATTTTTTTAAAGTCCTATAGTTGATTACAATTACAAATAATCGAAAAGTAATCAGGATTACTTGCGATTACTATAAATAATCTCAAAGAATTAAAAGTAATCCGAAAATAATCCGACTACTTTCAGAGATTACTTTTGATTATTTCTGATTTTTTATAGTAATCCAAAGTAATCCTGATTAATGTCACTAATAAAAACTAAAAATTGGGCTTTATTTCATTATGAATAATACCCCAAAAAAAATTTTTTTTCAGTAGGAAAAAGACTTATAATTGATTACAATTACAAATAATCGAAAATTAATCATGATTACTTTCGATTACTATAAATAATCTCAAACAATCAAAAGTAATCCTAAAATAATCCGACTACTTTCAGAGATTACTTTTGGTTATTTCTGATTATTTAGAGTAATCCGAAGTAATCCTGATTAATGTCACTAATAAAAACTAAAAATTTGGCTTTCCGACTACTTTCAGAGATTACTTTTGATTATTTCTGATTTTTTATAGTAATCCAAAGTAATCCTGATTAATGTCACTAATAAAAACTAAAAATTGGGCTTTATTTCATTATGAATAATGCCCCAACAAATTTCATTTTTTTTCCAGTAGGAAAATGTTCATAAATTATTTGGGGGATTTTGCAGAATTTTTTCGGACATTTTCAAGTTGGCCTTTTGGGGGAATTTTACATTTATTTTTGGGAAATCTTCAAATGGGTCATTATTAATTTATTTGGGGGGTTTTCGGACAACACAGCGTAGGATTGTTGTCAGCTGTGAGCTCTATCATTTGTATACTCACAGAACAGGACTAACAATGACCCAACAAATAATTGGACCAAAAAAAATCACATACCAAATTGGGTTTTATTTCATTTAATTTTTTTCAATAGGAAAATTTTCATAAATTATTTGGGGAATTTTGGAGAATTTTTTCGAACATTTTCAGGTTGGCCTTTTGGGGGAATTTTTAGTTTATTTTTGGGAATTCTTTATATTCTTCAATGGGAAAATTTTCATAAATTATTTGGGGAATTTTGGAGAATTTTTGCGAACATTTTCAGGTTGGCCTTTTGGGGGAATTTTTAGTTTATTTTTGGGAATTCTTTATATTCTTCAATAGGAAAATTTTCATAAATTATTTGGGGTATTTTGGAGAATTTTTGCAAACATTTTCAAGTTGGCCTTTTGGGGGAATTTTTAGTTTATTTTTGGGAATTCTTTATATTCTTCAATAGGAAAATATTCATAAATTATTCGGGGAATTTTGGAGAATTTTTGCAAACATTTTCAGGTTGGCCTTTTGGGGGAATTTTTAGTTTATTTTTGGGAGTTCTTTATATTCTTCAATAGGAAAATTTTCATAAATTATTTGGGGGATTTTGGAGAATTTTTGCGAACATTTTTAGGTTGGCCTTTTTGGGGGAATTTTTAGTTTATTTTTGGGAATTCTTTATATTCTTCAATAGGAAAATTTTCATAAATTATTTGGGGAATTTTGGAGAACTTTTGCAAACATTTTCAGGTTGGCCTTTTGGTGGAATTTTTACTTTAATTTTTTGTGAATTCTTTATATTCTTCAATGGGAAAATTTTCATAAATTATTTGGGGAATTTTGGAGAATTTTTGCGAAAATTTTCAGTTTGGCCTTTTTGGGGGAATTTTTAGTTTATTTTTGGGAATTCTTTATATTCTTCAATAGGAAAATTTTCATAAATTATTTGAGGAATTTTGGAGAATTTCTGCAAACATTTTCAGGTTGGCCTTTTGGGGGAATTTTTAGTTTATTTTTGGGAATTCTTTATATTCTTCAATAGGAAAATTTTCATAAATTATTTGGGGAATTTTGGAGAATTTTTGCGAACATTTTCAGGTTGGCCTTTTGGGGGAATTTTTAGTTTAATTTTTTGGGAATTCTTTATATTCTTCAATAGGAAAATTTTCATAAATTATTTGGGGAATTTTGGAGAATTTTTGCAAAAATTTTCAAGTTGGCCTTTTGGGGGAATTTTTAGTTTATTTTTGGGAATTCTTTATATTCTTCAATAGGAAAATATTCATAAATTATTTGGGGAATTTTGGAGAACTTTTGCAAACATTTTCAGGTTGGCCTTTTGTGGGAATTTTTAGTTTATTTTTGGGAATTCTTTATATTTATCAATAGGAAAATTTTCATAAATTATTTGGGGAATTTTGGAGAATTTTTGCAAACATTTTCAGGTTGGCCTTTTGCGGGAATTTTTAGTTTATTTTTGGGAATTCTTTATATTCTTCAATAGGAAAATGTTCATAAATTATTTGGGGAATTTTGGAGAATTTTTGCAAACATTTTCAGGTTGGCCTTTTGCGGGAATTTTTAGTTTATTTTTGGGAATTCTTAATATTCTTCAATAGGAACATTTATTACTTAGGGGATTTTGGAGAATTTTTGCGAACATTTTCAGGTTGGCCTTTTGGGGGAATTTTTAATTTATTTTTAGGAATTTTTTATATTCTTCAATGGGAAAATCTTCACAAATTATTTGGGGGATTTTGGAGAATTTTTGCAAACATTTTCAGGTTGGCCTTTTGGGGGAATTTTTAGTTTATTTTTGGGTCATTAATAATTTTTGGTTTTTTGGGTCTTTGGACAACACACACCCTTGACTTGGGAGGGAACTTCTCTAAAACCAGTCAGCTGTGGGCCCTGTCATTAGTATACTCACCGACAAGGACTACTTTCTTATTTCCCTTAACATTCCATGAAGGAACAGACGGGGAACTTCTCTCGAAATCGGTGAACTGTATACGATATAATTTGTGGACTCACTGACCGTGACAGTAAGTTAAGTTTTAAGGTTCTTCAATGGGATAAAGTCTCCTACGTATGCTGATCTGTTTAAAAATAAACCCACTTATTACACCACCCTCTTGTATTCAACACTATAAATGTACATATGTGTATGTGTGTGTGTGTGTGTTTGTGTGCATAACTCTATATCTTGAGGCACAGGAAAAGCTTATTAATCTTTCTTTTGTTATTATACATGTATGTGGCTGCGTGTGTGAGTGTTTGTGTGTAAGCGCATAATAAAGTTAAAGGATGTATGTTGGGGAAATTTAAATTTCCGCTGCATTCTTCTGTTTCAACACTTACCCCCCCGCCACACACCATCTGCCCGACACGAGGAAATGAGGAAAAAAACCAAAGTGTTTTCTTTGAAAGATAAAATGTGAAATACGTTCAAATCCTATGAACATCCATTTAACGTTCAGTCTTTGCATTAAATGCTTAAAAATCGTTTGCAATATAAAGACAACATCAACATCAACAAGAACAAAAAACGCGAACAAAATAGTATAAGAAATCTGATAAACCGCCAAGTGATAATCATCGTTATGGTGCCGGTGGTTGTGGGCAATGTCAGATGGAGGAGGATGGATGGATGGCATCAGCGATACGGTTAAATGATGGCTTTTCCTCAAGGTACTGGTGGAAGATTTCAATTTTAGCATCTCATCAGCATAATTATGAATTTGTGCGAGTGTGTGGGATCGTTTCTTTGGTAAAGTTGAATAAACAAATTGATTACATTGCAGGATATTCTTAAAGATGATGGCTGTAGTTTTATTTTTTTTATTAAAAAAAAAGATATCATCGCTAAGAGAGTTTGTTTTTAGAGAAGAAAGGCAACGTGTTTGTGATGAAAAAGGGGATGAGGGCTCTCAGAATATTACACATCAAATTCGAAAAAAAAAATTAAATAAAGACTGGAAAATTTCGGTTTAAAAAAGGAACTGAGAATACTGAGAATATTGGCTGAACATTTCCAAGAGATGTTTGTTTTTCAACGAAATTAACAATACTTTCGGACCCTATTCGGACCCAACTTTCGGACCCTATTCCTACTTAGCTAAATTTTGCAACGGATAAAAACAAAACATAAAAAATTCTAATGGGAATTATAGAAATTATAATTGATGTACAATTTGCATTAACTGGATGTACAATGTTCATCAAATTGATGTAAGAATTAATCAAATTAATGAACCCTTTGCAAGGTCGTGGTGTGGTAGGTGTGTGAGACTATCACACTGAAGAACCCGAGTTCGAAACCGGATAAGACCATCAAACATTTTTCAACGACTGTCTCCACCTCGTAAATGTTGACGACTTTACGAGTAAGAAAGCAATCTCTATCACCATGTAGAACCTCTTTAGAAAAACATTAGTTTTTCGGAGCTGGCTTTAAACAGTGGGTCCCGGTCAGTGAGTCCACAAATTATATCGTACACAGCTCACTGATTTCGAGAGAAGTTCCCCGTCTGTTCCATCATGGAATGTTAAGGGAAAATAAGTAAGTAAGTACTAGTGACAAACAGTCGCCGAAATATATCAATTTAGAGATGTGTATTTAAAATTTAATATCAAGACTGTAGAGATCTACTCCAGATAACAACCATATTATTACACACCCCAACAAACCCTCTTCGTTTGTACTCAATCCCTAACAAACAGTTGCCACTACTTGGGGTTCGGTCATTTCAGGGGTTGGCATTTCGTTGTTGTTCCTCGTTAAAGGTAAATTATGTTGCCACAATTTATCATACGACAGACGCAAACAAACAATTTGTATCTCAACAATTTATTATTTTCTCTCAAACGACACAAACAAACAAAAAACAAACCCAAGAGCTCCTTAGTTTTGTGAAAGCAATGCAAGCAAGAAAACAACACACATACTCGTAAAATAAAATAAACAGAAGGGAAACCATTTTGCAACTAGAAAATTAAATTGGAGGCATATTTACAATGCCTAAAATGACAAATCACTTGGAAAACTTCCAGGTCATATATGCGGCCACACGTCCAAGGTCACCGAGCATGTTGTTCCACAGTGCAGTAATGCTGTTCGCCCCACCATCCCATGTCAGGGAGAACCTCGCACCGAATAACATCAATCAGAACTGTAGGGTCGTAAATACTATTTTTTTGGGGGGGGTGGGGGGGGGGGGAGGGCGAATGCGGTTAATGTGAGGCCATTGTCGAGGTGAACCTTTGCCAAAGGTGAGGTGCAGAGCTGTTAAACACGCTGCTTAGGACGAAATGCTGTTAACTTGATAGACACTTCTCGTAAATAAATTAACCTTTGCGTTACAGGTAATTTTCCTGGAAATTGAGGTTTTGTAATGAAAAATATTTTTGGAATTGGAAATATCTGAAATAATGAGAATACAGAGAGGGAATGACCCAATACAGGGTCTGCCAAATAACACTAGTCAACAGTCAAAATGTACTCGGGATGCGATAATTTTTTCTGTGTAGATAACCTTGACATGAGCTCGAAAAACGCAATAAAAATTTTTTTTTTCGTTTGGTTTTTGATTTTTTTTTTTTTTTTTTAAATTTTAAAAAAAAATTTTTGGTTAATTTGTTTCGTCCGGCATAACTCGGGAACCACTAGCCCGATTTAATTGAATTAAATTTTAAAAAATTGAGTAAAGGTATGAATTTCAAAAATTTGCTCGACATATGCACAACTTTGTCTATGGTAAGGTTTTTTCTTTTTTATTACAAAAAAAATTAAAATTTGTTGGGTGACAAAAATATATGAAAATTTTAATTTTTGAAATTCATACCTTTACTCAATTGCGAATAAAAGCGAAACGCGTGCATCGATTTTCATGATCTTTGTCTCATTTTGCTCATAGGTTATGTGACTTTACGTAAAAGTAATAAGATTTGACATTTTTTTTCATTTTGGATTTTTTATGGATTTTTTTAAAAAAAAAAAATTTAAATCTTTAGGCAAAAAATAAGTTTTTTCCTTTATATATTAATTTTTAACTTGGAAACTGTTGCTTGTATAGGAAAACAATATATGAACAGATTAAGGGAATTGTAATTTTAAATTTTTTAAAATTTAATTCAATTAAATCGGGCTAGTGGTTCCCGAGTTATGCCGGACGAAACAAATTAACCAAAAAAAATTTTTTAAAATTTAAAAAAAAAATAAAACAAAAACCAAACGAAAAAAAATTTTTTTATTGCGTTTTTCGAGCTCATGTCAAGGTTATCTGCACAGAAAAAATTATCGCATCCGGAGTACATGAAATTTTTTTCATTTTGTTGAGTAGTGTAACTTTTGTTTTTGTTGAAAATTCTATAAAAAAAAAGAACAACTGGATATTTTCTCAAATTTCTTTTTTTATTTGAAAGTACAATCCTTCCGGTTAATAATGGAAAATAATTTCTTTGAAGTAGGCTAACGACATCAGCTCTGCGGCTGATAATGCGATCTTCAAAAACAGGGTGCAAAACATCGTGTGTAGTTTCGGCTATGTGGCACGTAGCGCCGTCCTGTGGAAACAAAATGTTGCCAATATCCTCCTTTTTAAATTTTTGTAAACAAAAATTCGTTCAACATGGCCCGATAACGAAAATAAGCACTAGTTAAAAAAAAACGTTAGATGGCGGACCCTTTAGTGGCAATTGCATACAATTTGGATGGGCATTGCTTGATGCATGCCATCGACTCAAGGAGGATTTCTTAAAATGTCAATAAATGACAGAAATAAAACTAAACTCTAGTTGACAATGAAGATCCAAACTAGAGGGATCAGTAGATAGTTCATATCGGCCCCCTCATTATAATAATAATGTATAATACAATATATTCTATATACTATTGTTTTATCCAGGAGATGACATTAAAGACATTAAACCCTCATTTGTAGATTAAGCCTTAGTTGCCCTAGACTTTGCATCACCGCCTTGGTGAACGCAAGATCGTGCCTCTGGATATTTCCACATCGTTCAATAGAATCTGGCACGGAGCACTCATATGAAAACTTATTTCATTTGGTGTCGGTAATACCTTCTCTCGATTCATATCGAGTTTTCTCAGGGATCGCTCTATAAGAGTTGTTATAGATGGGAAATCATCCAACGTGGATAGGTTGGCCGCAGGAGTGCCACAAGGTTCACTATTTCTTATTTTCAATGACGACCTGTTGGGTCAGACTGTGAACCCAAGATACTCCTTTGAGGAGTAGATTGAGATTGATTAGTTTATCGCAGGAGTGCCACAAGGTTCTCACAAGTTCTCTCTCCTTCTCTGTTCCTTATTTTCATTGACGACCTGTTGGGTCAGACTGTGAACCCAATCTACTCCTTTGCGGATGTCAGCAACCTCTGTCCATTTGAGCACGAATACTCATTTGAACATCGGCCAAGTCCTCGAGAGGTCGGCGACAAAAGGCAAACGATGAACGGGGGTGGAAATGAAATAACATCTCTCTAAAAATATCAAACTTTCCCAGATTATCCATCAAATAGGAAATAGGAAGACTAATCGATATTCTCAGTATTCAATTAAGTATTTATCTATATTTTTATTTTCTATGTGAAACCACTGTGCGACGCACTTTTTCTGTCTCAAGATTAAAGTTAATGTTGCATACATTTCGTATATTAACATTTTGCAAAGTTGCTAAAGTCTGAGTATGTGCGACTGTGAGTGTTAATGTTTTTTTTTTTTTTTTTGTTTTTTGTCGTCTCTCTGTAAATCCTGCCGCCGAGTGCCACCGGCGACGAGATGAACCTTAAGGTTGCCAAACAGACAAAAAAAAAGAACCTGCGAATTAAATAAAACCAACAACGATGGCTGACATAAAAAGGCACAATTTACGTTTCGCCTCAGCTTTGGATTATCTTGGTTATTTTCACTCTCATTGTTTTTTTTTGCAAACTTGTATTTCTCCCCCCCGTTCTGGCTCTTTGAAAAGATTTGTGCCGCTGTGTCTCTGTTGTCACATTATTTTATGGGTCGTTTTTGTAAAAAATTATTGTCTTAGCAGCATCAGCCAACATGTTTTCTTTGTGGCGCCCTTTGAACATGTTACCACCTGGGAATTCAAATACATAAAATACAGCAACAACAACAACAAAACGAACACTGTGAATATGAAAATGTCGTTGAACAAGCGGCTGATATATGTGTGCGTGTCGCTTCACAAGCGGGGGGGCTGAGTTGAAGTTGCAAAATAAATGTCAGGCTTTAAATGCCACACCACCACCCCACAGAGCTTAGCAGCCAGCCGCACCGCAATGGCGGGTGGTGAAAGTAATGGCTTTCTTTTTATGTGCCATTCGTCGCTTCTACTTTGGTCGGATTTGCTAAGGGGATATTTGCAAAAAAAAATACATTATGCGGTATTGTGGCAGAACATAAACCAAAATCTGCCAATATCTCTCTGTGTGAGCGGCAATTGCACTTTCTGAATACAACAACAGAGCTAATTTTCTGTGCTAAAATAATGTATGTCATCAGATTGTTTCAGATTATTAGAACTGACAAATTAGGGGACTTTTTTTTGTTGGTTTGCCCGAGACATAAAGACTTTTCAAATTGATCTCAGACATTCTTAAGCCAGACTATTTGTATTCAATTTAATTTTGGGTAGACCGCAACGATTAACCTGCACCATAAATAAAGTGTTTACAAATATAGTTTCATCGGAGAGAATAATTCCAGCAGCAGACGAATAAAAAAACCGCAACTAAGAAAGTAATAGCAACAATTTGAATTTCAATTTGTTCAGCTAGTGGTTATTAAGCTGGCGCAAGATAAATAGACCTATTTGTATTTCGTTTTTAAAAAAACGTGAGAAAAACTTAAACCCAATAACAATCTAGAGGTACACTAACGTAGCGTACAAAAGTACACTATAGTAGGGTACAAAAGTACACTACAGTAGGGTACAAAAGTACACTACAGTAGGGTACAAAAGTACACTACAGTAGGGTACAAAAGTACACTACAGTAGGGTACAAAAGTACACTACTGTAGGGTACAAAAGTACACTACAGTAGGGTACAAAAGTACACTACAGTAGGGTACAAAAGTACACTACTGTATGGTACAAAAGTACACTACAGTAGGGTACAAAAGTACACTACAGTAGGGTACAAAAGTACACTACAGTAGGGTACAAAAGTACACTACAACAGGGTACAAAAGTACACTACAGTAGGGTACAAAAGTACACTACAGTAGGGTACAAAAGTACACTACAGTAGGGTACAAAAGTACACTACTGTAGGGTACTAAAGTACACTAACGTAGCGTACTAAAGTACACTAACGTAGCGTACTAAAGTACACTAACGTAGCGTACTAAAGTACACTACCGTTTCCCTCATGACGAGACATTATCTGATGGAAAGACATGCAATGAGACCTGCGACTAGTGACTTAGGCTGGAGCTGAACGGATGAGAATAAGTCCACAGAACTCTTGTTTCTTTAGGCCTCCGGTGCTCCGGTGAGATGAGGCGCTCAGGATGGTTCAACTAAAGAAACTAGGCTGCCAACTCCAGATGTTACAACGAGTCTCAGAGCAACTGTGTTTCTCGGTCATAGAAAGGCCTGTTCGCCGTTGGAAAAATCAGCATGTCACTTAAGATGTCAGTCCTTTCTCTGTCTTTCATAAACTTGTTTTTTTAATTTGCCATGCTTGTTTTTGATTGTATGTGAAACGAGTAAAAAAACGAGAATTTTCAGTTTAAAGTCTTTTTTTTTCAAAAAGTCATAGGTCATACGCTGAGTTCGACTTATTCTACCCAAGTCTCTCTCACGTTTGCCCTCCACTGTAATCATAGATTCAACATAGAATTCTACTCTCCATATATAACAAACGTAATGAATGTTATGTCAAATCTGTTTCCTTCCAGCAATTAGAGTTCTTTTGGCTCTGCCATATAAAAATGTGTGCCCTCCATAAATCCTCGAAACCCTTCAAAAAAAATAAAAGAAGAAAAAAGTCATGACTCATTGTCTTGTTCATCGTACATAAAGCAACAGTTTGAAGACCCTTAAATGCGCCAGTCAGCCCAGCATAAAGTTCGGTCATTTAATTATACAAAGTTATGCTGGAGCATCTACATCAACTAACAACTGCAGAATGAAATCCAGAGTTTTTATAGGTTCCTTAAAAACCAATTAAACCATTGGCGTGGTGTATGTCACCCCGTACACACACAAAAAGGATCCGTTGGTCCTTTTGGTATTATTTGTGTCTCTTTGCCAGCTAACAAGGGAAACATTCATGAATTCATGACAAGATAATGGGCAACCATAAAAGAAAAACTTGACAGGTTGTTTTTGTTGTTGTAATGTCTCTTTTTCTCTCCCTCTCTCTTGCACACTCTCACTCTTGTCATTGGCATGTTGAGACAACGAGCGGCGGAACATCAACAAGAAAAACTGAAAAATGTCCTGAAGATAAAAAAAAGCAACAGTTGAATGTCATGAAATGCACTGGCATGCGATGCGTTACTTTTTGTTACATCGAATGTGTGCTTGTGTGTGTTTACACATATGAATGCTTCATCTATATCCGCATCCGTAGTGTGAGTGTGTGTGTGTGTGTGTGGAGCTGGTATTACGAATAGTTTAACTATCGAATGACACATAGTTTGTATAATCAGCCGGAGAACAGGGAAAACTGTACGTTCACACACACACACTAACATCGCCGTATAAATGCAGTGCACATCCGCACTCTCATAGCCATATGCATTTATGTACTTTAGAGAGTCTTAAAAGTCACACACACACACACAGTGGGGGGAAATGAGAAACATTTGAAAGTAATTCGAGAATGTTTCAGTGCTGTACTACTTTGAACGACAGGGAATCCTAAACGTCTGTAGACATTACCCTTAGCATTCAATGGATCAATAGATTTATTCCCAAAGCAATTAGCTGTCCATGATACTGACCGGGACCTTCTGCTTCAAGACAGCTCCGAATGAATCCTCAGAACAGAAAAACAATCTTTTGGATTGTAATTTTGATGACATCCCATTGAAAATCCAAATATCGCCTGATTATTCTCATGTCAGGACCCTAAGTCGATGTACTATAATAGAAGAATTTTCTCTAGCTCCCGTCATTGACATAAAATGAACTTTTAACCGAAGGCCATACAGAGGGCAGACATCCCCAGTCGCTTGCTGAACATTTCCACAGTTTTTGTTTAAAAAAAAGTGGGTATTTATTTAAAAAAAAAAAACATTATTTGCTTTGAAAACCTTTCAAATATTGTCATGCCAATCACTGACATCTAGAGTGGGTAGCCGAACTAATGTGTCTGGCCTCTGTATAGTCTTTGTACATACCCGCCACCCCTACTGCTTTGGAAAATTATAACTCAATGGACGGGAAACTAGATTATTAACTCGTCCATGGGCAATGGATCAGTAAGGAGAGGGGTCACGAAAGACTCACGGCAAGGGGTGTCATATCTCCAATTATCTGGAATTTATAGATAAATCAAATCCTGTGCTTCTTGAGAAAAAGTCATATTTTTGTGAGAATCATTAAAGTGACAAGACTCATCAAACTCCTGGCGCTGCTCATAAAAATCGCAATGGGCTGAGGACAGATCCTTTTGACAAAAAATTACCGGCCTTCACACTCTTAAAAACTTAAGGACACGTCTTAAGAAAGAGCGGAAATCCCAGGGCATCATTTTGGACTCTAAGCTTTCCTGAAAACGGAATACCAAAGTGTCTTTCATACCTGGCGCCTACAAATGCAAATTAAGCATTGGCGGTTGTCAGACCCAGTCTCACATACGGCGCTGTTAAAAGGCACATCTCTCCAAGCTAAACAAAGGCTAGCATTTGGGGTAACTCCTAGATCAGGTCCACAAGCAGATCCGGAAACAATTATCGATATCCCGGACATAGATGTCCATCTCAGGAATTGTGCACCTATGGTCACTGCTCTCTCTATTCCAGAATCAGGATTGGGGCGGCCAATTAAAACAGAAGACTGACTGCATGTCAACGATAACGAACTTCGGTGACCCAATGATTCCGAATCTAATTCCATTGGCAAAAAGTCTCTAACTTTTGATAGAGTAAACCTTTTTGAGTTCTGTAAAAAATTGTTTGTAAAACAGGAGTAAGCAATTGTTTTAAGGTCTAAACATTAATAATCGGACAATGGGATTTATTTTAGAAATATTTCCAACTTTGACTACTTTTTGAGTTCTGTAATAAATTGTTTGTAAAACAGGAGTAAGCAATTGTTTTAAGGTCTTAACATTAATAATCGGACAATGGGATTTATTTTTAGAAATATTTTCAACTTTGACTACTTTTTGAGTTCTGTAAAAAATTGTTTGTAAAACAGGAGTAAGCAATTATTTGAAGGTCTTAACATTAATAATCGGACAATGGGATTTATTTTTAGAAATATTTTCAACTTTGACTACTTTTTGAGTTCTGTAAAAAATTGTTTGTAAAACAGGAGTAAGCAATTATTTGAAGGTCTTAACATTTATAATCGGACAATGGGATTTATTTTAGAAATATTTCCAACTTTGACTACTTTTTGAGTTCTGTAAAAAATTGTTTGTAAAACAGGAGTAAGCAATTATTTGAAGGTCTTAACATTTATAATCGGACAATGGGATTTATTTTAGAAATATTTCCAACTTTGACTACTTTTTGAGTTCTGTAAAAAATTTTTTGTAAAAAAGGAGTAAGCAATTATTTGAAGGTCTTAACATTAATAATCGGACAATGGGATTTATTTTCGAAATATTTTCAACTTTGACTACTTTTTGAGTTCTGTAAAAAAAAATTTTTTGTAAAACAGGAGTAGGCAATTATTTGAAGGTCTTAACATTAATAATCGGACAATGGGATTTATTTTCGAAATATTTTCAACTTTGACTACTTTTTGAGTTCTGTAAAAAATTGTTTGTAAAACAGGAGTAAGCAATTATTTGAAGGTCTTAACATTTATAATCGGACAATGGGATTTATTTTAGAAATATTTCCAACTTTGACTACTTTTTGAGTTCTGTAAAAAATTGTTTGTAAAAAAGGAGTAAGCAATTATTTGAAGGTCTTAACATTAATAATCGGACAATGGCATTTATTTTAGAAATATTTCCAACTTTGACTACTTTTTGAGTTCTGTAAAAAATTGTTTGTAAAACAGGAGTAAGCAATTATTTGAAGGTCTTAACATTTATAATCGGACAATGGGATTTATATTTAGAAATATTTCCGACTTTAACTACTTTTTGAGTTCTGTAAAAAATTGTTTGTAAAAAAGGAGTAAGCAATTGTTTTAAGGTCTTAACATTTATAATCGGACAATGGGATTTATTTTAAAAATATTTCCAACATTGACTACTTTTTGAGTTCTGTAAAAAATTGTTTGTAAAAAAGGAGTAAGCAACTGTTTTAAGGTCTTAACATTTACAATCGGACAATGGGATTTATTTTAGAAATATTTCCAACTTTGACTACTTTTTGAGTTCTGTAAAAAATTGTTTGTAAAACAGGAGTAAGCAATTATTTGAAGGTCTTAACATTAATAATCGGACAATGGGATTTATTTTTAGAAATATTTCCCACTTTGACTACTTTTTGAGTTCTGTAAAAAATTGTTTGTGAAACAGCAATTATTTGAAGGTCTTAACATTTCTAATCGGACAATGGGATTTATTTTTAGAAATATTTCCAACTTTGACTACTTTTTGTATTTTTCGGACGTTTACGGATTTTGAAATTTAAACATATAAAGTTTTATTTGTCGACTTTATCGAACTGTATCGCATACATTTTGTGAGCTGTTGTACTCAACTCTTTTTGTTTTATGATAAAGTGTGTTATCTTATCTTTGGTATGACGTGAACATTTTGTTACTAGCGAATACGGTTTGGTTGTAGCAAATAATTTAACCACTAAGACCGTCTACTGACGGCCATCGGCCAACAGTCATTTCTAATGGCTAACGGGTTAAAGTCGATAATAAGGCCAACAATAAATTCGTCCCACTGTGCCACATAACAAAAAGTTTCCTGCATACATATGATATACAACATGAAATTATTGTTAAATGCACAAAATGTCAAACTAAATCCTTTACTGCGTCGCTGCCACTGTTGCGACTTTAGTTACGACCCCAGCATTTTTCCTCCCCGTATACACTCAATTTAAGCGCTATAAAAAATTTCGGGGAGCATTAAAAGGGGAAAAAACTATTGCAACAAAACGCTTTTCCATTGTGCAAGATTTATGGTTCGCAAGAATGGCAACATCAGAACTTCCCGGCAGATTCACTGGCTGGCGGAGGACTGGCTGGGCAAAAAGCTGCATCGTAAAAATGTGAATAATGCATTTATGATTTATTTATAAGTTTTTTTTTTTTTTTTTTAATAATTTTTATTAAAGCACCCCCTCTAGTCGTTGTGCAACAAATTATTTTCGTATTATTTCAATGGGGAAGTGCAAAGCAATTCTGTTTTTGTTTATGAACTCAAAATGGGGAGGGAGGATTTCATCGTTTTTTTTTTGTTTTTTACTATAAAAGTGAGGATGTTCATCCAGTACGGAATGACTTTGTGTCAGCTGAAGCTGAATTTTTCTATTCAAATTCAATTTGAAGGAAAAAAAAACCAACAAGGTATTCATTTTTGTTTTTTTTTTTCAAGTTACCCACGTATGTTAGTTAAAGCCCATTTAAGATAAATGAAATCTGTTTTGAAACACAAAAATACCATAAATCGAGGATTGTTCAGCACTTTCAAGGAAAAGTTTGCCATTATCTTTGTGACAGGTAATCCACCATCGATTTTGCTTTTGCTAGCTGAGCTTATCTTATGGAGTTTCCGCAAACATTAGCATATCTTAATATATATTTACCCTCGACACTGATTCACTGATACACTGATTCACTGATTCTGTCACGCAGTACGTAGGAATTCTATAATTTTCTAAAAATAACTAGTAAGTTGTAATGCGCCTATGGCGCCCGTCGAAATATGGAAAAAAAATTTTGTAGAAAAAAAAAATTTTTGTAAAAAAAACAAATTTGTAAAAAAAAAAATTTTGTAAAAAAAAAAAATTTTTTTAAAAAAAAAATTTAGTTGAAAAAAAAATTTTGTAAAAAAAAAATTTTTGTAAAAAAAAATATAATTTTTTTTATTATTAATAAAATTATAGAATGCCTATTTAAATTCCTACGTACTGCGTGACAGAGTCAGTGAATCAGTGTCGAGGGTAAATATATATTAAGATAATAATAAAAAAAATAATATTTTTTTTTTGTACAGAAATTGTGTTTTCCCCAAATTTTTTTTTACCAAAATTTTTTTTTTCCAAAATTTTATTTTTATAATTTTTTTTTTCAACAGAAAATTTTTTTTTACCAAATTTTTTTTTCCAAATTTTTTTTTTCAACAATATTTTTTTTTCCACAAAATTTTTTTTTTCCAAAAAAATTTTTTTTTTAAGAAAAATTTTTTTTTTCAGCAAAATTTTTTTTTCCATATTTCAACGGGCGCCATAGGCGCATTACAACTTACTAGTTCTAAATAACAGTCAACATTCGTCTGCGGTCCTAGTTACTTGTTGCTTCACATAATAATGTAAAATGTCATTTGAAAATTTCCAAATATTTTTTTATGCAAAAAAAAAAAAATTGCTATGCAAAGCTAAGCTGCTCGCTGTGTTCCGAATCGATTAGCCCTCCATATGTTTGGGCTTTTGTGCGTTCGACAAATCCCGAATTATCATGTGCTGTCACAATTCCCCACCCGCACAATTACTCAAGCCCAACCGAATGCCGTCGTATGCAAATTGAATCCTTTCAAATCATTCACATGAATGTCACGTACGCATTTCAATTTACATTTGCCCGCATACTTTTTTTTTTGTTTTGCTCGCTGGCAACTCAGTGTTTTTCGTTTGCTTCGGTTTGGTCCGCTGTAAGAAGTAAATACTCGTAAAGGCGGTTGGTGGTTGTCTATATTCAATGACTGTGTGTGTGTGTGTGCGAATGCTCCAGACAAACGTGTATGTGAAACCCCGCCGCCCTCGCAGAAATTTAAAAATAGTTTGACATAATGTCATCAATCAATCTGTGGTTGTAGCATTTTTCTATATTTCCCCTGCCCTCGGTATTTGCCACAGACTTGGGGGAAGAAATTTCTCTGTGTATTGGAGGAGTGGTTTCTGTGCTGTTTGGTAGAGGAGGGGAATTATGATTGCTGTTGTTGTTTTTTTTTCTTGCAGGGCTCTGACGTTTCATTCGAATGCTGATTTTGACAAGATTTTTAAAATGAATTTTTGGGGTTTTCCGTTGCCGTGATCCTCCGTTTGTCCGTCCGTTCTTGATGTTAAAGTTGATGTTGATGCGTTGTGTCGTTCTTTGGCAAAGAAGGAACAGGACAAAAAAAAAACAAAATAAAACTTTTACAAGGGTCGTGTAAGCAGACCGGGATCATGGGTACGATTGTGTTTATTTAAGGATTTATCTTTGAAGAGGGTTTCTCTTTTCGTTCGCCGGTTCGTTCGTTCCCATGTAAAAACAGACGCAACATTTTTTAAATGATTTTGTAATGATGTGCCACTTGTCACAATAAGATGTTCGTCGGGTTGTATCTGTACTCTGGAAATAGCTTCGGTTCGCAGAAATAAATGAAATGAAATTAATGAAGTTTTCAACGAAAAACGTAATATTTTCTTATCAGCCAAAAGTTATGCAAACAAGAAAAAAACAACAAAGATCAAAGTTCAAAAAAAGGGGGAAAGTTTATAGTTTCAACGGAAAATATTTCATTTCGTTTAAGCAAACAAACGAGGGGTGCGGTGTACCTTCCTTAGAAATGTCGAATTTGTGCCATGTTGTTCATAAATTGAATTCCTGTATATGACATTAGATTTCAATTATATACAAATGAAATCGACTTTCAGCGGAATTCCGCCAAGAGAAAGTATAGTGTAGACACAGTCCCAATATCGAATTCTAATGAAAGTTTGAATCAAAAGTGACAAAAATAAACCTTTTCCATAACGAGATATTCCTTAAAGAAGTAAAATTTGTAAAATATGAATAACAAATAAATTAGATTGTTTTTCAATAATTTTGAATTTGAATTTTATTAATTTAATTTAACTGCCCCAAACCCAAAAAGGGAAGAAACCTTGGCATTTCAAAAGGAAAAATTACCGCAATTGAAATGAACAAATGTACTCAAACTTTTGGAAATATAGGAAATATAGTAAAATATATTTCTTTCTATATTTCTCTCTCTACAGTTTGGTTTCTGTTAGTCGAGTTCGAGATTTTTTTTTTTTTTGGAAAAATAGAAATGTTAAAAAAGGTTTCACGCCTTGTGTTTGCTTTGATTGCAGGCAAGGTATACGGATCCGTTTCGGAAGCTGCCAGACTTCTTCATCGGTACCCATTTGCAATGATTTTGTTCTCGCTGTATCTTTCTCTCTCTTTCTGTCTTAATTTTTTCTCTCTCTCTCTCTCCATCTCTAAATCGTCTCTCTCTTTCTCTCTCCTACTGTCTGAATCTTTCTCTATCTCTAAATCTTCCTGTCTCTATCTTACTCTCCATCTTAGAACGCGAAACCATTCGGAGCTACGCGTTCTGAGCTAAAAAGATGGGCGGCAGACGCCCATATCACACTATGGAATGGTGAAACTATTGGGAAAACGACAAGAATCTTGTGGGGTGAACCAAACGAGGATAAAACCAAAACATTGCTGAAACTGAGCAAAACAGAAACTAGTAAGATCATGGGCATTCTAACAGGGCACATAGGCTTACAATCGCATCTACACAAAATAGGAGTTGTAGACAATAGCGTATGTAGGGCATGCGGGGAGGATGACGAAACTTTGGAGCATTTCCTCTGTCACTTCCCAGCGTTCGCAAACAATAGATCCCGTTTCCTGGGAAATGACACTTTAACAGATTTAACACTTTAACACTTTATCTTTCTATCTCTATCATTCTGTCTCTATCTTTCTATTTTATCTTTCTAAAATTTTATACAATTTCTCCTTTTCAATTGAAGCTATTTTGCGGTTACAAATTTTTCCTTGGAGTATATTTTTTTTAAAATGAGTACTCTCTCTCCATATTTCTCCATATTTCAACCTCGCCTTGTCTACCTATCTATATATATTTTTTTCTTTATTTGTTTTTCTATCTTTCTCTCTCTCTCTGTTTCCCTATATCTTTCTCTCTTTATATCTCTCTATCTCCATTTGTCTACATCTCTCTCAATATCTATCTTTCTCTCTCTATCTATATATATATTTTAATAGTAAAATTTTCTACAATTTCGCTTGAAGCTCATTTGAATTTAAAGAAACTTCCTAGGAGGCTATTTTTTAAAATGTGTACTCTTTCTCCATCTTTCTCCGCCTCTTTCACTATCTATCTTTCTCAATCCGTCTCCTTCTCTTTCTCTATCTATCCATATAGCTTTTTCTCTTTATTTATTTTTCTATCTTCCTCCCTCTCTCTGCCTTTCTCCCTTTATATCCCTCTATCTCCATATTTCTCTCCCTATCGTTGCAAATCATTCGATATTATTTAAAATTAATTTTGTTTGCTGGGTTATTTTGTTGAACAGTTACTTGTACATTTTAATGGCTTTAATTTAACCCTTTAGGTGCCTCGTTTGTCCGTGGCAGCCCTAATTTAGTCAGAGAAAATAATGTTTTTCTTTTGAAACATTTTGAAGAATTAAGTCAGCAGCTGAACGAATGTGCAAACATCCCTTGTAATTAATTGCACCTTCGAGTTGAAGCTATTTTTTTGGGTTTATTGCCCATGAGAAGGATCATTTGCAAAACAATTTAAAAAAAAAGCCATTTCTCATATATTCTCTACCCCCGGTAGAAATACTCGTGTCTTAATAAAACACGTAACATTCTCATAACATTTTTGTTGAAAATTTCATAAAAATTTGCATTTTTCAGCGGAACCCCCCCCCCCCCCCGCTCTTGGCACCCGCTACAATGTTAATGACACATGACATGAGCCATCCATTGAAAGCATGCATGCAAAAGGAAAGAGAAGAAACGGGAACGGAAAGTATACAAAACAAATTATAAATTAAATTAATCACGCGTAGACGCCTAAAAGTATACAACAAAATTAAACTTTCTTATCCCGCATTATCCGAGTACACGCTGGCAGGCAGACAAGCACACACGTACATGAACGTTTGAACAACAAACTTTTGTTCGTTTTTTCTTTTTTTAGGGGAAAAAATAATGCTATTTTTTAAACATAAATAATTTTAATTTATAGAGTTTGTAATTGTGTGGGAGTGTGTGTGTGTCGAGAATAAGCAGAAAACACAACTTACCAAGTTTTCTACGATGATTAATAACTTTCAGGCAGAGAAATGACGATGTCAAGAAGCAGCATCAGAAGTACCACAATGTTCCCGGAATGTCCTGAAATCAAAAGAAAGGAAAATAAATAAAAACTGTTGCCAAGTTGTTGGGAAGAATGACATTTTCTGAATTATTTGTTAAAAAAAATATTTTGAAAAAAAAAAACAAATGGAAATGATCTCAAACTCAAATAGAAAGAAAGAACTATTGAAGAAAAAAGACAACAAAATAAGTTGAAATTGCCAACGCTCCAACGTTCCCCAAATTTGTAGTCGCGTGGTTTGTTGTTGTGGTGGTGAATAATTTTTATTTTTCTCATTACACCCTTCTTCTGGCTACTTTTTTTTAGTGTATGTCTCTCTATTTATCTGTGTAAGTGTGTGTGTGTGTAAATATCAGTGACTACTTGCAATAACCTTTATCCGTAACTAACGAATTTCCGTTTCCTGCTTTTAAATGTTATACTTAATGTTGTTGGTGCCATGGGTCGTTTCGTTTCGTTTTGTTCGAGGGGTATGACTTCATCCTTAACAAGGTTACCACCGCTTGATGTTACCGAACTTTATTGAGTAACGGCTAAATTGCTTTGCTTCCCCTGCACCCCCACCCCACCAACACACAAGCAGAACAAACTACCGTATGCCGTGAGCTGAAGTGTATTTCAGTTATAGGAAGAAGAGGGGGGGGGGGAAACACAAATAATTGCATACTTTTAGTTGTTTAAAATCAAATAAAATATGTTGCCTGCTTTTTTGCGCGCAACAGCTACAAGAGGAAATTCAATTTCGTTGGTTTTCTCTTCGGGCGCACGGTCTGAGCTGTTGTTGCATTGAATTGTAAAGAAAGAAAAAACTGAATGACAATGAAATGTAAATTTATTTCAATGGTCGGCGACAGGATATGCTTGGCATATCCTTGCGTCTGCTTGTCAGGCAAACTGGTCTATGGTCTATGTTGAAAGTTTACGTAAACGTGTATTTAAATTTAACTAACTAATGCACCCGGTAGTGACAGCAACTCCACGTTGAGCTAAATAGCGCCTGCGATTTGAGTTGTAAATCACAACCAGCATGAAACTCCTAGAAGTTTTGTACCCAATATCGACTTAATGCAATGCCGGAATAGAGAGAATTCTAATTAAAAGAGATTACAATCTTGCGACAATAATCACCTTAAAATTTGAGCAAGAAAGTTCCACAATTGGTTAACGTAACTGCTATCCGAGTAACAAGATCCGTAAAGACCTCTATTTACCCAGAACGAGTACATAAACCATGTTATTGCTACCCAATCAAGCCCGACTATCTCCATCTTCAGAGCCAATCCTTATCCCGAAGTTACGGATCTAATTGGCCGACCTCCCTTATCTACATTATTCTATCGACATTATCCTATTCGATGTGTGTGTTATTGGTAGAAAACGTATGCACAGTAAGGGAATTGGAAAAAGAAATGGTTATTAGGGTGGAGTGAAATTCAAAAAAAAAAAGTTAACCTCGGAAAGAGATGTAGTCTGGGGTCCTAATGAGGGGAAAAATAAAGAAAAAAATTTTAAAAAATTTTTAGGGGTCGCGCCACTCCCTCGAAATTTGCAAATTATCGCTATTTTGGCGTTGATTTTAGAAAAATCCTAAAAAGTTTTATGTCAATAAATGTTTGCAATAGCGTAAACAATGAAATAAGGGCATGAAAAAATTTAAAAAAAATTTTCTCATTGTTCAAAAATTTCAAAAAGTAAAATAAGTCAAATCGTCCCTTCTTCAGAAAATTGACTGAACAATGAAATCGCCACCAAAGCTACAAATATTAGTCGATTATCCTCATATTTGCCTCAAATACTTTTGTTTGGGCACTGAACAAGCTCAAACTTTTAAATTTCGAATAAGTTAAGTCGTTAATTTTTAGGATTTTTCTAAAATCAACGCCAAAATAGCGATAATTTCCAAATTTCGAGGGAGTGGCGCGACCCCTAAAATTTTTTCTTTATTTTTCCCCTCATTAGGACCCCAGACTACATCTCTTTCCGAGGTTAACTTTTTCAAATTAAAAAAAAAGCATGTTTTCACTCCACCCTAATGGTTATGCATCTAGTATTTATTATTGGCTGGCCCATTCTGAATGGAATTCCACAAATACCGACCTCGGTTTGAAACAAAGTAAAACGTTTTCCTTTCACCGGATGTTTCTAACTCGAAAATTCTGGCGATTTTACGAGTAAGTGTCATGTGAAAACTCCTCTAGAAAAAGCATTAGCCTTTCGCAGCCGTCTTCAAAGATCTTCAGTAGATCAGCGGGTATAGAAATTATATCGTGCACAGTGCACAGGTTCTAGAGACGTTCCCCGTCGGTTCATTCATGAAATTTTTAGGGAAATAAGTAAGATATCATTTTAAAGTGTAGACTCTCTAGTTTAGATATTAATAAACACAGGTTATGTTTCCATTCAAAGTATATGTTTAATTTACGATTGAAAAAGACACTCCAACTTGTAATTTTTATTTATTCTAATTTTTATACGGATTTTGTACAAATAATCCCATTTTATTTAACAAACATTAAATCTCATCTCATTATGTATTTATTTCCTTTATTCCAACATATTCCACTTCAAATTTAATCATATCACATATGAATAAATTTTATTAAATTCTATTTTTTTGCTTTTATTTAAAAATGCAAACAAAAAAAAAACCAGTGGAAAAAATGTCCATAAAATCCACTTTCTACTCAGCCCTCTAAAATGAACAATGCAGCTTATTCAATGTGATATTCATCGGATATTTCCAGGGATATGTGGATTGATTGTTGTTGTTAGTTTTTGTTTTTTTTTTCTGCCGGAAAGTCGACAATAATTCTATTTTTCCACAATAATCCATAAAGTATGCAATTCTATTGTTTTCATGTAGGTGTAGGTTCCCCTCCCGCCCGAGCAATACCCATTGTACCGGACAAAACCATGTTTGCCATTTATTCCATTGAAATGTTCAAATACTCTTGTTTTCAATATTTTTATTGTAAAATTCTCTCTTGTCCACTTTGTGTTGTCAAATACAATATCGTCATTGGGAAATACAAAAAAAAAAAAAAAAACACAAAACAAAATAATAATAGCAGGAATGCTTTTATTGATGGACCACATACTGCCCGAAGGGATGCGGTTGGGATGGAACGCTGGTCGGCACTGGCATTGTTCGCAGAGTTGGCTAAAGTGAATGCCAGTAAAACGTAGCAAGGGCCGAGTGATTACCGTAGTCCTCAGCACAAGTAATAATTATTTCCAGAAAAGTAATGACTTGTATTTCTAGATTTTGAAATTTAAACATAAATATTTCCAAAGTCAGCGCCTTTATTGAAAAGAAGTTTTCTACAAGAAACCATAATGCAATGGAAAATATGCTGGAGTGTCCTATTTAGGATCAGTGGATACTATTTTGTATTAAGTTAATTTCATCAAATATTTGTATATTTATTTATAAAATGAGATGAAACTAATAAACGCTCCCAAAAAAAAGTTTTGGCGAAAATTGAGTGTCTTATTTTCCGCAAAACTTTCTTCTGTTTTTTTTGGAGCACTCAAATTTGCCACAAAACTTCGGATTACACCCACGGCCTCGTCACACAGTGTGAGAATTCGAAAAATGTTTGGAAATAAATCTACCATTTGGAATTGGTTTATTCGATCTTATGGAAATTTGACACAGGCCTGAGTTTAAGTCCGAAAGATTGGTATACCGTCGGTATACCCAGAGATACGCTGGAAGAATCCAAATTTAGAAAACTCGCAAACCAAATTTTATTTATTTTTCTAGTTAATAATAGTTCTATAGAAGTTGTTTGTTATTTTTTGTTATATTGTTGTAGTTTTTTGTTATGATCATGAGTTTTTGTTATTGATAAATATTTACTAAAACATAATTTAACAACGATTTTGTCTAAATAAAATATATTTGTTTTTAAAAATATTATAACAAATGTTATAAAAATATATTTATGAAAGAAATATTTTGTTGTTGAAAAATGTAAAACAATATTTTTTAAAAAAAATTATAATTTTTGTTTTTAATGAAAAATAGTTATTTAATAACCAGAGAATATCTACACGGGACCAAAGATGGTCATCTCGAAAATTGAAAATTCCGCCAAATTTTTATTTATATTCCTCAAAATTCTCATTTTTTCCGAAAATGCTAAAACTGTTTTTGTGATGAATTCTGGACAGTCATGAGTTTTTGTTATTGATAAATGAAACATAATTTTTTATTTTTTTTAAAAAAAACAATGTTTTTGTCTAAATACAATATTTTTTTTTTTAAAAAATATTATTGTATATGTTATAAAAACATATTTACAAAAACGATTAACCAAACAATGGGTTAAATGTTATGAAAGAAATATTTGTTTGTTCAAAAATGTAAAACAATTTTTTTTAAAATTTTTTAAATTTTATTTATTTATTTTTTTTAAATATATATATATTTTTAAAAAACATATAATTTTTATTTTTAAAAATATATATAATTTTTGTTTAAAGAATATATTTTTTTTTTTTAAAAAAAATATATTATTTTTTTAACAAAAATATGGATTTTTTTTTTGATATATAAAATCTTTATTTAAAAAATATATGATTTGTTTATTAAAAAATATATTATTTTTTTTTAACAAATATATTTTTTTTTATGAAAAATAGTTATTTAATAGTCAGAGATGATCCATACGGGGCCAAAGATGGACACATCGGTTCTCAGAAAAAAATGGAAAATTCCGCCAATATGCCCAACTCAAAATTTTCATTTTTTCCGAAAATGCGAAAAACTGTTTTTGTGATGAATTCTGGACAGTCACGAGTTTTTGTTATTGATAAATGAAACATATTTTTTTTTTAAAAACAATGTTTCTGTCTAAATAAAATATTTTTTTTTTTAACATATATTTGGTAAGTGTTATAAAAATATATTTACAATAATTTTAACTGGAAGAAATATTTTTTTTGTTCAAAAATTTAAAACAATTTTTTTTAGAAATATATAATTTCTTTATTTAAAAAAAAAAATATTTTTTTTTTAAAAAAAAAGTATATCATTCTTTTTTTTATAATATATAATTTGTTCCGTTAAAAAATATATTATTTTTTTTTTAAATATATTATTTTTTTTTAAATATATTATTTTTTTTTAAAAATATATATTATTTTTTTTTTAAAAATATATATTATTTTTTTTTTTCCACACGGGGCCAAAGATAGACACCTCGGTTCTCGGTTCTGGAAAATTCCGCAAAATTTATGCCCAACTCAAAATTTTAAATTTTTCAGAAAATGCGATTTGTGATAAATTCTGCACAGTATTAACACAAAAACTCGAGATTTGTTAAAAAATGTAAAACAATTTTTTAAAATTTTTTTTTTATTATTTTTCTAAAAATACATAATGTTTTTTAAAAAAACTATATAAAATTTTTTTTTAAAAAAATATAACATTTTTTTTTAAAAAAAAAATATAACATTTTTTTTAAAAAAAAAATATAACATTTTTTTAAAAAAAAAAATATATAAAATTCTTTGTTAAAAAAAATATTTAACTTTAAAAAAAAAAAAAAAATATAACTATTTTTAAATATCACATGTCTTCTTAGCAATTTTCATATATCAGCGAGGCGTCACTCCAGAAATGTGGAAAGAAAAAATCTCAATTTTGGGATTTTTAACCCCATTTTGGGAATCTATATATTCTTAATAATTTTTAGTTCTTAGCTCAGTGTACCTCCAGAATTGTGGAAACTATATCAAATTTCCTAAAGAAAAATCGAATTTAGGTGATTTTCTTTCCCATTTTGGGAATCTATGTCTTCTTAACAATTTTCACATATCAGCACAGCGCTCCTCCCTCCTATTTTACTTATCAGCACGCTGCTCCAATAGGTAATTTCATAAAAATCCCAATTTTGGGGATTTTTGTACCCCATTTTGGGAATAAAATATTTCACATATCAGCTCAGCGTGAGTGGAGAAGTGAGAAAACTACAGGTATTTTTGGGCATTTACCAAACAACCCCCACCCTCACCACATTTTTGGGAATTCTGGGATTCTTTTGTTTCTACTCTTGCCATCAATATCAATTTTACATTATTCGCCTACAAGGTCCTATTTAGAATTTGATGGCACAAGACCATTCGCTGTGTTGCCTATTTTCATTTTCGGCCTTAATCAGCTAGACATGACAAAAATTTGCTCGAAAAATCACGTATTTGCATTTCGACGTTTATATTAACAAGTTAAATTGCCATATCTGGGGATCGGACATGACCACATGTGCTCGTCGAGAGACCAATAAATCCGCAGAGAGAGAGAGAGAGAGAGAGGGGCGATTTGGTGCAGATATTGGAGCGGTGGCAGCACAGGCACATTTGCTGGTAAAGCCGTGATATGACAACTAACATGACCATAAAGTTAGCTTGACTCTCAATTAAATTTTAAAACATTTCCCTTTAAAGAAATATAGACCGCCAATAAAGAAGCAGAGTTACAACAGAGTCAGGCATTCTTACTTGTAATAAACTAAAAATCGATTATTGCTTTACTTTTTCCCAAAGATTCTCTTTACAGTTTTCTTATTCGCCATCGTATACTTTCGCTTGCTACTGAATCCACTAACAATATGGACTATTTTAAGGCGTTTTGTCCATAGAATAGAAAGGCCAAAAGGAATAGTAGTTGAACTGCTTGTGCGAGTGTGTGTCGGTGACAAAGCGAAGATAATTTAATCTTATTAGATTTCGTCAACCGGCAAAATAAAAGAAATCGTAGGAGAACAAAAAACTATAGGATTTATATGATCTGCCTGTGCGACAAAAGGAAGTCATCGGGCAGCCGGGTATATTATGGTTTTATGGGCACACGCACACACACTCACACATGTGTGGAGGTACATTATATTTTGTATTTATGGCATGTGTATGGTATTTGTCTGTGTGTGTGTGCAGTTATAGATACCATTGAAGTTTTATCTTTCGTTCACCGAAATTACTTGGAAAATAAACATAAACATATATTAAAATTTAGCGTGTATAGAATTTATTAAAAAGTTTGTTTCCGAAACAAAAACAAAAACAAACGCCACAGACGATAACAACAAAATATTTTTGGCCCGTAATTCGTTTGTGTTTTTTTTTTTTTTTTTTTCATTGTAAATGGCAAAAGGTTCTTTTGTTTGGTTTTGGGTGGGTGTGCGCCGAGGTGTCCCCCGCCTTCTTCAATTAGGTGAGGAAAATAAAAGTTATTTACTTGTTTTGTCTGCTGGGGTGGTGGTGGGTGTTCACTTAATGTCATTACTATAATAAACTCATTAAAATGCAACAAAAACATGCCACCATGGGCCGGCAGGCAGTAAATCCCGACCACCACATACGTACATTCATTTATATGTTTACTTTGTGGTAAAAGGCTAAAGGAGAGGGAGGGGAGGATAAGGCCGCAAGTGACGACTGCGACGAGTGGTGGGGGTGGTGGTTGTTGTTTGTGCTACTAATGAACAAACCGCCTAAATGCAAGCATCACTTTTAAGACAGAGCTGGGTGTTTCAGGCCGATAGAGAGACGGAGAAAGCTCGATTGAAATATTCTCTGATGGCCATTACAAACATTTTATGTTTTTTTTTCTTTTTTGGCGTAATTTGCCTTATGTTTTTAGTTAAATTAGCCTATCCCCTTCCCCGGAAATGTTATTGGTAAGTAGGTCAATTTGCTGTATTACCAATAATGTCCCCCGGGGTTTATGTTTTAATTTCGTTGGCCAGAAATGCAGAATGTTTACATTAGTAACGCGTTTAGTTAGGTGGCGTTTTCGAAATTCCAAGTATTTTCAGTAAAAATGTTAAACAGCATGTTTTAAATTAACTCAGGTAGAGTTCAAGCTTTTGCATTTGTTGGTCCCTCGTGCATAAAAGTTCACAAAATGAAATTTATTGTAGAGAATGGGGCCAGACAAAGCTATTCATTCGAAAGTCAATACAAATAAATACAGGGTCCGCCAAATAACATTTTTTTGTTGTTGAAAATTCTATAAAAAAAAAACTACAGTATATTTTCTCAAATTTATTTTTTTATTTCAAAGTACAATCGTTCAGGTTAAAAATGGAAAATAATTTCATTCAACTGCACTAGCCTGCACTTCATAAAAAAAATATTACGTTTTTTTTACAAAAAAAAAATATATATTTTTTTAAACAAAAAATTATATATTTTTCTCAACAAAAAATTATATATCTTTTTAAACAAAAAATTATATATTTTTTTAAACAAAAAATTATATATTTTTTTAAACAAAAAATTATATATTTTTTTAAACAAAAAATTATATATTTTATAAAAAAAAAAAATATTTTTTCTAAAAAAATGTTTTTAAAAAAAATTATATTTTTTTTAAAAAAATGTTTTAAAAAAAATTACATTTTTTCTAAAAAAATTTTTTGAAAAAAAATTGTATATGGTCATTTCCGTGGGTCGCGAACGTACGTTCGTACGCTTTTGATGTACAAAAAATATAGAACACATCTTTTTTCTCAATTTTTTTTTGTGATTCTATAACATTTTGGTAGCTCTATATTTAGTACAAAAGATGGCTTTCATCGAGTTTTAGTTTTCATAATAATAGCAATAAACATGTGGTCGCGAACGTACGGATCGGCGGAAATGCCCATATATATTTTTTTACAAAATAAAAATTAATATATATTTTTTTAAAAAAAAATTTAATACATATTTTGTAAAAAAAAAAATTAATATACATTTTAAAAAAAAAAACAAATTTTATCTATATTTTTCTACAAACATTTTTTTATATATTTTTTTCCAAAAAAAATTTTATATATTTTTTAAAAAAAAATATATTTTTATAACATTTATATAATATTTTTTTAAAAAAAAAATGTTTCATTCAAACATTTCCCTTATCCTTATGAAAAATTCTGTTTAGTAAATATTTTTTTTTTAAGTATTTTAATTAGACAAAACCCTTGTTAAATATATTTTTTTATTGCAAATATGTTCTAGTAAATATTTATCAACAGCAATCTATTATTTTTATTACTTTTTAGAGAAATATTTTTTGTTATAATTCCACACTGTGCAGTGGTTTGAATCACGTTTCAGTTCAAATACAAAAAAAATGCAAAGTTTCGGTTCAAAACCGGTTCTATTTTGGTTAGCATCCCTGGTGTGTACAGACAAATGACATAACATTTGTTTCAAAAAGTATTTTTATTAAATAACTATTTCTCATAAAAAAATTACATAGTTTTTTTAAAAAAAAAATTTTATGTATATATTTTTTAAAAAAAAATTTTTTTATATATTTTTTAAAAAAATTCTATAAATTTTTTAAAAAAATTCTATAAATTTTTTAATAAAATTGCTATAAATTTTTTTTGCACAAGAAATATTTATTTGATTCAGACAAAAAACATTTGTTTTTTCTTAAAAAAAATTTTTTTTTTTAAGAAAAAATGTATTTTTTTCTAAAAAACAAAATGTGTTTTATTAATATTATATTTTATATAATTTTTTTAAAAAAAAAAAACTGTGTTTTTTAATATTATTTTTTAGTTTTTTTTTGACAAAAAAATATTTGTCTAACTAAATTTTTTTTATATATATATTTTAATATTTATTAATAATTTCTTTTTTTAAATCATTTTATTCACACAAAACTTTTTAAAAGTATTTTTTTTAAATATTTCTTTCATAACAGAAGCCATTTCAAATTGTTTTTTGATTAAATTATTCATAATATTTTTTAAAAAAAAAAATATTCTATTAAATTTTTTGAAAAATCCTGTTTAGTAAAAATTTTTACAAAAAAAAAATATTTGGGACAAAACTATTTTTAAATATATATATATATTTTTTTTTTAAAAATTATGTTTCGGTAAATTGTTATCAATAACATTTTTTTTAGTTAACAATTTTTGTAACATTTATTCATAATATGTTTTTTAAAAAAAATATTTTATTCAATTTTTTGAAAAATCCTGTTTAGTAAATATTTATATATAAAAAAATATATTTTGGACAAAAAAACTATTTTTAAATATATATTTTTTTTTTCAAAAATTATGTTTCATTGCTATTGATAACAATTTATCAATAGCAATCTATTAATAGCTGGGGAGTATCCCATAGTTCGAATCTTCGTAAACACATTAAAACATTTGTTAACTATATTCACACTAGTAAGTTGTAATGCGCCTATGGCGCCCGTTAATTTGTTGAGAAAGTATTTGTTACTTAATTTTAAAAATTTTGTAAAAAATATTTTGAGAAAACTATTTTGTAAAAAAAAATTTCGAAAAAAAATAAATTTGGGGAAAAAATATTTGTGGAAAAAAAATTTTTGTTGAAAAAAAAATATTTGTGGAAAAAAAAATTTTGTTGAAAAAAAAAAATTTTGTGGAAAAAAAAATTTATGTTGAAAAAAAAAAATTGTGGAAAAAAAAATGTCGTTGAAAAAAAAAACATTTGGAAAAAAAATTTTGTAAAAAAAAAAATTTATGTTGAAAAAACAATTTTTGTCGAAAAAAAAAAATTTTGTGGAAAAAAAAAATTTTGTTGAAAAAAAAAATTTGATGAAAAAAAAAATTTTTGTTGAAAAAAAATTTTGTAAAAAAAAAAATTTGGAAAAAAAAAATTAGGGAAAACACAATTTCTGTACAAAAAAAAAATATTATTTTTTTTATTATTATTATTTATAGAATTATAGAATGCCTATTTAAATTCCTACGTACTGCGTGACAGAGTCAGTGAATCAGTGAATCAGTGTATCAGTGTATCAGTGAATCAGTGTCGAGGGTAAATATATATTAAGATAGTAAATGACAACGACTTTTCGTCATATTTTTTGACTTTCTGTCAAATTTTTCCGGAGGGAATAGCTGGATTTGATTCCAAAAGAAATGATTGCTTGATTTTCTGCTTATCTTAAAACCAGACGAGTAACTTCTGTCAAATCAATGAGCTGCGCTAATCACTGACCCGGATCTTCCTTTCAAATCCGTCTCCGAATGGCTAATGGTTTTCTAGAGAAGTTTTACCCGGTCGAGCTATCACAATACGGCCAACCAGAGATTACTGTGGATGTGGTCATTCTCCTTATATATTAATAAAAAGCCCGCAACATTGACTAGTTTCCATTTAGTTTTCATTTGCAGCAAAACCCTTAAAGTTGTACACCATTCATTGGCCATTAATCACAGCTTAAACAATTTGCAAACTACACCAAAAACAGAATCCTTATAGAATACAACATTCTAAATGGTTACCTTTTCAAGAGCTGCAAAATCCACTTTGACAAATGAATTGCCGTCATATGCCATAGTAGCCCGAAAATACCATGCTGAGTACGGAAATACTATGAAGCGATTTTGTTAAAACTCCCCATGCATGCATGAATTCATGAATTCTTTATGATGTGCAGTGTGGCGCAAAAAAAAAGTTCGAAACGTCCAACAACGCTGGGGATATCAGCGAAGCATTTCGAGCACTTTTTCCAACAACCAAAGTTTGTTAGGCAATTGTTATTTCTAAAACGTGAGAGCACGCCAAAGGGGGGATTATTAGGACAATGGTTCCTAAAAGTATGCAATATACATTTTAGTGTGTAATACAGCTCTATGAATGTTCGACCATGTGTTTTGTTTGAAAATATACCAATAGATATCAAATAACATTTATTGTTGTTCAGTTTATTAACAAGACCCCTCCCCCCTTTTTTGGCATAATAACAGACGCACACGTGCCTCAGAAGTTTTGCAAGTTTTGATGGTTTAAATTTCGTTTTGTTTAGTTTTCAAACATTTTATTTCTACCTGCCACATTCAGCCATTTTAATTACAAATCAAGTCACACATCAATTTGTAAACGGATACACTCCCCAAATGTATGCTACATTTTTTTATGTTTGTATTATATTTTATACCCTTTGATATTGCAAATTCATTCATGCATTAAGAATCGTGTACATTTCAACTGATTTCACTCACATCAGTTCAATTAAAATGTCTGCATTGACGGTTCAAATTTCAAAATATCAGACAGAGAGAAGAATCCGGCCCTCAGATAATCCACAACATACACGTGATGCTGTGATACATCCTATGGTAATACTGGTATTATCTGATTAACAGGAAAATATACGAGTAGTACCTACACGTGGATGTAATTACAGACTGTACGACAGGGCACATTTTGTTAAAACAATACGATGACAATAAACAATTGTCAATGTGAAATGAAATTATAACGATGACAATTTCATGAAAATGACAATTGTTGGAAAATTGTGTCATTCGATTATAATTAAGTTCAGGAAAATGTATAATTGAAAAACCACACACAATTTCTGGCACAACAAGAGAACTACATTTTAAGGCGGCAAGTAACAGGACTGTGACAGTTGCAGGTTCGCAACCGGATCAGAAAATATTTGTTAGTGACCTTTTTCAAATTCGGCGATACAATTTATTGACGTACCCATTCTTACAGTCTATTCACAGAAATGGACCAGCTGTATTTTGTATGTCTTTAAAACGAGGACCTTGCGTAAAATCTTCCAGATGGTCAAATAACACAAAGCTAGTTGGATTTTTAAATGTTTTTTCATAAAATTATGTATTAATAATAATAAAACCTTACTAAAAATATTTTTTTTTGTAAAATAATAATTTTTCAAATTATTTTTTTATATTTATCAAAATTGTGTATTTATCAGTAGCACTTTATTAAAATATTTTTTTTTTAAACAAAAATATTTCGCTGTGTTTTTATTAAATAATAAAAATTATATATTTTTAAAAAAAATATTTTTTTTCTAAAAAAAACTGTGTTTTTTTAATATTATTTTTTAGATAATTTTTTTTTTTCAAAAAAAATATTTGTTTAGTTGAGTTTTTTTTATATATATTTTTTAATATTTATTAATAATTTCGTTTTTTAAATCATTTTTTTCATGCAAATTTTTTAATAGACTTTTTTTTAATAAAATTCTGTTATTTTTACAAAAAATTACTTGATTTAGACAAAATCCCTGTTTTCAAAAAAAAAATTCTGTTACTTTTAAAAAAAATTTATTTGATTTAGACAAGACTCTTGTTAGATACTGTTTTTAAAAAAATATGTTTTAGTAAATAGTTCTCAATAGCAATCTATAAAAATATTTGTTTTAAAAGAAAAATATTTGTTTCAAAGATTATTTTTATTAAATAACTATTTTTTTAAAAAAAAGTATCTAATTTTAAATAAAATATATTTCGTTTATAAAAGAACACTTTTACTTTTTTTTTTCTCAAAAATGTTAACATTATATTTTTTTTTAAAATATTTTTTTGTTTTCAAAAAATATTTCTTTGTAGTTTTTTTCAAAAAATATTTTTTTTTTGAAAAGATATTTTTTTTCAAAAAATATTTGTCTCAAAGAGTATTTTTATTAAATAACTAATTTTTTTTAAAAAAAAGTATCTAATTTTAAATAAAAAATATTTCGTTTATAGAAGAACCCTTTTATTTTTTTTCTCAAAAATTTTAACATTATTTTTTTTTAAATAATTTTTTGTCTTCAACAAATATTTTTTTTTTTAAAAGATATTTTTTTTTTCAAAAATTATTTTTGTTCAAAAAAAATTTTAAAAACAAATTATTAAAATTTTCTTTTTTTAAAATTCATTACTCATTTTAAAAAACTATTTAAAAAAAAATTATATATTTAATTATATACCATTTTTTTTTAATTTTTATATTATTTTTTGAAACAATAATTCACGTTAGATTTATTTAACAAATATTTTTGTTTATATTTTTTTCCAAAAATATTTTTTTTTCAATAGATATTTTTTTTCTTTAAAAAAATATTTTTTTTTTCAAAAGATATTTTGTTTTTCAAATATATTTTTTTCTTCAAAAAATATTTTTGATCAAAAAAAATTTTTCAAACTAATTATTAAAATTTTCTTTTTTTTAAATTCATTACTCATTTTAAATAACTATTTAAAAAAAAATTATATATTTAAAAAAAATGTATTTTGTGGACAAAACAGACCATTTTTTTTTTTAAAATTTTTATATTATTTTTTGAAACAATAATTCACGTTAGATTTATTTAAAAACAAATACTTTTGTTTTCGAATATAATTATTTTTTAAAAAATAAAAAAAATTTTGTTCAAAAATAATTTTTAATAAATTTTGTTCAAACAAATTAATAAAGATGATATTTTTAAAATTACTTTACTCAGTTTAAATAACTATTTTTATTCTAGTATTATTTTTTGAAATAATATTTTGTGTTAATTTTTTTTTTTCAAAAATTGTTTTTGTAAATTTTGTTCAAAAATAATTTTTAATAAATTTTGTTCCAACATGTTATTAAAAATGATTTTGTTTTAAAATTATGTTTAATTATTTTTCAAAAAATTGGTTTTTAATTTTTTTTCTGCTTGGTGAAAAAAAAATTTCATCAAAAAAAAAATGTTAACTAATTTTTTTTTTTCAAAAATACATTTTCCTACACTTTTTTGTATAAAATATTTTTTTTACATATTTTTGTATAAACAAAAATTTGTTATATTTATTTGATTCGCAAACAATTACAAAATTTACTAAATAAAAATTAAAGTTGAAATACAAGGGAATTTTACTAAACATTTAGCAAACGGCAGAAAGATCGTACCGGAAACATAAAGTTAACGAAGATTTTTCAAAACAATTGTTTCTTCCACAATTAAACACATTTCAAGGATCATAATTGAATTTTTATATCTAAAAATTGTGTCGTGCTCTCTATGGGATCGTGGACGTATGATAACCGACTTTTTTTGGCATTCACTTAATGATTTTGACTTAGACAGCACGCGGGCGCACTTAGTTCTTTGAGACTCTTGTCATATTATTTACCCACTTATCCTGATAAATATTAATTTCAATACTTTCCTCCACCATACACATATTTCTCGAAGTATTCATATTACGAATATTTTTGAATTCAATACGAGGGAATATTCTCTGGAATTACTAACACATCGACCACTTAACCTGATTGAATAAAATTTTCTATTTGCTTGCATTCGTAATTCAATTTAGAACTCGTGCCATTGGCATTTCACCGGAATTTAATGAAATTCATATTGTTCAATGGATCTTAGGCTAGGTTGGGGTAAATCAATTTGTAAGAATGGGAAAAGACTTGTAGGATAATATAAATCATCCTCTACAGCAGTCGAACGATACCTGTACTTTTGGTGGGGGCAGAGGGTGGTAAATAAAGTCATAAATCATAGCAGACCTCTGGGAGAGCCTGTCGAGATAGCAAATGTTGCATACTCTCAGGACAATAATGTTAATTGACTGTTTGCATTTTAGCCAGTACAGATTCTGGATAGATTGTTACCTTATTAAAAGTATAACAAGGGAACTCAAGCTTTCCGGGAATGGTGACTGCATGACTTCTTTTTGATGCATTTATGTACCTGTAGATTCCAGTGAAATAAAGACAAATCATTGCATACTTCTGGGATCTAACGTAAATACGAATGTATTGCATACTCTCAGGAAATTAACATTACAAATTCTACTTGTTGCCATATGAAATCGACAGAAAGTTTAATAATTTATTTAGAGATTTTTTTAAAAATTGTTCTGTTTTCAAAGGAATATTAAGGCATGACCTACTGGAAAACATTTCCAGCAAACAAAAAAATACTGCAGATAAATTATGCAGTATTTTGTTTAACAAAATCTCTGCAAGTATTTGGCATCAAAATAGCTTACAAAGAAAATGTTAAAGTTTTTACACTTAAATGCACTAAATGTTCCATTTCAAAAGAAAGTCTTGTAATTTATTTAGATATTTTTTTTTAAAAATTGTTCAGTTTTTAAAGGACCTATTTCCCAGTAACATGGGCCCAGCCGAATGTAGATACCCTCTAACAGTGGGTTGCACTGGGGCACTGACAGAGTAGATCCATGCGGCTGGGAAAGAAATATTGACATTGCTGTTCCAACATCTTCATTTCTTTGGTGTTGCTATTCCAAAAGAATTCGATACACATTCAATTAATGTACGCGTAATTTATTGAGAAGTGTTTTCAGCTGTGCACTTTTTTCCCATTTCCACGAAACACGATATGCCCGTAAAATATGAAACCCATTCAATTGCCTGTCATGACACCACGCCAAATATTTGTCATTTTATCAACGAACACTTTGTAAAATAAACTCTACTAAGGTTTATCCAAACCATTTACAAGTTAGAACAGAACGTAACTTGACTCTTAATTTCCTTTTTAAAAAAAAAATAAAAAAAAATTAAGTTGTGACTTAAGATTGTGTTGTGTCAGTAAATACTTTGACGTGACTTCTTGAACTTATTGTTTGGCTTTCAGGATATACATTTCAACTTTTGTCTGTGTTAAATTACAAAGTTACTCTGTCTAAGATAGTCAATTCAATTTGTATTTGTAATAATTTCTTAACTTTAGAAATCGTACTTGTATAGTCCTGGGGCATCTGTGCTAATAATCAATTACTAAATGCAAAGGCCTAAATCCTGATTGCGTATTAAATTTCATGTTTATGTCACATAAAATGCTGTTAGTGGGTAGCAAAGCTGTATTAAATCAAAAACGTGCGTCCTTTTGTGGAGCCACCAGCCCCAGCACCAGCCTCGCTTGCATAATCTATCAATTGCATTATCCGACTGTCATAATACTCGAATTTATTGATTAGAAAGTCTGTGTTGTGCTCAAACCAAAAATAAACGACAACATTATGTGTGCCATCGTTGAAATCCTCTTAAGAGCCTCAAAACATTGTGCAGGCAATCGAAATCAACTTTAACGTACAAGTTTTTTGGGGACCAAAAAGAATATACGATTTTGTGTACGTCATTGGCCGAACATATACATACTAGCAAGTACGTTTAGTATACAGTACTGGTTATATAAGGTGAAATATCCAAAGAGGAAACACCTCTTCAAGGGGATGTAAATGTTGTGATTTGGTTTTTATCAATTCGATCTCACCGGCCAACACTCAAACATTTCGGAATATAAAGGGTGGTTCAAATAAATCGACCACTAAACGCGAAAAAGAAGTAAGCTCGCTTTTTAATGAAGTTCGATAGAAAATTGTCCAAATTGTGCCAAATATTAAAAATTATAAATTTATATTTACAAATATATAGCGAATTCAGTCGTATCGTAAGCACACGGTGGAAAAAACGGCCTCTGTAACATATTGTCCCAAACAGATTTTGCAGGCAACATCTATATGTTTGGATCATGCCCCAAACATATTATATTTGGGCTAGTATCGATGTTCCCAAACATATATATGATTGGATGTAATCATACATATGATTGGATGTAAACATATATATGATTGGATGTAATCATATATATGATTGGATGTAATCATATATATGATTGGATATAAACATATATATGATTGGATATAAACATATATATGATTGGATGTAATCATATATATGATTGGATGTAATCATATATATGATTGGATGTAATCATATATATGATTGGATGTAATCATATATATGATTGGATATAAACATATATATGATTGGATGTAATCATATATATGATTGGATATAAACATATATATGATTGGACGTAATCATATATATGATTGGATGTAATTATATATATGATTGGATGTAATCATATATATGATTGGATATAAACATATATATGATTGGATATAAACATATATATGATTGGATGTAATTATATATATGATTGGATGTAATCATATATATGATTGGATGTAATCATACATATGATTGGATGTAATCATACATATGATTGGATGTAATCATATATATGATTGGATATAAACATATATATGATTGGATATAAACATATATATGATTGGATGTAATCATATATATTTTTGTATGTAGATATTTATATGATTGGATGTAAACATTTATATGATTGGATATAAACATATATATGATTGGATGTAATCATATATATGATTGGATGTAATCATATATATGATTGGATATAAACATATATATGATTGGATATAAACATATATATGATTGGATGTAATCATATATATGATTGGATGTAATCATATATATGATTGGATGTAATCATATATATGATTGGATGTAATCATATATATGATTGGATATAAACATATATATGATTGGATGTAATCATATATATGATTGGATATAAACATATATATGATTGGACGTAATCATATATATGATTGGATGTAATTATATATATGATTGGATGTAATCATATATATGATTGGATATAAACATATATATGATTGGATATAAACATATATATGATTGGATGTAATTATATATATGATTGGATGTAATCATATATATGATTGGATGTAATCATACATATGATTGGATGTAATCATACATATGATGGGATGTAATCATATATATTTTTGTATGTAGATATTTATATGATTGGATGTAAACATTTATATGATTGGATGTAATCATATATATGATTGGATATAAACATATATATGATTGGATGTAATCATATATATGATTGGATGTGCACCACACGCCTGTATGGCTGACCACACAAAAAACCCTTTCCCCTAAAATTGCCTTTCTGGCGCTAACGTCTTTTTCGCGTTTAGGGTTCGAAACGTTTCTTTAAAAATATTTTTAAACATTTAAAAAAAAAACAATATGTGCTGTACAAAATTTTGAAAACAAATTTCAATTCAATTCTAAGGACATAAGGGAAATTTTGCCAGGCCTAAGTTTACCTCCTTCTGGAAATTTCTTTTGCAATGCTCCATTGCCACCTCGAACGCATAGTATATTTCGCAACTTATTGAACTATAATAATAACTTTTTGTTATTGTGGGTTACCTGACTTTCAATGCAGAACCTTCGTCCTCCCGCCAGTTGCCCTCTCCCAAACGAACGTCCATACACACATGCATGCCTGTAAAAGGTGTGTGTGTAAATGTGGAAATTTATAGATTGGCAGCAGTAAAATTTAACCTAAAATACCTGACATAAATACTAAACATTCATCTCCAACGAGTACCATATCTGCCCACATCTCCCGCCGGTGCCTCTACCACCGTCATCATCATCATCACCACGGAGGTGGGCACCCACCACTGCCACTGCCATGGCAGACGGACAGAAAGGAACATTCGTTCCGGCTGCCTTTCTTTCTTTTCTTTGGGAGGGAAAAAAACTGGAAAATTGGAGTAGTTGTCAGAAACTGTGTAGTTTCATATCACAATATATAAAGTGTGAATGTGTGTGTATATGTGTTTCTCTCTGTGTGTTTGGGTGATGTAAGGTGCGGCCTTTATGGTCTTTTCACTTCTTCAGCTCGTTTGCTGCGGTGTGTGGTATATACGTGTATGGTGTGCGAGTATATCTGGAATATATCTGTAAAATGTGGTAATATTTTGAAAATGTATTTGATACAATATACCGACGTAATATATGTACATACATACGTACATTTGTACGTATACGTGTATTTTGTAGAATATTATTCCTTATGCGAATGGTTGGTTTACACTCAAAGAAAATCACCATTGCGAATGGAGATGGGTGTATGTGGATAGCTGAAATAAACGTAATCGGAGATCCAAAGTGCTCCATATCGTGTTGTGGGGCTAATTTGTCTGTAACCATTTCGTTACCGAAAAGGTTAAGGAGTTTCAAGGATGTTGTGATATCTTAGAATATCGAAGAGTTTCCTTCAATCTTCCAAGTACCAAAATACGCCATAATGTTTTCTATTCAACTATTAAAATACGCCATAAAGTTTTCTATTAGAAAAATTAGCCAGCTTGGTATGGCCAGGTCACTTCATAAAGAATATTCTCAGGGGCTCCAAACTCCATTCCATGTGGCCTTCTCAACATAAGCTGCTTAGAATGTATTTTTTCCTTACATGTTAATAGATTCTCTCCCACGTACTCATCTCTAAGAAGCCCTCGTGCTCATGGTTTCCCAGTACAAAACAATCAGTAATAGATTTTTCCGCTGCATTTCAAAATAAACAATTGAAGAGTATCGCTAATTGAAAACATCGATGGCCGAAGTAGTTTTCTGGCTAGTGTTCCACAATCCCATTCCATTGGCCAAAAGTCTATATCTTTTGATATAGGAAACATTTTTGAGTTCCGTAAAAAATTGGTTGCAGTCAAGGAGTGAGGGGATATTTTGAGTTATTGGTGATATTTTGGAAATATTTCCCAATATTTCGTATTTTGTATTGCACATCTTCTTTAATATATATTTACCCTCGACACTGATTCACTGATACACTGACTCTGTCACGCAGTACGTAGGAATTTAAATAGGCATTGTATAATAATTCTATAAATAATAATAATAAAAAAAATAATATTTTTTTTGTACAGAAATTGTTTTTTTACCAAAAATTTTTTTTTAACAAAATTTTTTTTTTCAGCTAACATTTTTTTTTTCAACAAAAATTTTTTTTTTTTACAAACATTTTTTTTTCAACAAAATATTTTTTTTTCCACAAAATTTTTTTTTTTCAACAAAATTTTTTTTTTTCAACAAAAATTTTTTTTTCAGCAAAAATTTTTTTTCCACAAATTTTTTTTTTCCAATTTTATTTTTTTCCGAAATTTTTTTTACAAAATAGTTTTCTCAAAATATTTTTTAAAAAATTTTTAAAATTAAGTAACAAATACTTTCTCAAGCAAATTAACGGGCGCCATAGGCGCATTACAACTTACTAGTTCTCATATAATTCTTCTGATTGCTCATAAAAAACGTTCCTTTTTATTATAAAAAATGTTCACCGTTTTCAGATTATGACCCGATTCACACGATGACTTTTCACTCAGGCTGAAATTGGGGAAAATATGACATTGAAAATTAAAAAAAAATATTTTTTTTTTTGACATTGTCAATTTGATATTGTTTTTAAAAAAAAGAAGAATACACTTCACAGTCATGCATTTGTGTGTTTTAAACAGTCATCGTGTCTCATTTCCCCTTCGTATTCAATCTCCCGATCTGATCTGTAGCGATTCTGCAGGTAACTAAGGCCGCCTACTGTAGTAAAAGACGCCCCTACAATAGCAGCGGTGTTAGAGAGGCCTCGATTCATTGCCCAGGCAAAAATTGTGTTCACTTTGAATTGGCATCGGCGGAAGGAGCAAGGAACTTACACTTAAGTCGAAGCACTTCAATGGACAGTCAAGGAGACAAATTCACCTAAAACAGTTCACAGGATAATGGTGGTTCGAGTTATGGATGTTTGACTGTACCTCGACATTTCTATTGCGAGATCATCATGACTATCTTCGATTTTTATCTAGAGTTCTGCTTTTTTTTTTTGACGGGCTAATTTTGTTCTCCAACAGAACAGACACTCTCTCCTCGAGTGTAAGGGGCCAGTTTAACATCATTTAAATGTTTGACGCCATGAAAGCATATGACTTTTTGAAAAGCATCCGACTTAATGTTTTTCGAAATATATGCCAACAAAAACAAAAAAAAAACGGACAAGAAGATACATAAATAAATATGGCTTCAATTAAAATTAAACACATTGACTTAATTTCAAATTGTATAATTCAAAGTAACCCAAAACTCATGCACAGAACGATGAACAACTTTGCCAGGTCTTCATTTGACTTTCAGAAATGCCGAAAATCATGAGAAGCAAAAAAAAAAAGAGAAATAAAGAGAAAAGGGCAAAGTTTTCAAAACCTCAATGAAGATACTTTTCTGACAGCTGCTTGCGCACATTTAAAGGATTTCCTTTCAAAAGTCTAGTATTTGTGTGTTTCTTATACTTCTCTTCTTCCTGTTTCTTATTTATGAAGTATCTTTACGACACCAACTGACTTTGGTCTTCTTCGATTCTTTTATTTTGGGTTTTTCTTCTATTTTTGGTATACGTTTCCTTTTTTTTTTGTTGTTAATATTTCCAGCACGTAAACCATCAAAGACACCAAATGATGGTATACCTAAGAGAAGAAAAAAGTCTGTATATGTATGTACACCGGTTTCGGATACATAGAGAGATCTATGTATATATAATGACACACACACACACACAAACACTGTACTTTCAGTTTTAAAGACAAACTTTTTCTTTAGCTACATTAATGGGGAAGCACCAAAAAAAGCTATTTTTTTGTTGTCTTTTTGGAGGAGCAAGACGACAAGACTTCGAACTTAATTTCCACATTTAATAGAACAACAACAAAAGTGGCATGACCTTGGAATTTTCGTACATTGTTTTTCTTTCATCACAACAAGAACCAACAAACACGTTACCAAATAAGAGTCTTATGAACCTTTGCGGAATTACATGAGATGGCCTTCAAACGGATGTGGTTCTTTGTTTTCTTTGGCCGAATGGAAAGGTCTCTTTGTTTTTCAATGGGAACTAAGGAAAACCCAAAGAGTTTTCAGCATGAACTCATGTGTTTGAGAGTTTTCTTTGTAATTCAAACAAATTAACAGAAATCCAATTTTGTTTGGCAGATTTTTGCCAGCAGCAAGATTTCATCTGATCAATCCAATTTTACCAGACCTTGGGCCTGAATCGTCGTTGGATTGTTGTAGGGAGACACCCATCTGTTGTTCGAGTTCGAGATCATGGATTTATTTCTATATTTCACTTATCGTTTATCACTTTCAAAAAATATGTTCTCCACATAGAAACCACTAAATGGACCACCCGCTATTATTAACTGTTTCAATTTGTCCAAATTGTAAATGTCACACTTAAAACTCTTACTTAATGTCCCACACACTTTCAAAATTGTTTGAATTTATTGTCGTCTCAAATTATGAAGGTTATCGCAAGCAAAGCGAGTCGAACGAGAAACTCATTAAAAACTTTTGTTAAATGCCAGCTCAGTTAATGTGCAAAAAAAAGAAAATCGAATGGCTGGAACATAAGCACAAAAGCACAGCAGGATATCTTCAATGAATACAGGTCTGCTGGAGTGCCAACTTTTCCAAAAAGGCCAATTGTTGGTCAAAATTGGCTTGGCCACTTAATTTACCATACAGCTGCTACATTCTGAGAGGTAGGTAGGTTGATGAAACTTTTAGAAGAAGAACAAAAAGTATGATCTCAATCTTTCAAAGCAGAGAGAACCAAAGGAAGCCACCTCCAAAGGTGGACAGTCTTTGCACAGTGAACAAAGTTCACAGTCACCGACTTTCAAAAACAAAATGTTGTAATTTTATTAGCCAACAAAATGTGTTAATGACCTTGATAGAGAGGATCACCTAATTGATCTCTTAGGTATCTTAAGTACCTTCAACAAAACTGAAACATCGTACTGAAACACTGCAGGCTAAATTAGGAATCCACTACTTTTCTCTTCACAAGTAACAAAAATTGAATAAGTCACTTTCAAACACAACCACTCCACATCCACATGATAGGAACAGAACTTATACGATTTTAGTTTTAAAATGCAAAACTAACCTCAAAAAAAAAATATAAATGTATTTTTCAATTGAAGATAATTTCTAAATAAAATTGCCACAAAACGTTTGTCATCATAATGATGAACACAGTTTCAGACACTTTTCCTCCCCAAATTTCCTTGAACACAAAAACGAACGAAGCCAAATAAAGTCATTAGCAATTTAATTGTTGGCCATAATGTGAGTTATGTGTAGTGCGATGCCAGCGCACAGAATGTTTGCCTTGTTTGAGATGGTTGGCAAAAAAAAAAAAAACGAAACTCATTAAAAGTTTTATTTTGCTACAAAAACTTTTATTTATTGACCAAAAAACCGACAAAGTTTTGCATAATTTTCAGTCAAGACGCAGGCGTAGGCTTAGTGGCAGAAACTTTTGCAAAAGATCAAATCAGACATTTTAGATATTTCCCTGAGAGGTGAATGAAAAAAAAAAATATCTTAAAGAAAAGAAAAGTAAGAACTTTTCTTAAAGATAAGAAAAGTATGAACTTTTGCTTAAAGATAAGAAAAGTCTATGAACTTTTCTTAAAGATAAGAAAAGTATGAACTTTTCTTAAAGATAAGAAAATCATGAAATCTTCTTAAAGATAAGAAAAGTATGAACTTTTCTTAAAGATAAGAAATGTAAGAACTTTTGCTTAAAGATAAGAAAAGTATGAACTTTTCTAAAGTATGAACTATTGCTTAAAGATAAGAAAATTATGAACTTTTCTAAGCGCCCCGGTAGGCGAGTTGGTAGCGTGCTTGCCTATCAGCGTGGGGGTTGTGGGTTCGATTCCCACCAGAGGCTTTGGTCTGACGCTGCAAAAATCAAGCCAAATAGTCTTTGTCACTCGGTTTATCCTTGGACCCAAAATTAGAATATAAATTTACTTTGTATTGTAATTAATAAATAAATAAATAAATAAATATGAACTTTTCTTAAAGATAAGAAAAGTATGAACTTTTCTTAAAGATAAGAAAAGTATGAACTTTTGCTTAAAGATAAGAAAAGTATGAACTTTTGCTTAAAGATAAGAAAAGTATGAACTTTTGCTTAAAGATAAGAAAAGTATGAACTATTCTTAAAGATAAGAAAAGTATGAACTTTTCTTAAAGATAAGAAAAGTATGAACTTTTCTTAAAGATAAGTTCATCTCTAAAAGATAAGAAAATTAAGAACTTTTGCTTAAAGAAAAGTCTATGAACTTTTGCTTAAAGAAAAATTACAACGTTTTGTGTGTCTTATTTCCAGATAACTTAAATTTAAAATCTGTTATAACTTTAGTATCTTTAATTTTTTTTTTTCTCTCTTTTGTGTCCTCCGATCATCCTTATCCTCTTTCACTTAAATATTTATATTCCTCTTGTCGAAAAGAAAAGTTCACTTCAAATTTGTTTTCCAACAGTTAACATTTCTTCGGCATATATTAAACGCAACAAAAACAACAATGGCAAAAAAAACACACACACACATCCAGCCCAGATTTCATGCTCCAAGTTGGTTCCCAAAGTAAACGTAAAGTTTTTCGTGCAGCGCTAAATAGACGCCAGTCCCCGCCAGTGCCTCTTCGGTGGTACTCAGCGGGTTGGAGGGGGGGTTGGGCGGCCACATACTTTAGCTGCGACTATATTTAGCCGTTTTTTTGCAAAAAAAAAAAAACTTTACAGGCTTAAACGATATTTACTATAAATCGTCCTTGAGAAGAGAAAAATAGAGGAAAAATAGAGGATAGGGAGACAGAGAGAGTAAACAAGAAACAACACCACTTGTAAGAGTGATAAACTAAGCGCCCAGCATGTTACATCAGCAATAATAACTCCTAAGCCTGAGGGTATGCAACACACATTTGCAGCTGTAAGATATGCTGCAAATTTTATTGCGTTTCTTCTTAATTAATATCCTGGGCGATTAAGTGAGTCCATGTGTAGGTGTGTGTGTGTGTATTTGTTTAAACGCCCTTTAATTACTATTTATTCGTTAGACATTTAAATTTATTCAGCCACCAATGTTATCTTTCATTTTGCCATACATTTCTGTTTTCTTCGTTTTTTTTTCGCTCGTTTCGAATGGAGTGGGTTCGTTGGATGGACGGACGGAACAAGTCGATGGGAAATGAAACGCATTTGTTAGAATGTCAGCCCCCGAAAATATGACTGAAACACGCAATAGCAACATTTATAGCCATAAAATAGAGTAATCAACAATAAAAAGAAAAATACACCATTGAGTAACCTTAACTGAGACCAAACATTCAATGTGTGTGTGTGTGTGTGTCTGTCTGAACGGTCGAGCGGTTTACTACACATACATTTTCTGTATCAGCGTCAAGGGTACCCTACCAGCTGTCATGTCAGCAGTTTGGGCGCAACTAGACACCGGGTGACCTGAAGTGATCTGCTGACATATGGCCTCGACAGTTTTTTTCTGGGTAGTTAATTGAATTGACTGTCTGTTTTGTTGGGGGTCTCTATTTGGTATGACAAATTCAATTAATCTCGGCTCATGTACATTTTTTGTTTTCCTTTTTCGTGCAATTAGGATTTTGTTAGCCGGTGGCATTTTGGTTTTTTTTTTCCTGAATATATGAACTTTTCTCCAACAATGAGTCTTTGTTGACCCAACAATGGCAACATTACGCACCAGGACACGCCAATCACAAGGAATTCATATGGAACAGCGACTCTGAATGTCAGCTACTCAAACCTCACCTATAAATAAATGTTCCTATTGTCAGACAGTGTGTGTGTGTGTATGGGTGATGCAGTGAACATAAGAGAAATGTTTTCAAACAAGTACGTGAAATAGCCTACAGCCTGATACTTTTTACGTTTTATTTTATTTATGTTTTAATTCTTCGTGTGTTGTTTTTTTCTTTCAGCAAATATAAATAAAACATATTAGAATTTAAGAAAGCAAGGACAATGTTGTAGTCGTCATTGTGTGGAACGATATGCAAAAAATGCAAAATTTATTTGAAACCAGAGTTTAAATTGGAAATGTTGCTATAACTTTTTCAAAATTAATTGCATTTAACTAAAACAAAAAACGGCCACCATTCTTGCCGAAGAGCGGAGAAATACGGAATGTCTGAAAGGATCCTTATACTAATTTAAAAAAAAATGCAGGAAATCGTAAATGCAAGTTCGGGAAACAGCTTGAGGTCAAATGAACGAATTGAGGCAGGAATATTTAATGTTTATCACAGGTCATGTGACTTTACGCGAAAGTCAAAAGACTTGACAAATTTATCTGTTTTGGATTTTTCAAGATTTTTTTAAGAAAAAAAAAAAACGTTTTTATTAGTAAAATTTATTTTTTTTTAAGAAAAAAAAATTGAGTTTCTTTAAGTATTTTTTTTTATTTTTTTAAGAAAAATTGATTATGTACAAGTATGTTTTTTAAGAATAAAAAGTTTTTTAAAAAAAAAAAAAAAAAATTCTAAAAAAAAATTTAATTTTTTTAAAAACAAAATTTAGATTTTGAAAGAAAAAAAATTAGATTTTTTAAAAAAAAAAAAATAGATTTTCTAAAAAAAAATTTAGATTTTTTAAAAAAAAAATTAAATTGGATTTTTTTAAAAAATTTAATTTTTTAAGAAAATTATTTTAATGTTTCTAATAACAATTTATTATGTGCAGATTATATGAACAGTATATGAATAGACTAAAATTTTTATTTTATTTTTTAAAAAAAAAATTAGATTTTAAAAAAAAATTTAGATTTTTAAAAAAAAAATTAGATTTTTAAAAAAAAATTAGATTTTTAAAAAAAAATTAGATTTTAGAAAAAAAAATTTTAAGTACATTATTTTAATTTTTCTAATAACAATTTATTATGTACAGATAATATGAATAGATTAAAGGAAATGTAATTCAACGTTTTTTCCAATGCAATGCCTTCACTTCAAATTGGGTATAAAACGGAAATTTCTTCGTCGATTTTCATGATCTAAATTGAATTTTAATCACAGGTTGTGTGAAAGTCAAAAGACTCACTTCTATCAGTTATGAATTTTTCAAGATTTTTTAAATTTCTTCAAGACATAAATTTGAATTTTTTTAAAAAATAATTTAATGATTTTTAAAATATTAAATATTGAATATTATTAAAAAAAATTGAATATATTCAAAAAAAAGGTTTTTAAAAAAAAATTGAATATTTTCAAAAAAAATTCAAATATTTCAAATTAATCCAGCAAAAAAGTTGATTTAAAAAAAAAATGAATATTTTCCAAAAAAAAAACTTGAATTAATCTTTGAGTTTTTTTTTTAAAAAAATAATTTTTTTAAAGAAAAAAAATTTTTTTTAAGAAGAAAAATTTAATTTTGTCTTTATAACATTATATCGATGGCTTAATTTGGAAAGGGCGTAACTCGCATTTTCGTAACTTATCAGAAGAAGGTAAAAACTGTATAACATTTGAAAAGCTTCGGACATAAACAAATTTCAAAGGCAATTTTACATAAAAATACGCAACAAATTTAATTCAGAAACTAATTTTGTGGATTTTGGGCAATAAATGCGGTATTTTTTGAACACAGATTCCTGTGTATGGGATGTGTATTCGACAATGGTCTTCCAAAATTAGTAAAAAACGCGATTTTGAAAAAAAAGCGAGTTACGCCCTTTTTAAAGTAAACCATCGATATAAAGTAGCAGTATATGCGTAGATTAAAGGAAATGTAATTCTTACTTATGTTTAATTTTAATCACAGGTTGTGTGACTTTATGAGAAAATCAAAACGCAATATTTTTTTAGAGAATTTTTTTTAGAATTTTTTTTTTATTTTTTAATTTTATGAGAAAACTTTACGAGAAAATCAAAACACAAGACATTTTTATCCGTTTTCGATTTTTAATTTTTTTTTAAGAATTTTTTTTTAATTTTTTAATGTTTATGAGAAAACTTTACGAGAAAATCAAAACACAAGACACATTTATCCGTTTTCGATTTTTCAATTTTTTTTTTAATTTTTTTAAGAAAATTTTTTTAATTTTTTTAAGACATTTTTTTTTAATTTTTTAAGAAGTTTTTTAAATTTTTTAAGAATTTTTTTTTAATTTTTATACGTTTTTTTTTTCTTTTGAGAAATAAAATTTTACTTTTTCAAAATTTTTTTTTTTTAATTTTTTTTCTTCATAAATTTATTTATAACAGCAAAACTGTTGATTACACTAGTCAACAGTCAAAATGTACTCGGGATGCGATAACTTTTTCGCAATTGAGTAAAGGTATGAATTTCAAAAATTTGCTCGACATATGCACAACTTTGTCTATGGTAAGATTATTTCTTTTTTATTACAAAAAAAATTAAAATTTGTTGGGTGACAAAAATATATGAAAATTTGAAATTTTTGAAATTCATACCTTTACTCAATTGCGAATAAAAGCGAAACGCGTGCATCGATTTTCATGATCTCATTTTGTTCATAGGTTATGTGACTTTACGTAAAAGTAATAAGATTTGACATTTTTTTTTATTTTGGATTGTTTATGGATTTTTTAAAAAAAAAAAATTTAAATCTTTAGGCAAAAAATAAGTTTTTTCCTTTATATATTCATTTTTAACTTGGAAACTGTTGCTTGTATAAGAAAACAATATATGAACAGATTAAGGGAATTGTAATTTTAAATTTTTTAAAATTTAATTCAATTAAATCGGGCTAGTGGTTCCCAAGTTATGCCGGACGAAACAAATTAAACAAAAATTTTTTTTTAAAATTTAAAAAAAAAAAAAATAAAACAAAAACCAAACGAAAAAAAAATTTTTTATTGCGTTTTTCGAGCTCATGTCAAGGTTATCTACACAGAAAAAATTATCGCATCCGGAGTACATGAAATTTTTTTCATTTTGTTGAGTAGTGTTATGTACAGAAACTTTATATGAATATATTAAAGGGAACATAATTCTTAATTTTCCGAAATTTATTTCAGCCAAAACGGAGTTCTTCTCGAGTAAAGCTAATTTTTTTTTTTAAATAAGAAAAAAAGTTAAAATTCATAAACAAATTTGGCCTAAGAACGTCAAAACCTTTGGGGGGCTTTTACTATAATGGCCAAGTACTTTCACCCTGACTTGGAATGGTTCACTCCTCAAATTGGCTGTTGTACAGTGTAATGGGAAACAAATGAAATGTTAATTTTCTGAATTTTTGTTAACTCGTTCTTGAACTACAGTTCTGTTAATTTTTTTTAATTTTTGTTAACTCGTTTTTGAACTACAGTTCTGTTAATTTTTTTTAATTTTTGTTAACTCGTTTTTGGCCTAAACTTCTGTTGATATTTTGAATTTTTGTAACATGTATTTGTTCTGTTATTTTTTCTGTTCTGGAATTTTTGTAACTTGTATTTGGACAACCCTTTAAATCACTTTCCACTTTCACTTTTGGACCACCCTTCAAATCACTTCATAAATCACTTTCCACTTTCTTATCAATTCGAATGACTTCAGCGATTGTTCCATTCAGTCGCCTGCTTCACCATTTCACACATGGCCCTGCGAAACTACAAACACAATTTTAAGAAAAATGCACTTAGTCTCACCCAACCATGAAGGGTATCTTTTCCCTTTTGCCCATGAATACGCATCAGCACTCAATCCTCTGTGCACCCGAATAGTTCATCCTGAAATGCTTCATTTAGCAGCAAATTCAAACCGGGCAATGACAAAAACGTTAAAACGCTTTTCGACAGCCTTAGGATTCATTTTCAAAACAAAAACTGAATTAGCAGCAAACATTTCCATGGCAAGCAAGACCCCGGTTCCTGTTGAAACATTCGTCGAAGAAAAGCGATGAATGGCACTATGACTGGGGCAGAGAGAGAGAGAGAGAGAGAGTGTCCTGTCTAACAGTGGTATAACACGCACATTTGACTTATTTTCAACTGGCGTGGTAGTTGTTATTGTTGGTGTTGTGGTTCGTTTCGATTTGGTTTCCATTCAATCCGAATGTGTTGATGTTTTTGTTTAGACGGCCTCCCCCCCCCCCCCTCGCAACCCCAAATAAAAACTAAACTGGTGTGGAAAAAGGCGTAAATCAATCGAAATGCGTAGCTCGATAGTCGTGAAAACTGAGGCGTGGAATTTCTTTGGGGCACTGGGAACCAAGAAGTCCGAAAAAAACCGGCACCCTCAGAATCATGGACTCATGAATCCAAATATCCAATGATTTTTACAATACGACAAAATATACCCATGACGATTTAAACACCAGCAGAGGTGTTGACTGTGTGTTAGGGTGCGGATGGATTTTCGTGGAAATTTCGTGGAAATTTCCTGTAATTTAAGTCTTAATTTAAGATTTAAGATAAATAAATGGTAATTTCCAAGAAAATCCGCCGTAGTCCATGTTCATATTGTCATATGAAGCCTCGCCAGCGAGATATTATCCCAGAGATTACATCCGAACCCATACAATCATGCAATACATCATGTATGCTCTCATAATCAATTTTCTTGCATACAGACCTGCTGAATGGTATGTAAGTTTATAGCTGCGATTGTTGACGTTTTTAAAAAATGGTCTTACTTATGCGATAACTGCTCGAGAACTCTATTTCTGTCCGTTGCTCGCTACATATCAACAATCTAAATATTCAAATAATTTGAAATAAGTGCAGAATTTTAAAAACGCAAAAAATGTAATGTAAATTCTCCATTTTTTAAAAATTTAAAAACCACCCTCCCCCCTTTCTTCGCCGCTTCTGCCTGACCATTCGGCCACATCGATTGTTGTTGTAATTGAATTTGTTAGTTGTTGTGAAAGCAGTAAGGAAATGTTTAGTAATCGAGTTAGACAAGTTAATTGCTCGCTCTACCCTTAACCGGGCCAAAATTCCACTCAACATGAATAGCTCAGGGCAAGACAGCTGTGAAATATGTTGCTTTCACTACGCCAGCTTTTGTTCGCACAGTCGTCGCCCGTAATGGAGAGGGTGGTATATGAACGAGGTGGTTTTTCTGTGTTTTTGTGGGTTAGTGAAATCATCCGCATCATGATAATAACATGCAAAAGTTTTACTCTCTCTCTCTCTCCCTCTCCACAGAATGATTTCCCCGCGAAGGCGTCTCAGACAGACAGCGCCTGCCACACAATCCGCATTTAAAAGTGGGTGGGCCTTTAAAAAGCTTAAAGTTATTGGAAAAAATTAGATTATGGTTTCAAACGAAATTCTCTTGAACAGAAATGGGAAAAAAAAAGGAAATTAAACATGTTAGGAAACTAACTAATAATTTTAAATTTTATAGAATAAATAATGTCTAAATCAAGACGACAAACACATTTAATGCAAAACTTCTTGAAAAGTATCCGTTTCTCGAAAAGTAATAGTGATGTTTTGTGCAAAAAGTGCAGAGGTACCTTTTCTATTGCGTTTGGTAATAACGCGGATATCGGTCGTCATATCAAACCAAAGAAAAAACATCAAGACGCACAAGATTCGTTCCACTGTATTGAAATATCTTTTAATAAAAATAGATAATAAGGTGTCCAAAAAAAAAATAATTTTATAATTTTATGTTCTCAAATTCTTAGAAAAACACCCGATATAAAGTAAATGAAACATTTGTATGGGAGGTACTCGAAGAGAAGCCTATAAGAAAAATATTAACCTACACAAAATTTTAGGGGAATTGGTGAATTCTTTTGATCGTGCGAATCAGCCGGACACTCAGACGGGCAGAAATATGGTCTGTGTCACCCGGTTTCCCATCGCACCAAAACTTTTAATATAAATTTACTTTGTATTGTAAACTAATTAAAAAACAAATATTACAATTGGATGCTGATTCTTAAAAACCCACTCTTGGTTGAGTCCAATTTCCAGGCCAATTTCCTTGCCAAACGATTTTTGGGCTACAAATATGGAAACCCAATGGAAATATTCCATCCAGGCTAAAGACTATGTATTTGAGCCACTTGTATAACCGCCACCACAGCAAAGATCGATGAACTATGAACGCTAAACTATTCGGTTGTGCAGCAGACTTCCCAGCGAGGGCTGTGTGTTCGATTTTCATCTTAGACAACGAAATTTCATCACAATGAACTTTTATCAGTAGGATAATCAAGTGGAGCTTCTTCATTATCTTGAGGTAAATACGTAGGTAAGTGCAAACCTTAAGTGCAAAAAATATATTTTTTTTTAATTTATTGGTTTTTTTTTTTTTGGAAGTGAAGTATTTTTGATTTTTTTTTTCAGATTTTTTGGAGGTTTTTTTCTCTAAAAATTCGAATTTTCTGAGTTTTTCCACATTTAAGGCACAAGTTGGTGAATAAAAAACATTTTCAAAGTCGATCAGTCATCATTTCAAAAGAAAAATGTTGGAGCTTTAATTTGATGTAGAAAAATCATAAGTTGTCGAATTTGTTTTGCTCGTTTAGCTGTCACATATTAAGGGTTTGCCGACAAGAGGTGTTATTTTGAATTACCCGGCATTTCGGTAGCTGTCACTTTTGAAGCTTTTCTTCTTTTTCTTTGTCATTTGACAAGTGGAAACTACGTCATTGCTAAAAATGGAACGAAATTGAAATTATTACAATTCAGTAGAAAAATGGTGAATATCTGGGTCGTCGTGAAGCACCTTGTCGGACGGCAATACAGAAATTGGTGGAAACATTTCGAGCTGTTGACACAATTTAGTGATGTAAAGAATATAACCCAAAGTGTTGGAGAGAATCGGGTTTGTCCATTCCTCGCCTGTTTTTTTCCTGTTTTTTTTTCCCTTAAAGACTTCGAGTATGTGTGTATTTTGTCCCATTAACAAGTAAGTGTGTAAAAAAATCTATACTAAATATAATTTGGTATGACTGTAAATATGTGTGTATGTGAGTTTACATAAGCTGATACTATATATGTAATATAATATTACGTTCTCCTTGAAAATTATATATTCAAAGTACTCAGATACCGTTTTGCCTTTTCATTATTGTTGCTAGAACAGCAGGATGTATGTAAATTCCACAGACACAGATGAAGCGTCACAGAGAGCTACGCTCGCTCAGTTCATGAATGTTGTGTGTGTGTATGTGAAGTCTATTGGAAGAGACGGCAACATTTGGTGTCTGGCTGCTGGATAGTCACAGGCACAGTGTTTGGAAAACGCCTATCTTAATATATATTTACCCTCGACACTGATTCACTGATACACTGATTCCCTGATTCACTGACTCTGTCACGCAGTACGTAGGAATTTAAATAGACATTCTATAATTTTCTATAAATAATAATAATAAAAAAAATAATATTTTTTTTTTGTACAGAAATTGTGTTTTCCCCTAATATTTTTTTTCCAAAATTTTTTTTTCCAAATTTTTTTTTCCAAATTTTTTTTTTTCCAAAAAATTTTTTTTTTTCCAAAAAATTTTTTTTTTTCAAAAAAATTTTTTTTTTCAACAAATATTTTTTTTCAACAAAATTTTTTTTTTTAACAAAAATTTTTGTTTTCAAGAAAAAATTTTTTTTTCAACAAAATTTTTTTTTTCACAAAATTTTTTTTCCATATTTCAACGGGCGCCATAGGCGCATTACAACATACTAGTTGGCTATATTTTCAAAGATTTCACTAGTTTAAGATTCTGTGTGTACTCAATTTATATATTAATCCCCTGAAGATGCAGGGGATCAATGAATTGCGGAATATCGGAAAATAGAAATAAAAATATAGAGTTATCCATTTCGTGGTTTCAAAAGTATAGGAATGGAATTCGACATCTGTCAAACTAAGTTGTTGAACCATTTTTATTTCTTTTCCTTTGGAAGTCTGACATTGACGAAAATGGATCGCTTAACTATCACACAACGCTTAAAAATTATTAAAATCTACTACAGAATGGTGATTCTGGCACGGCAACTTATCGAGCTTTAAGAGGAGATTATGGTTTACGTAAACGTCCAACTACGCATGTAATTGGCAAAATTGTGAAGAAAGAGACTGGATCAATTAAGGCCTGTGCATCATCGTTTCGCTCGTTCCGCTGAAAATATCGCTGCTGTAAGTGAAAGTGTTGCTGAATGTGTACCCGAATGTGTCGATTGCTCGTCGTTCTCAGGAATTCGGACTGTCTTATGGCACATTATGGCGTATTTTGCATTTGGATCTACACCTACATCCATATAAAGTCCAGCTCACACAACCACTGAAGCCAGCCGACCATTCACAACGTCATAGATACGTGGAGTGGGTGCTTGAACAACAGGCATTGGACGGCGATTTTTCGAACAATATTTGCTTCAGCGATGAAGCACATTTCCCAATCGGTGGTAAATAAACAAAATTGTCGTATTTGGGGTTCTGAGAATGCTCAAGTAATTGAAGAGAAGCCATTACATTCACAAAAAGTCACTGTTTGGTGCGCTCTTTGGTCCGAAGGTGTTATTGGTCCCTAATTCTTCGAAAACGACGAGGGAACGACTGTCACCGTTAATTTGGAGCGTTATGGTCGTATGATAACCGACTTTTTTTTTTGCCTGTTATTGAAGAATACGACTTGGAGAATATGTGGTTTGAACAAAGACGGTGCCACATGCCACACAACTCGAGCTAATGTGGCTTAATGGCAAGAGGCATTTCCTGGCCGCGTAATTTCTCGTCGTGGCGACATCAACGGGCCACCAAGATCATGCAATTTGACACCAATCGACTTTTTTTTGTGGGGATACGCGAAATACTAAACCTTTAACTCTTGAGCACTTAAGAACCAACATTCGTCAAGTTATGGCTGAGATACCGCCCAATATGTGTCAAAAAGTGGTCCATACTACCACAAAATAATCAATGCAACACTTCGAGTGGTGGTCATTTAAATGATGTCGTGTTCCACACACAATGTCAACGTTCAAACTTTATAATAAAATATAAATATCATGAAAAAGAAAAACATTTTATCAGGCATGTCGCAGAAATTTTACGAAAACGATTTGAATTCGTGTTTTCAAATCGTAACATTTTAATTTTGCTTCTTCAAAAATTCCTGGGTTTGATGAAATCGAAGAAAAATGGAAATCGAATATTTCTATTAAAAATATGGTAGCATTGAAATTAGAAACAGCTGGTTTACCCACCGCCGTCAAAAATATCGATACGTCTCCAAACTTTGACTGTGATTTTTATTAAAAAAAGTAAACAAATCAAAAAATATGCCTGGTGTTTCGATTGTTGCTGTGATGGAAGAAGAGGGAAAGGCACATTCTCAAATTAAATTAGATCGCCGACGTCAACGTCTAAGGGATGCATCGGATCCTTTGTCCGACCACCTTGTCTCCTTTCACGTAACCTCTCGCAATATCTTGGTGGCATTCCATAAAATTTATAAAACGTTTTGCCTGAGCGATGTTCTTGTGCTTGTCTCTTTAAATATGTAAAAATTAGCTATTCAGTTTAATATTAAAACAAATACTTACATTTCTTTGCGGAGTTTCCGTCAGATATTTTTGTTTTTTTTTTTTTTTTTTTTTTGGGGGGGGTTTGAGTGTTGTTTTTGGTTAAGGCTGCCAATTTTATATGTGACAAGATCACACAATTGAGCCGATGGCAATTCTCTGACATGCCTGATACTTTATACGTTAAAAAAAATTTTTAAATTATCATACTCAACGTATTTAGTATATTTTTTTAATAAAAGCAATATTCATAATTAATTTTGAACTTAAAATATCAATTTCACTTCAGATTTTGTCATGGGTTTCAAATCGAAACATTTTTTCGTTTTTCCTTTTTCTGGAGAAGCTAAAAACGTTTTGGTTTAAAAATTTTACGATTTGGGTTTCTGTGACATGCCTGTATATGTGTTTTATTTACGTTTACTTTTGAAAAAGCAAAATGGATAACCCAGCAAAATGGATAACATCAGCCCTCGAGCTCGATTTTTATTAACATTTACCAAAAGGACGCGGTTTAAAAGTTTTTACGACACGATGTTTAAGTTAAAATCTTCCACCGAAAACTAAGGAGGTGTATGAAATGTACCCTCAAATCATTTCCATTCTATGGTCGTCAGAATCAACCCACCATGAGGATTATTTGAGGACATGGGGTGCAGTAGTCGGCTGAACTGCCGTGAGTGAGCAAGCCTTAGAAAAGATAGAAAGAGATCAGATTTTTTTTTTTATTGGCAAACTTACTTCATCCTTTTTAGGCTAAATGAGAATTCTGAAGTCTGCTGAACTGCTGTGAGTGGGCCTTAGAAAAGATAGAAAGAGATACGATTTTTTTATTGGCAAACTTCGTCAATACCGGCGACTTTACGAGTATGAGAGTAATCTCGAAGCCATGTGAAAAAAGTATCTGGACTTTACGAGTATCAGAGTAATCTCTAAGCCAAAAACTTATCTAGAAAATAATGAGCAGTACAATGTCGGCTTTAAACAGTGAGTCAGTGAGTATTCAAATAATATGGGGCTCACTGATTCGAAAAAAAATGTCCCCGTCTGTCCCTTTAAAAACTAAACTGACTAAACTAACAGTCATTGTTTTATCGATTTTTTCTTTCGTTTTTGCCTTCACTTGTACAAATTGTCTGAATTTTCTTAATTTTTTTCGTTTTTGCCTTCACTTGTACAAATTGTCTGAATTTTCTTAAATTTGCATATAAAAAATTGCGCTCTCAAAGATATTCTTTGTTTCTAGAAATCCTGTCCTTAAATAGACCACCCTTTACCACAATTTCATGAGTATATTTAAAAAAAAAAACGCTGCGGTGAAGGCAAATGATCAACATCAACATTTTGTCCAGTTTAAACAAGACAGTACGTGTCGGAAAGTCAACTAGAGCAGAGCTACTGCACCTCAGCGATAATGCGAGCCCTTCACAGTCAATTGGTTCTCCGTTTGTTAGCAAAGTTCTGGCCGCTACTTATTGTGGCCCCGCCCGCCGAGGGCACCTGGAGGGTGAAGTTCTACGATGACAACGACATTCTGTACTATTGGGAGGCCAAATTAACGTATACCTACGATGAGGCCAAGGAAGTGTGCCAGCAACGAAAAATGCCATCCAGAGTGTATCTGGGTCAGATAGTGGCGGGTATAACCGATCATTCAGGTAATATTGAAATGCGCTCAAATGGAGTTCTAATAAATCCGATGGTTTCTTTTCTAGATTACTGGGCTCCGCATGAATACCAAACACCCAATGTGGTACATGTGTCCACAGATTCTAGAAATATTCTATTTGATTATGGCGATCTGATGGTGAAGAAGGGTGTAGTCTGTACGGCCACGCTTGGCGGTGTCATGGTAATCTTTAGAAATGGCCTCCCACATTATACTACGCGGAATGGAACTCCCTTGCCCACCTATTGTTATCCGCAAAATGCAAATCGCAATGAACATGACGTGGCAGCTTGCATACTAATAATCCAAAAATATGAATTGTAACAAAGGGAGGGGATATTAAAGTTATGAGTAAGAGTAGGAGACATTAAACATGATGCCTATGATTTTACTCTCAGGGTCACACGATCCTGATTATTTGCTACATTTCGAAGCCATGAGCAGTGGCCGATATCCATAATTGTTTATCGTGACCGGAGCATATCGGTGATAATCAAATGACTCTGACAATTTTACTGTTAAGTATAATTTTTGTATAATTTTTTTTTAACAAAATTTTTATAGGGTTGTCCATTTTGCGTTTTCAAAAGTAAACAAAAATAAAACACATATACAGGCATGTCACAGAAACTCAAATCGTAAAATTTTTAAACCAAAACGTTTTTAGCTTCTCCAGAAAAAGGAAAACGAAACAAAATTTCGATTTGAAACCAAAACAAAATCTGAAGTGAAATTTATATTTTAAGTACCTTAAACTCCAGATTGAAATGAAATTCTGTTCAAAATTAATTATGAATATTGCTTTTATTAAAACAATATTAATAGCTAATTTTTACATATTTATATGGGCAAGCACAAGAACATCGCTCAGGCAAAACTTTTTCTAAATTTTATGGAATGTCACCAAGATATTGCGAGAGGTTACGTGAAAGGAGACAAGGTGGTCGGACAAAGGATCCGATGCATCCCTTAGACGTCGACGTCGGCGATCTAATTTAATTTGAGAATGTGCCTTTGTCTCTTCTTCCATCACAGCAACGATCGAAACACCAGGCATATTTTTTGATTTGTTTGTTTACTTTTTTTTTAATTAAAATCACAGTCAAAGTTTGGAGACGTATCGAAATTTTTGACGGCGGTGGGTAAACCAGCTGTTTCTAATTGCAATGCTATCATATTTTTAATAGAAATATTCGATTTCCATTTTTCTTCGATGTCATCAAACCCAGGAATTTTTGAAGAAGCAAAATTAAAATGTTACGATTTGGAAACACGAATTCAAATCGTTTTCGTAAAATTTCTGTGACATGCCTGATAAAATGTTTTTCTTTTTCATGATATTTCTATCTTAATATATATTTACCCTCGACACTGATCACTGACTCTGTCACGCAGTACGTAGGAATTTAAATAGGCATTCTATAATAATTCTATAAATAATAATATTAAAAAAAATAATATTTTTTTTTTGTACAGAAATTGTGTTTTCCCAAAAATTTGTTTTCCAAAATTTTTTTTTCCAAAATTTTTTTTTTCCAAAATTTTTTTTTTTCCAAAAATTTTTTTTTTCCACAATTTTTTTTTTGTACAAAATTTTTTTTTCCACAAAATTTGTTTTTTCAACAAAATTTTTTTTTTCAAAAAAAAATTTTTTTTTCAGAAAAAATTTTTTTTCCACAAATTTTTTTTTTCCAATTTTATTTTTTTTCGAAATTTTTTTTTACAAAATAGTTTTCTCAAAATATTTTTTACAAAATTTTTAAAATTAAGTAACAAATACTTTCTCAAGCAAATTAACGGGCGCCATAGGCGCATTACAACTTACTAGTTTTATTATAAAGTTTGAACGTTGACATTGTGTGTGAAACACCACATCATTTAAGTGACCACCACGTGAAGTGTTGCATTGATTCTTTTGAGGTAATGTTGGACCACTTTTTTTTGGCACATATTGGGCCGGTATGTCAGCCATAACATGACGAATGTTGATTAAAATCACAGTCAAAGTTTGGAGACGTATCGAAATTTTTGACGGCGGTGGGTAACTGTTCAAGAGTTAAAGGATTATTATTTCGCATAGACCCACAAAAAAAAAGTCTAATGGTATCAAATCGCATGATCTTGGTGGCCCGTTGATGTCGCCACGACGAGAAATTACGCGGCCAGGAAATGTCTCTTGCCATTAAGCCACATTAGCTCGAGTTGTGTGGCATGTGGCACCGTCTTTGTTCAAACCACATATTCTCCAAGTCGCATTCTTCAATAGCAGGCAAAAAAAGTCGGTAATTATACGACCATAACGCTCCAAATTGACGGTGTCTGTCGTTCGCTCCTCGTTTTCGAAGTACTAAGGTCCTATTACACCTTCAGACCAAAGTTCCCACCAAACAGCGACTTTTGGTGGATCTCTTCAATTACTTGAGGATTCTCAGAACTCCAATTACGAAAATTTTGTTTATTAACATATCCACCGACTGAGAAATGTGTGCTTCATCGCTGAAGTAAATTTTGTTCGAAAAATCTCCGTCCAATGTCTGTCGTTCAAGCATCCATTCCACGTATCTATGACATTGTGAATGGTCAGCTGGACTTTATATGTAGATCCAAATGCAAAATACGCCATAATTCCTGAGAACGATGAGGAATCGACATATTCGGGTCTTCGGCAACACTTTCACTTACAGCAGCGATATTTTCAGCGGTAGGAGCGAAACGATAATGCACAGGCCTTACAATATCTTTAACCGCTCCAGTCTCGTCAAATTTCCCCAATTGCTTGTGTAGTTGGACGACTATGTAAACCATAATCTCCTCTTAAAGCACGATATGTGGCTGTGCCAGAATCACCATTTCTGTAGTAGATTTTAATAATTTTTAAGCGTTGTGTGATAGTTAAGCGATTCATTTTCGACAATGTCAGACTTTCAACTGTAAAGAAAACAAATTGCTTTTACAACTTAGTTTGACAGTTGTCGAATTCCAGCTCTATACTTTTGAAAACACGAAATGGATAACCCTTTATTTAACAAAAAAAAAAAAATTTGTTTGCCCACTGTTCGTTTTTCAGTATTTTTTTTTACAAAAAACTTGCTTAGAACATTTTTAGCCCACCTTTAATTTGGTGTACTGTGTTGTTCTATCCGACGTCACCAACGCAATTTTTTTTTAAAAAATGTTTTCCCTAATTTTAGTTCCCAGACAATTTTTTTGTATTTTTGTCCGCAATTCTTTTCGATTCTTTTTCGAAAACACTGTAGGCGCCGTCTGTGAATAATTTTCTAATACTGATTTTTAGTGTTTCACAATTTCGATGGACTGTTTTTTTTTCCTTTTTAGTATTTTCTCTATTGATGTTTTTTTTTTTTGTTCGTCTATTTCTACTTTCCCTTAAGAACATTTAATATTCCGTACACTTGAAATCGTTTGTTCTAAAAGGAAAAAGCGTTCTTTAGAGTTGAGTTTTCCATTGTTTTTATTAGAAAATTTTAATATTTATAACCAATGAACTGGGTATATTTGGTTAGATCCTAGTATTTTTTTTTTGTTAACCACTTTCCCCCTGCCCAGACGCGACACAACATCTGTTTGGAATTTTCAATATCTCTCCATGCCATTTTCATATTTCGTATTCGTTTTCATAAATGTTTAAATTTCCTTGCTGCGGAGAAGGCGACCGACCTGACCCTGCGGCACGGTCGCCCGTTGTCGTTTGAATTTAAATTGAAGGCGGGTTGAATGGGAACATATGTCAACGACAATAAATGTCAATTATGCGGGTAAACAACATCTAAACGGGACTGACAGTTCGTTCTTGACAAAAATTATAACGACATTTTGGAGAGTGAAAAACAGGACCAAGCCTGCGTACCAGAGTACCCAAACATGCATTTACCTAATCTTTTGCAAATATTGTCTTTGTGTGCCAAAACAGAGCATTAACAATTCCACTTGCTTTGCATGCCCTTAAATGATTTATGTTTCCATAAGATTTTGTTTATATTTCACAATTGAAAATTTTCATTATAATATTTTTCCCATTTTCGTAATAACTTTTTTTTACTGGTTACGAAATGGTAATAAGTGTCCTCGGATTGCCTTTAATATTCTATGAGAAAGAAAGAAATACATGGAAAATCGATTGTTGTCAGGGTTGTCAATCAGTTTCTAATTGAAATAATATTTTTGCAGGAGCATAAATGAAATTTAGAGCCTTTTGTTGAAATGCTGGCTATTGTGGAGCACATTGGGAGAATGAGATTTTTTTTATGGGAATTTATTTCACCGGGGGAAGATTTTAACAGAAACATTGTCATTATTTATGAAAGACGACGTTTTCAGGCTTAGCAATTTTCAAAGACCATGGATACAGTGTTTGGCTTTATCATTCATGTTGCCCCAGAAAAACAAAATATAACCGTCAATTCGGATCGGTGGAAGAAACGACAAATGGTCCCAAATGGGCACAGAATTTGTTTTAAAGAATTTTTTTTATGGGAATTTTCTTCAACGAGGGAAGATTTAAGCAGAATTTCAAACATTCTCATTAATAACAAAAAAAATCGCCCCACAATAAAATATAAAATTTAGACCAATTTCAAAGTAATAAAAATTACCCCCAAAAAATAGGAAAAAATTATAAAAAGAAAATATTTTTTAAGAAAAAAATGTCTAAGATTTTAAAAAATGTAATATATATTTTATTAAAAAAAATACCCCGAGAAATAGAAAAAAATTTAAACACGGAAAAATTGTAGAATTTTATGATTGGAAAATATTTTTAAAAAAAAATATGACAAGAATTTAGAAAAATATAAAATATTTGCTAAAAAATACTCCAAGAAATAGTAACAAAAATTAAAATAAGTAAAAACTTTAGAATTTAAAAATGTGAAATATTTTTTTGACAACATACCCCAAGAAATAGAAAACAAATTATAAGAAAGAGAAACTGTAAAATTAAAAAAATTTTTTGAAGAAAGAAGGAAAAACTGTAGAATTTCATAAATGGAAAATATTTTTGAAATAATAAGAAAGAAAAAAGTGAAATATTAAAAAAAAATACCACAAGAAATAGAAAAAGATGTACAGAAGGAAAATCTTAGAATTTAAAAAATATAAAATATTTTTTAAAAAAAAATACCACAAGAAATAAAAAAAAATTTATAAGCAGAAAAAATGGTAGAATTAAAAACATATAAAATATTTGTTAAAAAAATTATAAGAAAAAAAGGCAGAATTTAAAAAATTTAAAATATATTTTAAAAAAAATTATAAGAAGAAAAATCGACAAAATTTAAAAAATAATATATATCGTGGGTATACTGGATAAACTGACCAAGTCCACATTTTTTAAAAACTGAGTTTATATGACCATTGGACACAGAAAAATCATATATATACATATAAAAATGAAATGGAACTAAAACTGGACTCTAGATGGTAGAAACAAAAATCAGATTTTGACTATGTCCGTACACATCAACATTTGTTCTGGATAAACTGACCAAGTCCACTAAAATTTGCATGTATTTTTTGATATTATCGGATTACATGATTGCAGGAATGGTTTTTGTTTGCATTGTTTATTACTTTGGAGCCATATTGTATTTTAACCAGTACATAACCTTCAGTAGGATGAACTGTCTTACACATACCCTCAAACACTGGTGTGGCCGAATACGAATTGCTGCCAATACGGTTTTAACAAAGACCATATAAAGAGCAGACGTCCCAAGTCGTTGGCTGAACATTTCCAAAAGGATATTTAAACCGTATTTGTTTTAAAAAACAGTAGGTATTTTTAAAAAAAAAAACATTATTTGCTTTGAAAACATTTCAAATATTGCCATGACAATTACTGACATCTAGAGTGTGTAGCCGAACTAATGTGTCAAAAAACAACTTGAGACGTCTGCCCTCTGTATGGTCTTGGGTTTTAATATGGAAACTAAATTTTCCGCTCGAAATTTGTTAGCCAATTTGTTATATAAATTTAAACTTTAACCCCCGTATTCATAAAAATTTAAAAAAAAAGCTGTATTAAGAAAAAAATCTGTGAAAATTGTTTTTGTATTTTCATATATTTTTCTTAACAAAGGGTTTTAACATTTTTATGAATACGGGGGTGTGATTCCTGAAGAATATCATGGATGGTATCGAGAACTTCCATCAGACATTGGGAATGTTAATTATGTTGGAGACCAAGGTGTTAATTCTGACTGTTGTGACTCCGAAGAGGATTAAAAGTTAAAAATTAATGAAAGAAGGTTAAATAAATAGTTTCTTAATGGTAACAAAGTTTTTAAGTATACTTATTTTATTATACACTTTAAAAGAAATGGTAAGTGACTTGGTCAGTTTATCCCGTACAAATGAAGCACTACCGTGGACATGGTCATTTTTCAATTTAAAAAAAAAATATTTTTTGTGTAATAGAACGACTCTAAAACTAATATTTTAATACAATTTGATAGTCAACCGTAAGCTAGATTAATAGGAAAATAAAAAATTTAGATATAACTCATACCAGATTTATTATATTAAATTTAACTTTAATTGCATTTAACTCCGAATGAGATGAAGTGGACTTGGTCAGTTTATCTTGTATACCTACGATATATTTACCCTCGACACTGATTCACTGATTCACTGATACACTGATACACTGATACACTGATACACTGATTCCCTGATTCACTGACTCTGTCACGCAGTACGTAGGAATTTAAATAGGCATTCTATAATAATTCTATAAATAATAATAATAAAAAAAATAATATATTTTTTTTGTACAGAAATTGTGTTTTCCCCAAATTTTTTTTTTACCAAAATTTTTTTTTTCCAAAAAATTTTTTTTTTAGAAAATTTTTTTTTTAAAAATTTTTTTTTTCCACAAAATTTTTTTTTTCAACAAAATTTTTTTTTTTCAACAAAATTTTTTTTTTCAACAAACATTTTCAACAACATTTTTTTTTTTCAACAAAACTTTTTTTTTTTCAACAAAAATTTTTTTCTTCAACAAAAATTTTTTTTCCAATTTTATTTTTTTTCGAAATTTTTTTTTACAAAATAGTATTCTCAAAATATTTTTTACAAAATTTTTAAAATTAAGTAACAAATACTTTCTCAAGCAAATTAACGGGCGCCATAGGCGCATTACAACTTACTAGTATAAAATATTTTTAAAACAAAAATTTTAAGACGAAAACCGTTAGAATTTAAAAAATGTAAAATATTTTTTTCAAAAACATTATAAGAAAAAAAAACAACAAGATTTAAAAAATATAAAATATTTATATATATATTTAAATGTTAAATATTTTTAAAAAAATATAAGAAGAAAAAACGGCAAAATTTACAAATGCAAAATATTTTTTTAAAAAAATTATAAGAAAAAAAACCGATAGAATTTAAAAAATGTAAAATATTTTTTAAAACAAAAATTATAAGAAAAAACCGATAGAATTTAAAAAATGTAAAATATTTTTTAAAACAAAAATTATAAGAAGAAAAAACGGCAAAATGTTAAATATATTTTAAAAAAAAATTATAAGAAGAAAAAACGGCAAAATTTAAAATATTTTTTTAAAAAATTATAAGAAAAAAAACCGTTAGAATTTAAAAAAATGTAAAATATTTTTTAAAAAAGAATTGTAAAAAAAAAACGAAAAAACTTAAAAAATATAAAATTTTTTTTAAAAAAAAATTATCAGAAGAAAAAACGGCAAAAAAATTAATAATTAAAAAATATTCAGAAATTTTTCTGTAGTTCTCCTCAATAGTAAAAGCGCACTGTGGCACAGAATAGAATTCCATTGGGTCAAAAATCTGTAGCTTTTGGGCTAGTGGACATTTTTGAGTGACAAGTTGGGAAATTTGATGCATTATTTTCCAAATATGTATTTTTTCCGAATTTTTATATTTTTTTTTGTTAGCTGTTTTGTTGCATTTTATTCATTTATTTACAGTAATACAATAAGCCTCCAAGAACAAAAAAAAAACGTATTGCAACAATTTACTTTTCTCATATTAGAATTCTTCAGATTTTTTAGATTTTGAAATTTGAAAAAATTAAATTTGATTTGTCGAATTATATCTGGAACGAACTATTGTCGAACTTTCATAGCATAGAATGTTTCACTGATTGTTTTTGGACCACTGTGCGTCGGCTGGTATGCCACTATCACTAGACGCTGTAGGTGCCTCAATTGGACACAAATTTATATGCAATAAACGCACAGTGTGACATAGAATTGCCTTTGGAAATAAGTTGAATTATTTCCCAGGGCACCTTGCACTACACGGAGTTCGGATACTGACATTGCGACTAGATTTCGAGCTGGCACGAACTGTCACTGTCAAAATAGCAAGTGACCACTAGTTGGACTCGCTCAACAATTTTCGACCGGTGCTCTTCTGAACTTTGATATCTAATTTATTCTTTGTGACGGCTGTGATGTAAGTCACCGTAAAGCTAGGCTCGAAACCTGGTAATGCGTAAGGGAAATATTTTTAGTAAAATATTTTCTTTTGACTCAAAAATGTTCCCTGTTTCCTATTTCATCTGGCCAAAAATCCACATCTCACTGAAATAAAACAAAAAAAAAATCTTTAAACTTTCATGAAAAAAATGTCATGTACTCATTTGTGCCCCTCCCACCATGCACAAGCGAGGAAACATTTTCGAGAGGCAACTGAAGTGAATTGTCAATACCGTTTTGTGTTAATTAAAAGTGGTCACATTTCATCCTCACCCGGGGACTGGTGTCCACTTAAAATGTGAGCTTACTTGAGCAGAAGACAAACAAAACGAAGAAACTGTTGCATACCTTGTGGCTTTTAGTGAAATTTAATCGTCTTGCATGTTTTGTGGCGTATTTTTTTGTTTTTTTTGTATTCCTTTGTCTCTGTTCTTTTCTCTGTTGTGGTATTTGTAAATATTATCTTATGCTTGTGCTAGTATGTGTGTGTGAGTACACATTCTGTCAAATAATTGGCTGTTGTTTCATTTGTGGCAACCAAGGATTAATTAAATTTCGTTCAATACAATTTGTTGTTGTTTCGTTTGAATTCTGTGGAAATTATTCAACAATAATGCTCTCTGATGATGATGATGATGTCGATGGTGCTGCTGCTGCTGCTGATGATTTATCCCATACACATGTACGAAATATTATACAATGCTTGTTCTTTTCGTTTTTACTTCAATTGTAAGGAAACAAGAAAGAAAGAAAAAACACAAACTTTGAAGGTCTGTTATATAATTTCAAAGTATTCTGGGAAATAGAAAACGTTCTTGGCATGTCAAGCACCGAGCCAGGCCATAATCACATTTAATTGGAACCGTTGCCGTCGTCGTCGCCGTGTCGGTGCGGTGTTTATTTTCAGACAAAAGTTAATTTTGTTGATTTTATGGGTCTCGAGGATGCAAGACGGGAAGGCACACGGCCTTCCCGAACTGCCCGCATACAAACACTTCATTTATTTCACTTAATTGAGGTGAAATACATTATGCCGCCATAATCATTATTTGCTTTTTAATAACGACAACGCAGGAAAAAAGAGCCGAGATTTTTCGCCTTTCTTAGACGCGTAAGTGTCGCTCCTATCTTTGTGGGGGGGAGGTGGGTGAATTTTCTTAAAATAACACTTTGTCTCTACATCATTATCATCACAACATCGGCAATGGGTTGCTACGTCGTTCGGCTCTACCTTTCGCTTTAATCTATTTTTGAGATGGTAATAAAAATCTTTGTGTTGGTATTTAATTTCCAAGTTTACGTTTCGCATGGCGGAAGCCTGGCATGGGTGTAGGCTTTAACAAATGCCAAATGTAATGTATACTTTCAGGCGCACTGAGGATCCTTCATGTCTGTCTTCGCAGATACATGTCTTTTAATGAAAACGTACAAAGGCAGTGTCGTGTCAGTGTATTGCGAGTAAGATTTTCTTGTTTAATGTAAATTATCGTTAAATTATTTATATCTAGTTGGAGTTAGTTAAGTCACTTTAAACTGGCAGCGGCCAAAGACTTTAAGGCTTTAAACTCCAACAAAAGTTGAGTTGTGTTTTGTTTTTCCAGAAATCGTTTGTTCTGTATGAATTTTGAGGATTATACAAATGAAATGAGACATCACCCCGCCTGCTGTACGGAGGAGGTTTGTGCAAAAAGTTCCTGAGACTCGCAGTCGTATTGGCCATTACACACGGCCCCCGTCGTCGTACAGTGAGCACTGGCGAGAATGTGACTCAGTGTGGGACTCAGTAAAGGGGAAATTTTCTTACTGTCGTTTCTGAGGGATTTTTCATCCATAATAAAAAAAATAATAAAATAATAAAATAATAAAATAATAAAATAATAAAATAATAAAATAATAAAATAATAAAATAATAAAATAATAAAATAATAAAATAATAAAATAATAAAATAATAAAATAATAAAATAATAAAATAATAAAATAATAAAATAATAAAATAATAAAATAATAAAATAATAAAATAATAAAATAATAAAATAATAAAATAATAAAATAATAAAATAATAAAATAATAAAATAATAAAATAATAAAATAATAAAATAATAAAATAATAAAATAATAAAATAACAAAATAATAAAATAATAAAATAATAAAATAATAAAATAATAAAATAATAAAATAATAAAATAATAAAATAATAAAATAATAAAATAATAAAATAATAAAATAATAAAATAATAAAATAATAAAATAATAAAATAATAAAATAATAAAATAATAAAATAATAAAATAATAAAATAATAAAATAATAAAATAATAAAATAATAAAATAATAAAATAATAAAATAATAAAATAATAAAATAATAAAATAATAAAATAATAAAATAATAAAATAATAAAATAATAAAATAATAAAATAATAAAATAATAAAATAATAAAATAATAAAATAATAAAATAATAAAATAATAAAATAATAAAATAATAAAATAATAAAATAATAAAATAATAAAATAATAAAATAATAAAATAATAAAATAATAAAATAATAAAATAATAAAATAATAAAATAATAAAATAATAAAATAATAAAATAATAAAATAATAAAATAATAAAATAATATAAATAATATAAATAATATAAATAATATAAATAATATAAATAATACAAATAATAAAAGAATAATATAATAAAAATAACAAAAATAACAAAAATAATTATCAGTCATTAGATAAAGTAAGTTTCCAAAGAAAAACCTAAAGTGTTGCCAGAAATTAAAGCCAACTCCCCCTCCACCACCGTTCAGGGTCTTCAAGTAACCACGAAAACATCTCAAACTTATTTTCGTTTTACTCAATAAATATTCAAATTCAGCAATCTAAAGAAATCCAACCACACCTTTGCCATTAAAAAATACTTTCGGCTGTAGTGAGAAATACAATTTACACTTCTGCTGGATGCCTACCTCAAGATTGATGTCACCTTAAAGTCTGCCACAACTTGTATCACGATTGTCATCTGCACATATATTTACATAATGTAACGAAATTCGAACGGGGCACAAGAAAGTTCAACACAACTTAACTTAAATTCCATCAATGTCTTTCCTAAAAACAAATCCAACAAATATCTAAAAAAAAAAAACCAAAAAAAAAGTCTACTAACCTGTATGGACTCTAAGGGCATCAGCATCGTGCAACGTATACTTTTAGGCTCAGCGAAAAACAAAATATTCAAATTTGTTTGTCGGCTTTAAGGCTGATAAGGCCAAAGAATTTTAAAGTCTTCTTTCAGGCTGTTCTAGACAAAAATGGCTTTAACTCTGTCTCTCTCTCTCGGGCTTTAGTTATCTCTTGTCCGTCTCTGTGTTGTTGCGGATTTTCCTTTTCGCCCTTTTTGCCTCTTTGTCTTTTATGTGTGTGTGTGTGTGTTTTTTTGTTTGTTTGGCTCTTAGAGTCACAACATATCTTCATTATTGTACAATGAAAAGCATTGAAGCATATGACACTGACATGATGATAGATACGACAGTAGCACAACAAAAACAACATCAATAAGGAGAAGGATGACGACGACAACAAAAGTACTACTACTGATAACAGTGTTCAACACCAACAATGATCCAAAAGGACGAAGACAGAATGGTGAACGGAAAAATGACTTATAAATCTTAACATTAATACAATTTGTTCATAGATACGAATTTGCGCAAAAGCGCACCGGCAACACAAGGCGGTCGCCAGGACGGGTGGCAGTCAGACATTCTCTGGAAAGAGTTAATAACTACATGAAATTTGTACATTATGTATTATGATGACAGGGTTATTATAACAACAACGACAACAAACACAAACAAAAACACAAGACTAAGCGCTGTGTTGCGTCATAACTCTGGCAACGTTTGGCTGTCATATGTCCTCCAGCTCATATTGTACGGGTGTATCCTGAAAGGGTTAAGCTGAGGCTTGACATGGATTGAAATTGAAATTGAAATTCAATGCAAACTGATAATCATATTAAAGGGCGGACATACCAAGCAATACATTAAATGGAGCGTTTTAGGGGGAAAACACTTAAGAGAAATTCGCCAAAGTGGACCCTTTAAGAAGATACCAAATATTTGAAGTAGTCAACAGAAGAAATATTTTGTTAGATAACATTCGGTGGCAAAATCAAGTTGAATGTACACGACGAAAGCTTTTTGGAAATCAATATAAAAAAAAACAAGTTTGGCAGTGAAAACTTGCCTAGGGAAGGGACTTCCAGTAAGTGGTTTTTGCAATGGTTTCCACAGTTCTGGAGAGACGTCGAGCTGATAAGTGAAATTTTTTTTTTATGACATTTGCAATGGTGGAAAACATTCTGAGCTGATAAGTAAGAAAACATAGATTCCCAAAAATGGGGAAATTTGCTATGGTTTCCACAATTCTGAAGAGACGCCGAGTAAATATGGGAACCCAAAATTGGGTTTCTTTAGGAAATTTCCTATGGTTTCCACAATTCGGAAGGGACGCCGAGCTGGTTATTGAAAACTAGTAAAAAAAAATTTTTGTTGAAAAAAAAATTTGGTTGAAAAAAAAATTTTTTTTGGAAAAAAAAAATTTTTGTGGAAAAAAAAATTTTTTTTGAAAAAAAAAATTTTGTCGAAAAAAAAAATTTGGAAAAAAAAAATTTTTGTAAAAAAAAAATTTTTAAGAAAAAAAAATTGTGGAAAAAAAAATTTTGGTAAAAAAAAATTTGGGGAAAACACAATTTCTGTACAAAAAAAATATTATTTTTTTTATTATTATTATTTATAGAATTATTATAGAATGCCTATTTAAATTCCTACGTACTGCGTGACAGAGTCAGTGAATCAGTGAATCAGGGAATCAGGGAATCAGTGTATCAGTGAATCAGTGAATCAGTGTCGAGGGTAAATATATATTAAGATAGAAAATTATAGAATGCCTATTTAAATACCTACGTACTGCGTGACAGAGTCAGTGAATCAGTGTATCAGTGAATCAGTGTATCAGTGAATCAGTGTCGAGGGTAAATATATATTAAGAAGAAGATTGTTACGAAGAAGGTTCCCAAAAAGGGGAGCAAAATCCCCAAAATTGTTTTTTTTTTAGAAAATTTGCAATGGTTTCCACAGTTCTGGATAGAAGTCGAGCTGATAAGTGAAAAATTGTAAGAAGACAAAGATTCCCAAAAAGAGTAAAAAAAAATACCCAAAATTGGGTTTCTTTAGGAAATTTGCTATGGTTTCCACAATTCTGAAGGGCCGCCGAGCGGGTAAGTGAAAATTGTTAAGAAGACAAAGATTCCCAAAAAAGGGAGAAAAATACCCAACATTGTTTTTTTTTTTACAAAATTTGCAATGATTTCAACAATTCTGGAGGGACACTGAGCTGATAAAAGAAAATTGTTAAGAAGACATAGATTCCCAATAATGGGGGGGGGGGGGGGTGAAATCCCCAATTGCTATTGTTTCCACAAATCTGGAGAGACGCCGAGCTGGTAAGTGAAAAATTGTAAGACAAAGATTCCCAAGAAGGTGAAAAAAAATACCCAAAATTTGGTTTCTTTAGGAAATTTGCTACGGTTTCCACAATTCGGAAGGGACGCCGAGCTGGTTATTGAAAATTGTTAAGAAGACAAAGATTCCCAACAAAGGGTAAAAAATACACAACATTTTTTTTTTTCGAAAATTTACAGTGTTTTCTATAATTTGGAAGGGACACCGAGTAGATAAGTAAAAAACAATTAAGAAGACAAAGAATCCCAAAATGGGTATTAAAATCCCATAAATTGGGATTTTTAGGAAATTTGTTGTAGTTTTAACAATTCTGAAAGGTCGAGCTGATAAATGAAAAATTGTAAGAAGACAAAGAATCCCAAAAATGGGGGGGGGGGAAATCCCCAAAATTGGTATTTTTCTTAGGAAATTTTCTATGGTTCCCACAATTCGGAGCTGATAAGTGAACATTTTTAAGAAAACATAGATTCCCAAAAATTGGGGAAAAATCCCCAAAATTGGGATTTTTCTTTAGGAAATTTTCTATGGTTTCCACAATTCTGAGCTGATAAGTGAACATTTTAAAGAAGACAGTGATACAACAAAATCACTCTACACTTTGAGAAATTGGAAAATCATGGAAAAACTGTAGGGGTAACCCTAGAGTTTCTTTTTGTTAAATGTATCTACGTTTAGTTCTGTTTCAGAAAATGTATTATTTTTTATTACATTAGAAGTTATAAACAAAAGTAGTTTTCTTTTTTAAAGCAAAAACTCTATTTTTTAATGAAATTTTCAAGTTCCAACGACCATAAAATGTTTCTCATTGATGTCTTTAGCCGTATTTTTAAGAATTCTATTTCCAAACTAAATATCTTTACCAGACTGGAATCCGACTTCAATTAGTTTAGGATTAAACTAAACTGGGGTTGAAAACAAATATGTTTTTTTCCATTTAAAATCGCATATCTCGCGTTCCATGAGAGACAATCACATTCATTTTGAAAATAGGCGCCCCGGTAGACGAGTTGGTTGATTGGTTGCCTATCAGCGTGGTGGTTGTGGGTTCGATTCGTGGGTTCGCTGCAAAAATCCAGCCATATGGTTCTGTGTCCCCCGGTTTAACCTTAGACCCAAATTTAGAATATAATGCATATTGTAATGTAATTAAAGAAAAAAAAAAATTTAAATATAAATATAAAAAAAATATTGCTGGAGTTTAAGTATTTTGAAGAAGCAATGTGTCCAAATGTGTTACCCATGCGGTAGACACACTGGGTCCATCTTCCCACCGTACGCTCGAACATACTTCAGCTAGTTTTGAAGAAAATGTGTGCAAATTGTTTTTGTATTTTCACACATTTTTTCTTAACAAATATTTATAAAGCTGTATTAATTTTTTGTGAATAGGGGGGTTAGTGTTTATATACCTTAGACAAATCGGTAAGAAGGGGGATGGTGAAATAAAGTCCTTCAACTGACTTACCCTATTTAAAAAGCTGCAGTATCTGAAATGAAAAAGTAAAAACGTTGGTAAATATATGAAACAGTTAGATTCTTTGTGTAAAAAAAAGTTACAAAGGTAAAGTAAGGAGATTTACAGACTCTCATAGTCTCTCATAGCAAATGTGTGAGTGGTTCGCAGCAAATGCAATACCTGCTCTCTAGATTGTCTTTGCTCTGTACTGGAGAATCTACGTTCTTTCTTATTTAATGTGTTGTTTAATTTTTTTCAATTTTTGGCCATTTGGCTGATGCTAAAGGGTGTTTTTTATTGAGGTATAGAACTTCGAATTGAAATAAAACACAAGAAAATCGTTTTAATGTCCATCAATTTGGCTTTATGGGAAGGATAATTTTATGCCATTATGTTTAAATATGATTTCGGGCATGTGGCCGCCGCGGTTGGCTCGAATAAAGCCAATTCTACAGGTCCAATTTTCAACCACTTGTTGGAACCACAACTCATCCACATTCATGCCATCCAATTCGGGAACAAAATAGTCGGTTATCATGGCTCTATACCGGTCTCCATTAACGGTAACTGACTCTCCAGCATTATTTCGGAAGAAGTATGGCCCAATGACTCCACCAGCCCATAGAGCACACCAAACAGTCAGTTTTTGTGGATGTAATGGCATAAAATGGACGGAGCTTGCGGTGAACTTTGCGAACTGAACCATTACTTTCGAAATAAATTTGCACGATTTGCAAGCGTTGTTCTTTTGTCAACCTGTTCATGATGAAATGGCAAACCAAACTAAATATTAATCACTTGACAGCTGACAAAATGGCCGCCAGTTAAAAAAGTGATGCCAACTTAAAGTTATATACCCCAATAAAAAACACCCTTTACTTTTCATTATTATGAAATAAACATTTTTATTTATTATGAAATAAACATCCGATCAGTTATATCCAAAAATTTCATTTTTCTTTGAATTCCAAAATAACACCTCTTGTTGGAAACTCCTGTAAATACTCATGTCAGGGGACGTCCTTATTCGGGAATCCTATGAGTTTTTTTTCCTATATTTGCTAACACACAATTGAAAACTTTAAACTGGTCTCCTGAAAAAAATCCCATTTAGAGTTATGACACTATTGAAGTAAATGAGCATTGGGTATAAAGGAAATCTGTGTGGTATTTTATTCTCCAATGAAGAATGCTTAACTTGGAAAAATTCCATCACACCAAAGGGTTGAACATTCTCTGGCACAATAAAAAATAATAAAAACCTTACCATAGACAAAGTTGTGCATATGTCGAGCAAATTTTTGAAATTCATACCTTTACTCAATTGCGAATAAAAGCGAAACGCGTGCATCGATTTTCATGATCTTTGTCTCATTTTGCTCATAGGTTATGTGACTTTACGTAAAAGTAATAAGATTTGACATTTTTTTTCATTTTGGATTTTTTATGGATTTTTTAAAAAAAAAAAATTTAAATATTTAGGCAAAAAATAAGTTTTTTCCTTTATATATTCATTTTTAACTTGGAAACTGCTGCTTGTATAGGAAAACAATATATGAACAGATTAAGGGAATTATAATTTTAATTTTTTTAAAATTTAATTCAATTAAATCGGGCTAGTGGTTCCCGAGTTATGCCGGACGAAACAGATTAACCAAAAAAAATTTTTTAAAATTTAAAAAAAAAAAACAAAAACCAAACGAAAAAAATTTTTTTTATTGCATTTTTCGAGCTCATGTCAAGGTTATCTACACAGAAAAAATTATCGCATCCGGAGTACATGAATTTTTTTTCATTTTGTTGAGTAGTGTAATCGATGGTTACCTTCTGTGTTCTATTGAATGTTTTGTGTGTGTGTGTGTGGTGATTGACACTTTCATTTTTGAAACGGCATATTGTCTCCCTCACCAATGCCACCAAATTCATCACATCAACCTCAATAAGAGTAACAACAACAACGACATACCATCACCATCACCATGCCATTGGCACTGACTACAACGCCAAAAATAGATATCTTTGACACATTCCACACATACAACTAAAGTCCGTACAGATGTCTTTCGCCGTCTCCATCTCTGTCTCTCTCACTCACTGTATCTCTTTCTCTCCAGCTGTCGTTGCCTGCATCGGCTGTGTTAAGTGTATGTGTTTGCAGACTCCTAAGTCTGTCACTTCCCTAGAATTGATGAGAGTGTTGGTAGCATTTGGCTAGGTGTCTGTGTGGGTGTAGGTGTTTGCCTGCGTGCCTGTGTCTGTCTGTGATAAATAAGTTTTGCATTATTTGCTATACACAATATTGATTTTAGGTTAACAGGAAATTAAAGTTACGGAAATCAAACATTGAGTATGAGAGGACGGTGGCAGCTTAAAAGCTTCGTCTTGACATTCAAGTGGTAAATAGAGAAATACTCAGCACCGTGGCTGGGTAGGGATTTTGTAGTTCTTCTTGTTGTTGTTACATTTTTTATTATTTATTTATTTATTTATTTATTAATTACAATACAAAGTAAATTTATATGGCTCGGTCTTTTGCAGCGACAGACCAAAGCCTCTGGTGGGAATCGAACCCACAACCCCTACGCTGATAGACAGGCACACTAGCAACTCGACTGCCGGGGCGCTTCTTGAACCATTTTTTATTTTTGAGAATTTGTCATCTTAAAGAGTGTATTTTGTCTGCCATTCTAAGTTTCCCCTTAAAAAAATTCTTCATTTCGCAAACACTGTGCAGTGTTGCTATTTGGGCATTAGTTCGAAGTGTTATTGTTGTTGTTAATGAAATTTGGCCATTACATGTTGAGCGGCATATTCAACAATACGGCAAGAAAACCTTTAACGTAACTTCTATTATTCCTGCTCATGATCCATAACAGAAAAGTTTCAAATCCACTTTGTGGGCTTAAAGAACTTGGTTGGTTGGTTGGCTGGTTGGGCGGTTTTGTTATGAATTGGACTAGTCTCTATACAGACATACATATGTGTGTGTGTGTGCATCTGTGTCTGTGTCACAGAGTGTGAGGAAACTTTTTCTATTCTATTGTCTTGTTTTATACAAGTTTGAATAATTCATTTTAAAATTTTCATTTAATTATTCATAATTTTTTTTTTGTTTCGTCGCCAGTGTTTAGTGCCAGAAAATCGTCATCATCTGAAATGCTCGAGCATATTGTAAAAACCTTCAACACGTGCTGATGTCCTATGATGAGAAGGAGTATCCACAGTCAGGTTGTATGAGGAAGGGGGCGGGAGGGGAGCCTGTTAATACCCCGGTAATCCCCTATCACATGTTATGATGTGAAAATGTCTGCATGCCTGTGTGTAATTACGCAAAAACTATAAAATTTGTTGTACACACCGGTTAAGTGTTCATAAGTTGGCATATGAAAATTCTCATAAGCATTTATGAAAAGCTAATCCTAAAAGTCGGCTTTAAAAATTCATCAGCTGTCGTCTATTAAAGGTAGACAGCAGATTTTTTCATTTTATTTTTCCCCTCCTAAATCGAAAAAATGCAAAAAGTAGTCTACTTTGGAAATATTTCTAAAATATATCCACTCGTTCAATTTTAAACCTCCTTAACTCCTGGCCTACAACATATTTTTTTACACAACTCAAAAATGTTTTATAAAAGTAGACAGCAGATTTTTTTCATTTTATTTCCATTTTTTTCCCCAGCTTTGCTTTGTTTCAATACTAGTCCGGAAATTGCGTAGATGAAAGGCCGTAAAAGTTTTAGAGAGTAAAACAAAGTGACATTTGAAAGGTTACGTATGCAGGAAGTTTTGCTGTGCTGTGGGAGGGGGGTGGACAAACAGCAAGAGAAGATTTGCCCCAACAAAATATACGGTTTACGAATGAAATCGTCGAATGGAAAATATGTTATGGACTTTATGTTATTTATGAAAAGTGAAAAAGTTGTGAAAATTTGTAAGTGAAAATATACAGTGTCGGTGAAAATAATAGCACAATACTTCCTAAAAAGTGGAGAAATATTTTATCGACTATTTGGAGGTAATGGCTAACGTTCGTTTTACAATATTACACTGATTTTGTAAAGTTTTGCTTAATTTATTTTATGATGTACTAAGTACGTTTTTTTTGACCGAGTATTTTTATGAGTTCTTTAACAATTGTTTTTTTTTATTTTTATATAATTTTTTTTATATAATTTAAATGATCGAAAGGAATAACAGAGGGAAACCAAAATCATTTTTTCTCTAATTTAAAAAAATATTTTCGAAATCTTTTTTTAAAAAAAAAAAATATTTGTTTATATTTTTTTTAATTTACAAAAACATAAAAAAAAACTTTTCGAATTTTTTTTTGTTTTTAAAGAAATCTTTTCGAATTTGTTCTTTTAATTTAAATAATTTAAACAAAAACATTTTTTTTCTTATTTAAAAAAAAAATGTTGAAATCTTTTTTTAAAAAAAAAAATGTATTTTTTACATTTTCGAAATTTTTTTTTTTTGAAAGAAATCTTTTTGAAATTATTTTTTCCTTTTTTTTATTTTAAAAAAAACTTAGCGTAGTATTGTCTTACAATTTATCAAAGGGACAAAAACATTTTTTTTATTTAAAAAAATATAAAAAAAAAATTATATGGAAGGTTTTTTTTAATGGTTCGGACCAAAATTGTTTTTGGTTGTTTTTCATGTATTTTATTATTAATTTTTCCCAATATTTCGGTTGCCTTTGTCAACCATCATCAGAAGGTAATCAATATTTAGTAATTTTAGCGTTACTGTTTCTGTTCGAATAGTAATGTCTAATACATATGTAGATCAACAATACATAACCACAACATTTATAATTTATTTCAATTCTCCTCCTGTGCTGCGGGTGTCCTACATAGTATCATGCGAAATTCATCATCCAGATATTCAGTAAGATTTTCAAGTTCCAGATCAGTCCAGACGGCATCCCTCCTTAAATCGTGGCAATCTGAAAACAAACACAAATAAATTGGCTGTTGGGTGCTGAGCCTATTAAATGTCTACGGTTTCGAAATTACTCACTTATTGTAAAGCCAAAAACATCGATTGACCTTAGACTTTTTGGAAAATGTTCACAAACCACCATTTCCCTCAGCAAGTCAATTTGATGGGGAAAGAAGCTGCTACACACCAACTTCATTTTATGATTACGAGAAAACAAATCTAGCCAAAAGTCCAGGAACAATCGGAAAAGGTCAACGTGTACATCTAGACTTGTGATGTGTGTGGAGAAGCCTTTAAGAGGTGTTATGTTGGACTTGTGCAAGGAATTGGATTCGCCAAAGTCCAGATGGACTCTAGTTAGAGGCTGATGCCTCAGTAGGGTAGTAATGAATGAAGCCCAGCCTCCCTCGGTCAGATCGCAACAATTCACATACAGACTATGGAGATTTGCAAGTTGTACAATTGTGTCCACGTCTAATTTGATCAGACCGGCATGCAGGGTTTCCACGTTGATGCAAGATGCTAGCACGGTGCTGCAGACAGTCTTCTTGTTTCCCGCGTACTTTCTGAAGCTATGTAATTTCAGTTCCTTCAAGTTCACATTGCCTTTAAGGACTTTTTCGAATTTTCCCATATCGATTAAATGGATTTCCAGCTTTTCGATTAGCGGCGATAAAGGGAAATATTCACATTTACCTTTATAGCGAGTTTTGGTTGAGGAGAATCTTCTAATACTCGTGCCGGTCAGAAGTTGTTTCAAATTTGCATAAGTTAAACCACGACACCTTCCAAGAGTCAAGTCCCTTAACTTAGGAGCTACAGTAAACGTTTGGATATTATGAAAAGTTGTATATTGAATTGTTAGTTTTTCCAGATTTTTACAAGTTTCCGCCAACTGTGTTATGACCACCTGTGGGACCACTTCAGAGATGGTTACAGTCAATGTCGAAAGATTTTCGAAATGCTTTAGAAACAATGAAAAATTGTCGCCCCACTTTTCTGGATCGAATGTACATTGTATATCGAGTTCTTTCAGATGTGTTGGTGCTAGTTCCGTTTCAAAAACCTCCTTATCCGGTTCTAAGTCAGCATTGGTTTTGAAATATTCCAAGTTCAGTTTAGACATCAGTTCATAAAAATTTTGATACTTCAGGGGATTAAGATATGTAATACTTAGGCGTTTCAAGTTCTTCATTCCCAGAAAAGCCTCTGCATTCCAAAAGAATGTGGCGAAGCGTATGATAAACTCGAGACATTCCAAATTCGGAACATATCTGGCAATCATGTGCAAATGTTTTGTAGGATTATCGTCGCATATGTAACGAAGCTTGGTGAGATTTGTAAATTGTCCTAATTCGATATCGATTTTCACATATAATTGCAAATCTTGTATTTGTTCGGCATACAATTTTAGAAATTCCTGAAATCCCGCCTGCGAAAGCCGCTGTTTATTAGCCTTCCTTTGATTGGTTACTATCGGACCGTCTTCACTCCAATAGACGTCCACTGTGCTGTAATTTTCCAGCCATATGTCGTTCTCGAAAATACTCTTCATGCGCAAGCTGGTGCTCGCGAGCCTCACTTGATCTTCGAAATCTAACATTTTGTATATGTGAATAATGAGATCATCACAAATCTTATCAATGACGTAGGATTCCATTATTGTGATGACGTTGTACTTATAATGCAAACAATGAAGACGCGCGAAAAAAAACCGGTATCAGCGCATTGAAAGATATACGAGTACTGAGGCGTTTTCAGTTTGACACCTCTATGCGGAGTCGGAACACAATGAAAGATAAGCGCTAAACAAAGAGAAACACACTGTTTCCAAAGAGCGATAAAGCCGTGCAAACTCACTCGCTCTGTTTATTTAAGTCAGTGGTGGCCATTTCATTGCACAGCGGGGGTACAGCGGCATTTTTAACAGTACAAAAGTATCAGATTTATCATCCATGAGTCAGATGAGTTGTCAATGGTGGGGGGAGTGTGACTTGCATTTTGTATTAAACGTGGTGAGTTTTTGAAACGTTTGACGTCATAAATCATTTTTTCGACTGCGTTTTGTTTGAAGAGTATGTTGGTATTCGAATGATGGGTCAGCGAAGAAACACTATACATGCCTATAGGAAGACACATGTCGTTGTTTGTTGGGTGTGGTTTTAGCAATACCTTCGGGCTGTAGTAGTGTCGATGACCTGTTGTTCGGCATTTTCTTCGATCAATATAAGTATACTAATCTTCCTACGAAAAACCAGGTGAGAATTTTAGGAGCAACGAACAGGAACACCGAGTGTCAATAACTCTACCATTTGGCAAACTTGACTGACTGGCTTTTTTTTCAGCACAAGACGATTTGGTCTATGATTTCGAAAGTTATTTATAGAACAACGTCGATAGTTGTGACTGTGTTTGAGAGATGGCGGGCTTTCCTTAGTTGGTATGAGTTTTTGGTTTTTGATTTGGTGATTTCATGAGTTCTTTGCAAGGGGAAAATGTGAAATGTTTTGATATTGCAATAACAATACTTGCACGAAATGAAACAGAGCCCTCTCGGTGTAACACGTTTCTTCTAACAATTCGTCCAGGCAGACATGAAAACCTCGGCAATCAGATCAAACTGGAGGCCAAGACCGAAGTGCTTTCAAATCATTTGTTATACAGGGTGTTTTTTATGAGGTTTTTTTTTAATATGAATCTCTCTTTTGTCTGTCAGCTGTTTTGACAGTTTAAAGTGACGTCTCTACTCAGTATTGTTTGGCAAATCATCATGAATAGGTTAACTCCAGAACAACACTTTCAAATCGTAGAAATTTATTTTCAAAAACAGTGTTCAATTAAAAATGTTAAAAATGATGAGGCGCATTTTTGGTTGAATGGTCAATATGTCAACAAGCAAAATTGCCGTATTTGGAACAAAGATAATCCACACGCCGTTCAAGAATTACCAATGCATCCCGATAAATGTACTGCTGGTGGAATCATCGGTCCTTATTTCTTTAAAAATGAGGATGTGGTTTCAACCGGGTGGTGCCACTTGTCATACTGCGGGCGAAACAATGGACTTATTGAAAGAACATTTCAACGACAACATTATTTTGAGAAATGGACCGGTGAGTTGGCCTCCGCGTTCGTGTGATTTGACGCCACTCGATTATTTTTTGTCGGGATACCTGAAGTCATTGGGTTACGTGGATAAACCAGCAATGATTGACGCTTTGGAAACCAATATTCAACGTGTCATTGCTGAAATACGCCCTCAAATGCTTGAAAATGTGGTCGAAAATTGGACCTCCAGAATGACCTTTGTGCAAAATAGTCGTGGTAGCCATATGCCCGAAATTATATTTAAATGTTAAATGACAAGAAATTATCTACCAAATAAAAAATGTGTTTTGCCATTTCATAATTTGGAGGCCCCTATAAATGGAATTGAATTTGCTCACCACAATCAAACGAGAAAGACATAAAGTTAATACTAAGCAAACCAAAAAAAATTTTAAATTAATAAAAAAAATTTGAGATGATTTTATGGAAATAGATTTTGAGTTATAAACAAATTTATATCGTTTTTTTTTTTTTTTTTTTAAAGAATCTTGAAAATTTGAAATGACAAAATACAATTTTGACAATTCAGTGGAGGAATTACATTTTATCCATCCATATTTTAAACAAAAATTTCATTCACTGAATTTCAATTTGTACCAGGATATTTCAAGTATATCAAAATCATGCAACAGCTATTGTTCATACACATGTTTCGTTCAGTGTAGTCAATACCTTTTAGAATTAAACACTTTCCCTCTCTCTCTCTCTCTCTATATATATATATATATATATATATATATATATATCTCTCTCTCTCCAGTAATCTCTCTCACTCCCTCTTCCACGCTCACCCTTTCCACAATCTCTCCCTCTCTTCCTCCTCTCTCTCTCTCTCTCCCACAGTGTACGCTTTATTAAAAGTCAATTATACACTGAACTGCATATTTCAATTTTACTGTTGTTCCGAAAGAATTCCCTTACACTTCACTGATTACAGCACATCATCATCAGCCAACATCGCAAGTGCTCTCAATCTCTCTCTCTCCCTCTCTGAAATTCCCGTGTGCTGGTGGATGCGAATTTGCCATTACATAACAACTTCCCACTCCCAGGTTTTTATTAAATAAACAAAATATTTTCAATTAAATATGTGAATATTTTGAAACACAAAAGGATTATGTGTGTGTGTGTGTGTGTGTGCGTTTTAAAGAAGAAGAACCAAACAAAAATATGGAAAACATTTTTCATACCAAACAGACATTCCAACGGCACCGGCAACACCGGATGTTCAAACAAACAATTTAAATTCCACAAGAATGCGTTTTATTTCACAAACATTTTTGATTAAATGTACATTTGCACTGCAAACATTGTAGCATACCTTTGGGCGCGGTTAAGGGTCAGCGTTGTTGTTTAAACATTTGTGTTATTTCTGTTTCAATGCCATGAAGTAAAACTTCAGCAACGCCATAGAGCTGGAAGTTATGCCATGCCATGGACACGATCATGACCTGGGTCCGTTGACGGGGGTGTCACAAAACGAATTTCATCTGTAAAATATGCACTGGTTTTATGCTCCTCTCTCTCTCGTTTTGCGACTACCCTCAAGTTATGCAATTAATTTCTGCATTTCGTTGCGGTTTTTCTGCTCATCTTTTATTTTCAAATAATTTTTGCTGCCGGCTTGGTCGTTGTGGCTACGTTTAAATAAATATTTTCTATTAATTCAACTTGTGGTAGTTTCACTTAGTTTTATTTTCATTTATTTTTCTTGGTATTTTTGCTGCTGCTGCTGCTGCTGTTGTTGTTGTTTTCTCCCTGTCAGTTGCTTTTCAATTAAAATATTTTCTTGTTTAGCTTTATGTTCCAGTTGGCAAAAGTTGTCCATATTGCGGTGAGTATATGACTTTCTATATAAGTTTTTCCATTTTTTCTGCCATGAAGTTCTCTAATTGCTGTTGTTGAGGTAAAAGAGTTTTACCGTGCTCTAAGGGGTGATCAGGGAGGGGGCCTCTAACATTGTAATGTGAAATATGATTTATTACTTGATAATCGCCTTTTAAGTGCACCGTGAATGAATGTACTGAAATTAATTAAAATCTCCAGCACTTCACAATTCGCCCGATTATTTGAAAATTAAAAGATTTACAATTGAGAAGCGTAAGAAATGTTGAATTATGTTTTTGGTTGACAAACGAATCAATTAGCACAGGCCGGTTCTTGTTTAAGAACGTAAGACAAAACGAATTCAAAAGCATTTGTCTTTTGTCAGAGATCGTGTGAATTGTTTAGGTAATTGGTAGGAACATTTTGTTGAAAGATTTGTCCAAAAAATTTAAGGAGACTTAATTGGGCTCTTATAGAGACAGTTACAAATGCAGATCCTTTTATAAGTATTAAAAAAAAAAAACAAATATTTTATGCAAAGACCAAACAGTCCCATTTGTTTTGTAACACGATTTTATTCAACACTGTTGATCCCGGTCAGTGAGTATCCACTGATGTGAGAGAAGTTTCCCACCTTTTAAGGGAATATTAGGGAAATACCGACACAAGTATGAAGTATTTTTAAATAAACAACTGTTAATAACCCCTGAGCTCAGTGGCTTATTTTGCTTATTTTTAATTTACTAGACATAAAGTTGTATGGCCGCTAATCAATAACAGAAGAAGAAAATATACAATTTACAAAATCTTTTTGCCCAGTGGCGTTTTGAAGGGCCAACACCACAACATAGACAGGCCTATCAAAACATAGGACGAGGCAGATGAAGACATTTTCATAGAAACCCTGTCCAACAACAACAACAACATAGTTCCTGTGTAAGTACATTTGCCAACCACTACGACACAATCAACAGCCGAAGGCCACAACTATTTGTGATAGCAAACACACACACCAAGAAAAACTAATCCCAAACAACTTTACACTTTTATAAACGGAAAAATATTATCTGATGGGCTCTAAATGATAGGGCAACATTTTGTTTGTTTGTGTTTTTTTTTTTTTAAACAAAACCCAAAATGTCGACAGGATGGTAGATCTCTTACAAATTGACAAATTAACATATGACAAAAGGTTATTAGTTAGCAAACAATACAAACGTGCATGTCATTTAGAAACTGTAATTTGTGTTTTTTTTGTTAAGATTCAGATTGTAAGACAAAAAAAAAAGAATTTAGGAAATGGATTAAGTACCAAGCGATAGTCTTCTTAAAATAATCAGTGTACGTTAGCCGTTCGGGGTTTTCTAAAGCCCTTTCTAGAGTAGCTTATTGTTACGGAATGTCATGAATGAAATGAAAGTCGGGAATAAAAGGGCCAAAATGGGCGGTTGACGCCAAAGAACGGAAGCAATAGATATACAAATTTCCACACCAATCGGTTAGTTAATCAGATAGTCAACGCTACCAAGGAATTGATACAAATGAACTGCTTGGGGCACAAAAGACGTTTTGTTTTATAAAAAAAAATATGAATTTCGTGTAATAGAAAGGTAAGTAGTGTCATTTTAGTGACAGCTGTCAATAAAATGACAGCTGCCAGTTTAACGACAGCTGTCGTTTTATTGACAGCTGTCACTTTATTTTGATTTTGGTGACAGCTGTCGTTTTATTGAAAGCTTTCCGTTTTATTGACAGCTGTCATTTTTTTTGATTTTAGTGACAGCTGTCATTTAATTGAAAGCTACCGTTTTATTGAGAGCTATCATTTTATTGAAAGCTACAATTATATTGACAGCTGTCATTTTATTTTGATTTTAGAGACAGCTGTCATTTTGTTGACAGCTGTCATTTTATTGACAGCTTTCATTTTATTTTATTGATAGCTGCCATTTTGTTTTATTAAGAGCTGTCATTTTATTTTATTGACAGCTCTCATTTTATTGTTGAAGTAAAAGCCGTCATTATTGCCAGCTGTCATTTTATTTTATTGACAGTTTTCATTTTATTGACAGCTGTCATTTTATTTTAATACGAGCTGTCATTTTATTTTATTGACAGCTGTCATTTTATTTTATTGACAGCTGTCATTTTATTTTATTGACAGCTGCCATTTTATTTTATTGACAGCTGTCATTTTATTTTTTTGACACCTGTCATTTTACAGCTTTCATTATATTTTATTGACAGCTATCATTTTATTTTATTGACAGCTGCCATTTTATTTTATTGACAGCTGTCATTTTATTTTTTTGACACCTGTCATTTTACAGCTTTCATTTTATATTATTGAGAGCTTTCATTATATTTTATTGACAGCTATCATTTTATTTTATTGACAGCTGTCATTTTATTTTATTGTCACCTGTCATTTTACAGCTTTCATTTTATTTTATTGAGAGCTTTCATTATATTTTATTGACAGCTATCATTTTATTTTATTGACAGCTGTCATTTTATTTTTTTGACACCTGTCATTTTACAGCTTTCATTTTATATTATTGAGAGCTTTCATTATATTTTATTGACGCTATCATTTTATTTTATTGACAGCTGTCATTTTATTTTTTTGACACCTGTCATTTTACAGCTTTCATTTTATATTATTGAGAGCTTTCATTATATTTTATTGAGAGCTTTCATTATATTTTATTGACAGCTATAATTTTATTTTATTGACAGCTGTCATTTTATTTTTTTGACACCTGTCATTTTACAGCTTTCATGTTATATTATTGAGAGCTTTCATTTTATTTTATTGACAGCTTTCATTTTATTTTATTGACAGCTTTCATTTTATTTTATTGACAGCTGTCATTTTATTTTTATTGACAAAACTGGTTCAAACAGTTTTTCTCGTTTTTCTCGTATCGGCGTGTCGAAGGCGGTCCCTTAACCGATGATATGTATTTTTTATGGGTCTTTTCCAGGATCTGGCAAAGTGTGAAAATTTGGTCGACGAGACGGTGGATTTATTCGGTCTGAAGCCACACAGATAGCTCTGGATCAGTTTGTCGAGTTTGGGCTTCAATCTGCCACACAATATTCATGATAATATCTTATGGGCAATGGATAGAAGACTTATTCCGCGGTTGTATCTCGTTTCTTATGAATCGGACATACTATGCCGAGATTGCAATCATCAGACGTCCAGATGCTACAGACTAGCTGAAGCCTTCATAAAGCCAGCACCTGCGGCCTTGTTGTTTAGAAGTTTCGACCTCATCTGTTTTAGGGAGTGGACATTCAACACCATTCTATGTGTTTGGTTGCGGGTTGTTTTCTGTGTAGGTTTCCTCGGCCGCTGCTGGAGAAATGTTGCTTTCAAATCCTCAGCACACTCGACGTGTCCATGTTCCAATATTCATCTCTACACAAAGTTATGCCAGTAGACGAGTCTTGGCTTTGATTTTTTACCCGTTGGAGGAAATTTCTGGCATCGTTTCTACTTTTCTACACCTCTGGGATAAGTTAATTATTAACCCCCTTTGCTCAAGTTCTATTTTTCTAAATGTACATCAAATCTCCCCTCAATTCTATTCCTCCAACCAATTAATGTATCTGAAAGATACACAATAACTTCCCTCCGTCATGGCAAATTCCATACAATTTAAGTCAAATTCCAGAAAACTTCAAAAAGCCATCGATAACATTTAAATATGTACGGTGATAATATTCCATGGATTACAGAAATTTCAATTAAATTCCTAATTATAATCGCATTAAAAAAAATCAAATATTAAAAGCACTACCCGATAAAAAAAACCTTAAAAACAGAAACAACACAAAATTGAACATCAAAGAACGTACATCAATTAAAACTTGATTAACGTTTCAGATCAAACAAAAGAGGAAAAAACCAAAGCTACAAACTAAATGTAAACGACAGAATGTCCATAGTCCGTGGCCAACACCCCCCCAAAAAAAAAGTGTGGGTGTGTATGTGAACATTTAATAACATTTAATTTTCCAATGGCGAGTATTTGTAATTTTAAACTGCAATAATTCCGGTATAGATGCACGTATGTGCCATGTCGGGGTGTTACATTTACACTTTTCCGCTTGAAATAATTGTTAGGTTTTCTATTCCAATTGAATAATTTTTCCCGCTTTTAATTTTCCATAATGCGCATTTGAATTTGATTATGTGGCGGAAAGCATGACAAATTTGGCGGCATAAACGATATGAGTCGTAGTGTTCGGTTTAATGGAGAGGCACAGTGACTGTTGGCCAGCTTTCATTTCGGCAGGACCAAATCGTTTTTCAGGAGATTATTTTGAAGTCATAGTATTCTGTTTAATGGAGAGACAAAAGTGTTTTTCAGGCGAATTTTTTTCAGGGTCGTAGTATACCTTTAATTACGGCCGGACCAAATCGTAATTCTTATTGTGATTTCAGCGTTCATCTTAAACTCAATTGTTTACTCATTTCCCTTAGCATTCCATGAAGGAACAGACGGCTGACTTTTCTCGAATCAGTGATCTATGCGCGATATAATTTGTATGCTGACGGACCGGGACAGGCCGGCTTTGAAAGTCTAGGGTAGCCCTCTGCTCACAAATCAATACCTCCCCCCTTTATAGCGATTTTCAAAAAAGTCAATTGTAAATTTCTCAAATTCTTAAAGTTGTTGAATTTTCTGTTACTCTCAAATCCAAATCAATTGAAATAATTCTATGGAGGAGAATTAACTGTTCATCCGTGTTTCTAATATTTGTTTACGTTTACAACTACTGTGCCAGAGATCGCCAACGAGTCGTTTTAAATGGTCTAGCGGCATTTATGAACAATTATTTAATGCAAAATTGAAAACTAAATATTACAATGTCATGATTTCGTCCGTATAAACATATTTTATAATCCAATTAAAACCATGGCATTTTTAAAAAGTTTCCGCTCGTTACTCGAAGCACCAATTACAACTTAATAACAATTTCAATAGATTCAAACTAAAATTAAAACCGTATGCTAATAGTTCCATCCCAATTTTGGCGCCGCAGCAAAAATTACATTAAATTCCCAAAAAACAAAACTCTTATTAAAATTCCACTAAATTGTTGACAAGTTGTGAGAAAAAAAATATGAAAATAAACGCATTTGTCAGTTTTATTAAAATTTCATTTGAAATGAGTGCTACGTGTAATCGGGGGCGTATGAGTGACATTTCGTTACTGAATCGTAATTCGGATTTCTGTGCTTTTGTCGGTGTCACCAAAAAATTTCCACTCTGTTGAGTTTATAAGGGAAAATTGTTTCAGGATTTATTTCTCGAACTTCATAAATGAGAATAGTAAATAAAAATGCCAACATCAGAATGTGAAAAATGGCCCAAAATGTGCCATTGACTTCAACAAAACACAAACATTTCAGGTGATTTTTTATATTTTACTGAGACCATCGGAGATTTTAAAATTGGGGCCTTTTTTGATAATCTAGTGTTTTTTCTCATTTTGAAAAACGCCCAAAAATCAGAAATGCAGGTGCAAATTTATAAAGCCATACGGTTTTATTTCACTTCTTATTGGGAAATAGACTCAAGCCATTAGACTACATTTCCAGAGAATAGGCGAAATGCTGCCATTATTTCATATTTAAAAATGTGTCGTGGGAAAACTCAGTTAGTAAATGAAATGTAGATTTTCAAGTTTTTCGTGAGACTTTTTTGGAAAATTGTCCATATACAGTGTAATCTCTGCTTGCGGACACCTCTCTTGAGCGGACACCACACATAAACGGACACTTTTTGCACTACCCATCTACTTCAATTATTAGTCCCTTAGGTATGCGCCTATGAGAGATTACAAAATCATAAAAAAAAATTTTAAAAAAAATCGAAACTTGTTTCATTTTTTCCGACTATAAAATCTATGGATAGATTGGAAAGTTATGGCGGTTTTTGTGAAAAAATACCAAAAAAAACATTTTTTTAGTGACTCAAAAAAATTAAAAAGAAAATAAAACAAAATAATTTGTATTTTATTTATAAATTTAAAATCGGCACTTGTATTATTTTTTCCACCTATAAAATCTATGGATAAATTAGGAAGTTATGGCGTTTTTTTGTTAAAGTACCACAATTATCGTTGGTGCACAGAAAAAAATACGGGCCAAAAATATTCAATTACTGTCGTAATTGAAATTAAGCTTGGATATCAATTAATGTTGTAATTGAACTTAGAAATTCTTGGTGAAATCAATGTAAAAAATAGTAAAAAAATCAATTACTTATTTAAAATTTGAGTAATTGAAATCACAACTTTTGTAATTGGAAGAAAATCAATTAAAAAAGTAATTGAATTGACGAATTCCATACAAACTTCGTAATTGATTTCAAAAATATGTTTTTTCGGTGTGTATGAAAATTTCCATATTCTGTGGTGTCCGAATTCCAAAAATTTACAAGGTCAACACATTCAGAGTTTAGAGAAACGATATAATTCCAAACATTTCTTTTTTAAAAATATTTTTTCTTTTAAAAAAATATTTGTTTTTAAAAAATATTTTTTTTTTAAAAAATATTTTATTTTTAAAAATATTTTTTTTTTAAAAAATATTTTATTTTTAAAAAGTATTTGTTTTTAAAAATATATATTTTTTTTTAAATATTGTTTTTTACTTCTATTTAAATAATTTTAAAAAAAATGTTTTTTTAAAAATAAATAAAATATTTTTTTTTAAATACATAAAAAAAAATAAGTTTTTTAAATTTTTTTTTTTAAAAAAAACTTTTTTAATCATTTAAAAAAAAAAGTATAAAACAAATGTTTTTTTGGAACATTACATAAGTGTGGGAACTCAAATTTTATGATGAAATTGAAATTGAATTGTCGTTACAAATTGCTTAATAGCCTTTTCACATATACCGCGTTTCACCGCGTTTCGCTCTCTTTGGATGAATTGAGGCAAATTACACTTGAAATTACACTTATTTCCATACAAAAAAAACGCAGACATTATAAAAAAAAAATACTATTTTCAAATAATTAAAAAAAATAATTTATACCATTTCTGGTTTTTTTTAAATATTAGTTTTTTAAAAAAAAAATATTTTTAAAGATAATAAAATAGTTTTTTTTTTAAAATAAAAAAAATACTTTTTCATTAATTTTTTTTTTTAAATACTTTTTTTAATCATTTAAAAAAAAAAGTATCAAACAAATGTTTTTTGGAACATTACATAAGTGTGGGTACTGAAAGTTCATGAAATTGCATAAGGATGAATAAAATACAAATTTAATTGATATTAATTTTTTTTTAGAACAATAATTTTTTAAAAAGAAGAAAAATTGTACAAATGTTTTTTTTAAAATTTCACAAACTTCGCTTATATAATCTTTTTTAAAAAAAAAACTCTTTTTTGTTTTAAAAGAAAATTAACCATTTCTGTTTTTTTTTCACAAAATAAAAAAAATATTTTTTTTAAAAAAATAATAAAAACATTTTTTTTAAAAAACATTTGTTTTTAAAAAATATACTCTTTTTTTAAAAAAATAAAAAAAATATATTTTTATTATTTAAATAAAAAAAAAAATTTTTAAAAAAAATATTTTTTTAAAAAATAAAAAAAAAATATTTTTTTTAAAAAATAAGAAAAAATATATATTTTTTAAAAATACAATTTTTTCTAGAAATACAATTTGCATAAATGAATTTGTTCCAAACAAATATATTTTTTTTAAATTCTTTTGATTTTTTAGGAAATTTTGATGAAATTGTTTATACAAATGAAGTAATTTTTTTTTTATTTTTTAAAAAAATATTTTTTTTAAAAATATATTTTTATTATTTAAATAATAAAAAAAATTTTTTAAAAAAAATATTTTTTTAAAAAATAAAAAAAAAATATTTTTTTTAAAAAATAAGAAAAAATATATATTTTTTAAAAATACAATTTTTTCTAGAAATACAATTTGCATAAATGCATTTGTTCCAAACAAATATATTTTTTTTAAATTCTTTTGATTTTTTAGGAAATTTTGATGGGCAATAAAATTTGCATTTAACTCATCCTTATGCAATTTCATAAAGTTTGAGTACCCACACTTATATAATGAGCGGCGGATCGAATATAAGGAGAGGCCTATGGCATCCTATGGCCTCCTAGGGCTGCGCACTGAGCATTTCCCCTCATATTCATTTGCATGATTTCATGGTGATTGTCAGTGTTTTTGAGGGCTTACGCCCCGGAAAGTAGTAAGAGTTATGAAAATGCTTGTTAAGTCATTTTGGATTTCTGGTGACTATATGTAGATTTGTTAACAGTCTATTCGGGTTCGGTAATGAACCAAATCTCTTGACAGCAATACGAAACCTGATGAAATTGTATGTAATATTTGAAAATAAAAAACAATTACTTCATTTGTATAAACAATTTCTGTTAAAGAGGATTATGTCCTCATTCCAGTTAATTAATTATTGAAATGGCTGGATAGTGTCAGACTCCGACCAGACCCACTGAAGCCATTAATGGCACTTGACCCAATGTGATAAGACACCATCCCACCCGCCCCCCGACTTTCTGGGCATTTCATGTCTGCCATAAAATGCTTAGCATGCCCATCCAAATGAGTTCCGATTAATATTAAAACTGTAGTGTCAGCTTAATGTGTGACAACGCCTTATCACAATTGTATCTCATTCAGAATAATGGCCTTAACTAGTCAGTGCCTTGGGATGCGACAACCATTGCAGTCATTAAACACTGGCATTCATCTTTCCAACTTTTCTAATTACGGTCTAAGGTAAAATCATGGCAACTATGGCAAATTGTGGGGCCACCTGTCCGCATGACTACATGACCTCTTATACTTGAGTATAACTTAACTGGAAGACCGTCAACCCTTAAGAAGAAGAATTGGTTTGGCCAAATATTGCCATTCATTTATTGACGACTACGAGTTAATCGCAATATCTTTACAATGAAATGAAAATTAATCACTTTTAACCTGATGTAAGGGGAGATTAATAATAAACCATAGTCCTTTATTAAAGGTAGTCAGGATGTAAAATGTGGGGAGAGGGGAGTTCTTACTTAGATAGAGTTCTTACTTTAGAGCTCTGTGACCCCTCCTCCATTATTGCTCTTCTCACGTTATTAAGGAAAATAAAGCGTTGCTGCCGATACTTCCGATTCAGTTGATTTGTTGTTGGGCAAATATTTGTGCGAGGGTTTAGCAATGAGTTTAGATACATTAGGATTTATCTTCTAGCATGAGAAAATTCGAATTGAAAATTTCAACAAGTAAAACCGATTACCACGAATTATTTTTTGTAATTTTTTAGGAGGCCAAAATAAATGACTACGTCATCTGCATTAGAGTCGCAGTGAAACGACTTTCCAGCATATCCAGGAGTTCAGGTGACGATACAATCTGTCCATTCCTCTGCAAACATTTACGTTCGCCTGATAAAAGATCAAAATTAAATGATTGAAAATTCTCAGTTCTTGTTGGGTTTCAAAATTGTGCAACATCCGATTCACTGACGATACAATCTGTCCATTCCTCTGCAAACATTTACGTTCGCCTGATAAAAGATCAAAATTAAATGATTGAAAATTCTCAGTTCTTGTTGGGTTTCAAAATTGTGCAACATCCGAAGCCCCATCGAGCAATCATATTTTCTCCGTAATTGTCCAATTACTTGCACGGTCGATTATTCCCATTGTGAATGTGTTACCGAAGACAGTCACAAATCTTTTTAACTTTTCACCCTGGCCACGTATACGAGCGTGATTTATTTCATTTGCGTACCGTTTTCGAAGGTGTATTTAATAAATCTGCAACAGCTTAATTTATAAGATGCCATAGACAAGCGTAAGTATCATCTCCTGTCGTAACACATACATATACATATATATATATGTGTGTGTATATAACAACAATCGGATGAAATGAGGCATAAATATGCCATACAATGCCAAGATCTCGAGAGATGAAACCCAATAAATAGCATTGATTGCCAAACGAATGTCAGAACAGGCCGACGCCGACAAGGAAATCCCTTCACATGCTCTCTCTATCTCTCTCTCCCTCTCGCCTAGGCGGCAGTAAACGCTTTAAGCCGAATTGAAGAAACAGAAAAGAATCCATTAATATACACAAACAACCAGATGAATAAAGGGAGAGTGGAAAGAAAAACGGAATTAAATATGTATTTGGGGAAAACGCTTTTCCAGCGAAAACAGACAAAAAAAAACAACACTGTGGCTCAACAGCAACAGCAGCACAAATCCGAAATCAGGGGGGAAATCATCATGGCAGTAACAATTCTACCCCCTCATCATCTGGTTGAAAACCACCACCCATCACCATCATCATCGTGAGGCTGAGCAGAATTGGTAGTGGGGTCAACCGAACACATCCCATGGTCCTGTTTTCGAAACGGAACAAACGGAATACACAATTGTAAATGGTTGCGTTAAGACACCTTAATTTTATGTTCGTGTCTGTGCTTTGCCATACGAAGGAGTGTGAGTGTGTGTGTTTGCATTGGATATCCTTTGGCGCTTGTGTGTGTGTGGACCATATTGCCCCCATTCATTTGTAACAATTCGAAGCGCAAACAAATGAGCGTGTGCCACAATCCGATGAAATGCTGACCAGAGGCGCTGAGGGCTGCTTAACACAAGCAACACAACAACCAAAAAAAAGAATTGACACAATTCACAATATTTGAAGAAAATATAAGAGATTATTAACATTTTCCCTTCTTCCTTTTTTTTGTGGCAAACCGGAAAAGGAAGTTATGGGTGTTTTTGAAAAACATTTATGATGTACAAAATGACTTAATGTTGATGTGACATGACTACAAGGCGGCCTGAAATACAGACTTTGTACATGTATAACTGTGCGAAATTCCCACTGAGAACGGTAGACATTTAAGGAAAATTTTTTTTAATTATGCAAAGAGAAGGAAAGATATTTTTTTTAAAAATCTGGCCAACAAAAACATTAATGGGTTAGCATTTCACGGCTTCGGCAAGAAATACGCTGTAGACGGAGCAGTCGGGGTTACCATCGGCCACACAAGTTTGCCAAGAAACCCCAGTAAACACACCAAGTAAAGCGAGTAGGAGCCAATTAGCGAATTCCACGGGACTTTCTTCATTAAATTCACCGAGGCGGGTATATTTTGCCCGACAAAATGAACTCAGATTGGTTAAAAAAAAATTGCCATAAGGAGAAAGGAAATGTGTGCCTCTTTTCAACTACGTTCATTATCAATAGGAAGAAAGTACAGGGTTCTCCAACAACAAGTGTTATTTTGGTATTCAAAGAACGAAAATTGTCCAAACGAAAATTTTTGAGATAAATGTACGGATGTTTAATTCATAATAAAGAGGACGGTATGCCTTTAAAATTGAAAAACAACATCCGCCAAATGGCCACCACGACCACGCTTACTGGACCATATCCATTTTCATGAAATTTTCCATAAACAAATCGCAAAGTGGCTGCGCTATGTCCTCGATAGCCTTACGAATTATATGTTTGAGGTCTTGAATCGACGTCGGGCTGTTGGCGAAGACATTGTCTTTCACGTGGCCCCCAAGGAAGAAGTCGCAAGGTGTTAAATCACAAGATCTCGATGGCCAATTGTGATCACCTCCTCGAGAGATAACACGATCCGGAATTTTTTTTTCGTTGAAGAGGAATGGTTTAGATGCTTGTCTGACACGTAGCGCCATCTTGTTGAAAATAAACGTTGCCCAGATCAATATCATCCAACTCCGACCATAAAAAATCATTAATCATCTCTCGATAGCGCAATCCATTCACCGTAACTGTTGATTCAACCTCATTTTCGAAAAAGTAAGTCCAATGACCCCGCCGGACCATAAAACCTCAACGTGTGACTGTTTGGTGCTTCTAAACAATAACTCTTGGTTTCTCCGAGCCAAGAGTTATTGTTTACGACAATTTAGCTTGTTGACGTAGCCACCGTGAATAAAATGGGCCTCATCATTTCAAGTAATCAATTTTGGAAATATTTCTAAAATATATCCAATCGTCCAATTTCTAGCCTGAATTTAGAATGAGCTTTAAATAACCCCCCACTCCTGGCCTACAACATATTTTTTACAAACCTCAAAAGTGTTTACTAGATCAAAAGTTACAGACGTTTGGCCAAACTCACGCTACGATTAGCAGATTACTGTCTCCGTTCAGGCCACATAGCCTAATACTTACAGTTCGAGGTTATTGCACTCTGATTGTTATCATAATGTAATCTTAATATATATTTACCCTCGACACTGATTCACTGATACACTGATTCACTGACTCTGTCACGCAGTACGTAGGAATTTAAATAGGCATTCTATAATTTTCTATAAATAACTAGTAAGTTGTAATGCGCCTATGGCGCCCGTTGAAATATGAAAAAAAAAATTTTGCGGAAAAAAAAAATTTTGTTAAAAAACAAAAATTTTGTTGAAAAAAAAAAATTTAGAAAAAAAAAATTTTTAAAAAAAAAATTTTTTGTAAAAAAAAATTTGTAAAAAAAAATTTTTGTAAAAAAAAAATTTTGGAAAAAAAAAATTTGGGGAAAACACAATTTCTGTACAAAAAAAATATTTTTTTTTTATTATTATTATTTATAGAAAATTATAGAATGCCTATTTAAATTCCTACGTACTGCGTGACAGAGTCAGTGAATCAGTGAATCAGTGTCGAGGGTAAATATATTTTTCTATCTTAATATATATTTACCCTCGACACTGATTCACTGATACACTGATTCCCTGATTCACTGACTCTGTCACGCAGTACGTAGGAATTTAAATAGGCATTCTATAATAATTCTATAAATAATAATAATAAAAAAAATAATATTTTTTTTTTGTACAGAAATTGTGTTTTCCCCAATTTTTTTTTTACCAAAATTTTTTTTTCCAAAATTTTTTTTTTTTCAAATTTTTTTTTTACAAAATTTTTTTTTTTCCAATTTTTTTTTTTTTCAACAAATTTTTTTTTTCAACAAAATTTTTTTTTTCAACAAAATTTTTTTTTTTCAACAAAAATTTTTTTTTTCAGCAAACATTTTTTTTTTCAACAAAAATTTGGTTTCACAAATTTTTTTTTTCCAATTTTATTTTTTTTCGAAATTTTGTTTACAAAATAGTTTTCTCATTAACAAATACTTTCTCAAGCAAATTAACGGGCGCCATAGGCGCATTACAACTTACTAGTAAATAATAATAATAAAAAAAAAAAATATTTTTTTTTGTACAGAAATTGTGTTTTCCCCAAATTTTTTTTTACCAAAATTTTTTGTTTCCAAAATTTTTTTTTTATAATTTTTTTCCAAAATTTTTTTTTTCAATTTTTTTTTTTTCAACAAAAATTTTTTTTTTACAAACAATTTTTTTTTTACAAAATTTTTTTTCAAAAGTTTTTTTTTCAACAAAAATTTTTTTTCCAACAAACTCTGATTGTTATCATAATGTAATCTTAATATATATTTACCCTCGACACTGATTCACTGATACACTGATTCACTGATTCACTGACTCTGTCACGCAGTACGTAGGAATTTAAATAGGCATTCTATAATTTTCTATAAATAACTAGTAAGTTGTAATGCGCCTATGGCGCCCGTTGAAATATGAAAAAAAAAATTTTGCGGAAAAAAAAAATTTTGTTAAAAAACAAAAATTTTGTTGAAAAAAAAAAATTTAGAAAAAAAAAATTTTTAAAAAAAAAATTTTTTGTAAAAAAAAATTTGTAAAAAAAAAATTTTTGTAAAAAAAAAATTTTGGAAAAAAAAAATTTGGGGAAAACACAATTTCTGTACAAAAAAAATATTTTTTTTTTTTTATTATTATTTATAGAAAATTATAGAATGCCTATTTAAATTCCTACGTACTGCGTGACAGAGTCAGTGAATCAGTGAATCAGTGTCGAGGGTAAATATATTTTTCTATCTTAATATATATTTACCCTCGACACTGATTCACTGATTCACTGATACACTGATTCACTGACTCTGTCACGCAGTACGTAGGAATTTAAATAGGCATTCTATAATAATTCTATAAATAATAATAATAAAAAAAATAATATTTTTTTTTTGTACAGAAATCTTAATATATATTTACCCTCGACACTGATTCACTGATACACTGATTCCCTGATTCACTGACTCTGTCACGCAGTACGTAGGAATTTAAATAGGCATTCTATAATAATTCTATAAATAATAATAATAAAAAAAATAATATTTTTTTTTTGTACAGAAATTGTGTTTTCCCCAATTTTTTTTTTACCAAAATTTTTTTTTCCAAAATTTTTTTTTTTTCAATTTTTTTTTTTTACAAAATTTTTTTTTTTCCAATTTTTTTTTTTTTCAACAAATTTTTTTTTTCAACAAAATTTTTTTTTTCAACAAAATTTTTTTTTTTCAACAAAAATTTTTTTTTTCAGCAAACATTTTTTTTTTCAACAAAAATTTGGTTTCACAAATTTTTTTTTTCCAATTTTATTTTTTTTCGAAATTTTGTTTACAAAATAGTTTTCTCATTAACAAATTAAGTAACAAATACTTTCTCAAGCAAATTAACGGGCGCCATAGGCGCATTACAACTTACTAGTAAATAATAATAATAAAAAAAAAAAATATTTTTTTTTGTACAGAAATTGTGTTTTCCCCAAATTTTTTTTTACCAAAATTTTTTGTTTCCAAAATTTTTTTTTTATAATTTTTTTCCAAAATTTTTTTTTTCAATTTTTTTTTTTCAACAAAAATTTTTTTTTTACAAACAATTTTTTTTTTACAAAATTTTTTTTCAAAAGTTTTTTTTTCAACAAAAATTTTTTTTCCAACAAAATTTTTTTTTGTCAAGAAAAAAATTTTTTTTCAACAAAATTTTTTTTTTCGACAAAAAATTTTTTTTTTTCAACACAATTTTTTTTCCATATTTCAACGGGCGCCATAGGCGCATTACAACTTACTAGTTAAATATAATTTCTAAAAAAAGATAACTATATTGCTCTAAAAGACGAACCCCTGTTTTCATAGAAATGTATAACAGCTGTTGTAAAGCTTAGATAAGAAAAATGTGTGAAGATACAAAAGGAATTTTCACATATTTTTCTTATCAAGGGTTTATAAAGCTTTTCTAAAACTTCTCTGAATATGTACAGGACGATATATCGAGTCCTGACCGCGGAAAAGACTTAAGCGCTTGTTTTTTTTTTGAGACACGCTTTTTAATGAAGTTCTATAGAAAATTGTCCAACGCTGTTAATTCCAAAAAAAATAAAAATTCATATTTACAAAGGTATGGCAAATTCAATTATATCGTAAGAACCACATGCCTTTATGCTTGACCACACAAAAAACTATCTCGGGTTAAATTTAGTCTTTGGCACTTAAGTCTTTTTCACAATTAGGGCACGAAATATTCAACTGAACTTGACTAACAGCCGGCTTCTCAAAAACAAATTTCTTCGTTCGTTAGAAATTTGTCAAAATAGCAGGCGCAATAAAACGAATATTTCGAATATCTAAAAATATATCGGAAAACCAGAACAGAAAAAGTATTTTAGAACGCTTTCAAAACTGAGGATTTGTAACAATGTATGGAAACCGTCTGTTAGTCACTTCGGAGCCAAATAGATTTTAAAGCTTTCCGTTGTTGTTTCGCAAACACTGTGCAGTGTTGCTATTTGGGCAACAGTTCGAAGTGTTATTGTTGTTGTTAATGAAATTTGGCCATTACATGTTGAGCGGCATATTCAACAATACGGCAAGAAAACCTTTAACGTAACTTCTATTATTCCTGCTCATGATCCATAACAGAAAAGTTTCAAATCCACTTTGTGGGCTTAAAGAACTTGGTTGGTTGGTTGGCTGGTTGGGCGGTTTTGTTATGAATTGGACTAGTCTCTATACAGACATACATATGTGTGTGTGTGCATCTGTGTCTGTGTCACAGAGTGTGAGGAAACTTTTTCTATTCTATTGTCTTGTTTTATACAAGTTTGAATAATTCATTTTAAAATTTTCATTTAATTATTCATATATTTTTTTTTTGTTTCCTCGCCACTGTTTAGTGCCAGAAAATCGTCATCATCTGAAATGCTCGAGCATATTGTAAAAACCTTCAACACGTGCTGATGTCCTATGATGAGAAGGAGTATCCACAGTCTGTTGTATGAGGAAGGGGGCGGGAGGGGAGGCTGTTAATACCCCGGTAATCCCCTATCACATGTTATGATGTGAAAATGTCCGCCTGCCTGTGTGTAATTACGCAAAAACTATAAAATTTGTTGTACCCACCGGTTAAGTGTTCATAAGTTGGCATATGAAAATTCTCATAAGCATTTATGAAAAGCTAATCCTAAAAGTCGGCTTTAAAAATTCATCAGCTGTCGTCTATAAAAGTAGACAGCAGATTTTTTTCATTTTATTTTCCCCTCCTAAATCGAAAAACTGCAAAATGAAGTCTACTATGGAAATATTTCTAAAATATATCCACTCGTCCAATTTTAAACCTCCTTCACTCCTGGCCTACAATATATTTTTTTACACAACTCAAAAATGTTTTATAAAAGTAGACAGCAGATTTTTTTGATTTCATTTCCATTTTTTTCCCCAGCTTTGCTTTGTTTCAATACCAGTCCGGAAATTGCGTAGAAGTTTTAGAGAGTAAAACAAAGAGACATTTGAAATGTTACGCATGCAGGAAGTTTTGCTGTGCTGTGGGAGAGGGGTGGACAAACAGCAAGAGAAGATTTGCCCCAACAAAAAATATACGGTTTACGATTGAAATGGAAAATATGTTATGGACTTTATGTTATTTATGAAAGGTTTTTGAATTTTGTAAGTAAAAATATACAGTGTCGGTGAAAATATTAGCCCCAACAGTATCTCATGCATACCGATCTCCTAAAAAGTGGAGAAATATTCTATGGACGTGTGGTTATATTTGAAGGAAAAAGGGCGGGCTCACGGTCGTTTGTTATGAGACCTCCCAATGCCGAATATACAACATAAACTGTTAACATGGAGGTTCCTGAATAATGGTGTGAATGTTTTTTTCGTATCAAGGCTGGATGTGTAAAAGCCTATGGATTCTACCATGCAGGTACAAATCCAGCATGAGGTAATGCTACAATATGCCTCCGAACAAATTACGCCAGTTTGGGTCGTCCAGCTGGACAGTGGCCCAATGCACACCAGCAAATTGGTCAAATGTGGTTCAAGGGCAATAAAATTGATTGATTTAAAAAAAATCTTATCGAAGTCATTTTTTAAACTTTTTTTAATTTAAAAAAAAATCTTATCAAAGTCATTTTTTACATTTTTTTTAATTTAAAAAAAAAAAAAATCTTATCGAAGTCATTTTTTTATAATTGATCGAACGGAAATTACACGCAGGAACCAAAAACATTTTTTTTAATTTAAAAAAAAAAACTTTTCGTAGTCTTTTTTTATAACTGATCGAAAATCGTATTGAAGACTTTTTTATTTTTTTGAATTTAAAAAAAATCTTAACGAAGTATTTTTTTATAATTAACCGAAGTGACATTTTTTTTTAATTTAAAAAAAAAATAAAAAAATCTTTTTTAATTAAAAAAAACCTTATACAAGTCTTGCAGGGAAACCAAAAACCTTTTTTTTTAATTCAAAAAAATAAAAAATCCTATCCAAGTCTTTTTTTAATATTGGTTGAAGGGAATTGAAAAGGAGAACCAAAAACCGTTTTTCTTTAATTTAAAAAAAATAAATTTCGAAGTCTTGTTTTTATAATTGAATGAAAATCTTATCGAAGTATTTTTTTTGTAATTTTTTAAAAAAGTAGTATTTCTTTTTTAATTTTTTAAAAAAAATCTTATCGAAGTATTTTTTTATAATTGATCAAAGGGACAAAAACATTTTTTTTCAAATTAAAAAAAAAATCTTTTTTAATTAAAAAAAATTTAAAAAACCTTATACAAGTCTTGCAGGGGGAACCAAAAAAATTTTTTTTTTAATTAACTAAATAAAAAAATCCTATTGAAGTCTTTTTTTATTATTGGTTGAAGGGAATTGAAAGGGAGAACCAAAAAACATTTTTCTTTAATTTAAAAAAAAAAACTTTTCGAAGTCTTGTTTTTATAATTGAACGAAAATCGTATCGAAGTATTTTTTTAAAAAATTTTAATTTTAAAAAAATCAAAAAAAAAAAACCTTATACAAGTCTGCAACATTTTTCTTTAATTTAAAAAAAAAAAGTCGAAGACTTTTTTAAAATTATTCAACGAAAATTGCGAGGGGGAATCAAAAATATTGTTTTTAATTTAAAAAAAAATTATCGAAGGGAATTAAATTTTTTTTTAATAAAAAAAATTTTAAGCGCCCCGGTAGGCGAGTTGGTGGCGTGCTTGCCTATCAGCGAGGGGGTTGTGGGTTCGATTCCCACCAGAGGCTTTGGTCTGTCGCTGCAAAAATCTAAACATATGGTCTGTGTCACCCGGTTTACCCTTGGACCCAAAAATTAGAATATAAATTAACTTTGTATTGTAATTAATAATAAATAAATAAAAAAAAAAAATTTAAAAAAATCTCGTCGAAGTCTTTTTTTTTATATTGATCAAACAGAAAAAAATATTTGTCTTTAATTGTAAAAAAAAAGCAAAAAAATCTTTTCGAACACTGTTTTTAAAATTGTTCAACGAAAATTGCGAGGGGGAATCAAAAACATTGTTTTTAATTTAAAAAAAAATATAAAAAATCGTATCGAAGTCTTTTTTTTAAATTGTTCGAAAGGAAATTGCAAGAAGGAACCAAAAACATTTTTCTTTAATTAAAAACCAGTTAAAAATCTTGTCGAAGTCTGTTTTTATAATTGATCGAAGGGAATTGCAAGGGGGAATGATTATAATAGATGTACAGTGGAACTTCAGGAACTTCGAATTTTCTTTAAGTCGAGGCACTTTACAAATTCCCTTAAACAACTCCATAACTCAGAGTCTCCGTAAGTCGACTCTTCTATGTGATATTGGTGGATCGAGTTATAGAACTTTGACGGCATATAGAGGACCGATCACCGATTTGAGAAAATATCCTCGTCGGTTCCTTTATGAAATCTGATGGGAAATTTGTTGACGGTTTCCATTTCAGTTGCAATGACGATTGCAAAGCAATCTTAATTGATAAGTAGGAAATTTATTAGATATTGACATCTGTATTTAATTCTTGGTTAAATGTACAGCCGTTTGCAGGACTAGAGTTCAAAGTTGAACTAGGCGACAACTAGGGTTAGGTTGTATTCACTTATAAATATTGGCCAGATCATCTAATACATAAGTATGTAGATCAACAATACATAACCACAACATTTATAATTTATTTCAATTCTCCTCCTGTGCTGCGGGTGTCCTACATAGTATCATGCGAAATTGATCATCCAGATATTCAGTACGATTTTCAAGATCCAGCACAGTCCAGGCGGGATCCCTCCTTAAATCGTGGCAGTCTGAAAACAAACACAAATTATTCGGCTGTTGGGTGCTGAGGCTATAAAATGTCTACGGTTTCGAAATTACTCACTTATAGTAAAGCCAAAAACATCGATTGACCTTAGACTTTTTGGAAAATGTTCACAAACCACCATTTCCCTCAGCAAGTCAATTTGATGGGGAAAGAAGCTGCTACACACCAACTTCATTTTATGATTACGAGAAAACAAATCTAGCCAAAAGTCCAGATACAATCGGAAAAGGTCAACGTGTACATCTAGACTTGTGATGTGTGTGGAGAAGCCTTTAAGAGGTGTTATGTTGGACATGTTCACGAAATTGGATTCGCCAAAGTCCAGGTGGACTCTAGTTAGAGGCTGATGCCTCAGTAGGGTAGTAATGAATGAAGCCCAGCCTCCCTCGGTCAGATCGCAACAATTCACATACAGACTATGGAGATTTGTAAGTTGTACAATTGTGTCCACGTCTAGTTTGATCCAACCTGCATGCAGGGTTTCCACGTTGATGCAAGATGCTAGCACGGTGCTGCAGACAGTCTTCTTGTTTCCCGCGTACTCTCTGAAGCTATGTAATTTCAGTTCCTTCAAGTTCACATTGCCTTTAAGGACTTTTTCGAATTGTCTCATATCGATTAAATGGATTTCCAGCTTTTCGATTAGCGGCGATAAAGGGAAATATTCACATTCACCTGTATAGCGAGTATCGCTGGAGGAGAATCTTCTAATACTCGTGCCGGTCAGAAGTTGTTTCAAATTTTCATAGGTTAAACCATGACATTCTCCAAGAGTTAAGTCCCTTAACTTAGGAGCTACAGTAAACGTTTGGATATTATCAAAAGTTGCATATTGAATTGTTAGTTTTTCCAGATTTTTACAAGTTTCCGCCAACTGTGTTATGACCACCTGTGGGACCACTTCAGAGATGGTGACAGTCAATGTCGAAAGATTTTCGAAATGCTTTAGAAACAATGAAAAATTGTCGCCCCACTTTTGGGGATCGAATGTACATTGTATATCGAGTTCTTTCAGATGTGTTGGTGCTAGTTCCGTTTCAAAAACCTCCTTATCCGGTTCTAAGTAAGCATCGGCTTTGAAATATTCCAAGTTCAGTTTAGACATCAGTTCATAAAAATTTTGATACTTCAGGGGTTTAACATTTGTAATACTTAGGCGTTTCAAGTTCTTCATTCCCAGAAAAGCCTCTGCATTCCAAGCGAACTTGGCGAAGCATATGATAAAGTCGAGACATTCCAAATTCGGAACATCTGTGGCAATCTGGTGCAAATACTCCAATGGATTCTGGAAGCATATGACACGAAGCTTGGTGAGATTTTTAAATTGTCCTAACTCGATATTGATTTTCTCAAATAATTCCAAATCTTGTATTTGTTCGGCATAGAATTTTAGAAACCCTTCAAGTCCAGCCGCCGACAGGCATTCTTTATTAACCTTCAGTTGATTGGTTACTATCGGACTCTCATCATTCGGATAAACGTACAATGTGTTGTACTTTTGCTTGCATATGTAGCGTTCGAAAATACTCTTCATGCGCGAGCTGGTGCTCGCTAGCCTCACTTGATCTTCGAAATCTAACATTTTGTATATGTGCACCATGACGTCATCAGAAATGTTAGCAATGGAGTAGGAATCCATTGTGTTTGTTGTTGTGCCGGCGTTGTATTGATAAAGTAAACAAAGAAGCCGCGCGTAAAAAACGGTATCAGCACATTGAACGATATACGAGTACTGAGGCGTTTTCAGTTTGACACCTCTATGCGGAGTCGGAATACAATGAAAGAGAAGCGCTAAACAAAGAGAAACACATTGTTTCCAAAGAGCGATAAAGCCTTTCTCTCTCTCCCTCTGTCGCTGTTTGTTGATGTTAAGATAAGCAGAGTTGTCAAGTGGGGGATGTGGTGGTAATTGCATTCTATAATAAATGTGGTGAGTTTTTGAAATGTTTGGCGTCTTATAATTGAGTATGAACAAGGGGAATTTGTTATGATCATTTTCATACCCTCAACTTATGGGTAGGAGGGTACATACCATTTGATACGACCCAAAAGGGTAACATATAGAAAAAATTCACTTAAGGCCATAGGTGTATTTTAACTAAATTTGATTCATGAGTTTTTAAGTCGTTTGTCCGTCTGTCCGGCTAATATGCACGATAAGAGTTAAACAATCGCTTTTCAATTTGACATGAGCTAATAGTTTTCCAAAACTACTTATGGAATTGCATATGAGCTACAGGGACACACCCCTTCTGGTACCACCCACACAAATGTATTATTCCGCCCACTTTAGAAATCGTGTAATAATATTACTACGCCTAATCCGATCGGACCCAAATTTTGTGTTTAGTAAAACTATAAACATATAAAGGTCTCCAGAGAAAATTGATCCCATAGTCATCGCCCTTCTGGTACCTCCCACACAAATGCATCATTCCGCCCACTTTAGAAATCGTGTAATAATGTGAATACGCCCAACGCGATTTTGACCAAATTTGGTATTTAGTAAAGATATGAATGGATAAAGTTTTGGAGAAAAAATTGGAAGTCTGGCCACACCCCTTCTGGTAGCTCCCAAACAAATGTATCATTCCGCCCACTTTAGAAATCGTGTAATAATATGAATACGACCAACGCGATTTTGACTAAATTCTGTATTTAGTAAAGATATGAATGGATAAAGTTTTGGAGAAAAAACTGGAAGTCTGGCCACACCCCTTCTGGTACCTCCCACACAGATGTACCTTTCCGCCCACTTTAGAAATCGTGTAATAATATGAATACGACCAACGCGATTTTGACTAAATTCTGTATTTAGTAAAGATATGAATGGATAAAGTTTTGGAGAAAAAACTGGAAGTCTGGCCACACCCCTTCTGGTACCTCCCACACAGATGTACCTTTCCGCCCACTTTAGAAATCGTGTAATAATATGAATACGACCAACGCGATTTTGACTAAATTCTGTATTTAGTAAAGATATGAATGGATAAAGTTTTGGAGAAAAACTGGAAGTCTGGCCACACCCCTTCTGGTAGCTCCCAGCAAAACGCCCACTTTGAAAATCTTGTAATTAAACTCTTTTTCTGTAAAATTTGGTATTTATTATTATTCAATTACAACAACAACAATAAATTATTATGTAATTTTTATGCCTGCGTTTATTCAAAACAATTATTAATAACACTGGTCTACACATTTGGATTTTTCGCAATACTTACTGGAGAACGAATAATCAGCCTGGACATATTTCAAGAGCATTGTGAACAGTTTTCTAGGAAACAATAACAGTGAAAACTACAGACAAATTATTGCTGAATTATGGAAAAATTATACGAATTAGCTTGACAAATGTCACTCAAAATGGCTTTTGCTTCAGTCGCATTTAGATCGTTGTCCACCAGATCTAGGTGCGGTGAGCGACGAACAAGGGGAGCGAGCTCACCACGATTTAATGAAAAAATGTAAAGAAATTATCAAGCATGCTGGGAGACTATCTAACACGTGAAACCGAAGTAACAAAATACAAACGACGTTCAAATAACTTTTAAAAATTCATTGATTTTTAAATAATCTAATGAGTTATTGTAAAAACATTTTTTTCATCTTGCAGTCATGTCAGGTGATAGAGAAAACCCAATTACCAATTTGAATTCAGCCTACCAAATTACCCTAGGACAGACATTTATTTACACCGGTGTTGACTAGTATTATTACCAATATTAACATTGTAATAATAACACCAAAGAAATCACATATAAATACAAAAAAAAAATAATATTTAAATAATTATTTTAAAACACATAATTATGCTAACAAAGAACAGAAGAAAACCTGAATCGATTCTAGGACAATAATGTCTCAATTTGCATAATGGATGACACAGAGAACTACACAACCGCAACTAAATTAAACAAACCACACACCACATACACAATGCTACAAATTTAAATATTATTTATACAAATTAATAAAAATAAATGTACCTATCGATGGCTTAATTTAGAAAGGGTGTAACTCGATTTTTTTTCAAAATCGCGTTTTTTTTACCATTGTCAGATACACATCCCAAAAAAATTTCTGGGCTTTGTGATTGAAAATACCGGATTTATTGCCCTTTTGCGTAACCAAAATCCAAAAAAAATTAGTTTCAATTTTAAAATTGTTGCGCATTTTTATTTTCTTGAAGAAATCGTGTTTTGAGTTATGACACTATTGCAATAAATGAGCAATATCTGCATTTGTACCCACCAATCGATTTAATGAGATTTGTAGTGGGTGCCCTCCAATGAAACTCAACTTTGGTAAGTGGAGTTTCATTGGAGCCACAACAACGACAGCTTATTCAGTTGTTGTTGGTTGGTTGCCTAGGTCGTAAGCGTTGTCGCTCAGATTAGTTCGGGGACGACAGACATCAACAATTATGGCCATTGAGATTTCCAGCAACTATAATTTCATTGCCCGAATAATCTTCTAAGACTTTTCAAAACAAAGCCGGAAAGTGCATCGAACTCATTCAGGTTGGCCTCTCTCTCTCTCCAAAAATTGGGGCGTCTGCACCGAAACCCCATGTGCACGGTGCGCAATCCAATACGGAACTTAAAGCAATTGAATTCCACTCATGAATTTATTTAGCCAACTGGTGTTATATAACGTTTTCCCATCAGCTGCGGGCTGTTTTAAATTTCGATAGTGAAAATCACAGAAATACACGCCATTTTTGACAAATGATCAACGACGCCGACAAGACAAGAGCGAACAATTACCCACGATCATGTCTTGTAAAGTGAAATCTTGCATGATTCGTAGAAATTGCATGGGCAGTGATTCTTGTTGATTATTTTATGGCAATTTGAAGTAATCTTGATTACTTTTTGGATTATTTCTAATTATAATCAATTACTAACCACAACTTCTTTAATAGAAAATTATATAAACAATACAATTCATTTTAAAAATAATCTAATCAATTAGGAATCGTAATCGAAATTTAACAGCTACATGTTTTTATATAACCTGGCATACAAGCCCATGGCTTCGAGGGGAGATAAGCGGTTGTAATAGACATTTTGTTAGTTATATTTAAATAAAGGCGCCGCAATAGGCGAGATAGGTAGTGTGCTTGTCTATCAGCGTCGGTGGTTGTGGGTTCGAATCCCACCAGAGACTTTGGTCTGCAAAAATCTAGCCAAATGGTCTGTGTCACTCGGTTTACCCATGGACCCAAAATTAGAATATAAATTTGCTTTGTATTGCAATTAAATAGAAACCAAAAAAAAAAACAATTAAAAAAAAAATACAAAAATAAATATTTCAATAAAGAATGAAATCTAAAAAACGTCAATGGCAGACATTGATTATAATCAATATACCGTGTTACAAAAAATAGATTTTTTTCTATCCTATGAACCAAATGCACATATTCGGAAAGAGGGGAAATAATAAAAATACACGTGTATCGGCGATTTTCATGTACACGTCAGAATTTTTTTTTTTTTAAGTTTGAAGTATGACGTGGTGGCCTGTGTGAAAGCATTTCGACCGATTTTTAACCCTTTTTCAGAGATCCAATCGAGCTGATTTTTGGCAGGCAGACTCGTGGAAATGTCTGTACCGCGTCAAATTTTTTAAAAAAAATAGATTTTTATCAATTCTCAGATTTTCCTAAATTTTTTATTTTTTTTTTAAATGGTTATCGTTTTTTTTAAGGTTTCAGTTCAAAAAACATTTTTTTTTCGTAACGCTTAAGTAGTTTAAAAATTTGGAGTCTCTTCACGTTATGCTAAGAAAAGTGAAAAAAATATTTTTTTTAAAAAAATAATAAAAATTGGGGAAAATCTGAGAATTGATAAAAATGGTTTTTAAAAAATTTGAAGTGAAGTGGAGTTGCACCTGGGCTAAGAGGGTTCTATCATGATGTGATAGAACCCAGGTTCATAACTCCCGGTCGGTGAGTATCCGTGTACAGCTGACAGATGAGTGAGCCGGTCGCCGTCTGTACCTTCAAGGAATGTTCAATCAGCAAGAGAAATGTAACCGTCACTATCCTTTGAAGACCAACGACCTCAAGATACCTTAAATCTATAAAATAAAAAAAAAAAAAATAAAAAAAACCATCGAAAAATCTACCCTGCCCAGACAGTAAAAAGTCTATAATTGGACAAATTTAATGGGTTGAAAGAAACACATTTTCGATTGAAATTTGAAATGTTTCTTTCATTGAAATTCAAAGGCACTTAAAGTGACGTCAACATTTCTATTTCTATTTAAAGGCAAAGACGTCGCTGAAAGCCCACCACTTCAATAGATCTATAGATGGATTAGAATAATAAAAAAAAAAACTGCACGTTTCACCAATTTGATACGCAATTTTGTGAGGCGGTAGAAAAAAATCGGACACTTTCTTTGTTAAATGACTTGTGTGCATGACTTGAGACGAAGCGAATGGTAAGTGATGGGAAAATTACCGCGACTTTTCTAACGCTAGTCCACCAAGAAGTTGATGTCACCCTCGGCAGTTGCCCTCCCTCCCCATTTTTTTTGTCACTAAAAGTTGTTGTTTTCTCTGTTCGATTTTTAGTAGTATTTGCATACTGACTGTCACGATAATGTCTGTCTGCCTGCCTGCCCTTCCGCTGCCGCTGAGTATTTTTCATAAAATTCTTGGTTTCTTTGTGTTCGTCCTTTTCCACGAATACAAATGGCAAAGATAACAAATAGCAAATTCTTTTGAAATGATATGGCCGAATAATACTTAAGATGTTGATGGAGGAGAGGTAAAGGAAACGGAGGGGAGGAAATTAATTAAAACACTTAAAATATTTTGTTATTAAATACCTGCATTGGCCCACACTTCATTATGCAAACACAAGTAATCACAGTTCGTTGAGGTTTGCAGATGTCCCTGTCAGCCTGTCACCCCGTCCCCCCGTCCCCCCGTCCCCCCACCTCCGCCACCACCACCAACAAAAATGAATCGAATTGTACGGCCATCAATAGGCAGCACCCTGCTTGCGCCCACCGATGTCTTGGCCAGACCACTCGTTACTTGGTGGGCGATGGCCAGGGGGAGAAAAACATTTTGGCCAAATAACAAAGAGGAAAATCAAACAAAAAGACAGAATGTAAGGGAACATGTTGCTGTTAATGTTGTTGTTGTTGTTGTCTTGGTATTCTTAAGGCACAGAAAAAGAGAATCTTTTCAATAAATACCATGTAATGCCAGCACAAGATATTTAAGGTATACCCAATGAAAATCGAGGGTATTTTCAATACCAACTACGAGAGAATCCCACCCTCCCACGCACACACACACACAGAGAGAGAGAGGGAAATTCCCCAAACACACAGATTTGCTAGTGATAGCCAGCCACCCACCCACACATCCGTCCGTCCGCAAGGTAAAATGATATTTGTCGAATCCCTCTCAAGCACATGAATAAATACGCCAGACAGCTGAAGGCGTATGACAGCGGCCCGAACAATTGAAAAAGTAAGGCCGGCAAAATCCAAACGAAACTTTTCCCAAGCACATAAATCTTCATTTAAACAATGAGCGTTTGATACTTTTGTAATAACCAAGAAGGTAAGATTTATATTTTTGTAATATGTGTACACATACATACATACATACATATCTATTGTATATACATAGCTTATATAGATGAAATGTTGGGCAGGGAGAAGGTAACATTTATTTATTTGGCCATGTCATTTAACTGTGGCCCCCCTCAAGGTGGAGGGTGATTAGAGAGCAGAGGACATACTGAGACATTCCCATCAAATCCACACCAATTTATTAGGATAATTTTTAGGGGAAATCTGTTCGAAATGATACACCCACACCCCCCCCCCCCCCCCCCCACCATGTGAAGTGAGAATGGGAAATGAAACGAATGTCCAATGGATGGCTGGAACAAGTGCCAGAAAAAGGGAATTTTCTATTTGTAGTGTCAGGATTTTGACGTTATCCCTTGTCAAACCATTTCAAGTGAATGAATGAATGAAATAATTTAAATGTGTGGCTCAACTTAGGTTGTGCATAACATTCCTGGCCTGGATGTCGGACAGTCAGACATTATGGTTGTCATTCCTAATCATGTTTAAATGTGTTACAACACCATTTGATCTGGAAATTTGGGGAAATTACCAAAGGGAAAAAGAATCTCATACTGTAGTACAATGCATTATGTGGCCATCTCAACATGTAATAGGTGGCAACCGTGGAATGCATAAAGGCGACAAGAACGAAACTTGGCAGGACTTTTTGTAACACTTACACAGAAAAAAATACGGGCCAAAAATATTCAATTACTGTCGTAATTGAAATTAAGCTCGGATATCAATTAATGTTGTAATTGACCTTAGAAATTCTTGGTGAAATCAATGTAAAAAATAGTAAAAAAATCAATTACTTATTTACAATTTGAGTAATTGAACTCACAACTTTTGTAATTGGAAGAAAATCAATTAAAAAAGTAATTGAATTGACGAATTCCATACAAACTTCGTAATTGATTTCAAAAATATGTTTTTTCTGTGTACAATGCACTGTGTTAGCGGTAGGAAGAATGGGTATTGAAAGGGGGAAAGTGTGAGTAGTGTTTGTTGACGTTGGCCTTGAATTTGATAATGTCATAGCAGGCAGGAAAAACACTTGCTGGACGATTATTCCACAAACGCACAGTCCAGCTGAAGAACGAATTTTCTGTATAGTGCGTCGTCCGGTCAACCGGTTATTTGACAAAGACACGATGTTGTTGATGACCGGCCGGCTTGAGTTATTGTGTTAACTGAACTTTAGAAGCCTTAAGACCCCAGTCTTTATGCAAATTATGGTGTAATGACGTTTGTGAAATGGAAAACCCTTTATTTGGGGGATTTTGCATTGGATATTTTTTCATAAATTGTTTGGGGGATTTTTCTGAATTTTTCGGCAAATTTCCATATTGGGCTTTGGGACATTTTTCATAGACCCATTACTGTCATGTAAAAACTATGGGCAAATTTCCATATTGGGCTATTGGGGGGATTTTTCATTTATTTTTGGGAATTCATCAGTTGGGGCATTCTTCATTTTTATTTTGGGACATTTTTCATAGACCCATTACTTTCATGTAAAAACTATGGGCAAATTTCCATATTGGGCTTTTGGGGGGATTTTTCATTTATTTTTGGCAATTCTTCAGTTGGGACATTCTTCATTTTTATTTTGGGACATTTTTCATAGAGCCATTACTGTCATGTAGAAACTTTGGGCAAATTTCCAAAATGGGGTATTGGGGGGATTTTTCATTTATTTTTGGGAATTCTTCATTTTTATTTTGGGACATTTTTCATAGACCCATTACTGTCATGTAAAAACTATGGGCAAATTTCCAAAATGGGCTATTGGGGGGATTTTTCATTTATTTTTGGCAATTCTTCAGTTGGGGCATTCTTCATTTTTATTTTGGGACATTTTTCATAGACCCATTACTGTCATGTAAAAACTATGGGCAAATTTCCAAAATGGGCTATTGGGGGGATTTTTCATTTATTTTTGGGAATTCTACAGTTGGGGCATTCTTCATTTTTATTTTGGGACATTTTTCATAGACCCATTACTGTCATGTAAAAACTATGGGCAAATTTCCAAAATGGGGTATTGGGGGGATTTTTCATTTATTTTTGGGAATTCTTCATTTGGGGAATTCTTCATTTTTATTTTGGGACATTTTTCATAGACCCATTACTGTCATGTAAAAACTATGGGCAAATTTCCATATTGGGCTTTTGGGGGGATTTTTCATTTATTTTTGGCAATTCTTCAGTTGGGGCATTCTTCATTTTTATTTTGGGACATTTTTCATAGACCCATTACTGTCATGTAAAAACTATGGCCAAATTTCCATATTGGGCTTTTGGGGGGATTTTTCATTTATTTTTGGGAATTCTTCATTTGGGGCATTCTTCATTTTTATTTTGGGACATTTTTCATAGACCCATTACTGTCATGTAAAAACTATGGGCAAATTTCCAAAATGGGGTATTGGGGGGATTTTTCATTTATTTTTGGGAATTCTACAGTTGGGGCATTCTTCATTTTTATTTTGGGACATTTTTCATAGACCCATTACTGTCATGTAAAAACTATGGGCAAATTTCCAAAATGGGGTATTGGGGGGATTTTTCATTTATTTTTGGGAATTCTTCATTTGGGGAATTCTTCATTTTTATTTTGGGACATTTTTCATAGACCCATTACTGTCATGTAAAAACTATGGGCAAATTTCCAAAATGGGGTATTGGGGGGATTTTTCATTTATTTTTGGGAATTCTACAGTTGGGGCATTCTTCATTTTTATTTTGGGACATTTTTCATAGACCCATTACTGTCATGTAAAAACTATGGGCAAATTTCCAAAATGGGGTATTGGGGGGATTTTTCATTTATTTTTGGCAATTCTTCAGTTGGGGCATTCTTCATTTTTATTTTGGGACATTTTTCATAGACCCATTACTGTCATGTAAAAACTATGGCCAAATTTCCAAAATGGGCTATTGGGGGGATTTTTCATTTATTTTTGGCAATTCTTCAGTTGGGGCATTCTTCATTTTTATTTTGGGACATTTTTCATAGACCCATTACTGTCATGTAAAAACTATGGGCAAATTTCCAAAATGGGCTATTGGGGGGATTTTTCATTTATTTTTGGGAATTCTACAGTTGGGGCATTCTTCATTTTTATTTTGGGACATTTTTCATAGACCCATTACTGTCATGTAAAAACTATGGGCAAATTTCCAAAATGGGGTATTGGGGGGATTTTTCATTTATTTTTGGGAATTCTTCATTTGGGGAATTCTTCATTTTTATTTTGGGACATTTTTCATAGACCCATTACTGTCATGTAAAAACTATGGGCAAATTTCCATATTGGGCTTTTGGGGGGATTTTTCATTTATTTTTGGCAATTCTTCAGTTGGGGCATTCTTCATTTTTATTTTGGGACATTTTTCATAGACCCATTACTGTCATGTAAAAACTATGGCCAAATTTCCATATTGGGCTTTTGGGGGGATTTTTCATTTATTTTTGGGAATTCTTCATTTGGGGCATTCTTCATTTTTATTTTGGGACATTTTTCATAGACCCATTACTGTCATGTAAAAACTATGGGCAAATTTCCAAAATGGGGTATTGGGGGGATTTTTCATTTATTTTTGGGAATTCTACAGTTGGGGCATTCTTCATTTTTATTTTGGGACATTTTTCATAGACCCATTACTGTCATGTAAAAACTATGGGCAAATTTCCAAAATGGGGTATTGGGGGGATTTTTCATTTATTTTTGGGAATTCTTCATTTGGGGAATTCTTCATTTTTATTTTGGGACATTTTTCATAGACCCATTACTGTCATGTAAAAACTATGGGCAAATTTCCAAAATGGGGTATTGGGGGGATTTTTCATTTATTTTTGGGAATTCTACAGTTGGGGCATTCTTCATTTTTATTTTGGGACATTTTTCATAGACCCATTACTGTCATGTAAAAACTATGGGCAAATTTCCAAAATGGGGTATTGGGGGGATTTTTCATTTATTTTTGGCAATTCTTCAGTTGGGGCATTCTTCATTTTTATTTTGGGACATTTTTCATAGACCCATTACTGTCATGTAAAAACTATGGCCAAATTTCCAAAATGGGCTATTGGGGGGATTTTTCATTTATTTTTGGCAATTCTTCAGTTGGGGCATTCTTCATTTTTATTTTGGGACATTTTTCATAGACCCATTACTGTCATGTAAAAACTATGGGCAAATTTCCAAAATGGGCTATTGGGGGGATTTTTCATTTATTTTTGGGAATTCTACAGTTGGGGCATTCTTCATTTTTATTTTGGGACATTTTTCATAGACCCATTACTGTCATGTAAAAACTATGGGCAAATTTCCAAAATGGGGTATTGGGGGGATTTTTCATTTATTTTTGGGAATTCTTCATTTGGGGAATTCTTCATTTTTATTTTGGGACATTTTTCATAGACCCATTACTGTCATGTAAAAACTATGGGCAAATTTCCATATTGGGCTTTTGGGGGGATTTTTCATTTATTTTTGGCAATTCTTCAGTTGGGGCATTCTTCATTTTTATTTTGGGACATTTTTCATAGACCCATTACTGTCATGTAAAAACTATGGCCAAATTTCCATATTGGGCTTTTGGGGGGATTTTTCATTTATTTTTGGGAATTCTTCATTTGGGGCATTCTTAATTTTTTTTTTGGAAATTTTCCATTTTTCTGGGTCTTTCAAACCCGTGTTTCTTTTTCAAATGCATTTGATGTTGTTAATGTTTCCCAAGTTGCAGGTCTATGTGAATAGGCCGCAAAGCACAGCGGCCCTCAAAGTGAACATAACAATTACCAGCGGTCAAATTTAGGGTGATTTCTGGGCCACAGTTAAGGAGACACGTAGACAATGGCATGGAATGTATTCAAAGCAGTTCCCCTAAAATACCAAACAATAAAGTAGTTGCGATTTTGTATTACAAACTATTGAAATTGTGGGTCTCACAACTATGTTGCAACCACACAGGCTGCCCTGCCACGACCACGAACAACCGAGTAATTGACATTTGTGTTTTTCATTTGAGAAAATCATTCATTACGCATTTGTGCAATTAAGGGATGCGGACAACCTATTTAGCGGGGATGAATGATTGTGTTGTGTAATTAACTTGAAATATACACATAGTTTGTGGCATTTACTTGGACATAAATATTAGAGAACTAGTAAGTTGTAATGCGCCTATGGCGCCCGTTGAAATAAGGAAAAAAAATTTTGTTGAAAAAAAAAAATTTTGTGGAAAAAAAAAATTTTCTTGAAAAAAAAATTTTTTGTTAAAAAAAAAATTTTTGTTGAAAAAAAAATTATGTTAAAAAAAAATTTTTTTCTTGAAAAAAAAAAAATTTGTTGAAAAAAAAAAATTTTGTGGAAAAAAAAATTTTTGTTGAAAAAAAAATTTGGAAAAAAAATTTTGTTAAAAAACAAAATTTTATAAAAAACAAAATTTTGTTGAAAAAAAATTTTGTAAAAAAAAAAAAAATTTGGGGAAAACACAATTTCTGTACAAAAAAAAAATATTATTTTTTTATTATTATCTTAATACTAGTAAGTTGTAATGCGCCTATGGCGCCCGTTAATTTGCTTGAGAAAGTATATGTTACTTAATTTTAAAAATTTTGTAAAAAACATTTTGAGAAAACTATTTTGTAAAAAAAAATTTCGAAAAAAAATAAAATTTGTGGAAAAAAAATTTTTGCTGAAAAAAAAAATTTGTGTTGAAAAAACAACTTTTGTTGGAAAAAAAATTTTTGTAGAAAAAAAATTTTTACTGAAAAATAAAATTTTTGTTGAAAAAAAAAATTTTTTTAAGAAAAAATTTTGTGGAAAAAAAAAATTTTTCTTGAAAAAAAAATTATGTGGAAAAAAAAATTTGGAAAAAAAAAATTTCTTGAAAAAAAAAAAATGGAAAAAAAAAATTTTTGGAAAAAAAAAATTTGGGGAAAACACAATTTCTGTACAAAAAAAATATTATTTTTTTTATTATTATTATTTATAGAAAATTATAGAATGCCTATTTAAATTCCTACGTACTGCGTGACAGAGTCAGTGAATCAGGGAATCAGGGAATCAGTGTATCAGTGTATCAGTGATTCACTGACTCTGTCACGCAGTACGTAGGAATTTAAATAGGCATTCTATAATTTTCTATAAATAATAATAAAAAAAATAATATTTTTTTTTTGTACAGAAATTTTTTTTTTCCACAAAATTTCAACGGGCGCCATAGGCGCATTACCACTTAATAGTTATTTATAGAAATAGAAAATTATAGAATGCCTATTTAAATTCCTACGTACTGCGTGACAGAGTCAGTGAATCAGTGTCGAGGGTAAATATATATTAAGATGAAGCGTAAAGGCGACATTAAAAATTTTAACAAATTGATTTTCAAATATTTCATTCAGCACCCATTAAATGCGATTGTACCGTGTCAATGCTTTTTATACATTTCCCTAATACATCAAACAAATGAATCATGATTTCAATCGCAAAAAAACCAAACCGCAAAACTAAATTGCTCACGTAACCTCCACAAAACATCTACAGTGCATTTCAATTGAATATTTATATGAAATATAAAAACTGACACTAAACTGAAAAACAAGAACAATTATTTGCTTAACGTGACCAACTTTCCTAATGGACTCTGAATGCTCGTTGAGCGGCAAGCCACTCGACCACCAGAGAGTTGTTTTGAAATGGGGAAAACCCCCAAGAACACATGCATGGTTAGTGCATGCCAGATACACACATACGATAGCTATGCCAATAGCTAATAACACATATGATTATACATGCAAGGGATTTTCGTGGCGGGTCATGTATCATTTGTGTAAACAAAAAGACAAAAAGCATAAAATTGTATAAAACAAACTAATCGTTTAGTACTCCGTTGGATTTACAAGTACGACACAGGCACACACACACACACGCAGAACCAGGCAAAGAAGGCGATAACCAATTATTGTTAAATTACCCAGTAACTACAATAACAGCAACAAAAAACGACCGAAAATGGGGATAATGGCCTTATTTTAATTGGTGGCCTTTTGTGAGGTGATAATGCAGGAGGGGAGGTGTAGCTGCAGTTATTTGGATACATATAATTTCCATGTACACCAGTGCGTATGAGTGTTGCTGAAATGTTCATGGTTTAATTTCGTATTACGTATACGCACCATGAGCCACAATCATTGTTGGGGCATAGTGAACACTTCTCGAGTTGCAGAGTTTTATTCCCGAGCTGGACCCAGAAGTACTGCAATTGTTAGAAATAAATGTGACTGGGAAAGAAATTGGCATCAAGCGAGATTATAGTCTTCTACAGAAATTTCCCAAAATCCAGAACCAGTAACTATTGCCGTTGGGGGATATATGGGATATGTTTTCGGATGGTACAATAAAACACATCGAAAAAAATGAAGAAAGCCATTTGTAACTACAGGCAGACGTTGGACGTTAAATGGCTCTATGAAAAATAAAAACTACAGTGTACTCTCTCATAAGCCTACACCTAAGGGACTGAGAGGTGTCCGCTTATAAGAGAAGTACACACGAGGAGGAAAAGAAAAAATAAAGAATTCTCCAAAAAAAAAACTGGGGTAGTTTTTCATAATTTTTTTAGGTAATGTTTCATTTTTTTCGTTTTTTTTTTTCAATTTAACAATGAAAAATTGCCCAATTTTTTAATTTTGGAGAATTTCTCGTTTTTTTTTTGGGATATTTTCAAAACATAAGGGAATCATGTAAAGCAATTTTTTTATAATGCTGTTTTTTTCGCTGTATTTTTTTTATAAAATGTGATGAATGTTGCATTGGGAAATTTTTCAAAAATTGTTTGGGGAAATTTTCATATTGGGGGATTTTCAGAAATTTTTTTGGGGGTATTTTTTATAATTTTTGGCGCATGTTGCATCTGGTAATTTTTCTTAAATTGTTTGGGGATTTCTTCAGAATTGTTGGGGGAAATATTCATATTGGGCATTTATTTTGGGGATTTCTTTAGAATTTTTGGGAAAATATTCATATTGGTCCTTTATTTTGGGGATTTCTTTAGAATTTTTGGGGGAAATATTCATATTGGGCATTTATTTTGGGGATTTCTTCAGAATTTTTGGGGAAATATTCATATAGGGCATTTATTTTGGGGATTTCTTCAGAATTTTTGGGGGAAATATTCATATTGGGCATTTATTTTGGGGATTTCTTCAGAATTTTTGGGGGAAATATTCATATTGGGCATTTATTTTGGGGATTTCTTCAGAATTTTGAGGGACATATTCATATTGGGCATTTATTTTTGGGGATTTCTTCAGAATTTTTGGGGGAAATATTCATATTGGGGATTTCCTCAGAATTTTTGGGGGAAATATTCATATTGGTCATTTAATTTGGGGATTTCTTTAGAATTTTTGGGGAAATATTCATATTGGGCATTTATTTTGGGGATTTCTTCAGAATTTTTGGGGAAATATTCATTCTTTCATCTAGCAACAAAAATATGTATATAAAATAATCAGAAATCACTCTTCACGAATGGTTTAAAAAATGGAGACAGATACAGACTGAGGAGTCTTCTCAGGAACTCCGGGAATAGGGGCAGATTCAATCCAACATAGTCGCTTTCGATATGACAGCCAACGGTGGGATTGGGCGCCAGAAAATTAGGCCCCACGAAAATACACCCCAAATTGTATATGAAATTATGCCCTGAAATTAGGCAAGGAGACCCCAGGAAAGTACAGCCCAAAATTCTAAGAAGGTAAATGGAAAATAAAAGCCCAAGAAATAAGACCCAGTAAATTGAATGAGGTCGAACTTCATAATTAAATCAACCCCCAGGTAAAATATGAAAATATGTCCCAACCAAAATTATAGACTACAGTGGAACTTCCATAAGTCGATTGTATGCAACAATATTTGGAGTCGAGTGGTATTTTTTTACACAGAAAAAAAAAACGTCTCTCTTGTTATAAATCATTCGCCAAATCCTACGCTGTTAAGGAATTAACATTTAATTCAATTTGAAACATATCTGCCACGTTCGCAAAACAATCCTTTGATGTAAAACAAACAATAAACTTCCGCTGTGTTTTTTCTTCATTTCTGCTGCCAAAGCTCTACAAAATCCATTCTTTTGGAGGGGGTGGGAAAAAAAAGGGAATTTCTGAAGTCAGTGTTTGTTTGAAATGCAAAACAAAAAACCAATTCGACATTCCGGGGAACGGGGAACGAATGAGGATTTCTATCAGCAAATTGTGTGGTGTACAAAAGACACAGCAAAGCAAAACAACAACAAACCAACGTCATACATCGACAATGTTGTAGTGAATGTGCGATGGAATTTCCGGTTGCCAAATTTATACAGGAATCTAAGTATGTGTGCGTGTGTAGAATTGAATTATTGAAATCAGACAACAACAACAAATGGAACAAGATTTTTCCATTATACCCCTGGACGAGCGTAGGACCAAACAAAAAATGTACAGAAACATGTCGAGGCTGGCAGACGTCTCTCTGCTCTTACTGTTTTTGAAAATATAAATACCCAACACAGACAATGTCAATGAGAAAAAAGCTGGGAAAGAAATACCTGAAATGCCACATCAAACAAACAACAAATGAGTTCGGATACACACTAACTGGCCCTCTGAAATGGGCTAAACTGTCAAGGAAGTGCCAAAAGTAAATTAGGCCCGACTTAAGAGAAGGGGCAAAGGAATGTAACTCGCATGATTATCAGAAATTTTGCGAAGGCGAACTTCTAAACTAATCGATATTTATTCAAACTGACTTGAGTTATTTATAATAAATTTTTACCGTAACAACTACTTCTGATGACAACGACATGGCAGGACTCGCACAATATTTGATATCTCCATTAGATTATCTTTCTGTTAAATGTTTCAAAAAATAAAAAAAAAAATTCAAGTTTCAACATCAAACCTATGCCGTCAATCGTCAAATATCCCCAATCACTTTTGTGAGTGAGCACTTCCAAAAATAAAACGAATCCTCCGCTTTTCATTGATTTCCTTTGAAATGAAGCTAATATCCTGAATAGCCGCACGTAGCCCATACGCACCACACATACACATACACACACACACACACAGACTTCTTTGAAAACAATGTTCATTTATCAGTTGCCAGGGATATTCGCAGCACAACGGAACAGGAACACAACTGTTGTACACACTTGCCAACAATTTCAATGCCAACGCTGATATTCCCGGGAATATCATCAGGTTTCGGTGGAGCCACATGCGTAGTGGTCATGTTGGCGCACATTTCTTCCGTCTTGTGTCCAGCACCGAAAATATGTCGTATCTGTCATAAATCACATTGACTTGAATGGACGACAACATATTTTTCCGGCAAAGATATGACTTTCGATATGTCATGCTATACGACGACGTTCGTCCAACATTTTGAGATACATTTTTGGATGAGGAAAATGAGTCAACTGTTAAGAAAGAAATGTCTACATTTGCTTTGTTTCACTTATGTAGAGTAGAAGAGGAAGAGTGGATAGACTTATTTCATTAAGGCCCACTGTGCTCTGTCTGTTTTGAAGTAATTGCGTGAATTGACTGAATTGAATAATTGAATAATTGAATAATTCGAATAATTGAATAATTGAATAATTGAATAATTGAATAATTGAATAATTGAATAATTGAATAATTGAATAATTGAATAATTGAATAATTGAATAATTGAATAATTGAATAATTGAATAATTGAATAATTGAATAATTGAATAATTGAATAATTGAATAATTGAATAATTGAATAATTGAATAATTGAATAATTAAATAATTGAATAATTGAATAATTGAATAATTGAATAATTGAATAATTGAATAATTGAATAATTGAATAATTGAATAATTGAATAATTGAATAATTGAATAATTGAATAATTGAATAATTGAATAATTGAATAATTGACTAATTGAATAAGTGAATAATTGACTAATTGAATAATTGAATAATTGAATAATTGAATAATTGAATAATTGAATAATTGAATAATTGAATAATTGAATAATTGAATAATTGAATAATTGAATAATTGAATAATTGAATAATTGAATAATTGAATAATTGAATAATTGAATAATTGAATAATTGAATAATTGAATAATTGAATAATTGAATAATTGAATAATTAAATAATTGAATAATTGAATAATTGAATAATTGACTGAATTGAATAATTGAATAATTGACTGAATTGAATAATTGAATAATTGAATAATTGACTAATTGACTAATTGAATAAGTGAATAATTGACTAATTGAATAATTCGAATAATTGAATAATTCGAATAATTGAATAATTCGAATTATTGAATAATTCGAATAATTGAATAATTCGAATAATTGAATAATTCGAATAATTGAATAATTCGAATTATTGAATTGAATAATTGACTAATTGAATAATTCGAATAATTGAATATATGAATATATGAATATATGAATATATGAATATATGAATATATGAATATATGAATATATGAATATATGAATATATGAATATATGAATATATGAATATATGAATATATGAATATATGAATATATGAATATATGAATATATGAATATATGAATATATGAATATATGAATATATGAATATATGAATATATGAATATATGAATATATGAATATATGAATATATGAATATATGAATATATGAATATATGAATATATGAATATATGAATATATGAATATATGAATATATGAATATATGAATATATGAATATATGAATATATGAATATATGAATATATGAATATATGAATATATGAATATATGAATATATGAATATATGAATATATGAATATATGAATATATGAATATATGAATATATGAATATATGAATATATGAATATATGAATATATGAATATATGAATATATGAATATATGAATATATGAATATATCAATATATGAATATATCAATATATGAATATATGAATATATGAATATATGAATATATGAATATATCAATATATGAATATATCAATATATGAATATATGAATATATGAATATATGAATATATGAATATATGAATATATGATTATATGAATATATGAATATATGAATATATGAATATATGAATATATGAATATATGAATATATGAATATATGAATATATGAATATATGAATATATGAATATATGAATATATGAATATATGAATATATGAATATATGAATATATGAATATATGAATATATGAATATATGAATATATGAATATATGAATATATGAATATATGAATATATGAATATATGAATATATGAATATATGAATATATCAATATATGAATATATGAATATATGAATATATGAATATATGAATATATCAATATATGAATATATGAATATATGAATATATGAATATATGAATATATGAATATATGAATATATCAATATATGAATATATGAATATATGAATATATGAATATATGAATATATGAATATATGAATATATGAATATATGAATATATGAATATATGAATATATGAATATATGAATATATGAATATATGAATATACGAATATATGAATATATGAATATATGAATATATGAATATATGAATATATGAATATATGAATATATGAATATATGAATATATGAATATATCAATATATGCATATATGAATATATGAATATATGAATATATGAATATATCAATATATGAATATATGAATATATGAATATATGAATATATGAATATATGAATATATGAATATATGAATATATGAATATATGAATATATGAATATATGAATATATGAATATATGAATATATGAATATATGAATATATGAATATATGAATATATGAATATATGAATATATGAATATATGAATATATGAATATATGAATATATGAATATATGAATATATGAATATATGAATATATGAATATATGAATATATGAATATATGAATATATGAATATATGAATATATGAATATATGAATATATGAATATATGAATATATGAATATATGAATATATGAATATATGAATATATGAATATATGAATATATGAATATATGAATATATGAATATATGAATATATGAATATATGAATATATGAATATATGAATATATGAATATATGAATATATGAATATATGAATATATGAATATATGAATATATGAATATATGAATATATGAATATATGAATATATGAATATATGAATATATGAATATTAAATATATGAATATATGAATATATGAATATATGAATATATGAATATATGAATATATGAATATATGAATATATGAATATATGAATATATGAATATATGAATATATGAATATATGAATATATGAATATATGAATATATGAATATATGAATATATGAATATATGAATATATGAATATATGAATATATGAATATATGAATATATGAATATATTAATATATGAATATATGAATATATGAATATATGAATATATGAATATATGAATATATGAATATATGAATATATGAATATATGAATATATGAATATATGAATAATTGAATAATTGATTTTTTTTTTTTTATTATTATTTTGAATAATTGACTGAATTGACTAATTGAATAATTGACTGAATTGACTGAATTGACTGAATTGACTGAATTGACTAATTGAATAATTGACTAATTTGAATAATTGACTGATTTGACTAATTGACTGAATTGCATAATTAAATAATTGATGTAGAATGTCATCTGATTCTTTCCATTCTTATGAATGCATTTTGTTTTCTGTTTTTTTTCGAGTTCAATTTCTTATCATACATTTGTGCACTTTGGTACAAACTCACACACTTGCCCTTGGGGCATGCCCTTTCAATGATGCTTATGCATGGCATGGGTTAATGTTTTTTTTGTTTTGTTGTTCTTTATTGACTTAACATAACAGCATGTACATGTAGCCATGTGGCCCTGTGTGTTGCTGAATTCCTCGAAGCCGAAAGTAAAACACATGCATACATACATACACTCTGAGCTGAAATCTCACTCACAACATTCATATCAATTTTATTTCTGTACTTACTGTTCGTTTGTTTGGCTTCGTTAATCCCTCTGATAGCAACCGTTACTGAAAACAAAGAGGAGAAAAGGGAAAATGAAGTAAAAACGGAAAGCTATGCAAAAAATCATCTGTAGAAAAAGAATCTTGAATGGATGGCAGAAAGAAGAACGTATGATTGTTCATTACACCAGGAATGTAGCCGTCTGTCCGGTTATACACCCAGCGAAATATTTCCTGAAATGATTTCGAGAAATTAATCAACATTATCGTTTGCTTTATCTTTACCTCTGCTTGGGATGACAAATATTGGTTTAATATGTGCTAAAATCTGATAAGATAATCTAACGAACAAAACGATTATAACACACACTATTTCAAAATATAAGAACTAATCTGGAATATCGTTGAGTAGCCAACCTAAAAGTATGCTAGGTTATTGGTCTAGTTCGCATGTACGTTTGCTATGCTATGATGAATTTCTCTTGTTTCCCAATGTATTTTCAATTGACCCTCAGACCAGTCCAACCATCCCATGTTCGTCAGAACCTACTAGGTGTCGGTGTCTTTCAATGTGTCTGTTTTATGGCTTAATTGTATTTCATTTACACCGACACCGATACACACATGCCTATGACTTTATTATCATATTATCTGCTAACAAAACAAAAAGGAAAAGCCAGGCTAGCAGCGGCACACTTGAATGCAGCAACTAACGAACTAACTGCTAACCTGGCCATATGCCAAAGAGTTTTTGTTGTTGAATAAACAGAAAAAATATTCACATCGGATAGAGACAGAAAGAGAGAGAGAGAGAGAGAGAGAGAGAGTGCGGATGGAACGGGTTAATATTTGTAGAAATGAAACAAATGAACACAATGTGTGTAGTTAGGCCCGCACTCTCACTCACAGTCATCTTACACATACACTCACATGTCACATATGTCACGTACTTATTATAAGTGCTACTACTACGACAGACACGAGTATGTGTGTACGTTTACATTCAAGTTTAAAAAGATACAACAACGAACGAATACATTTCAAAGTGTTGGAATCCATCTAAAGGTCGCTGTAGTGGGTAGCAGCGCATAACGGCAAATGTGTGTGAATGTATGTTTTGTAATGAGAAAATGTAAACACTTTTCTTGTCAAGTATGTTCACACACACACACACAGACACACATATGTATGTGTGTGGGTCTGCCAGGAATTTTCAGCAGCAACAATACAACTTGTTCGTTTTCTCGGTCGGTATGTATTGTTTTAAAGTATTCATTCGTACACATGCGTATAGGAACGAGGGTGGTATGAAATGTGTCCAAAATGTTTAACAAACAAAAAATCGTTCGCTCTTAAAAAACTTCCATGTAGCCAGGGATTTTTTTTTCCAGCAAAGTCGTTATATATTTCGAGCTGGTCCAAGTCTCAACGCTAGAAAAGTTAACGATGTTCCAAGACCGAGTCCCACACACTCTCGGCACACATTCTCACAGATGAACAGACGGTTTTCAGCTGAACTGTTCGCATGTTGAATGCTCTTCCAGCAACTGACTTTCCTGCCAGCTGTGACGTTTTCAAATTCATGACAAAATTCAACAAACACTACTCCCTGTTTCCTTCTTCCAATACCCCCAATAAGAGGGGGCAACTCCTACATCCTAAAAAAAACTATACATCAAATCAATGAAAACGATTCTTTAATAGTTCCAATAACCGTAGTAGGAAGAATTGCACAGGGTACCGACGAAGAAGAAATGGATTCGTTACCTTGAGTTGCAAATATAAAGCATGAGAAAACATTTACATTTGCAAAATAATTTTTTTTTTTTATTTTTTTCAGAATTTTTTTTTAAAGTTTTTATTTTTTTTTATGAAAATATCAAGAACTATTTTTTTCAGAATTTTGTTTAAGTATAATTTTCAAAACGGAAAAGTTTTCGAATTTGTTTGAAGGTTTTTTTTAAGATTTTTTTTGAAAGAAAAATTTGCAAAATACAAATTTTTTTAGGAAATTTTTTTTTAAGAAAATTTTGGATTCAATTTTTTTTTACAAAAATTTGCAAAGTATGTTTTATTTTTCTATAGAAATGTACAATTTTCATCAAACTTATTTTCAAAATGGAAATGTTTTTTTTTTCTGAATTTGTTTTCAAAACTATTTTTTCTCAGAATTTTTTTAAGTATAATTTTCAAAATGGAAAATTTTTTTTCATATTTTTTTTTAAGTTCTATTTTTTGCAGATTTTTATCCAGATTTTATTTTAAAGAAAAAATTGCAAAATAGAAGTTTTTATAGAAAATATAATTGATGTAAAATTTTCATTAAATTTATTTGCAAAATAGAAAAGTTTCCGAATTTTTTTGAAGGTTTTTTTTAAGATTTTTTTTTAAAGAAAAATTTGCAAAAGACAAATTTTTTTTAGGAATTTTTTTTTTTTTGAAAAATTTACAAATGGTAGCTTTTTTTCTGAATTTTTGTTTTGGATTCAATTTTTTTTTACAAAAATTTGCAAAGTATGTTTTATTTTTTTATAGAAATAATAGTTGATGTACAATTTTCATCAAACTTATTTGCAAAATGGAAATGTTTTATTTTTTTCAGAATTTTTTTTTGGAATTTTTTTTTAAAAAAAATTTGCAAATTAGAAATATTTATAGAAATTATAGTTGATGAACGATTTTCATCAAATTAATTTGCAAAATAGAAAAGTTTTACTATTTTTCAAAAAAATGTTTAAGAAAAATTTGCAAAACAGAAGTGATTTGTCTGAATTTTTTATTCGGATTTTTTTTTATTATAGAAAAATAGAAATGTTTTATTTTTTCTAGAAATTATAATTAATAGAAGTTTTATTTTTTTCAGACTTTTCTTCTAGGTTTTTTTTTATTTTTTTCAGAATTTTTTTTATGAAAAATTTCCAACTAGAAATGTTTTATTTTTTACAGAATTTTTTTTTAAGAAAAATTTGCAAAATGGAAGTGTTTTTCCTGAATTTTTTATTCGGATTTTTTTTATTATAGAAAAATAGAAATGTTTTATTTTTTCTAGAAATTATAATTGATAGAAGTTTTATTTTTTTCAGAATTTTCTTCTAGGTTTTTTTTCAGAATTTTTTATTATGAAAAATTTCCATTTATTTTTTACAGAATGGTTTTTTTTAGTAATTTTTTTTTTTTGAAAAATTTTCAAAATAGAAAACTTTTCTTTTTTTCAGATTTTTTTAAGAAAAATTTGCAAAATAAAAATTATAATTGATGAACAATTTTCATCAATTTTAGTTGCAAAATTGGAAAGTTTCCGAATTTTCTTCTACGTTTTTTAGAATTTTTTTTAAAGAACATTTTTTTTTTAGGATTTATTTTTAAGAAACATTTATAAAATAGAAACGTTTTAAACATTTAAAAATGTCTAGTCCAATTTTTTCCACAGATCTAGCTGAAGTGCTTTCGAGCATAATTCTGGGAGATGAGACCCTTTTTTTTAACAACACTTTCACTGAAAAAAAAGGTTCATCAATTTGATGAATTCCTTCATGAATATGGACTTCAATTTCCAACCTACTATTTTTATAGAAGTAGAATTTTCATCAAATTTATTTGCAAAATAAAAAGTTTTATTTTTTCCAAATTTTTTTTTTTTAGGATTTTTTTAAGAAAAATTTGCAAAATAGATTGTTTTTCTTCCTGAATTTTTTTTAGGATTTTTTTTATAGAAAAATAATTTTTTTTTTATTTTTTTATAGAAATTATAATTGATAGAGAAGTTTTATTTTCCAGAATTTTTTTTCCTGAATTTATTTTTTTAAGTATTTTTTTTTTTTAATAATAGAAATGTTTTTTTTTATATAAAATTTAATTAATGTACAATTTTCATCAAATTGAAGCAAAAAATAATGAAAAGTTCTACATCAAATTGAAGAAAAGTGTAGTAGGTTGGAAATTGAAGTCCATATTCATGTATGAATTCATCAAATTAATGAACCTTTTTTTTCAGTGAAAGTGTTGGTAAAAAAAAAGGGGTCTCATCTCCCAGAACTATGCTCGAGAGCACTTCAGCTAGATCTGTGGAAAATATTGGACTAGACATTTGTAAATGCTGTCATCGTGTGTTAAGGGCAGCCACTTTAAACCGAAGAGAACGACATATTTTGGAAATAATTCTGGAACTTCGGTTCGGAATGTGTAGAGCCTAGACACAATGTTCAATGGAGAATAATAACCTGATGTGGATGGCAACAGATTCTTCTCCCCTCCCTCGTACATATCCACAGACACACATAAAGGCATATGTAGATTTTTAAACAACCCCCGCCCCAACAAGCATCACAATTGCATATTGTGTTGCTCTTGCTGTTGTTGTTGTTCTTACTTTAAGTGCGATATGAATGCTATGCTGGGGGGGGGGTGGTTGGCAGGGAGCGGGGTAAAGTTGTGGATTATTCCGAGAAGGAGGCTTTCGTAAAGTGTTTGAAATGTTGACATGGCATGAAATGCTACTCAAAGTATCCTTAATCATAACGTACCGTATCATACTCACGCAGTTCTATTGTTGACTGTCTCTCTCGCTAACGCCGTGTCTCACTCTCTCCATAACTTTGGTTTTGCTTTATTGCAACACTTATTGCTGCCGCTGTTGTTGTAGAACTTCAGTTTGTCAACAACGAATGTGTACTGACACACAATTCACCTGTGTTGTTTTTGAAGTGTTTCTATGTGACAAATGATTTAATAACAGATTTCATACCATGACAATGACTCAAGTTTTTTTGTTATTTATTTATTTATTTCTCTCCAAAAAAAAAGAAATTATGGGCCAAAGGCTCTGCGTGTGTGTGTGTTTGTCGGTACTTGAGTAATATATCACTTGTCTAAGCTATTATTATTAATATACATGATTGCTAATTGGCATAAAGGTGTAAAACAAATTTATATTTGCCTCATTATAAATGACTCGAAATCACGAAATAAATAGTTCATGTAGTTCGCCCCCTCGAACATAAATTTACCACATTCATGACATGCCATTGATTGTCACGAGATTTATGATAAAACCAGGAACAGGTAACTGCTGTAAACAAAAGTTTTTGCGAAATTTTTATTATAAAAACGACTTAAGAAATGGGTAGCCCATGTTTTAGATCCCCAATACATTTATGGTCAAATTGAACATCTGAGGAAAAATTGGAAATTAAAAAACATAACAAACCAATTTCCAGTTAGCAAAAGACAGCAAACAGGCTGATTCGAAAAATTTCTAAATATTTCCAAAAGAGGGCGTATGTATTTCCTTCGGTCTCCTTTGTGCAACTGTCAAATGCCATGCGATTTCTGACATCTAGAGTGTGATTTCGAACCAATGCATCAGCAAATGACTTGGGACGTCTGCCCTCTGTACGCTCTTTGATTCGAACCTGAATAAAATGCATAACAGTTATGCGAAAAGAAAAATATTGAAAAATCTAAAACAGAAACTTTACAATGACTGAACAAAAACTGTACATCCAATCAATGAAAATGATTCTTCAAAAGTTCTACATCAAATTGATGAATGAACTCTGTGACTTGATGAATAATTTCTTCAATTTTTTTTAAGAAGAATTAGCAAAATAGAAATGTTTTCTTTTGTTTATAGAAATTATAATTGATGTACAATTTTCATCAAATTTATTTGCAAAATAGAATAGTTTTATTTTATTCAGATTTTTTTTTTTACGAAAAATTTGTAAAAAAGATTTTTTTTACTTTTTTCTGAATTTTTTTTTTTATGATTTTTTTTAAATAAAATTTTGCAAAATAGAAATGTTTATAGAAATTTTAATTGATGTACAATTTTCACCAAATTTATTTGCAAAATAGAAAAGTCTTATTTTTTTTAGTTTTTTTTTAAGAAAAATTTGCAAAAAAGATTTTTTTTAGAATTTTTTTTAAATAAAATTTGCAAAATTGGAATGTTCATAGAAATTATAATTGATGTAAAATTTTTATCAAATTTATTTGCATTTATGTTTTTCTGAATTATTTTTTTTTTTAAGAAAAATTTGCAGAATAGAAAATTTTTTTTTAGGTTTTTTTAAGACAAATTTGCAAAAAATATTTTTTTTTAGGTTTTTTTTTTAAATAAAATTTTGCAAAATAGAAATGTTTATAGAAATTATAATTGATGTATAATTTCATAAAATTTTTTTGCAAAATAGAAAAGTTTTTTTTTAATTTGCAAAAAAGTTTTTTTTATTTTTTTTCTGAATTTTTTGTAGGATTTTTTTAAATAAAATTTTGCAAAATAGAAATTATAATTGATGAACAATTTTCATCAAATTAATTTGCAAAATAGAAAAGTTTTTTTTTTAAGACAAATTTGCATAAAGATATATTTTATTTTTTTTCTGAATTTTTTTTTAGTATTTTTTTTAAATAAAATTTTGTTAAATTGAAAAGTTTTATTTTTTCTGCATTTTTTTTTTTAGTATTTTTTTTAAATAAAATTATGCAAAATAGAAATGTTCACAGAAATTATAATTGATGTACAATTTTTTTCAAATTAATTTGCATAATGCGAAAGTTTTATGTTTTTCTGAATTATTTTTTTTTTTAAGGAAAATTTGCAGAATAAAATTTTTTTTTAGGGTTTTTTTAAGACAAAGATTTTTTTTTTTATTTTTTTTTAAATAAAATTTTGCAAAATAGAAATGTTTATAGAAATTATAATTGATGTACTACTTTCATGAAATTTTATTACAACATTTTTTTATGATTTTTTTTTAAAGAAAAATTTGCAAAATAGAAATATTTTATTTTTTATAGAAATAAAAATTGAGAATGTTCTTCAAATTGGTGTACAATGTTCTTCAAATTGAAGAAAAATTAAAGAAAAGTTCTACATCAAATTGAAGAAAGGTGTTCTAGATTAGAAAATGATGTCCAACTTAGTCAAATTGATGTAAGAATTCAGAAAATTGATGAAGCCTTTTTGTTCAGTGTAGGACCTGAGTGGAAATTAAATATTTCTTTTTGTTTTACAAGAAACATTGGGTGTTTACGTGTCGCAAGCGCACATACAACAGTGACAGCCAATGCGATAGCTAAACTCTTATTGATTATCTTATTGATTATTTTCAAGTAATTTGAAGTAATCTCGATGACAAAAAGTTTGATGTTTTCGCCATTATATGATTTTCTTAGTAAAACACCATTAGTTATCGGTAATTTATTTTAATTTTCTAAAATAGTGTTAAGAACTTTTTTATGTCGGGGTTTTGTTTTATTTAGAAATTCTAATCTTACAGCTATTTTGCAAGAAGCAATTACAGAACTACGATTTCAACTCGTATTAAATTGACTACAATTCATATTTTGGTACACTATCAAAATAGTCGTAATCATTTTCAAAACCCACTTTAAAATTAAACTTTCTCCTAACAATCGCCGACGAATGTTGAGGGCTCTTCTAAATCTCAGCAAAATAACCAACAAGACACACAACATCTACTTTATCTTCGGTGCGCGCCACTTGCCCGAATTAATTTCAATTTCAAAAATATAAAATGAAATAAATTGGATTTTAAAAGCGGACGACAGACACTCGACACAAGTGTTTCAGTTTCGTGTCGTGTACGCTCTCGTACGACTACAGCTATAATTATCATAATTATGACCAGAAAATCAACATAAATTGCAGAGCTATTTTTTTTCTCTCCTCTTTCCTTCTTAATTTGCTGTGACACTTGTGTTGCCCGATCCGACATAACAATTTGTCCACATTTTAAAATGCCGCACATAGGCTTAAATCATGAGTAGACCGTCTATGAATGGGACGGAGGGGAAACAAGGAAATTACAGTTACCAAAAAAAAAAAAAAGGTTCTCATATTGCCAAATAACATTTTTCATAATTTCCTAGAGGATTTGCTTAGCACATCCCGGCCCTGCTGCCGGCCTCAGTTGATGAAACAACAATTAACCTCGGCAATAATTCCAGCTGTGTGTTGTTCGAGGGAGGAACAACAGCTCAAACCGGCAGGAATATGTGCTTAGCAAATGGACAAAGGATAATATGAAATTTCACTACCGACCGATTAGAAGAGAAAAGAACGTATCAAGTTCATTTCCAATGTTAGCTGGGAAATAAGACGAAGAAAAAAAAAACGTCCTTTCCTCTTTATCACTGTGACTTTCTTGTATTCATTGTCGAATTTTACCAGGGTTGTTTTGGGTAATTAACTTTACCTAAAGCAGAAGTGGGGCAAAGTAAAATTGTGCGGAGCTGTTGGGGCTTAGACTCTTCGATGAGTGCTAGATTTTGTCAATCTCGTGACAATCAAGCCTTAGAGGCACGCACGCACGCACGTTTGATCCATTACAGGACCATTAGCGTTAGGGGTTTGCAACACACGAATTATTATGAGATTTTGCATTTAAGGGATTTTTTCTTGGAAATTTTAAAGTAATCAGAATGTTTTTTTTTGTTTTTTCTGTTTACTAACACTCAGGGGATGCCCCCATTTAAATGCAATGCACTGTGTTAGAGATGAGAAAGAAGAGCGTTGGAGGTTCAATCCAAGATGTTAAATGAAATGCTAAACTTAAAAAAGAACCAACCACTTTCCAGACATGAAGTATTTGTATTTAATTTCATATTTAACAAATTATTTAGACTATTTTTTTTTTTTGTTTGTAAAGCAAATGAATTTAGTGGTCCCCTTAAAAACCATAGCAAAATGTGCTATTTCTACAGCGTTTCCCATTATTGCGGAGTATTTCCGGAGCTCATTAATGGCCTTAGATGTGCTGGCATTAAATGTTGCTTTCAACATAATCCCACAAGAAGATGAAAGCCCAGCGGAATAAAATCCTGAGATCCGGGCCAGTCAATGCCGTCTTTTTTTTTTGACAACATCAGGCGTTCCGGTAGTTTTCGTTTCGCATTTTGTTGAAACTAGTAAACGTCCAGAAATTCGTTTCGATTTTGCGTAGCGATTACTTTCGAGTTTAATGTGAACCATTAAAATTCGATGTAGACGCCCCGGTAGACAAGTTGTGATAGCGTGCTTACTGATTCACTGACTCTGTCACGCAGTACGTAGGAATTTAAATAGGCATTCTATAATTTTCTATACATTTTTTTTTTCCAAAATTTTTTTTTACAAATTTTTTTTTTTACAACAAAATTTTTTTTTTTCCATAACATTTTTATTTTCAACAAAATTTTTTTTTTCAACAAAATTTTTTTTTCAACAAAATTTTCTATAAATAATAATAATAAAAAAAAATATTTTTTTTTGTACAGAAATTGTGTTTTCCCCAAATTTTTTTTTTCCACAAAATTTTTTTTTTCACAAAAATTTTATTTTTTTTTCAAGAAAATTTTTTTTTTCAACAAAAATTTTTTTTTTAACAAAATTTTTTTTTTTCAGCAATTTTTTTTTTCCATATTTCAACGGGCGCCATAGCAACAACTTACTAGTAATATATATTTACCCTCGACACTGATTCACTGACTCTGTCACGCAGTACGTAGGAATTTAAATAGGCATTCTATAATTTTCTATAAATAATAATAATAAAAAAAATAATATTTTTTTTTTGTACAGAAATTGTGTTTTCCCCAAATTTTTTTTTTCCAAAATTTTTTTTTCAATTTTTTACAAAATTTTTTTTTCAACAGAAATTTTTTTTTTCAACAAAAATTTTTTTTTTCAACAAAAATTTTTTTTTTCCAACAAAATTTTTTTTCCAACAAAATTTTTTTTTCAACAAAAAATTTTTTTTGAACCACAATTTTTTTTTTCAACAAATTTTTATTTTTTCACAAAATTTTTTTTCCATATTTCAACGGGCGCCATTGGCGCATTACAACTTACTAGTATATATATAGTGATATATATATATCTCTATCTCTATATATATATATATCTATATATATATATATATCTTTCTCGATCTCTCTCTATATTTCATTTTTTTCCATTCTCTCTCTCTCTCAAACATTTGCTAATTTCATCCTCAATAATTTTCGTCAGAAAAAACAGCTAACCGAGTTTCAATCACAAAAATTCATTAACTCAACCAAAAACTCATAATTTTGCGCCAGTATCGACAACAAAGGCATTACTTGTATTGCATTAATTAATTCATTAATTTATTTTTTAAAATCGAACTAAATAAAAGACAATCTAACATAGCCTGCATTCTACATTTTCAATTGTAATTTTATGGTAATTTTAAACAATAACGGCTGGCAAAAGTCGACAACAAAATAACAATTCCACAAAATGTTACAACAATTTTAATCACCGTCGCCTGCCGCTCATACTATTCCAATGAACCGAGCGATATTGAAATCTACGCTGAGGCCCCATTTATTTCAAAGGTTTACATGGAACACCTGTGTGTGGTTGTGTGTGTTAGAGAGAGAGAGAGAGGTTTTATTGTTTTTTCGCCAGTTATTACGAAAACATATGTATGTGTGTACTTTCCATTTTAATATTTCGCACACAATCTTCTATTATCAAATAGCTGTGGTTTCACAGGACGGACTGCCAGTGAGTGGGAGTCAGTGCGAGTATTGGGGGGTGTGAGAGTAATAGCGGTAAATGTAACATTTTAAGCAATTCTCAGTTTTTTTGTTTTTTTTTTTTGCGGGGTTACGAAACGCACAAAATTTATGGCTTGCCATTGTATGGATGTAACGGAGCGTATGATGAACGACACATGTTTTTGTTTGTGTCGGTTGTCTTTCCAGCTTTTTTTTTGTTTTTTGTTCATGTTGGTGGTGGTGGCGGTGCTAATGTCATTGTTGTTGGTGCACGCATTACAACATGATCCCCTACGTCAATGTGATTATGTGAAAGTGTCAGCGTGTGTGTAATTCAGAGTGTGGGGTATGGCGGAGCGCTTAGTAAATTCAATCCGCTAAAGGTCTGTCATGTGGTTATAGTTAATAATGCGTAAAAGCTCTGATTGAGTTTGTATTTTTTTTCTGTTTTTTTTATATTCCTTGTTCACATTCTTCCATACTGATGGTGTTTTGTCATCGCTTTATTAACTTTACATTTTGATTTGACATATGTTAATGTAATTACAGGCAGCATGTGAATGGAAATTAAAATCGCTCTACGCTTCCTGTAAAGCAACACATAAAAAACGAGGTCTACAGAGTACAGAGGACTTTTAAGGAAATGTTGCGTCACCTGTACAACATTAGCGGAATGGTGAGGCAAAGCAATTGTCATTGTTGTAAAGCAAGATTTGTGGAGTTTGTGTAACCATAGCGAAAGTTTTGTGGTCGACATCGTTCGACAATATTAAATTGCAAAAATTCTCCTTCTGCTAGTAACGCAGTGGAGTCGGCTGAAATCTATACCACAATTTAATGTTTTTTTTTTTTTATCGGAAATCTTGCCCGAATTATCTGTGTTAGAACACCAGAACATAAAATAAGCACGCAAACTGTGTAGGGGGCAGAGAAATGGGCTTTGCATGGATTTGTTACAATTTATTCAGAGTTATGGGTTTATAATAAAAAAATACTTATTTTTTTTCTTAGTTCGATGAACGCAAAAACATCTCAAAGAATTCGTTTTACAGAAACTGAACGTAACAATGCCATGCCATGTGCTACGATTTATCTGGACGATTTGTCGAATAAAACGAATCTATAGGCGTGTTTTCGTTGCAAGCAAGCTGTTAGCGCTTGCTTAGTTGTAAAGAAAACGCCAAACTAGCGATATTGTCAGTTGACACAAACTAGGCAGCATTCTGAGAATGCTGTGAAAAAAATTTTAATACATGTTCATGAAAATCTAAAAAAAAAAACGGACAAACATTACAAATTCAATTATAACTGAACAATTCTACTACCATTCGTCCGTCATTTTTGAAAGAATTTTGTATTTATTATCTTCTTCTTCTGTATTAGTTCACAATGAACTTGGCACCATTTAATATTGGCATTTTGTTATTTTTTTATGCTGGCAATGTCGTGTCAACTTAAGATACAAACTAAAGCGATAATTTCTAACCGCACTTAATATTGCTTATTGGCTCAATTCCAATAAAATTGGAATTGAATAGTTTGAAAAGAATTCGAGAACATTTCCACCGAAAATCCAAAAACAAAAGCCGCATTGTCTGGAATACGAAGAACAGTGGCGCATACTGTCAACCCAATTTTCGTAGGCGGTTTCTGGCCCCGACTTACAAATGGTTCGCACGATATTGTCCTTAGGCAGCTGTATTGTTAATGAATTGTTCGCATAACATCAGTCATTCAGGGTACCCCGGGAAACAAGTATAACGTCGTCAAAACCGCGATGACCAATTGCTGATAATCGAATCGATTAACGAATTAGAGGCACAAAATATCGATTACGTCTTGGACTGTGTGACATGGACCGCCATTCTACCGAACATCGTCCAAGTCCATGTCTACAATCTCCGGCCATATATAATGTTTTATCGCGACTCTGGGCTTAGCCTTAACTAAAATGAGGAATGCTCTCCATGAAATGCTCTCATTTTCATATTAAGGTTTGTGGTGGCCTTTCCATATAGACATGTTTTATGAAGCTGACAACTGCTCACGAAAATGAGACCAAAAAAATGTGCGATTAATATGTATTTGACATTTTTATTCAAAAAATGTCAATGTACTTTTTTATTTTTACCCGAAAAAAGGGAATTTGAAATGAGGCTTGTATTGATGGCAAAATAGGAAGAGCGAGCGAAAACATTTTTCCATATCGCTGTTCCTTCTTTACCACAACAAGGAATTTAAATTAAGGATTGTTTTCATGGGAAAACAATTTTAACCCTGCACCGTCATCCTTCGTCAAAATGACGATGCGCAAATTTATTTTCGAGTTAACATGTGTTTTTATCGTTTGTTTTGACCTAATTTTTCGTATAGCGTTAGTCGTTTGCAAACTGTTGATGGGCCTAGATTGATTAAAAATAAACTAAATAAAAAAATAGACTTAACATCGGTTCCAATTTTTGCTCACAATGCTATTTATAGCGTCTTGAAATAGGCCGTAGTCAAAATGACGAAGGATGACGTTAGTGTACAAAAAATAAGGATGACTTTCTAGGGTTAAATAGAAATCGCTCGATTTTCAATTAAAAAAATTTTCTTCTTATTTCTTTTTGTCTTATTTGAGTGGGCTGAATGGTCAGCTTTATGTTTACAAATTAAATAAAACAAATTTATTTCATATTTTTGGGTCATATTTTAGTTTTCCCCAAAAATTTAATAATAAAAAATTCATCGATTTTTTAATTTTTGCGATTTTTTTTTGGGATATTTTCAAACAAATTTGAGACATCGCGCGATTTTTTTATAATGTGTTTTGACAAATGGCCACAAAAAAATTAAAAATGTGAAAAATCACTCATATTTGGAGTTACTTTTGAGATTGGTTTTTGTTATGAAAAATTCCTAAAAAAAAAAAATTGGGGAGTTTTTCATAATTTTTGGGTCATATTTTATTTTTCGTTTAATTTTGCCCCAAAAATATAATAATAAAAATTTTCCCAATTTTTTAATTTTTGCGATTTTTTTTTGGGATATTTTCAAACATATTTGCGACATCGCGCGATTTTTTTATAATGTGTTTTGACAAATGGCCCCAAAAAAATTAAAAATGTGAAAAATCACCACAAATTTGGGGCAATTTTTCATACTTTTGAGTTCTGTTTATGTTATGAAAAATTCCCCAAAAAAAATTGGGTAGTTTTTCATAATTTGTAGGTAATATTTTATTTTTCGTTTAATTTTGCCCCAAAAATTTAACAATGAAATATTCCCCGATGTGTTAATTTTAAGGTTTGTTTTTGTTTTTGTGGATTATTTTCGAAACAAATGTGAATCGTGTATGTGTTGGGGTTGCGACCCTTATTATCACATTCGACAAATGGCCCCAAAAAAAAATTAAAAATTGCCCCAAAAATTTTACATTTTACAAAAATTTACAAAATTGGGATGTCCCTCTTGAATGGTATCAATCATATTGCATCTGTCGCTTAACAACCGTCTAAGGGAAGAATTGGCTGAGGATCTTCTCTGATATACTGTGTTGTTTATCAGGCTAGTAGGTTAGGTTAGGTTGAGAAGAGGAGGCGGATGATCTCCGCCTCTTATCCTTGGACATACACATAAGCCAGTATTCGGCTAGTAAGTTGCCAATACGTTTTGCAACCTGCTGAAGAAAGGACATTACAGTAAACTGGGCATGGTTATATTTCCTAGGGCTTCCCAACATCAAGTCCCACTGTTTATTTGTTTAAATTTCTTCTTTTTTTTTGTAATGTTTTTCATTTTAAATTCCATTTTTTTTCTAGTATTTTCTGAATTTGTATTCCTTTCCCATTAACAATGAAGCATACACCTGTGCATGCACACGCAGACACACACACACACTCTCCCACGCGTGTATTTATTTATGTTTACACAAAGTTTTAATGGGAAAAGTGTACACACACAGAAAAGTACGTGCAATGTGAAACATTTTTGCCGCAATAAAAACTCGCCAATGTTGGACTATTCACACATGAGTTCTTTAAGGAAATATACAATTCTTTTTATTATATCAAGTTTTATTTTGCCACAATATCCAATATTCATATGAGCAAATGTACAGCAGCAGCGACGTAGGCGATCATACAGAAATGTTCCCTACCGTACAGAAACCTGCAGCCGGTGAGGAGTAATAGGAGTTTCGAACAATTGTCACCCTAAAAGGCGGAACAAACAAGGCAAACGCGTACAGAAGAGAAGATACTCACTGGAAAGTGGTTGGCCTGAACAATATTGCAAATAATTCATTTTGTCATTTTCAACAGTAATTGGTGCAGAATTTGTCCATGCTAAAGTTGCTGTGAAAAATCGAACTCTCAAAATGTTAGCAATTATTGGAAAACCAAGCGAAAGTTGCTAGGAAAAATCGAACTCTCAAAAAGTTCTCAAATATTGGAAAACGAAGATTTCCTTGGTGATAGTCACTCGCACAACCTTTTCACATTCAAATCATTAAAAAAATAAACCCTATAAATTGCCAAATTATATCGCAGCCACTGTGCAGTGTCCTGTCGATTGCCACATACGACTCAGCTAATTAGTGCAATAGTTAGGTGGACTCAACCAACGCTTGTTGTTCAGTTGTTTGTGCAGCCACAGATAAAAAGTGCCGCAGTTTTTTGAAATCTCCATGGAAATACCCATACCATGTCGCTTGCCATGTCACAGCACACCTGAGTGTGTTATGCAGACATTTAATGTTTTTTTTTTTAATGATATGAGCAAGGGTGTGTGTGTATGTGTCTCTCTCTCTCTCTCTCTCTGTGTGTGTGTGTGACTGAGTTGAGTAAAAATGCCATTGTGTCCTTTTTGTCGGTTTATAAATTGTTATTATTGCTTAATAATTTTTATTTTCTGTTCGTTTGTTTTATTCAGACACACGCTACGTTACGATATAGTCGTCCAGTGCTGCTCATGCTCGTGCCCGTCAAATGTGTATCCCGTGTCATTGTATGTGATGTGAATGTGTACACATTACAACGGATTCGACATACATACAAACGGAAGTATGTGCTTCCATATAACATTTTCTGTACATTTGCTCTGTCATTTTCAATTTCAATTGTGAAAACTCTTTTTTGCTGTTGTTTGTGTTTTCCTTTGGTTTTGAATGGGATTTTATTCCCCTTTATTTGCATGTATTGTCAATTAAATTAATTATTTTTGTATAGCAATATTGTTTTTTTTTTATGTGTTATTACTCACATACACCGGGGTTTTCAGACGAAGAAAATATAAATAAATATTCACCTAGTCATCGCATACATTTTGCCCGCCAGTGTTGCTGTCACAAAAACTGGAAATGCTGAAATTATATTAACAACAACATTGACCAAATCCATTTGCAAACGTGCCACAAATGTTTGAAAACAAAAAAACACAAAAAAAAATGCCATTAGTTAAATGTAGAAAAAGGATTATCATAAAAACAAACAGGTGGGTTGCTCCCTCTTCCTACAGGCGGGTGGCATTTGGTAAAATCTCAGGGACTGTCACACGACAATTCATACGGCATGTGAAATCTTTTTGGATACAGTTTTGCTGCATAGTTCAGCACATCAAAATATAGGCCACATCGGTTTATTACAATTCATTCAAATTATATATCAGAGTTCAATGAAGATGTAATGTTTTTCTCATTTTTTTTTCTTTATTTAAATAAAATATTTAGGATATAAATATTTATGTATAAACAGAACCATAAAGTTAAATTTGAAAAAAATAGTACTGGACGCTGACTAAGGAAAAAACATCAACAAAAATTGTACATCAATTGAATAAGCCATATAAGTTTTTCTTATACCCACTTACTTATTTCCCTTAACATTCCATGAGGGAACAGAATGGCAATTTCCCTTGAATCAGTGAGCTGTGCACGATATAATTGTGTATACTCGCTGACCGTGACCTACTGTTTAAAGCCGACTCCGAATGGCTAATGCTTTTCTAGAGAACTTTTACATGGCTCAGTGATTACTCTCTTACTCGTAAAGTCGCCAGCATTTACGAGGTGGGAAACAGCCGCTTAAAACTGTTTGATGGTCTTACCCGGTTTTGATACTGGGTTTACTTGTGTGATAGTCCCGCACACCACGGCCGTCCAATGTTTTTCTTATAGAGTGTAAAAATAAACAAATGTGGGATTGGATAGAATGTCCCACAATCGACAATAAAGCCTTATATATTTTTCTATATCCCTCTAACTCTCGTTCTCACTATTTCTGACTCGTCTCACTCCATCTCTCGCATTGCCACTATGTCTCTCTCGTTGTCACTATTTCTCTCTCAGTTTTTTTCCTCAATCTCACTCGTTCTCTATCGTTCTGAGTCTTTTTCTGACGTTCTAACTCTTTCAGTCTCGTTCTCTCTCGCGATCCGTTTTACTACAGCCTTATATAGGGTTCTCTATCAAGAGGTGTTATTTTGAATTACCCGGTATTTCGGTAGCTGTTTTGAAGCTTTTATTCTTTGACATTAGACATTACTAAAAAATATGGACCTGTAAGCGTGGTCGTGGTGACCATTTGGCTGATTTTTTTTCATTATTAACGGCATACCTTCCTCTTTATTATGAAATAAACATCCGATCAATTATCTCAAAACATTTAAGTTGTCTTTGAATACCAAAATAACACCTCTTGTTTGAGAACCCCGTATACTTCTCCATGTTCCTCTAATTCTCGTTCTCACTCTTTCTCTGTCGTTCTAACTCTTTCAGTATCATTCTCTCTCGCGATCCGTTTGAATACAGCCTTATATATTTCTCTATGATCCTCTAATTCTCGTTATAACTCTTTGTCACTTTTTCTTTTTCGTTCTCACGCTATCCCTCGTTCTCACTCCATCTCCCGTTTTCACTCTTCGTCTCTCATTCTGACTCTTTCTCTCTCATTCCCACTCTTTCTCTCTCGTTCTCACTTTATCTCTCTCGTTCTAAATCTTTTAGTCTAACTCTCTCTCCGGTTAACTATTTCTTTCTCGGTGTCACTTTTCATCTATCGTTCTAACGCTTTCGTTACAAATCCTCTGCATACTTACTCTTTCGCTGTCACTTGTTCTCACTCTTTAGCTTCCGTTGTCTCATTTTCAGTTCACTTAATTTGTTCACAATGCATGTGAAAAATTCCTATTAGTAAAGCTGAAAAAATACTCGTTATAGTCTGGTTATCTCTATCATTCTCAGCCCTTCTCCATCGTTAGAATTCCTTCGTTCTCGTTGTCTCATTTTCTCTCTCTCTCTTGCTCACCCTTTCTCTGGCATTCTCTCTCTCTCTCTCTTTACTTCTCTCCCCCTGTGAATGCTATTTCACAATTTGGGATGGAACGAAGCCCATACCTTTCATATCGTAACTTAATTTTCACTGCCTCCAAGCTTAACGGATTTCAGGAGGTGTGTGGGAATATTTTTGGACCCCAAGGCCAGAAAAAATAGTTTTTACTGTGAAGATGATTTTTTTGGTATTATTTTAACGCTTTACTTGCCCTGTTGGTCCATTCTCCATTTTAAAGTCGCCTCTAACTGTATAATCCTTTTTATAAAGAAATTTTACATTACTTGAGAGATAAATGTAAAACTATTAAAGTCGTCGTCATTTGCCAGGTGTAATAAGAGACGAAAAATGTCTGATGTTTTCATCTGGATAAATTTCCAAATACAAATAGAAAATATTTATTAACAAAGCTACTGCGCATTATAACATTGGTCAAGAACATCTGTATACGCTTACAAATTTGTCTTTTTCAAATGTTTGCACACAAGTAAATCGAGTATTTGGAGCTTATATCAAGTAAAGCTTATTTGCCCTTAAACAAAGTTTATTTGCCTGCAAATATAACTCATTTGCTACTATTATTGCGTATTTTGGCAAAAGTAATAGCATGTTTGAGAAAAAAGTTCGTAATAAACTTATTAAATTCAATAAAGTACAACTTTTGTGTGCGAATAAGTCTGTATTCGTACTTTTTCCCGTCTCTACGCTCTTTAAGAGACTAAGAATAAACGAGAGAATAAGATATATTGATATAGAGAGATTCTCAAACTGAAAAAAATAATATAAAAAAAAAGTAACACAGAATTGTATACAGACATACATACATATAACCCACAAATATACATATTTTTGACGCATAATTTGTGTGCTGAAATTTGTTAAAATGACAATTTTTTTTGGGGTGTAAATTCTATTAGATTTCTAATGTCAATCGCAATGGAAATTGAAATAGATTTACCGACGAAATCTCGAAATTGCCATTTTTTTTCATAAATTTAATTTTCCAGCTAAGCGCGTGAAGTTTTTTTTTATCCTATTTCATTAAAACAAGAATTCAAATGAAATTCTATCAACGCTTATTTCAGTTCTACTCATTTGTCCATTAATCGCTCTGTTGTGTTTACAAAATTCCCAAAAGAAAATCACACAATTGTACAAATGTACGAGGAAAATTCCGAAAATTCCTGTTAAGCGAAAAAAAAATATAAATCTGCGAAAAAATATTTACAATATTTTCCACTACAAAAGTCCATTTATCATCATTAAACAGATGCCATGGGCGGCCGCCTGTGCAGGCTCGTCCTCTGACCGGTCACGAAGGTTACAAGGTTTCCTCGTACGACAAGTGATGAATATTGAAATTCTGTGTTTTTCTTGTGTCTGCTCTATATTTTTCTCTCTCACTCTCTCTCTCTTTGTGCTTCCCGTGTTGCTAAATATATATTAATGATTTTGTTTAGCAACATATGTACTTGGAATTTTGACCCTCAAAATGATTGTAATGAGAATAGAATCATTTATCACCGAATATTTATATTTAAATATGGAAAAAGTTAATAAATCATTGCACCAAATAAGGAAAAGCTGCAACAGGATCCAGTTGGTTGGAAAATACGGGTACTTAACGATTGGTAGGAAAACCATAGTGGATGTATGCCCTACGAAATAAAAGTTGTATTTGGTGTTCAGAAAACAAAATACAAATCGCTGGGTTAGTGTTATGGAATTTTCGACAATTGACAACAACTCTGAACCATAGAGCGCCTGTCCAAAATGAACACCAGAAACTGTCTGGTGTCCATTGTCTTCCATTGTCTTCTTAATAATCTTCTCACGTAGGCGAATTGGTTGCCTATCAGCGTGGATGTTGTGGGTTCGATTACCACCAGAGTCTTTGGTCTGTCGCTGTAAAAATCTAGCCATACGGTCTGTGTCACCCGGTTTACTCTTCGACCAAAAATTAGAATATAAATTTACTTTGTATTGTTATGAATAACAAATAAATAAATAAATAATCTCGTGTAAATTAACTGGGCGCCGAAAACCGAAATTCCATGAATTAAAAATCTATTTTAAATAAAAAATGTTCCCACGACACATTAAAAAAAACCTTTATTATTTTTCTTTTATTTTTTTTTTAATTTAACTCATATTACTTATAAATAACACGAATCACATAACTACACCCAATATTATTGGTCAAAATGTAAAGTACTAACATCTACAGGTTTTAGACCATATTCATACATTAATCGTCGTAGGGGAGATTTCAGAAGGGGCCTTCACTAAAATGTGAATAAAAGCTAAAATTCTTCATCGATTTTAATGATCTGTACCTCATATCATATTTTATGAACAACAACTGAAAATGAAAACTTTTTGTCATTTTGGATTTTTTATAAATATTTTTCACCAAAAAAATGGATAGCAAAAATCGAATATCTGAAAATAGAAACTTTTTGTCATTTTGGATTTTTTATAAATAGTTTTCACCAAAAAAATGGATAACAAAAATCGTATATCTGAAAATGGAAACTTTTTGTCATTTTGGATTTTTTAGGAATTTTTTCATTACAAAAATGGGCAAACAAATCGAGGCGAAATTTCAGAAGGGACCTTCACTAAAATGTGAATAAAAGCTAAAATTCTTCATCAATTTTAATGATATGTATCATATTTTATGAACAACAGCTGAAAATTTAAACTTTTTGTCTTTTTGGATTTTTTATAAATATTTTTCACCAAAAAAATGGATAGCAAAAATCGAATATCTGAAAATGGAAACTTTTTGTCATTTTGGATTTTTTATAAATATTTTTCACCAAAAAAAATGGATAACAAAAATCGAATTACATCTGAAAAGGAAACTTTTTGTCTTTTTGGATTTTTTAGGAATTCTTTTCATTACAAAAATGGGCAAAACCATCGAGGGGACATTTCAGAAGGGACCTTCACTAAAATGTGAATAAAAGCTAAAATTCTTCATCAATTTTAATGATATGTATCATATTTTATGAACAACAGCTGAAAATTTAAACTTTTTGTCTTTTTGGATTTTTTATAAATATTTTTCACCACAAAAAATGGATAGCAAAAATTGAATTAGATCTGAAAATGGAAACTTTTGGTCATTTTTGATTTTTATAAATATTTTTCACCAAAAAAATGGAGAACAAAAATCGAATTATATCTGAAAATGGAAACTTTTTGTCATTTTGGATTTTTTAGGAATTCCTCTCATTACAAAAATGGACAAAAAAAATCGACAAAAAACTGTACCGAAAAAAAATGGTTTGTTCTTGGTATTAAAATGCACTAATAGCAAAAATTGTGGACGGCCGTGGTGTGGTACTGTGTGCGACTATCACACAGAAGAACCCGAGTTCGAAACCGTGGAAGACCATCAAACATTTTTCAGCGGCTGTTTCCACCTCGTAAATGTTGGCGACTTTACGAGTAAAAGAGTAATCTCTGAGCTATGTAAAAGTTCTCTAGAAAAGCATTGGGTGCTGCCTTTAAACAGTAGGTCCCGGTCAATGAGTATACAAATTATATCGTACACAGCTCACTGATTCGAGAGAAGTTCCCCGTCTGTTCCTTCATGGAATGTTAAGGGAAATAAGTAAGTAATGGCAAAAATTTAAAACAATTACATTTTTTAAATTTTTTTCCATCAAATCCGAAAATTTCTAGTTATGATTTAAAAAAAAGAGTAAAAAACCTCTCCCTTTAAAGACGAAATGTTGGCCTCAGGGCACCACATACCAAATTATATAGTGGTTCTTCATTAATTTTTTTTTGTTCCATGGATTAATCGAATAGTAAAATATTGACAAGAAAACATTGAAAACAATCTTAATTTGGATTTTTTTTAATTTTGAAAATTTTACAACTAAAACGATCAGAAAATTACATGTATTTCCTATAACCCAAAGTGAAGAAATGCACAAAGTTTCGTCACAACCATTGACCTAATATGAATTGAGACATAACAATATGTGAAGAACTTCATAAAATCAATAAATTTGCTTTATAAAGCAATAAAAACACATCAAAATGTAATGAGTTATTTTCATTTCATCAATGAAGTTTCATTGTATCAATTACAACTTTGCATAATAGTAATGAACAAACCAAATCTATTGATCCAAATAAAAATACGCAATTTGTACTTTGCACAATCACCTCAAACCAATTGCAGACATCCGCCGAATGTCACATTCCAATAAATACATTTTTTTAAAAATTAATTTTTTTTTTAATTAAATGCCATACAAACTAAATGAAAACTTACCTTGCTGTTGGTGTTGTTGGTGGTGGTGGTGGTAATGGTGTTGGTTCATTCAACGCTGCGCCGTTCCCCGCTGGTCTGCGGACAAATGTTAATTGTGTTTATGGTGAAATTAAATTTCACTACTCGTCGAATAATTGAAACGCACTTTTGTCACTTATTGTCGCACGCACTTACACTCAATGACACTTACACTTGCGTTTGTTTTTTTTTTTTACACAAACACACACACACTCACCCACTGATATGAGCACATTCTTAACGAAGTTTGTATATGTGTGAGGGTGTGTTGGTTTTTTTCGCGCACAATTTCACAAAAGAGGATTACGTTGGTTTTTTTTTGTTTGTTTGTTTGGTCTTGGTATTGCGTTAAATTAATTTATTCAATAATTGAACAACAACAATTGCCATTAATTAACGATTAAACGACACTGGAAAGTCAATATCAAGTATTGTTGTTATTTGTATTTGCTTTTGTTGTTACTGTGTATAAATGTTGTTTTAAATAATAAGAATGTTTGTTATTTCATATTATTTACTTTTGCTGTTCGTTTTTTTTTTTATTCTCTGTTGTATTGATTTGGTTTTTGTTGTTGGTTGGTTTCCTAAGCATTCGGCCTCAATCGACTGGTTTGATTGCCTTCATTTGCGTTGATCCTGTGGGAATAAAAGGGACACATACAAAAAAAAATAAGTAAATAAAAACAACAACCACGGGGTTTACAATTTAGCTAAGAGGATATATGGAATATAACATTTACTATACGAGTATCGTGTAAATCGTATAAAGTGCTTGTGTTTTTGTGGTTTTCCTGGGGGGGGAGGGGGGTTACTTAAGTCCCATTGTGCATGGCAGGCAAACAGTTGGGCTTGGCAAAAGAGCAACAATGTTGCCTTTCGCATTTACACTAAGCTGACTGAAAACAATAAATAAATAAGAGATGACATTGGCTTGCCGGCGATCATGTGCAGCTCTTTTTACTGGTTAACATAAACGCCGAAATGAAAATGCGCTTCGTCAAAAAACGTATGATTTTTATCGGAAAATCTTTGTTCATTTCAAGCTGCTCGAAGGCTCAATCTGAGAAACGATAATTAAGCTAATGGTCTTCTCTCTTCAATTCTAAGTCATTTCAGAATACGGCAAGATCTACATGCAAAATTCGCATCGGGCTGGTGTGAGAAATGTTAAGTTGTTATATCAACAATAATATATATGATTGTATGCAAACATATATATGTTTGGAAACATTACAGAGGTATACGTGCAAAATTCGCATCGGCATGGCGTGAGAAATGTTAAGCTTTAGATCAACAATAATATATATAATTATATGCAAACATATTACTGCTAGCCCAAACATAATATGTTTGGTACATGCTCCAAACATATAAATATTGCCCTCCAAATATAGTTCGGACAATATGTTACAGAGGCCGTTTTTTTCCTCCTTGGGGAAGGGGATTCGATGTGCCAGGACAGAGTCTCCTACTCTGGGCTGAGGCAGCCAGCCACATTGGCGCCAGTGGGCATCGCACGACGACGGGAACCATGACTATTAAAACCAATTTGAAAAGTACGTATTGATTGGCCCTGGTTATGATGTTATCATAGTAATTGTCCATCAAAAAGGGTGTTTTTTATTGGGGTATAGAACTTTAAGTTGGCATCACTTTTTTAACTGGCGGCCATTTTGTCAGCTGTCAAGTGATTAATATTTAGTTTGGTTTGCGATTTCATCATGAACAGGTTGACAAAAGAACAACGCTTGCAAATCGTGCAAATTTATTTCGAAAGTAATGGTTCAGTTCGCAAAGTTCACCGCAAGCTCCGTCCATTTTATGCCATTACATCCACAAAAACTGACTGTTTGGTGTGCTCTGTGGGCTGGTGGAGTCATTGGGCCATGCTTCTTCCGAAATAATGCTGGAGAGTCAGTTATCGTTAATGGAGACCGGTATAGAGCCATGATAACCGACTATTTTGTTCCCGAATTGGATGACATGAATGTGGATGAGTTGTGGTTCCAACAAGTGGTTGAAAATTGGACCTGTAGAATTGGCTTTATTCGAGCCAGCCGCGGCGGCCACATGCCCGAAATCATATCTTAATATATATTTACCCTCGACACTGATTCACTGATTCACTGACTCTGTCACGCAGTACGTAGGAATTTAAATAGGCATTCTATAATTCTATAAATAATAATAATTAAAAAAATATATTTTTTTTGTACAGAAATTGTGTTTTCCCCAAATTTTTTTTTTACCAAAATTTTTTTTTTCCAAATTTTTTTTTTAAAAAATTATTTTTTTTTTACAAAATTTTTTTTTTCAACAAAATTTTTTTTCAACAAAATTTTTTTTTTTCTACAAAATTTTTTTTTAAACTAAATTTTTTTTTTCAGGAAAAAAATTTTTTTTCAACAAATATATTTTTTGGAACAAAATTGTTTTTTTTCAACAAAAATTGTTTTTTTCCAAAAAAATTTTTTTTTTTCAACAACATTTTTTTTCCATATTTCAACGGGCGCCATAGGCGCATTACAACTTACTAGTTTAAACATAAATGGCATAAAATTATCCTTCCAATAAAGCCAAACTGATGGACATTAAAACGATTTTCTTGTGTTTTATTTCAATTCGAAGTTCTATACCTCAATAAAAAACACCCTTTAGTAATTGACGATCAGTTGAGAATATGTAAATGAAAGTGTGGCTGAAGAACCGATTCTTAGTCTCAACACGCTGAACAAAAAAATGGCCATTTTAACAAAATTTCATCAAACAAATTATGCATCAAACACATGTATAATTTTCCGTACCACAACATTAACTTGTTTGTGGGTTATACAAATGTATGTATGTCTATATAACAGGTGGCGCAAAAGTAATCCTCCTATCAGAAAATGCTATAAATTTTGCGATTGGCCCCTAATGTCAGTGGCAACTGTGGCGGCGGCCATTTACATGAAATCATATTCTCGACTTGATGTAAAAACATTAAAAGATCCAAAATTAAATAATCCACAAGAAGAATCAAAGTTTTTCATTTTTTTTTAATTACTGCCAAAAAACCATCGGAAATTTACTTTTGCGCCACCTGTAACAATTCGATGTTATTTTTTATTATTTTTTCAATTTGTGAATCTCTCTTATTCGCTCGTTTATTATTACTCTTTTACAGAGAGTTGAGACAAAAACCAGGAACCCGATCACAAATTTTATCCAAATCATGAAAATAAATGCATATTTGGGTTCGCGAGAAAATTTCGTTGCATTTCGATACCCATATGTCCATGTTTGTCAAGGGACGGTTTTTGGGCCGCTGGTGACCCGATAGTCCCAGAAACCGGATCAAAAAATTTAGGCAAATCATGAAAATAAAGGCATATTGGGGTTCGTGAGTAAATTTCGTTGCACTTCGCATGTTTATCATGGGCCCTTTTTTGGGCCCCAAGGGTCCACGGAACCCATGAGCACGCCCATTTTTGGAATTTTTGCCCCATCTATAAATTATATAAACCTAGAACAATTTTACCAAAAAAAATCAGATGTAGTGAAAAAAAATATTTGAAAAATTTGATTATGGCCGGGATATATTTAGTCCCGTAAAGGGGAACTTTTTCCCCTTTGGTCCGATATTGCTCAAACTTAACCTGCTTATGGGCAAAAAACATCTTCCTACAAAATTTCAGCTTCTTAGCGTTGGTCGTTCGCACTCTATCGTGATTTCAACAGACGGACGGACAGACGGACGGACAGACGGACATCGCTAGAATGTCTTAGAATATTACACTGACCGATAATATATATACTTTATATGGTCGCAAATCACTCTTTCGAGTTGTTGCAAACGGAATGACAAACTTAGTATATACTCCATCCTATGATGGAGTGTATAAAAATACGAATAGCTGCAAATACTGACTTATTCGCACTCACAAATTGTACTTTCGCCATGTTATTAGTTGATTGCATATTTTTTCTTAAACACGCTATTACTTCTGCAAATGAGTTATTTTTGCAGACAAATACGCTTTGTTTAGAAGCAAATCAGCTTTACTTGATACAAGCTCCAAACACACGATTTACTTGTGTGCAAACATTTAAAAAGGACAAATTGTTCAGCGTGTAACAATTGGATTTGACAAGCTTATGTTTTTGAAGTCTGATTGATTGTTCTCAATGCAACAGATGCATTAAATGGGTGATAACCCAATCAGCTGTTGATCACCACAAATTTCTTCATCGGCTCAGTCAAATGGTCGCGCTGATCAGACAATTCGAGGCTGTTTGTTTTGTTGTCTGTAATAGATTTTTTCCTCTAAAGGTACGGAAGGAGAATATCTGCCAGGATTCATAATTTATGATTGTAAAGTGTATGCACCATGACAGAGAAAGGGTAAATATAAATATTCTTGAGGACTCTAGCAATCGCGCCCTTCTGCAAATTACTCCTTGGTATTACAGGATTCGGTCCAGCCAAACTAAACACAGTTTTCCTGGTTTTCTACATCATTCACCCTCTCCACTGACCGTTTCCAGCCACTCTCACAATCAGGCCTAATTACTTACTTTTAACAACAACAAACAAAACGTGTGTGTGATCAATTAAATTGTAGTCCACACTAATGCTCTTTTATTGCACATTGAAGCATCCTTGCATCCTTGCAACATTTAACACTGCACACAATGCCAAGCAGCATACAACAAACACCACAATATCCAACATGTACAAAAACACACACACAAACTACAAACGCTCTCACTAAATAGAGCGATGTTATGCCGTTTTTTTTTAAGTGTTAATGACACACAACTGTTTCGATGGCGATGTGTGGCTGTGCCGAGCGTGGAGAGTGAACATCTGAGTGAGTACGTGTGTGTGTGTGTGTGTGTGTGTGTGTGTGAGTGTCACACCAACAAGTATGGAGTCGTAAAAATAAATGGCAGTCATTTTTATTTTTAACGTTTTCTTTTTGTTGGTGTTTTGTATTATTTTCTTTGTTTCTTGTTGTATGTGGGGCGGATGTGTGTGGTGTGTGTGTGTGCGTGTGTTATTAGAGGCATTAAGTACTTGCTGCCAGTATATGGTGCTGTTGCATGTATCATGTCCTGTTGGTATCAGTTGGCTTTTTGTGTAATCTAATACCAGTCGAATAGCAGTAACTTCTTTCGTTTGGTTTTTTTGTTTTGTGGGATTCAAATGGTATGTGTATGTGTACGAAGGATATATGCATGTGTAGTTATGTGCAGCTTATGGTGTTCGTTTGTCTGTGGTCTTTAGTGGCGTGCAACAGTTTTTCAGCCTCTGCACAGTGAATCCCATAAAATGACGAACAATTGTCGAAAGTATGATGTGAATATGGATTTCTGGTCGGCCATGATGTGAGACGACCCAGCTTCATATCCTAGCAAAAAACGTAAGACATTAAGTAAGAGATTAAATCCAAAGACTTATCTTGAAAGATAAACTCATTTGTCGTTTGGATCCGTAGGTCCCAGTCAGTGAGTATACGACCTTTATTGCGCACAGTCCACTGGTTTGAGAGAACCTTTTCTGAATTATCGAGGGGGGCGTATTTCCCTCGATGTATTACTGAAGAGAAGTGACAATTCTTGTCAAATCATCGTCAACTTCATTTTTTTTTTCGATGTACGGGGAGAGAAATCTTATTTATTTTTATTTCATATACAGGGTTCTCCAACAAGTGGTGTTATTTTGGTATTCAAAGAAAAGTGACATTTTTTGACATAGATGATCGGATGTTTATTTCATAATAAAGAGGAAGGTATGCCGTTAATAATGAAAAACACCATCAGCCAAAGGGCCACCACGACCACGCTTACAGGACCATATCCATTTTCATGAAATTTTCCATAACCAAATTGCCAAGTGGCTGCCCTATGTCCTCGATAGCCTTACGAATCCTCTTTGAGGTCTTGAATCGATGCTGGGCTGTTGGCGTAGACCTTATCTTTCACCTGACCACAAAGGAAGAAGTCGCAAGGTGTTAAATCACAAGATCTCGGTGGCCAACTGTGATCACCTCTTCGAGAGATAACACGGTCCGGAAACTTTTCCCGTAAAAGAGCAATGGTTTCGTTGCTTGTCTGACACGTAGCGCCATCTTGTTGAAAGTAAACGTTGTCCCGATCAATATCATTCAACTCCGACCATAAAAAATCCCATTACCCATCTCTCGATAGCACAATCCATTCACCCAAACTGTTGATCCAACCTCATTTTCGAAAAAGTAAGGTCCAATGACACCGCCGGACCATAAACCGCACGAAACCGTCATACGTTGAGGATGGAAAGGCTTCTCAACAATAACTCTTGGGTTTTCCAAGCCCCAGATGCGACAATTTTGCTCGTTGACGTAGGCAACGAGGTGGAAATGGGCCTCATCAGTGAAGATGATTTTTCGATGGAATTCCGGATCATTTTCATGCATTTCAAGGACCCAATCAGCAAAGACACGACCTTGTTGATGATCGACCGGCTTGAGTTCTTGTGTTAACTGAACTTTATAAGCCATAAGAGCCCAGTTTTTATGCAAAATACGGTGTAATGACGTTTGTGGAATTCCCAATTCCAAAGAACGACGAGGAATGGACAAAACTGAGTTTTCTTCAAATACCTTGGGCTACAGCAGCAATATTCTCAGTTGTCCGTGAGCGACGTGCACTGGTTTTATTCTTCACATCACTAACTTGTTCCAACAGCTCGAATTTTTCCATCAATTTCTGTATTGCCGTCCGTCAAAATGCTTCATGACGACCCAAAAATGCTTTAGTTTTGCGAACGGTGACTGCCAGATTTTCACCATTTTTGTAGTGAATTTTATTAATTTTATGCGTTGTTGAAGCGTATATCGTTCCATGTCAAATGTCAACGAAGTGTTTCAAAAGTGACAGCTAGAAAGACTCGCCAACTGTTTTAATTGCTACCGAATTTTTATTGAAAAGCAACCACCCAATTTAGTTAAAGATAGTGACTGTAGAAGTACCACCAAAAATCACCAGATTTCCGATTTATTTGAAATCTCAACAAGAAAACTTTATCGTTTTTTCGTTATCCTAAAGATAACATGAAACACGAATTTTAAGAAGATTGAATTTCCCATTAATTACTTTTACAACAACAGAACTTTAATGTTATTAGGCTATCCTAAAGATAGATCGGAAAGCGTATATTGTGAACAATGATTTTTTAATCGTTCAAAAATATAATGTATTGACCTAAGAAAGTATTTGGAGAAAAAATTCGTCCAACTATTTTGGTATAGTCTCCCACAGATTTGGCATTTTTTTAGTCTCCTTTATAGTGAAATAATAAAAGTTATTTTTGCAAAGTTAATTCTTTCTCCATTCGAAATCCTTTACATGGTCGACCTCAGTCGAACCAAAACACTGTGCGTCGTTGGTATGCAACAGTTTTGTCTGCTGTTGGTTAGCGGCTGATTGCGGCTGCAGCAGACAGTTTAAGGCTAATATGTTGCTCGCAACTGTTGGTGTCCTTTTAAGTGATGTTATTTTTAGTACGAATGAATGTGTGTAAATATGTATGCATATGTGCGTGGGTGTGGGTGTATAGACTGTAGTGTTGCTGTTGCTCGTCTAAGTGTTGCTGTTGGATTGGATGCTGCTGATGCTGCTGTTCATTTTATGAACGATATTAACAAGCAATAACCATCAAACATGGCTCCTTGTGTTACAATATCGTTATTGTATTCGATGTTTTTTGTTTTTGTTTCGTTTTTGGAATTTTATTGCTGTAAAAGTTTAATGACTCCAGGGGCCCTTCACTTTATGTGTATTCTGCTTGTACAACGGGATAAGTGCATGTATGAATAAGTGAATATTAAAAAAAAAAGAAAAACTGTGAAATTGTGCAAGTGTAACAATTCCTCTTTGGGGAAATTTCCCTAAATTGCTTTTTTTAAAAAGTACTAAACGTAATCTAGTAAAGGAATAATGAAAAAATACACTCCAACGTGTACTACGTCTGCTTTATTTGTTTAGAACAAATTACCCCTAAAATACACCCACACACACAAGCACTCCTTTTACAGAATATATTTAATATTCCTTTTTATTTCTTAAATTTGCACTTTTCTTCTTTATTTGTTTTTTTTTTTTTTTTTTTTTTCTTCTTTCATATATATTTTCTTTATCTGTTTTCCGTTTGTTTGCGCTCCACATTCCCCATAGCTTTATTCAAATTAGTTTTATCACTTTATATTTCTTTTTCAAAGCATGTTTTTGTTACTTTGCTCACAAAACACTTCTTGCGGTTTTTTTCCATTCTTCTTTCTTTCTTCTTCTTTTTCGGTTGTATGCTCTTCACTACTCGCACCTAGTTATTTCTTAGCGTTTTTCCTATACCCACTCGGGAAAACAACAACATCAACAAAACCGCTCTACACTCCTTTAAACACACAACAAAAAAACACCAAAAGGTAGAAATATTCTAACCTTCTGTCGTTTGCCACAATTATTACTTTTTTTTTTCTCTTAGCTGCCAACTAATATTTTGTTAGCTGCCTTTGTCACTTTTTTTTGTATTTATTTTCTGCGTCCCGTTATTCTACTAGTTGTGCTCTAGTATTTGTTTTGTTTTTTGCTTTGTTGTGGTTCGATAACCATTTACTCCGATTGCCAACTGCTAACTGAGCTTATTTGAACACATCACCGTCATTTTATAAACTTCTCGGTCGTGTTCCTCTTCTATACTCTACTCTACTCATTCGCAGTAAATTCCCGTTTATTTGCCTATGTATTTGTTATCCTTATTGGAGTTTCCTTTTGGCTAATGCCCGTGAGTCCCACAGACACGTATTGTTGCTTCCCATTCACATACACGCTGCACTGTTGTTGCCCTGTACGCTATCCACACTTACACACCCAAACAAAGTTGTTTATCATGGAGCGCACATCGCATAGGGGAGAGTATGACCATGTGTGTGAGAGAGCATGAGACAGTGAGAGAGATTTAATTTGTTGAGAGTGTTTTGTTTTCGTTGTAAAGAGAGTACAGAATAATGAAAAGCTTTCTATGTTTTTTTCTCATCTTTATACAAAAAATAATCGTTAAATGAAATGATTGTTTGAAGTTTATTGAGACTTATTTATTTTTTAAAAATGTGCAGGTAAACGAATCATTGTAAATTATTAAAATTATTTCGTATAATAGCACTTATAACTCGGGTTTTAAAAAATGATCTTAATGAATTATATTTACGAACGAGCCCACACAATTCATAACGGCGTTAATAGGAAACGATTGTTCGAAAATATGTAATATGAAAACAATACATTCCAATTATTATTGGTCGTGGTGTTATAAGAAGTGTGACACACAGCAAACTGAGGTCCGTATCCTGATAGGAACATCAAACACTTATCAGAGGCGGTTTCCACCTTGTTCGAGTAGGAGATTAATCTTTTTTTTTAATCGAGGCCAGCTTAAAAGTGTAGGTACCGGTCAGTGGGTAGGCAAATTATTTAGTGCTCAGCTCACCATTCTGAGAGAAACTCCCCATCTGTTGCTTCGTGAAATGTTAAGGTTGATACATACATAAGTATTTTTAAAATTTGTATAAGATGACAATAAAAACTCACTAATCATCAAAATGATGATTTATTTTGGTGAAGTTAACGAAACATTTTATAAAATACTACTAAGAGCATAAAAATACTAATCGAAAGGAGTTGTTAAGCGCTTTAAAAGGTATCATGCTATAATAGTTGTACAAAACTGGTCATTAAGTTGGACCCCCAAATCCCTTAAAAAATTTGGGCAATATCTCTAAAGCGCTGCACACAATTATCCTATAGGTCATTCCATTGGGGATGTTAGAAGAAATTCTCATAGAACGCGTTATTTGTATTCGTTGGTTTAGGACAACAGATCAACAACAATTGACCAAACATTGCCGACTTTTGCTTGCTTGTAGATTTTAAGTTGTAGTCTGTAAGAATTGTACTACTCCAGAGACTGAATAAATTTGGCTAAAATCTCCTTTTGACTCGATGAGGCGATATCGGCTCGCCAGACAGTCCATCCATACTTGACATGAAAATCTCATATGAGAAAACCATTTATATTCAATATTGTTGAACGTCGGTTCATTTTGGTATAGTCTTGTAGAGAGGTCGCTTCCACCTCCAGAACTAACATGCAAAAATTAAAATTGTCTACAGTTCAATTCAAATGCTTGAGAATTGCTAATAACATAACTTCGCAAACATTTCATAGGAGCTATAGTTTAAAATCTCTATAAAAATGGTAAAGTTTTTTTTTTTTTTTTTTTTTTTTAATCGTCCTTCAAGTGTTTTTTCTGACATTATCAGGACAAACATCAACAAACACTACACCCTCTTTCCTCCCTCCAATATTCTTCTTTTCCATCGCTAACACATTGCATTTATGCGAACTTTTCGAATACAGCTTTAATATTTTATGCGAACGTAACACTGAAGTTCTATTAAAGAATTGATGACATCTGGAGTTTGCAGCCGAACTAATGCAAACAGACTTTCAACGTATCGTCCAACATAGTCTTTGTGAGGGTTGGAGTGTTAACAGTCTGCAAATGCTAATCTGTTCTGTTGCATTTTTTTTTTTTGGCAAAACAACAAAAAAGAACTTTTTCTTGTATCTTTCGTTTTCAGAATTACTCTTTAACCATTTTTATATATTTTTCTTCTCTTTACGAAATTAACTCCAATGAACATCTTTAAACCGAAATTCTCAATAATAAAATATGTACGACCCACTCTAATACATGCCTGGTAACTACATTGGATTGATCAATTCAATTGCTCTGCTATCCACATTTTACTCTAAATAAATTTCAAAAGCGCCTCTCTTTGCCCAAACAGAGAAACACATAGCAAACATGAAAAAGCTTTAAGCGTCACACAATAAAACCCTCCTGTTGCATGCCGCCTTATTTGCGACACAATTTCAAGTCACAACATTGGCCTACTAACATTTCCCGAAAATCAAGGGAAACAAAAACTACAAAAGTCTGTGGGTGTGTGTGTGTGTTCTTTTTTTTGGCAAACAAACATTTTGGCAAAGGACAAAACAAAGCAGTAAAGGCTATTTACAGAAAAGGAAGAGCGAAAATATTACGTACATACGAAAACAAATAAGTTCAAGATGAAGGTTATATGCTTGTAACAATAGCTTTTTAAGAGAGTACAACAATGAGAAAAGCTCTCTCTCTCTCTCTGTCGTGGTCTCTTGCTACAGCTCTGCCATTGGCATAGTTTTCCAGACGTATGTTGTTTTGTTTACTCAATTGCTGAAACAGCTGTTGAATGGTTTCTTTGCCACAAAATGACACAATTTCGAGGTGGTGAGTCCTTACGCCAAAGGACTCCATTCATTGTTTCTCGTACATCCAGCATGTTGATGATGTTGTTGGCACTGCTGTCGACATCGTCGCCATTGCTCTACCACCACTACTATTTCGTCGGTGGTAGTAACAAAAAAAAAAGCGCTCGGCAAAAGTAGTAGTTGCTTTCATGATATGGAAAACAAAAAACTACGAAGAACACAACATTTTTGTTTTACCTTCTTCAACTCTCATGTGCTGTAATAGCATAAAACCTATTTTATTGCCGTTGTTGTTGTTTTTTTTTTTGTTTTATCTATGTTTTGTTCTTGAGCTACTTTGCACCACATTCAATTTGTTGCTATTTTTAAGGCAGTTTTTTTTATCAGAATTTATATTTGTTGTGTGGGCGTCTATGTATATGTGTGTGTGTTGAGGGTCGTTCGTACGTTCGTTCGCTCAGCAGCTTTAAAGGGAGTTGTGCTGTATGTGACCCAATTTTGTATGTCATCCATACAGGTATGCTCGAAAGTGTAGCAAATTAATGAATTTGGACAATGTATGTCAAGGCTAAACACAAATACCTTGAAAAATGCCAAGGAATTTAAATACAAGTAAATTTCTTTGATTGTTTGGTGAAATTCAATCGAATTTGATATGTGTTCTCACATATGTAAAATTTCCCTGCAAAAGTGTTTAAATAAAAATAATTATACATTTTATCAAAGAAGTACTCGGAATTGGTCAATAAACGTACAAAATTTTAAACTTTTTAAAGTAGTTTTCTATAATCAACTTCAGTTTTGAAGTGGTAATTTGAGTTACGGTCTGAACTGATTTTGAGTTCGTTTTTCAATGCTCCGGTTATTGCCATTGGCCTTAATCTAGCACACTTATTGAATTTACTTAATGGGATTTCAAACAAATAATATTTTTTCAAATATTTCTCTAACAATTTCTTTGAAAAAAAAAAACAAAATATAAAAACTTATATTTTTCATTTAACATATATTTGCCTACAAAATTTGAGTACATCAGAATTTTTTTTTAAAATTTATTTATTTAACATTTATGATTTAAGAGGGAAGGATAGAAATGTAGCACATGAAAATCAGTACATGTGAAGAGAAGAGACAAGCTAATTAAATTCTTCTAAACCACCAGCCAAAAATGGCAATGGTTGGCAGAAAACCTGGGTCGAATGAATATAGTGTATGAGAAGAAGAAAATGTGTCTACGAAACTAAGCCGGGCCAAAGAAGGAGCTGTCACCGTCAAAATAACATCTGATTCAAAAATAGATCACTACACTCTGAGAAATCTGTATTTTTTTAAATGTTTACACACAAGTACAACACGTATTTGGACTTTGTAGCAAGTAAAGCTTATTTTCTTCTACACAAAGCTTATTTAGCTGTAAACATAACGTATTTGTGTATAAACAATAGCGTGTTTGGGAAAAACAGAAAATAAACTTATTGAATGCAATAAAGTACAACATTTCTAATTTTTTCGACTCTACGATCTATAAAATAAAAGCAACAACCGAGAGAAAACAAGTAAAGCTTATTTCCTTCTACACAAAGCTTATTTAAATGTAAACATAACGTATTTGTGTATAAACAATAGCGTGTTTGTATAGAGATTCACAAATAGAGAGATGGTACGAAAAAAGGTCAAGATGGGATAAAAAAGGTACAAAAGGGGGTAACAAAATAAAAAAATGCGAAACAAATCTTTGGCAAAATCATGAGGATAATAGTTCGAGAAGGGAAGAAAAAGTGGCCAAAAATGTACCAAAACGGGATAAAAAATGTACAAAAGGAAAAAAAAACCGAAATGTGTGTGAAAAAAATTGTAATCGGCAGGAATTAGCCAAAAGGTCAAAAAGGGGCTAAAACTGGTATACTATAAATAATAAATAATATACATAAGAGCATATACAAGGCTTGCGTGACTGACTGACTGATTCTTTCAGTCCTCAACAAACGACTGAAGGGATTTCTGGAAATTCGTATTGGAAGACGATGAAAATGGGAAAAATGTGTTCACAAAATCCTTCGAAATACGCAAAAATTATCAATTGTTGTGATGTTTCTTGGAAAATTGGTCCACAACTACGGTTGGCAACAACTGGTGGACATGACATGGACAAACTGATTAATCTACGGCTTGAACGTTATTATTCAAAATATTCAAATCAATCGTGGTTTTTTTTTGTAAACGGGACAAAAAAGGTGCCGAAGCGATATAAAAATAGGGGGATATGTAAAAAAAAGTGTGAAACAATCGGATAAAGGGACAAAGAAGGAGCCAAGACAGGCACAAAAGTTAGGGGGAAACCAAAAAGCTTAATAAAACAGCTAACATTTCGAGGATACTGAGAAGACTACAAAAAGGGTGCAAAATGGGTAAAATATAGAGGATTGACACCAAATGTTGCAAAAAAGCGGAAAAGGGGGCCAAAATTGGGAAAATTAAAAGGTGTGAAGAAATATTGGAAAAATGGATTTGGACTCCGTACAAATTAGTTTTTTATAAACCAACGTAATTGGTAGGTAAGAAGGATCCAAAATTTTCAATGAAATGCATTAAAAACATGATTTAACATAAAAAAAAAAAATCGGAAAATAAAAATGAAATTTTCGACCGGGTTAGGCTACGGCATATCAAGAAAATCTGAAAGATGTCTCAGCGGCCGCTTTACATTCCGTTGGTTTTACGAGTAAGAACGCTATGTGATTATAAAGGTTTTTGTTTCAGATCAAAATCATTGATTTATTTCTATTTCTTTGCAAAAATAGAAATGTTCAAAAAAGTCTTCAAGCATTAGGTTTGCTTTGATTGCAGGCAAGGTATACGGATCCGTTTCGGAAGCTGCCACAACGGTACCCATTTGATATGTGCCACAGTTCTGCGCGAGTGAACGAGAACCAACGTTTATCCCCAAAAATGTCGAACTGTATAGCAGAGAGATGTGGAAATACGTCTAATTCTAATTCATGCTTAAATGTCTGCCAACCACGGCTAATTTTAGTGGTCATCAGTGCTTTTCAAGTGACCATCACTGTCGCATTCGCATCACCCGCTGTGGCAAATACTTTGAGTACGGGTTATGATACAGACGAGTATTTGAACATTTCATCTCGTGCTGTCAATGTTTACTTTTTTTTTTTTGCTTTTGCTTTCTTAAGAACTTACAAAATAATGCTACTCTTGAGATGATGTTGATGTTGTTTTCTTTTTTTTTGTTGCTGGCTATCAAATTCCATCTCCTACTCTTATTTGATTTAATGGGATTTCTTTTTGGTACAGTTCAAAAGAAAAAGAGCAAAACGAATATTCAAAAAACAAGAACGTAAATCTTATTTCGTAAATACAATAAATTATTTTGTTTGCGGTATATGCAGGTTAAATTCATCTTTCGTTTCCTTTTGTGCCTTTATCCGATTTTAGGCAAGTGGTATTGTTTGTTTGCCCTATGACCTTGTGAGTTTAGGTTGAAAGATGCAATTTGGAGCTTTAGATAACCTTGAACCATTTGGGCAGAGTAGTGAACGTAACATTCTCCATTTGAACTTAATTAACACACGGTCCGTACATAGAATCGTGGCTTTATTTGGACAGATAGGAGCACAAAAATATACATCTCGATGGCAGACCGAATTTATGTTTTCCGCAAGCAACAAAGAAAAAAGACACCAGAAGAAAAATGTCAACGTTTCCGGTATATCTGGAATCGCACGCTAAAGAATAATAAGAATAGAATAAAAATGTTTTCCAAGTGCAACTGCTGTGAACAGATTTAAATTTCGTTTTCGCCATGTTTAAGAAAATGTCAAGTGTTGATTGACCGCAGAGCAAGACACCGTTTTGAGTTCAACCTCACCCATTATGCACCGATTATTTTGAACTAGTAAGTTGTAATGCGCCTATGGCGCCCGTTGAATTATGGAAAAAACATTTTGTTGGAAAAAAACAATTTTTGCGGAAAAAAAAATTTTGTTAAAAAAAAAAATTCTTGAAAAAAAAATTTTTGTTGAAAAAAAAATTTGTTGAAAAAAAAATTTTGTTGAAAAAAAAAATTTTGTTGAAAAAAAAAATTTTTTGTAGAAAAAAAAAAATTTGTAAAAAAAAAAATTTTTGTAAAAAAAAAAATTTGGGGAAACACAATTTCTGAAAAAAAAAAATATTTTTTTTTTTATTATTATTATTTATAGAAAATTATAGAATGCCTATTTAAATTCCTACGTACTGCGTGACAGAGTCAGTGAATCAGTGTCGAGGGTAAATATATACAGTTCAACCTCGATATAACGGCCCTCAATATAACGATTTCCTCGATTTAACGAATTTTTTGAAATCCCCAACAGCGCTCCATAATATCTAATACAAAATAAACCTCTCTATTACGAGTACGTTTGTCAAAAACCTCGTTATAACGAATTATCAACCATTGCAGTGACACAGACACACACGAAATTATTGTGTTTTTTTTTGGCTTAAGCAAAGTTTTCCAAGTTTTTCGATAGAAAATCATATTTGTTTGATGCTTAGTAAAATAAGCACTGATAGTTGTCGTTGCTGTTAGCTGTAAAGTTCTAATGGCAGGGGAAAAAAGAGATGTTCAAATTTGCTTTAATTTATTAGCGGAAATCGTTCGCTATAACACGGTATGTAGATGATGATTAATAAACAAGGTTTATTTATCTCTTTATAACGAATGGAAGTGCAACTTCACCTCGATGTAACGAACCTCATTTTAACGAATTATTCAATATAACGTTTTTTTTCTGATCCCCTTGAGATTCGTTATATCGAGGTTAGACTGTATTAAGATTTTTACATTCCAACACATTTCAAAAGCGTCACACCAAACAAATGCTTTCCAACTCACTATCATTTTTCCCTGGGTCCTCTATACCGATTTTCATTGTCTGTTGTTGCCACTAGTACTGTTCCAAACACCCACGCGCTCGTCCACATTTCACTAATTCACAACAACATGCTCTGTCAGATGCTGCTGCCCAGACAGTGATGAATGATTTTGACAGACAGCCAGTCCGACGGGCAGACGAATGGACACATATGGGTCATTTTGAATGTAATCATCCACAGTAACAAAAACAACCATAGGCTAATTGTACGTGTGCTGTCAGATAACAGACGGTGAACATATGGCCACACTTCATTATTCAAGAGCCAAATAAAATATGTGGCCCGAAATCAGCACAAAAAGTAATTTGTTATCACACTAAACTGCTTTGTAATTGTAGCCAATTTGGCTATGAAAATATTGAATGGAAAATGTTTAGGGAATATGAATATGTAAAAGTTTGTGGCAGGCACTACAAAGGCTACTGACTCAGTACTATACTAGACGACTGGCATGAAAAACTAGTCGATGCTGAGAGTGAACAAGTTTCGGACGGGAGAACATCCATAGATGGTGTTAAAAGACGGCACGTAGCCTGATAATAAATGGATTTAAATAGCACTCTACACAACCATCCACTGATACATAAATGTTGCCCAATCACTTGTAAGCGAAGAATTGGAAAACATTTTGAGCTACGGAAAAGAATTTATATGAGTTTTTGTTCAAACCACGAGTGGGATCATTTAGGAGTGACTGAATTATTTGACTCAGATTTCCCCAATTTTAAACAAATTACAACAAAAGCCGCAATGACAGAAGCTATCAAGGGTTTTAAAGGGCCTTTCGTTAAGTGCTTCATATCTGTAAATTTATATAAAACACAGTGTGTGTGATTTATCATCGACATTTTGTATTGGTTTGAAAGGTTTATCGAACACAACATCTTGCAAATGTCCCCCACAGATTCGCTGCGTAATTATCAATCCATTGACGAGAACTGACTGGTCAACATGGTGATGGCGCCACCAGTCCAAAATCCACATCGAACGGGGATTTTTCGGTATACACTGGACGCGCCGGGATTAATTAATTAATTAATCAACTAATTAATTAATCAACTAATCAATTAATCAATTAACTAATTACATAATTAATCAATTGATCAATTAATCAAGTAATCAATTAATCAAATGAATCAATTAATCAAATTAATAAATTAATAAAATTAGTGAATTAATCAATTAATCTATTAATCAAGTAATCAATTAATCAAATGAATCAATTAATCAAATTAATAAATTAATCAAATTAATAAATTAATAAAATTAGTGAATTAATGAACTGATCGATTAATCAGTTAATAAGTTGATCAATCAATCAATTAATCATTTAATCAATTAATCAATTAATCAATTAATCAATTAATCAATTAATCAATTAATCAATTAATCAATTAATCAATTAATCAATTAATCAATTAATTAATTAATCAATTAATCAATTAATCAATTAATCAATTAATCAATTAATCAATTAATCAATTAATCAATTAATCAATTAATCAATTAACCAATTTAATCAATTAAATAATTAATCAATTAATCAAGTAATCAAATTAATAAATTAATCAAATTAGTGAATTAATGAACTGATCGATTAATCAATTAATCAGTTAATAAATTGATCAATCAATCAATTAATCATTTAATCAATTAATCAGTTAATCAATCAATCAATCAAATAATCAATTAATCATTTAATTAATTAATAAATCAATCAAATGAATCAATTAAGGAATTAATCAATAAATCAATTAAGGAATTAATCAATTAGATAATTAATCAATTAATTAATTAATCAATTAATCAATTAATCAATTAATCAATTAATCAATTAATCAATTAACCAATTTAATCAATTAAATAATTAATTAATAAATCAATCAAATTAATCAAATGAATCAATTAATCAAATTAATAAAATTAACCAATTAATCAATTTATCGATTAATCATTTTACCAATTTATCAATTAATTTGTTATTTATTCAATTAATAAAATTAATCAATTAATTAATTTGATTAATTTATTAATTAATTAATTATTTACCTAATTAATTTATTACCTAATTTGATTAATTTATTAGACTAATTTATTAATTAATTTGAATAATTAATAAATTAGTCTAATTTGATTAATTTATGAATTAATTTGATTAATTTTTTAATAATTTGATTCATTTATTATTTAATTTATTAAAAAAAAAACAATAAATCAATCGATTTTAACGGTCAATCAATTAATCAATTGGTCAATTAATAATAATAAGCAATTAATCAATTAATGAATTAATCAATTAATGAATTAATAAAATGAATTATCTAATCAAATTAATAAAATTAACCAATTTATCAATTAGTCAATGAATAAATCAATCAAATGAATCAATTAATCAAAATTGATCAATTATTCAAATTAATCAATTAATTGATCTCTTTGGATCTTTAACAAACAATTGAAACTGTGAAAATGACAGTTTAGTAGAACGTACACAATTTCTCTAAATCTGTCTTGTGTAGTTGCCGAACTTCGGATGACAGTTGCAATAACTAAAAGCAACATTTTCAATTCCATTCCGCCATAATTAGATAATAATGTTGTCGAATAACTTAAAAGCCTCTCCGATATGTCGGTACATGCGTACACATATACTTTTGTCTATGTACAAGTTTATTGGCCACCGGGTCATGCATTAATATTATTAAAATGTTCATCATACGCTCCATGCAAAGCATCAGATAATTTAACCCAAGGCACTTTACATGCAATGCCTTGACCAGCAAACCTTTACCGTGTCCATGTCCATGCCCATAATTAGCAGCTAAGGACAAATTGGCCAGCACAGGCATCACACACTTTCCCCTGGCACAGCACAGATTATGGCATTACAACACTCGACTCCAACAGTCAGCCAGCCAGCTAGCCAGCATTTGCTCTTGTCAACCATTGTCGTTGACAGATGTTCTCGTGTTGCTGCTGCATTAGCATCATCGACATGTTGCTGAATGCTTTGTGTTGCAGTCCTCAGCCATGCAGTGAACCTGATGCTCAATAAATGGGTGGCGGGCGGTGACAAGGATGGCTAAGCTGTGCCATGTTGGACATTACAAAAATGTCAGTGTTTGTGGGCTGCTGTTACGGGCGGTGGGGGGTGTCATAATTACACACACAACCGCCCAAAATTCAAGTTCAGTGCTGGACTGTACAAAGTTGGGTATTTTGTTTTGCCTTTCGAAGGATTTCATAATTTAAAAGGAGAAAAAGCCCAGAAATTGTGAGGGATTAAAAACGAAAATCCTAAATGCTTTTCAGTCAATTTAAAAACTAAATACTCTGCGTAAGACACGATAAATTCGTCGCGGTAGTTCAACTGAACACACTGGGTTGAAAGGGAAATCATTGAATAAAGATGAAATTATGCCAATTGGGCAGTGATCGCAGAAGAACACAGAAATACGGGTTCAGTACAAAAGAAAAAAATAATAATACCAATTGAGGAGTTTTCTTACATCCCAAGTGCATATCCGTAAATCGTGGTCCTGAAAACGTTGGCAGTGGTCGTCAACTTGTGGGGCAGGGTGTTGCCATTTATTTTACTTTTAATCTCACCTATGTTTTTCGGAAGCGTTTGACAAGCCCAACTCCAAACTGATAACTTGATGAAAGGTGTGGCCGCTCACACGTAACCATCGTCTAGGCGGTTGCCAAAACACCGTTGGCCGGGAATTACCGCGCGGTCGTCTGTCAGATGACTTGAGATGTGTTCACCAAGTTGAACTAATCAGTGACCCTCGATATCTCAAAATATAGACCCTCTACTACAGATATTAGATATTACAAAAACAGATGATGAATTTCCATTGAAAATGTTGGATTGAAAGTGGCGTTAGTGCTGATAAATAATTAAATTGGTTGTTCCCCAATAAAATGCTTTCCTCTGAAGCGATTTATTTTATTAAAAACATTACCACGGTTATCTATATTTCAGCATAGATCGACGAGCATCGTCAATTCAATTTGTAAATTATTTCCAAAATGATCCGTGCAACAATTATGAGGTTCACAACACTCACCAACACACACATACAAATATATGAATAAAACACCCAATATCGCAATATGGGCCATAGCGTGTAATTAATATTCCCCTTAACATATTCTAAGCCAATTATCGGCAATCACGAATCTGGTCTATAACTTTCAATCGGATACATTTGGAAATTTTCCGCCAGCTGTAACCAAGGAAAGGTTCAATGCTGAGCCACCACTGCAGAATTGCGGGTTGGTGAATGGGGTAGTATCGAATATGCTTCTTATCAGGAAATTTTATCGTAAATAAATGTATACGTGCGTCTATGTATGGCTGCCCTCCAAGGACCTCCTGTCAAACGTATGTAATTGTGTGTAATGTAATTCGGTCGTTTTCTTAGCCCTATCGGTTGTCCGGTATCGTATTGTAAACTGTCATGGCAATAATTGTCACAATGCTGGTCGCTCTTGCTCGACGGGATTCGTTGATAGTGAACATTTCATGTTGAGCGTGTTCCTTTGTACATGCCACGCTCCATATACCGACAGACATCCGTCCGGATGTTGTGCAACTCTTGGTCGAGTGGCAGTAATGGAATGAAGTGGCTTGAAACTGGTCGAGCAGTTTGTTACTTTCACCGAACTCACCGAAGATGAAGAGAACAACAACAACAGTTCAACTTTCCTTCTCCTGTGGATGGGTGGGAGTGAGAGAGTGTGTGTGTGTGTGTATGTCCTGTGCTAATTTGTACGCTGCGCGATACCGTAGAACAAAATAAAGAACAAAATTCCACTTGGAAGGAAAAACAAAAACAAAAAAACATCGTTTCAATGTTAAAATCTAAAAGATATTACTTTTCATTACAACGTTTTGTTGGCATGTGGTTGTTGGTTTTGTTTGCGCTCTCCTTTCTTTATGTATTCTTCGTTGACAAATCACCCCTATCGCTGCTCCTGCTGCTGGGGGAGTGGGGGATTGGTGGTGCTTGTGGCATTCGTGCCGTAGTCCTAGAAATTGTAGCAGCGATAAGATTTCTCACTTGAACTTGAAACAAATTAAGGAATAATTAGTGAAAGTGATTTGTGTTGTGCTGACATTTTATAGTGTTGTCAGTGGATACAAAACATAAGAAGAAGAACCAGAAACAGAAGAAGGCGGTTATGTCCTGGCACAGTGGCTCCAATGGAAATACAGTGCCCTTTGGTAAAGGGTCTTTCCAAAGGAATAAAAAAGTATCCACTGCATTAAGAGTACTACTCTGCCCACACTTAGTTCGTACCCCTGAACATTTTTTAATATGTAATTGAAGTGGCTGTTTTTGTAGTTTTTTTTTTGTTCTGCTATTAGTTCTAAGAAATAAAAATGTTAGCTTTAAGGAGACAATAAACTTTGTCTCAAAAAACATAGATTTTTAAATAAACATAAAAGCAGAAATTGAAAATATTAGAAAACGGACAGGCGTACGAACATATTGTTGGCGGCGTAGTATATCGTCACCAGAAATCCAAAATGACTTAACTAAAATTTTCATAACTCTAGAGGAGAAGCCAAACACTGTTGTAAAATCTAAACACTCTTCTTGTAACGTCGTTTACAAATTTGCCTATAAACTTGTAAATTTTTGAAATTGAAGTGTAAAATTTTCCAGAGACATGTATTTTAGGCCAGTTTACAAGAATCACTCAAAACACGATTTTGATTTTTTTGATGTTGGGTCATTTTGGATTTCAGGTGACGATATGCAATGGAGGGTCTAAAATATGTGAATCCCAAATGATTTCTTGCAAATGTCAACCGCCTAATTGTAGCTCTACGTCGGCAATATCAGAATGAATGTTATCTCTCAAGTCTTTAATTATTTCTGCACTAGTAAGTTGTAATGCGCCTATGGCGCCCGTTGAAATATGGAAAAAAAATTTTGTTGAAAAAAAAAAAAATTTCTGGAAATTTTGCAGAAAAAAAAAATATTGTTGAAAAAAAAAATTTTTTTGTTGAAAAAAAAAATTTTGTTGAAAAAAAAAATTTTTTTTTTACAAAAATTTTTTGTTGAAAAAAAATTTTTGTTGAAAAAAAAATTTTGTGGAAAAAAAAATTTTCGTTGAAAAAAAAAATTTTGTAAAAAAAAATTTGGGGAAAACACAATTTCTGTACAAAAAAAAAATATTATTTTTTTTATTATTATTATTTATAGAAAATTATAGAATGCCTATTTAAATTCCTACGTACTGCGTGACAGAGTCAGTGAATCAGTGTCGAGGGTAAATATATATTAAGAAGAAGAAGATTGCATAAAATCTTTGGTCTAACAGAAAATAATTCAAAGGTATTACAATGTTAAAAGTCTGCAGTGGTTCATGAAATTATTCTTCCCGGGAATTTCATAGCAAGGAATTCATTATTTCGTGAGCTGTATAGCATGTGGCAACTCTAAAAATAGGCTTTCGTCTGTCACTATATCGCAATCCCTTGTCCGTAAGCGCAAAACGGCTGTGTAGATTGATCTTATCTGAGAAATGCCTCAGCCAGACTGATTAAGTAATTATTTTATGTTTCCAAATAATACAAACGGTAATGTGTTATCATTATAAGTTGTTTGTTGTTCAGTACCACGGTGCGTTTGTATTGTAAATATTCGTTTGTGGCCGGGGGTGGAAGTGAGAGTCCCTGTCCGTCATGCTTGCCTATGGCTGTCTCCACTGTACGAGGAAATGTAGTTCAAAGTTCGGTTCGGGCGTGTGGGGTTGCATGCGGTCGATTTTCTTTTCCATTTAAGGCAATTTCATGAAACGAAACAAAAACAACAACAACAGTTTTTTATGGTTTTTATTATGTTTTCGATAGAAATGACTTTAATTTCGGTTACAGCTAAAACGTGTTAAGTGTATTTGAACTCGGCAATGATTGATGCATGCATGCGATTGTGACTCCATCTAATGCATTTCTTTGAATCAATTATGCAGGAGTATGAAGCACGACAGAAAGGAAAATGGGAATAGCGGTGATCACACACTATTCCATAACTCAGCTCGTGTCGAACATAAATGAAAATAGTACAGCCTTTCAGATGAAACAAAACAAAAAAAAGTTGCAAATTATATAAGACCCGGCTTAAATGTGTAATTATGCCACATTAATGTCCATTAAAACATTCAATTATAACAGAATACAATTACAATTTGTAATCTCTCGTTATAATGAACATTTAATTTTAATATGAAATATTACGATTAATTTAACTTCATTTTAATGTGGATTTATTCACAGCAACCCCACAAACCGGGGATTTTTTAACATTGGGATACCTGCACCAGCCGGAGGCATCGCAAAGGTTGCATTGACGTATTGTTGCCACGAAAGAACAATGCCCGCGTAACAATGCCATTCATTCGCTCAGTCAGTCTTTTGTTCAATAACACTTTCCACACAATGCCCAACCCAGGATAGTTTTCGTGTTAAAAGCGCATATCAGCCGGGTTTTTAATACATCAGCCTACAATGCCCTTCCTCAGTCGTAGTCAAGAATATAAATGCCCAGTGGAAGTGTGGACTGTGAGCTGGTTTATAAATTTGAATATTACGGTTTCTAATCGTATGAGACGAGCTCTCGAATGGCTTGGACAACTTTCGCCTTAAGGGCATGAATTGTTAACGCATCACATCGACCTAAATGGTAAATCACAAAACAAATATATCAGCATCAAATCGCCCGGAGACCCGGGAATTTAGCCAAATTTAAACATTCCGATTGCCAGGAATTATTGGTCCGAATTCTCGGGATTACAATACTACCATACATTTTAATTCTGTATGATTTTATGCTTTTCTGAACTCTGGAAATTTGCCGATACTGTGGTTCTAGTTAAAAAATCCAAATGAGATTTTCATACCTTTGACCTAATAAAAAAAATCTTTTAGTTTAGACATATGGATCGTGGTCATAAAAGTGAAAAATTGTGAGAAAAATTTTAAAAATATTTTAAAATTGCCTTTCTACGAAAAGAGTAAAGTTATTCGCCTTTTAATGTATCATCTATGTTAAAATTACCTAAAAAATCGAGCGAACTGAATTAAAGTTAATTATCTTCGAGTACCATCACACTCTTAAAGAAAACGTAATTCTCTTTAGTTCATCGCAATTAACATAAAAATATACACAACTGTATTTTTCCAATTAAAGAGAATAGTGATTTGAAAGCAATTTTTGCAGTAGTTAGAGATGTGGAGTTAATTTATGGAAAAAACTCAGTTTTGGAAAATTTTTTATTTAGGGTGCGATATGTATATTAGACACAAAAAATCGCATATAAAACAGTTCTGCACTGACACTGTGTCGTTGCTTTCTTATAAACAATAATTGCTTATAAGAAATCGGATATCAGAAAGATATTTGTGAAATTGATGGACTTTCTTATACATTTTAGGTTTCTACACAGAAATAAAAATTACATTCTAATTTTAAGCTGAATATTCTTTATTTTAATTGAAATCGTATTTAAAAAACTAAGTACGATTCGTAGTTAATTATTGTTAAAACAAGTATAAATGGGATAGTTTTACAATCAAGTACGGAAATTCTTAAAATTAGAATAAAATACTTGATTTATTTAAAAAAAGATTTGTTTGCTTTTCTGCTTGTCGTTTTTCGGACTATGCTCTAGTAAACAGTGGTTCTCGTTTAATAACGGAACGCTATAGAACATAATAAAGTAATGATTGGTTATACAGTAGAGTCCGGTTATAACGAACTCCTAGGGACTCGACAAATTTGTTCGTTATAAGCGAAGTTCGTTATATCCATGGTAAAATAGGGTAGAAGCAAAACTCTTGGGACTTAAAAAGTGTTCGTTGTAGACGAAAGTTCGTTATAACCGGTGTACGTTATAACCGGACTCGACTGTATTTTAAATAAAAGTACTTAAATATTTGAAGGGAGGTAAGAGACAAAATTAGTGGAACTATTTTTGAGAGAGAAAACTGAGATCGGATACTCTTTTTAAATCCATTTTGAACTCCTTCTATTATGAAATTAATATTATTAGAACAAGAATAATTTAAGTATTTATTCGGGCTTAGATTACTCCAAGCGGCAGTGATGCCAACTCTAGAACGAAAAAAAGCACCGACAAATTGAAAAATGGGGTAAAAACGGGTAAAACCTTAACAAAAAATGGGTATATTTTTAAGGTTAAATTAATTGTATTGAGGGAATGTTAGTTTGTATTTGTATGAGAAGTGCGTTTACAGAGACAAAATATCTCAATATATATTATCTCGATCATTAAGACATTTAAGGACACCTTTAACCGGCATACATTTTGGACCAATAGAAAGTTGGACGGTCGGCATATCCCCTGACACTATTCAAACAATCTAACCAACATACTTTTTAATAAATGCAGTGCGTGCGTAGGAATTATATTAGCAGCTTTATGAATGTAAAACTAAAAAAAAAATGTGTTGACTTAATTTTTTTTTTTAACGATTTTTATAGTTTTTACTTTCTACTTCCACAATTTCTAAAAATATAACCAAAATTGTTTTCCCTTTTATGTTTCTAGTTTTAATTTGGAACTTAATTACAAAAGCGAGATAACTTTTTGATGTTTTCACTTTAAAGTCACTGAACTGGGTTGCCTCAAACAGAAAACTGCACCTTAAGCCTGCAAACTTGTTTGAGAAACACAAAGTTTAACATGAAAACATAAAAATATCAAAGTAGTTTTCATATTCGTCTCTCAAACGATTGAAAATGCTAGCTGGGTAACCCTAACCGACATGTCCGTATGTTGTTCTAATAGTGCGAACATTCACGACTGCTCGAAATAGCAAAATAATATTTTTATTCGGAAATAAAAAATCAATACGTCATTTAAACAATTTCTAGGAGAACAAGTCTCAGCGGCACATTTTGTCCGGATGAAAGAAAATCGCATTAAAAACAATAAAAACGAACTTACCTTACATACATACATACAAAGGTATAACTGTACATGTCACTTCGTATGCCATCATTCTTTTTCGTATTCCTTTAATTGTCCACATTTATTAGTTTCCGATGTTTATTGAGCTACCCGCGACCACACGCACTCACACTTTACAACTCACAAAATAAGTACTCTTCAGAACATGTTTGTTTTCTGTTATTGTTTCATTGTTCATTATTCACTACATGTTGTTGTTGTTGTTTTTTTTCCATGTGCAATTGCACCCACCAGCCGCATTCCATTGTTTTTCGTATTCCTTTAATTGTCCATTTCCGTACTGATGTGTATTAAATTCCTCGCGACCGCACTAATACAATAACAACTGCCAGAACTTTCCATTTCTGTTGTTCTTTTTTCTTGCACTCTTCTCCCGCTCACTCTTTTTTCATAACTACATGTTGTTTTTGTTCCTGAAAGAACAACACAACTATGCTTCCTCTTCCTTGGTATACAATGACACCGATTTCTGGAAGTTTGAAAACGTTTTTTTGGCACAACAATCACGTATTTTCTTGCACAATTCTTTAGTGACCGCTTGCAAATATTGTACAGAATAGATTTATCCAAAATCTGAATCGATTTAAGGAATTTATGTGGAATATTTTTGCAAATAAAAAACGCACCGACCGAATTGCGTCTGATTTGTTCGATTTTAAGTTTCAACTGAATGACGGATCATTTTAATAAGAGAGTGTGTGCAGGAGTGGGAGAGAGAGAGTGATGCAGGCACTTCGAAAAGAGTAAAACAGGTGACTGATGGCGATATTGATGATACAACCAGGGTTGTCAGATTGTTTTTTGACTCTGTCGCCCAAATCGGTGCTGGAAATCGCCAAAAATATTTTATAATTGAAAAAAACAACGTTAGATGGCGGACCCTTTAGAAGCACATATATTTTACACTTCCTAAGGAGTAATGTTGAATATTTATTCAGTTATAGACGTCGTTTTTTCAACGTTTTGTATATCGATTAAACATAATCGAAAGCCTTGGCCATAAATTAAGGAGTAATGTTGAATAAATTAGGTTTTGTTAAAATTGTCTTCTGTGATAGATTTTTCATATTTACAAACAGCTGTAACATGTGAATATGTTTAAGTTTGTTTTATTAAATGAAAAAGATTATATTACAATTTATGTTTTTTATTGCACTTAAGAAATACGGCTTCGTCTGTTATCTAAAATAGCATTATACTCTGTAATTAAAAATAAATCTGTATTTCTTATAGCTAAATTAAAAAAATATTCAAGGGAAAAGTACCAAAAAAAACATTAGCTTAAAAATGTGAATATGAGGTTTTCGTTCGTTGTCGCCCATACAAAAACTATAATCAACCATCCAAAATCTTTACTGGGTAACTCACTGGGAATCATATCGTTTCCACTCAACCGTTGTCTACGGATACACCGAGAACATTTTATGTAAACTTTACGTACCGAACAAAAATACTTCTGCAATGTCAATAGAATAGAAAATTTCCGAGTTGTTGTTATTGTCGCTGCTGCTGATAAACTTCTACACTTCCCCATCGCTCACATCTACTCGTCGGCCATTTCGCAATAAAGACGTTGCCATAGGAGAGAGATAACAATAATAAGCCATTCATTCATCTCTGCGCCATGCATGAATGTTGTATTCACGCATTTTGCAGCATTCCAAAGCGGGGCATTCTATTGAAATTCATGGCGTCGCAGATTTATGAAAATCAGGAAACATGTGTGGCCGAGTATGCATGGAGTATGGGTTGGAGGACTTAAATTCATATGTCTCTGTATGTAATAGTAAATAGTTACATGGAAATTGTCTTATGTAAATACAGGGTCCGCCAAATAACTTTTTTTTTTTTTTTGAAAATTCTATAAAAAAAACTACTGGATATTTTCTCAAATTTCTTTTTTATATTTGGTTCGAAGTATTTGTTGTATTTAAAATTGATATTTTTACAAATAAAATGTTGAAAATAAAGAAAAGTATATGTGATGGGGCAAAACGGACACTCAAATCGGATTCAGGCGATCATTTTACATAAGTATCAGGTGGTAAACCTTCTCTAGAAAAGCATTAGCCGTTCGGAGCCGGCTTTAAACAGCAGACCCCGGTCAGTGAGCATACAAATTATAAGGTGCACAGCTCACTGATACAAGAAAAGTTCCCCATCTGTTTCTTCATCGAATGTTAAGTGAAATATGTAAGTAAATCAGTTGGTTTCGTCCAAAGCAGCACTATGTTCCAAAATAGTTTTATCAATAGTGACATTTTTTTTTCAAATTTCATAACCTGAAAAATTGAAAATTTTTAATATGAAAAAATTAATTAATATGCAATACAATTACATTGAAATGTGTATAAAAAAATAAACCCAACAATAAAAAAAATAAACCCCTTCAAATCGAATAATATGAAAAATAGTCAACTTTGGAAATATTTCTAAAATATATTCAATTGTCAGATTTTCAATGTTAAAAACTTAAAATAATTGCTCACTACTAGTCTAGAAACGGTTTTTCACAGAACTCAAGTATGTTTACTAGAACAAAAGTTACAGACTTTTCATGGATGGAATTCCATTTTGGACCACTGTGCGGCGTGAATTTCATTTGTTGTCGTAAAGCCATCTTTTTTTATTGGCCCTGGTTACCCAAATAATACTCGTAAGATATGTATTCTGACTAAAGTACAAATCATAATTTAATTTAAATATTTTCTGAACCCAGAGCATTTAACCCATTAATGTCCAAACTGAAATTACAAGGCAAATTTTGATAAACTGTTTATTTATTATGAGCAATACAAAAAAACATAATTTCTTTTTTCAACCAATTTTTACCGAAATAAAAATGAAAGTAATTAAAGAGTTCGATATTGTTGGGTTACCAATTTTGGAACGGTTTAACCAAACAAAAATTGGTTGTTTGGTTAAAAATAAATAGTTGAAGAATACTTTCACAATACTGGTACACTTTCTTTAGAGGTTTACCAACAGAATTGCAGCTCTGTCCCATAGGGCTCTTGTTTGCAGTTCGTCCTCCATTTCTTTTTTTCTGAATAAGAATCTTTTTTACCTTTTCGCAGAACAGTTTGCAAAATCAATAATTTCTTTAATATCCTCAAACAGTTGAAAGAGTGGAGAAAATTAGAAAATACCAATTTGTTTACTTACCTCTATGATTGTTTCCTTGAAACGGCAATCTTATCTTATCGCATATCGAGGCACACGTGTCAACATGGATTTTATGCAGTATCCATTACATTATTTGCCTACACAGGGGGGGAAGTGAGTTCCTTTAACCACAATTTCCAGCGACTTGTAATTATGTCAACTTAAAGAACTTTAATGAATGTCACAGGCATCCTTACACACATACAAAGCAACAAGCATATTTGTCTGCTGTGTTGTAAACACATGTCCCTCGCATGCATGAGTATGCTTGGAGGCATAGATGTCCATATTATGATCTCACTATGTGTAATAGACATCCATGGATGCACGTGTCTGTGCGGGTGTGTATGTGTGGCAACGACATTGTTGTTTACATAATTAAGGTATTCATAAATGGAGCTTCAGGTCTAATTCGGTTCAGCGGAAATGAAAAAATCAAAAAAAAAAATTTCACTTTCAATAAAATGCACGTTTGGATAATTGGACCTTCTTTCTTTTAAACGAACTGAGTATGTACTTTTGAAATTGTTCTGTGAAACGAAGATAGAAACTTGTGGCACAACTATTAAAATACATGTATGTACCATTTCAATTCAATATTAATGTGTTTGGATGGAAATAGTCACTTGTTTTCATTCGGTTGAGTTGGCTTAGTTTTTTGATGATTCAAACGGCTCGATGATTACACCGACTAGTTGGATCCACATGAATTCATGAATACCCTAAATATATGACTGTATAAGCGGCGCTACATTTAATGCGGGACACAACAACGCAGAGGAAAGCAACAACAGAAGACACAGTGTAAGGCATTTTACGTGATCGGAAACCAAATTAAATGATTATAGTTGGATTTCATTACGTTGGCATGTTTGGTGTCTAAAGTAACTTTCACCGTGTGTCTATTTACCAACACATATGTGAATGGCGTCCTACACACATGTGTAGGTATACGCCGAGTAACATAATCACACATACACAAGGTTTGTGTGCATGTAATTTTCCTAAGATTTCTTCTGTGCGTCTAGGCTTGAGATGTATTCCAGCTGTACATTGGGACGGTGAGTTGTTTTGATGAGTTGCAGCTTACAGATTTCTCCTATCCTCTAATGATTTATTTTTGCATAACATAATACCGTTTGCGGCATGATTTCAGACATCTATATGCCACACAAAAACGTCTAATTATAAGGTATCGATGGAAGTGAAACTGGAAAGGTGTGGCAGACAAAATTATGGGCAAAAATGAAGATATAGATGTCGATCAAAGTGTACCAGAGTGCATAGGCTCGAAAAACTTCTTCACTAACAGCATCTTCGTGCTATCTTCCTCCTATCTTCACCCAGGTGACGTAAGCGCTTTTGGTAACACAGTGCTACACGAAAAAATATGACCATATGCGGGGAAGAGTATGTGATAAAATGAGTATGAGTGAAAAAAAAAACCGTGTCTCCCAGTTTTGCCCAAAGTCATGCACTTTTTGTCAAGATTTGGGGCCTCGGTGTCAAAAGTGATCATTTTTCGCAGGCTCATACCGTGCAAACCGTATGGAATTTTGATTTACACTCTGAAGCGAAGTTGTGGACATATAAATCAAAAAAAATAAAATTCCAATTAGATTTTACATGGTTCGAGCTATTTTAAAAAACAAAAAACATCAACTCTATTTAATTAACCACCTGTACTTATGAGTTGTAGGCTTTCAATTGAATATTACTCATACGCTCCAAAAATTGGCTAATGCTCTTCTAGAAAGCAAATGTGAGTTGATAGACTTTTCAGAATCATTCCTAGGAAGTTCACATGTTCTAGAAAGTTGTTGATTGAGAACTTAGGTACATTTTTGTTGTTGATTATTTTCTTGAATGTTGAACAGTTTGCTACCTACGCACCTGAACAGGGGAAAAAAGGTTAACAAAAGCGATTTTTTTTTAAATTAAAGTTTTTCGATTTTGAGCTTTAAGATGAAGTTTTTTGATTCTCAATTTCTATTCTTTATGACAAGAGTTACAACTTCGTCTCGGAGAGTAAAACCTAAAAATTCCAAACGGTTTGCAAGTTATGAGCCTGAGCAAATGATCACTTTTTAGCATAAATAACACCGAGGCCCAAAATCTTTGGGGGCCCATAAAAAGTGCATGACTTTGGCCAAAACTGGGAGATACTGGTCCTCTTTTTTTTTGTCTTTTATCTCGTAGAGTAAACTGTTTTGCGATTTTGACCTTTAAGATGAAGTTTTTTGATTCTCAATTTCTATTCTTTATGACAAGAGTTACAACTTCGTCTCGGAGAGTAAAACCTAAAAATTCCAAACGGTTTGCAAGTTATGAGCCTGAGCAAATGATCACTTTTTAGCATAAATAACACCGAGGCCCAAAATCTTTGGGGGCCCATAAAAAGTGCATGACTTTGGCCAAACCTGGGAGATACTGGTCTTCTTTTTTTTTGGTCTTTTATCACGTATCACGACTTAGAAACTTACACGCAGTGTAATTTGTAAAAAGAGTAAGAGATAAGTACATTTTATTATATTTTATTCAAAAAAGAAAAGATAAAAACTCTAAATGTACGCCTATGTCATAGACTTTACAACAATTTGTAGCGAATGGTTTTTAGCAGGGGGAATTTTTCACCATTGCACTTACCGTGGAAGTCATCCAAACTCAAATCGAACAATGCCATACCACCCAATCCGGTCTTTTTCACATACGACGCTTTCTCCGCAATACTGGTCACATTGTCATAGGTGACCAACAGACCCTCGGAGCCCTTAACTGCCACCGGATTGTAGGCATAACTGCCATACTGCTTATCCTCGAATTTGGTCATGCGCTGTACTTGCGTACATATCTCGGGCCAGCTCATCAAGCCGGTTGTGTGTGCTACAGCATCACCGGGGGCAGCACCGTCCAAGGCCGACACAATGGGCAATGTGGAGGATTTCAGAGTTTTGTTGATTTTCCAGGTACGCCCGTAGGCCGCAATGCCAATGTTCAGTTGCCTGGGATTGGCACGCTGTTTGAGCCAGTATTGAACGTCTGCATCAACGTTGGCTTTGGGGTTGCGTGCTTTATTCAGAGGGGGCGCGTATAGGGGAGCCAGGTAATCAGCTTGATGGGGATTGCGGATGGCTGTGCTGTAATCAAAGCTGGCCAAATTGACAAAGTCCAATTTACCCATAATAGCGGGGACATTGAAATACTCTGCAAGAACAGAACCAGAGGTGGAATTAGGAATGAATCAAAGGGCTGTAATGTCCGTCTGTGTGATAGTTTATTGTTCCATTGTACTTACTGCTAGAATTAACATTGGTCATCACCGTCAGCGTCAACATCAATTTACCGGGCTTGAAGGCATTTCTCAGTTCACCTATCAACTGGGTCAGCTGTTGTTTATGCTCATGGGACTTAGGTTTCGTAGACTTTTTGCTCGATTTCGTCTGCTTTATGCCAAGATTTTTGTTCACCTTATCGGTGGCCGCTTTCTTAATTTTGTCAATAGTTACGCTGACTTTTGACTTCTTTTTGTATGGCTTGTTGCGTGGCAACGGAATGGACAAGTCCAAACCATCAAACTGATATTTACGTACGAATTCTTGGACAGATTGTATAAATGCCTTTTGTCTCCCGGATCCGCTTGCCAAAAGCTGCATATACTTCTCCGGCTGGTTGTGATCTTGATCGCCACCCAAGCCCAGCAGAAATTTCACATTGCGATGTTTCTTTTTCAAATTACGCACCTGTTGCAGCACGGGCAGTTGCCGTTTATCCAATGTCACAACGTCAAATGTCCCGGGTCGTATGCCAACGTAACCGTAAACGATGTGTGTACAGAGTTCCACCGATGCTTGCAGGGCACTGCTCGTAAAGTTGGCATTACCTAGGATATCAACGAAATCAATATTTTCCAAAGTTGTATGAATTTATTCCGGCCGTCAACATACCGGCTCTCATGGTGCTGGACGTATCATAGAAACAGGTTACATTGTAACCTGTTGCCACTTGGCTGGCGACTAACAGAGTCGCAACCGTCAATAGCAACTTCATTTTCGAAGGATGGCCGATTCCTTTTCCAACGATCCGTCAATAGTTTACGTAACGCGATTCTGGCGCTGTTTGCAACCAAGTACACTTCAGCGTACAATTACCAGCCCGTTTTATATGAAACTGCATGGTGATTTTTCTCATTGTATTTGATAATAGAAAAATAATGACCGCAGAAATGTGAAATCATTCCATGGTGAATCATAACCATATATATATATATATATTCCATATATATAAATGGTGATAGATCAGTAATGACAGAAAGCCGAATGAATCAAGATCATTGGAAATTCCATTACACCGCATGTGGTATAGGAAAATGCATAGTGTTTTGTTTTTATTTTGATCGATCATCATCAGAATTGCTGTATATTTTTTAGATTCTGTTGTCAAACCGCTACTGGTCCTAGTTTCCGAGGGCTCTATGAAAAATACCCCAAATGAAAAATGTCAACAAAAAAAAATGTTTTCATTATGAAAAATTCCACAAATATTATGAAAAATAACGCCAAAAAACAACATTATCTTATCTTCTTAATATATATTTACCCTCGACACTGATTCACTGACTCTGTCACGCAGTACGTAGGAATTTAAATAGGCATTCTATAATTTTCTATAAATAACTAGTAAGTTGTAATGCGCCTATGGCGCCCGTTGAAATATGGAAAAACAATTTTGTGGAAAAAAAAAATTTTTGAGGAAAAAAAAAATTTTTCTTGAAAAAAAAAAATTTTTGTTAAAAAAAAATTTTTGTTCAAAACAAAAATTTAGTTGAAAAAAAAAATTTAGTTGAAAAAAAAATTTTATAGAAAAAAAAAAAATTTGTTGAAAAAAAAATTTTTGTTGAAAAAAAAAAAATTGGAAAAAAAACATTTTTGTTGAAAAAAAAATTTTGTAAAAAAAAAAATTTGTAAAAAAAAAAATTTTGGAAAAAAAAATTTTTGGTAAAAAAAAAATTTGGGGAAAACACAATTTCTGTACAAAAAAAAAATATTTTTTTTTTATTATTATTATTTATAGAAAATTATAGAATGCCTATTTAAATTCCTACGTACTGCGTGACAGAGTCAGTGAATCAGTGTCGAGGGTAAATATATATTAAGATAATAATACAAAAAATAAATTTTTTTTTGGTACAGAAATTGTGTTTTCCCCAAATTTTTTTTTTTACCAAAATTTTGTTTTTCCAAAATTTTTTTTTTACAAATTTTTTTTTTAAAAAAAATTTTTTTTTTTACAAAATTTTTTTTCCAAATTTTTTTTTTTTTCCACAAAATTTTTTTTTTCAACAAAATTTTTTTTTTAACAAAAATTTTTTTTTCCAAGAAAAATTTTTTTTTTCAACAAAATTTTTTTTTTCCACAAAAATTTTTTTTTTAAACAACATTTTTTTTCATATTTCAACGGGCGCCATAGGCGCATTACAACTTACTAGTTAGATATATGATTTAATTTTGTTTTCAAAATATCTCCAAAAAAACGAAAAAATTCCCCAAAAAATATAAAACTGTCCATTTTTGAAATATTACCTAAAAATTATGAATTGACTATTTTCAAAAATGGACAATGAAAAAATCCCCTAATTTTTTATGAGATTTTTTGGTGAATTCTTCATTTTTTTTTTTTTGGGTGCATATTTCCGAGTCATGTGATATTTTACAACATTTTCATCACACGCTGAAAAAAATGGCCATTTTAACAAATTTCAGCAAACAAGTTCGCATCAAACATATATATATTTTTCCATACATGTTTGAAGGTGATAAATATCGAATATATATGTATGCAGTTTTGTGTAACTTTTTATTTTTTTTTTAATTTCTGAATTTCTATATAACAATCCATCTCATTCTATCGGGTATGATTTTATTTTAAAGAGCGTAAATGCAGAAAAAAAAAATACGAAAACAGTTGCAAATACACACTTATTCGCACTGAAATATTGTACTTTGTTGAATTTAACAAGTTCGTTGTTTTTCCCAAACACGCTATTGCTTATACACAAATATGTAATACTAATAGCAAACGATTTATATTGACGTCCAATTAAGCTTTGTGTAGAAGGAAATAAGCTTTACTTGCTACAACAACATTTTACTTGTGTGTAAACATTTAAAAAAGACGTATTTTTCAGCGTGAAGAAAAATTACATTTTTTGAGATAAAGGATCGGATGTTTATTTCATAATAAAGAGGAAGGTCTGCCGTTAATAATGAAGAACAACATCAGCCAAATCGCCACCACGACCACGCTTACAGGACCATATCCATTTTCATGAAATTTTCCATAACCAAATCGAGAAGTGGCTGCCCTGTCCCCGATAGCCTCACGAATTCTATCTTTGAGGTCTTGATTCGACGCTGGGCTGTTGGCGTAGACCTTATCTTTCACGTGGCCCTAAAGGAAGAAGTCGCAAGGTTTTAAATCACAAGATTTCGATGGTCAATCGTGATCACCTCTTCGAGAGATAACACGGTCCGGAAACTTTTCCCTTAAAAGAGCTATGGTTTCGTTGCTTGTGTGGCATGTAGCGCCATCTTGTTGAAAGTAAACGTTGTCCAGATCAATATCATACAACTCCGACCATAAAAAAGTATTAATCATCTCTCTATAGCGCAATCCATTCCCCGTAACTGTTGATCCAACCTCATTTTCGTAAAAGTAAGGTCCTCTGGCCTCGCCGGACCATAAACCGCAACAGACAGTCACACGTTGAGGATGGAGAGGCTTCTCAACAATAACTCTTGGGTTTTCCGATCGCCCAGATGCGACAATTTTGCTCGTTGACGTATCCTCCCAGGTGAAAATGGGCCTCATCAGTCAAGATGATTTTTCGATGGAAATCCGGATCACTTTCATGCATTTCAAGGACCCCAATCAGCAAAGACACGACGTTGCTGATGATCCGGCCTGCTTGAGTTCTTGTGTTAACTGAACTTTATAAGCCATAAGACCCAAGACTTTATGCAAAATCCGGTGTAATGACGTTTGTGGAATGTCCAAATGAAAAAGAACGACGAGGAATGGACACTCGTGGGTTGTCTTCAACACTTTGGGCCACAGCAGCAATATTCTCAGTTGTTCTTGAGCGACATGCACGGGTTTTATTCTTCACATCACTAACTTGTCCCAACAGCTCGAATTTGTCCACCAATTTCTGTATTGCGGTCCGACAAGGTGCTTCACGAAGACCCAAAAATGCTTTAGTTTTGCGAACTGTGACTGCAAGATTTTCACCATTTTTCTAGTGAATTGTAATAATTTCAATTTCGTTGCATTTTTAGTAATAGCGTAGTTTCTACTTATGAAATGTCAAAGAATAAAAGCTTCAAAAGTGACACCGGATACTTCAAAATAACACCTCTTGTTGGAAAGCCCATTATTACGGCCACAGAGGCAGTCAATCTTCCATAACTCAAACCATCATTATCTTGAAGAAAAGTTCGTTCTACGCAGACTTTGACTTATGGAATTGCTTATGAAATTCTTTGAGGAAATTTCTTTCTGCCACTAGAATTGCTTCGACTTAAACAAAGTCCGACATATGGATGTTCGAGTTACGGAAGTTCCACTGTAATATTAAAGTTGGATCTTAAGATGTACCCCTAAAAAACTACTAGTTTACAACAACTGCACAGAAAAAACATATTTTTGAAATCAATTACGAAGTTTGTATGGAAATCGTCAATTCAATTACTTTTTTAATTGATTTTCTTCCAATTACAAAAGTTGTGAATTCAATTACTCAAATTTTAAATAAGTAATTGATTTTTTTACTATTTTTTACATTGATGTCACCAAGAATTTCTAAGTTCAATTACAACATTAATTGATATCCAAGCTTAATTTCAATTACGACAGTAATTGAATATTTTTGGCCCGTATTTTTTTCTGTGTGGGTTTCATTTAAACCCTGTACAATGATTTTGCTTGCTGGGATTTCAGCTCTAAGAATATTCGAGAGCGAGTGTGGTGAAAGAACTCAGTCCAAAAAGATCTGAAAAATCTTAGTACGTTTATGTTAAACATTGTAGTGTGTAAGTATGTAGAGGCCACTGTGACGGAAAATAGAAATTTCTCCGTGGACAGCGTAGTTTTTTTGAGGAAAAACATATTTTGCAGTTCATTTTCTGAGTACCGGTGTATTATGGAAATTTATATAATTTTTTTTTTTTTGCTTGGTGCTGGTCTCTGTATATTTAAAAGATTTGCATGCTATTTATTTTTTATTTAAAAAAAAAAAATCTTAATCTTTATTGTAAACCCCTGAACCATTATATCAATCTGAAGCGGATATTCTTCAACATCGGGTATTTATCGCCATTGCACTGACCACGGAAATCATCCAAACTCAAATCAACCAATGCCACACCACCCATACCGCGACTTTGCACGTACGCTGCCTTCTCCGTAACGCTGGCCACATTCTCATAGGTCACTAACAGGCCAGTCGAACCCTTAACATCCACAGAGCGATAGGCATAATTGCCGAATTTCTTATCCTCGAATTTGGACATGCCCTTAAGTTGCATGCATATCTCCGTCCAACTCATCAAACCGTCTGTACGTGTATGGGCATCGCCAGGTGCCGCCCCATCCAACGACTTGACTATGGGCATTACAGTCTTATCCAACGCCTTTGTCAGTTTCCATGTTCGACCGTGGGCAGTAATGCCCATATTGAGTTGTTTGGGATTGGCCTTTTGCGATAGCCAATACTGAATCTGAAAATCAACATTGGCTTGGGCATTGCGTGCCTCATGCTTGGGCGGAGCATATAGAGGAGCCAGATAGTCGGCTTCTTTGGGATTACGGATGGGCGTGTTGAAATCAAAGGTGGCCAGGTTGACAAAATCCAGGTTAGACAATATTGAGGGGACATTGAAATACCCTGGAAGAAAGGAAAACAATGGAATTGTATGTTAGTGTTATTTGGTGATATTATTACACTGACAAAAAAAATAAGAAAAAATTGTATGAAAACTAAAAAGTTAAAATCAGCAAAAAAAAATCTATAGACAATTTTGTTTAAAAATTTGTTTCTTTAAAATTGCCCTTTTTTCGTCGGATGTCCTTTTATAATTTAACCTTGATTTTAAAAGACGACTTCCTATCATCCAATACTAAAATAAACATGTGAGCTAAAAATGTTGTGAATATGATTTTAAAAAGATAATAGCACTAGTCAACAGTCAAAATGTACTCGGGATGCGATAATTTTTTCTGTGTAGATAACCTTGACATGAGCTCGAAAAACGCAATAAAAATTTTTTTTTTGTTTGGTTTTTGTTTTATTTTTTTTTTTTAAATTTTAAAAAAAAAATTTTGGTTAATTTGTTTCGTCCGGCATAACTCGGGAACCACTAGCCCGATTTAATTGAATTAAATTTTAAAAAATTTAAAATTACTTAATCTGTTCATATATTGTTTTCCTATACAAGCAACAGTTTCCAAGTTAAAAATGAATATATAAAGGAAAAAACTTATTTTTTGCCTAAAGATTTAAATTTTTTTTTTTTTAAAAAATCCATAAAAAATCCAAAATGAAAAAAAATGTCAAATCTTATTACTTTTACGTAAAGTCACATAACCTATGAGCAAAATTAGACAAAGATCATGAAAATCGATGCACGCGTTTCGCTTTTATTCGCAATTGAGTAAAGGTATGAATTTCAAAAATTCAAATTTTCATATATTTTTGTCACCCAACAAATTTTAATTTTTGAAATTCATACCTTTACTCAATTGCGAATAAAAGCGAACTATAGTTAACCCTCTTCAACAATTGTGTTTAATTTCATAAAAATATTTCAAAAACCAGCCAAACAAAAATACTGGAAAATGCTTGCAACCGTTTTTTTTTTTACGAAATTCAACACAATTAATAAAGACATGCTCAGAGTGGTATTGCCGGTTAGAGGGTTAAAGCACAGTAGGAGATCTCAACGTAAATACAACTCCGAGCCGAGCGGATACTATTTCAGCACTTGTCCTATGCGAACGATAAATATCAACAAAATTGCCGTTGCATAGTTTTTTTTTTTTTTTGTTCCCTTAAAAAATGCTCATATAATAATTCATTGATATACTTACAGCTTGAATTGACATTGGGCATAACCGTGAAGGTTAACATCAACTTATTCGGCTTTAAGGCCGCCTTCAGATCACCTATCAATTTTGTCAGATGATCTTTATGCTCGCGTATCTTATCATCCACCACCGATTGACCGGTTACTATTTTCTTCATTTTCTTAATGATCCTGCCCACTTTCGAATGTTGTTTGCGTGCCTTTATGCGTGGTAATTGATAGGCCAAATCGAAGCCATCAAACTGGTATTTCTTCAAGAATTCACTGACCGATTCGATGAAGATCCTTTGTTTCATAGAGTCTCCCTCCAATAGCATTAGGTATTTCTCCGGCTGATCGTAGTCCTTGTCGCCGCCCAAACTCAAAAGAAATTTCACATGCGGATATCTCTTCTTCAAATCGCGCACCTGTTGAAATACCATCAATTGTCTTCGATCCAAGGGAATAACTTCAAATGAGCCCGGCTGTAAGCCCACATAGCCATAAACGATATGGGTGCAAAGCTGTAGCGATGTTTCCAGATCGTTGACAGTGAAATTGGCCGAACCTGGAATCGCAATCGAACAAGAACGTTAATAGGAATTCGATGATTTGCTATGACATGTGTCCTCCTTCGACATACCTCCTCTCATGGAACTGGACACATCGTAGAAACAAACTACATTGTATGAATTGGCCAACACCAATTGGCACAGAACCAACAGGGCCACAGTACTCAATAGCAGTTTCATTCTCAACAATTGTAATTGTCTGCTCTCCGTTTAATGTGTGTGTACTAACATTCCATGTACTGCTGAGCATTGTGGCCGTGTTTCCCGGCTTTTTATACAATGAGATTCACAGCGAAATATCTCTGTACAAGAGCTCACCGCATGGTTTTCCCTCAGTATCTGCATTGAACCACAAATACAGATAACCATTACACTAGGCAACAAAAAAAAATGTAATGAACTATGATGTACTATATTCCCCTAGGTCAACAAATTTTTTTTATGGAAAGGATTTTTTTTTAAAAAAATTTCTTAGAAATAAAATTTTTGGATTTATAAATTGTTATATCTTGCAAACTTATTGTCCGATTTTGTTGAAATAAATTTAAAAAAAAAAAAAAAAATTTATGAAAAAACATTTTCTTAGAAATTAAATTTTTTGATTTATAAATTGTTATATCTCGAAAACTAATTGTGCGATTTTGTTGAAATAAATATCAGTTGATATATTCCCCTAGGTCAACAATTTTTTTTTATGGAAATGTTTTTTATTTAAAAAAATGTTTTTAGAAATTAAATTTTTTGGTTTATGAATTGTTATATCTCCAAAACTAATTGTCCGATTTTGTTGAAATAAATTTAAAAAAAATTTATGGGAAAAAATATTCTTAGAAATTAAATTTTTTGATTTATAAATTGTTATATCTCGATAACTAATTGTCCGATTTTGTTGAAATAAATATCAGTTGATATATTCCCCTAGGTCAAAATTTTTTTTTATGGATGGGATTTTTTTTAAAAAAAAAAATGTTCTTAGAAATTAAATTTTTTGATTTATAAATTGTTATATCTCGATAACTAATTGTACGATTTTGTTGAAATAAATATAAGTTGATTTTTGTTGATCTTTGCTTTTAGTGCCATTTATACCAAATGTCCGTTCCTAATTTGCAATTTTTTTTTTCGGAAAAAATTCCTAAATGTGACCAAAAATTGGCCTTTTTCAATAGTGTAACATAAAGCCATCTTAAAATGTGGTGTAGATCATTAATCTGGTACCATAACCAAATATTTGAATATGAGGCACCAGTAGGGGCCTTCACTAAATTGTGAATACCAGCGAAAATCCTGCATTGATTTTAATGTTCACTGCCTCATTTTAATAAAAATGATATGTGGCTTTCTTGTAAATACTTGAAAATGAACACTGTTTGTCAGGATTAAATTTTTAGAATTGTTTTTTTTTTTTTTAAAAAAATTACAAATTGTTTTGCCTTACATTTGTTTATAGCTCTTTATTTAACTTTCATTTCAATCAAAAAACGCTAAAGACAAATATTAATAATAATTTAATGATAAATTTTTTTTAGAATTTATTTCAACAAAATCGGACTATATACAGGGTCCGCCAAATAACATTTTTTTTTGTTGAAAATTCTATAAAAAAAAAAAAACTACTGGATATTTTCTCAAATTTCTTCCAGTTAATAATGGAAAATAATTTCATTCAAATGCCTGCCTCGGCTGGCCATGCAGTAACCTAACGACATCAGCTCTGTGGCTGACAATGAGATCTTCAAAAACAGGGCGAAAAACATCGAGTGTAGCTTCGGCTGTGTGGCACGTAGCGCCGTCCTGTTGCCAATATGCTACTCTTAAATTTTCGTTCAACATGGCCGGAAAGCGAAAATAACGAAATAAGCACTTGTTGAAAAAAAAAGGTTAGATGTCGGACCCTTTACAAAGTTTTCGAGTTATGACAATTTATAACTCAAAAAATCCTAACCATATCCTCAGAAAGAAATTTTCTTTAATCCAAAGCTCTTCTACTGGCAGTTAAGGAGACAAATTCTCGTAAACAGTTTAATAAGTAATTCCATAACTCAACGTCCCCGTAAGTCGAACTTTTCTACGGGATAATGGTGGTTCGCGTTATGGAAGTTTGTCTGTATAGTACATCAGAATTGTATAGAGGTTATTTATTACTGATATTTGTTTTTTTTTTTGTGTGTGTTTTCTTGTGTTGCCTAGTGTTATCAGTGGAATTTTTTCGAGTTCAGAATTTGTGGTATCGTTTGTAAGAATTCATCATATTGTATTAAATCTGTAAAGATATACCCAGGGAAAAGATTAGTTGAACAAATTCCAATAGCAATGATGTTTTGGCAATCCAATATCGTAAGTAGCAATGTTTTTTTTTTTCTATGGTACGTAGTATGAGTTTTTAAAGGAACAAAGGTTTCTCAACTAAATAGTGATGACACATATAAATAAACCTATAGCATTCGCAACCGATAAACAACATATTTAAAACAATTTGTGGTGAGGACAAATATATACAAATAACATTTATATGTTTTATATTTGTTGTTTATGAAATAAAAGTAATCAATGCTGATTCGCGGTACACTTGATCGAAGGTCGGTAATAAGACATATTGAATGCAGACGAAGTAATTAAAAATTTTTTTCGAAAAAAATCGAACTTATAAATTCCATTTCAGTGTAAACAACGAATGATGCTGTTTGAAAGAAGATAAAATTCTTAGTAATTTCACTGGTATTAGAAATTAAAAAATAAAACCAAAATATAGGAATTCCGTCAAAATATTAGCCCTTAGATTCTACAATTCTCGATGGAGTCCATAGACACAACAGAAACGGGCTACACTTTGGAAAGGCTTTCTTTGCGATTTAAGAAACTCCGCTTCATTGTGAGAATCTGCATTAAAAAAATCTTCAACTTCGGAGAGGGCGGGGTATTTGTTTTTTTTTACGTTTAAGAAAAAGTAAATTATTTTTCATCTCCCTGAAAAAAATTATTGGTACGTTTTCAGCAAATTGTTTTTTTTTTTTAATTTTTATGTTCCAACGGCTCTAACTTTTATCTCATTAAGGATATTGTTCTGATATCTTTACTTTCCAAACTAAAAATTTTTAAAATGCGTATATCTGCGTTCTATGAGAGACCACCCCAAAGGAGGATAAATTAAAAACAGCGATTTTTGTAAAATTGTAATACTTTATACAGGTTTTATTTTCAATCACCCGGTATTTCGGTAGCTGTCACTTTTGAAGCTTTTATTCTTTGACAAGTACGCCATTACTAAAAATGGAACGATACACGCTTCAAAAACGCATTGAAATAATTACAATTCACCACAAAAATGGTGAAAATCTGGCAGTCACAGTTCGCAAAACTAAAGCATTTTTGGGTCGTCGTGAAGCACCTTGTCGGACCGCAAATACAGAAATTGGTGGAAACATTTCGAGCTGTTGGCACAAGATAGTGATGTGAAGAATAAAACCCGTCATCCAAACATGACTAAGGCATTTGATCTAGTAGATCATAAAATTCTCATAGAAAAACTATCGTTTTATTGGCTGGGCGTGAGCTTGGTTTCTGTAAAAGCCATCTAAGTAACCGCAAGCAATATGTGCAGATAAATGCGAGCAAAAGTTTTATGGGAAATGTGAGCTATGGGTTAACGCAAGGTAGTGTCCGGGACCCATTGCTCTTCAAGATTTATATAAATGATTTAAATAGTCTTGGTGTGCATGGTCAAATCTTGGTGTCTATGGTCAAATCACCACGGCTTCAAGGTGATATAGAATATGATGCTGCATTAATCTGCGAGTACGCGAGACTTAACAAATAGGTTCTAAATGCGAACAAAACTAAATTTATTAGATTCCGACCACAGCCAAATCGGGATAATAATTGCTTGGGGGTTAAGTTCAATGTATTGGTGGTATCAAATACCCTTTACCATTTTATTATCTGCAAATGGTCTTTAGTTCAAATATAATTATTAACTGCGACTCCGTGTTACACAGCACGTCTGACCACAGGCACAGATGATATTAAATCTCCGTATAATTTAATATGCATCTATAAATGGTATTTATTTAAAGAAAACTTATTAATTGCGGTCAGTATTGCCGTTAGTATTTCATAAATGATTAAGTCTTAGAAAACCGTACTTCAGTAGTAAGCAGTCGCCGAAAATACAAGACAGATGTCGTCACAGCATTTCTGTATGTCAACTAACTTTAGATGGATTGACTCAAAATCATATTATTCTCATTAAAAGAGACCACAGTATTGTATTACCCTACGATTATCGGGTTCGTTGTTAATATTATTTCCACTATTGCTGACAATCTGTTATGCTCACAAAGGGTCTTGGCAAAACACCAAGAGGCTTTACATGTAAAGCCTTAAAGTTTGTATGGGAGGTACCAGAAGAGGCGTGGCCAGACTTCCAAGATTTTGTCGGAATCTTTGTCCAATATCGTAAGTAGCAATGTTTTTTTTTTCTATGGTACGTAGTATGAGTTTTTAAAGGAACAAATAGACCACAGTATTGTATTACCCTACCAGTATCGGGTTCGTTGTTAATATTATTTCCACTATTGCTGACAATCTGTTATGCTCACAAAGGGTCTTGGCAAAACATCAAGAGGCCTTACATGTAAAGCCTTAAAGTTTGTATGGGAGGTACCAGAAGAGGCCAGACTTCCAAGATTTTGTCGGAATCTTTGTCCTGTTATATCTTTACTAATTACCGAACTTGGGCAAGATCGCGTTGATCGTATTGCAATTATTACACGATTTCTAAAGTGGGTGGAATGGTACATTTGTATGGGAGGTACCAGAAGGGGCGTGGCCAGACTTCCAAGTTTTTGTCCGAAACTTTGTCCTGTTATAGCTTTACTAATTACAGAATTTTGGCAAGATCGCGTTGGTCATATTGGTATTATTACACGATTTCTAAAGTGGGCGAAATATACGATTTGTATGGGAGGTACCCGAAGGGGTGAGGCCATATAGCCCATATGCAATCCAATAAGCACTTTTGGAAAAATATTAAGCCATGCCAAATTTCAAAGTGATTGTTTAACTCTTTCGACAGTTATCGTGCTTACCAGCAGGACAGACGGACATGGCTCAAACGACCTAAAAAGTCATGAAACGAATTTGTTACAAAGAAACAGAACAGTGCCAGAATTTATATGAATCTATGCCAAAGCGATGTAAATGTGTTGTAGAGGCAAAAGGCGATGTTACCCAATATTAATATTTAAAGATAAATTAAAGTTTTTATAAAATAGCAACTATTTAACCCACCGTACGAATTAATACTGGTCACATTTTTTTTAATAGTTTTGCGAAGCATTCAATGAAATAAATATTGTTGTTGTTGTTGTTGAGGTACAATAAAAAATTTTTTTTTTTAAATCAAGAGAACAAAATGCTCTTTCAGAAAAAAATAGATTTGCATGCGCTGACTACATTAGTATTGAAAATATCACCTGTTAAACATTGCATACGGGTAAAAGTGCTTGCCGTACGAATTAATAGTGGTCGGGGCTCGTATAAAAAAAATGTGAATTTATAATTGTATTCATTAATTGGAGTAGTGACTCATTGTAGTAAAGTTGGTCGTTATAATATACTGTAATTTTATACTATTATTAATTATTTATATATTTAAAAAAAAATATCAATTGTTGTATTGGATAAATTGTTGAAATTGTTAACCGTATTAGGCCTTATAGGCTTGGTTAAAGCTTGATGTTAATAAATTGAAATTGAAATTGAAACCTAGGGTCTAATGTGAATATTTCTATGTGTTACACTTTTGAGCCGTATCAAATAATATATATACCCGTAGGTTGAGGATCTAGTGGATTTGGCTGTAAAAGTGACATGAGACACCGGGTCTATGTTGCCATTTACTTTTTAGGTAAATCACGGGGATTGTGGGAAATAGTTCCGATGTCAATGCGAGATGCGACATCAATTAGAGAACTAATCGGACTAAATACTTTTGTCGACGGCTATTCGGAAAACCAGCTGCAGTAACTTTTTAGTCGGATATCGCAGGCGTTCTTCTAAACAGGCACAACTCAACATTTGTCACATTCGGCTTTACTTGTGAAAGCGATTCATCATACACATATCAATCAGCTCAAAAGAGATCAAACTATTGTATACGAGTACTTCAAGCTGAAAATTGCAAAATTTCGTAGAATTCAACTTTTTTTCCGGCCAAGACACCGAATCCATATTATACTGGCTAACTGTAGTAATCATTTTTCTGTAATAGGGATTTTATTTTGTGATTGCAAGAAATTAAATTTGGCCATGAGAAACACAACAAATATTCTGGAAATTTCAGAAACTCAACTGATTTCCCAATGCATTTTTTTTCCTGTGAAGGGTGTCTGACATTCGACCCAACCGAACATTCCGTGCATAATCGTTCTTATTTCCATTTATATTTCTTAAGTTTACATTTCTTTTAGATAAATTATAAATACCTAAATATGTATGATTCCATCTACAATTTATTGAAATGCGGTCATGCATTTTCTGTGCAGTTCGTATAAAAGTGTAAATAGTCAAGCGCATCGTATGCAGTTTTCACATGGAAGTTCATCCTTAGAGGCGAACAATTTTGAGAATGCAGTTCTATTGCGGAATAACGCTGATACTTGGATTCTGCCAAGTGGCTCTGGCAGTCAATTTAAATGTGACCTGTTACTATGACACATTCAGTATCAATCGATTGGGTATGTTCTGAAAGGAATGACAATTAAAAACTCATTAATCATGGGAGATCTTCTATCGTGTTCAGGTCCGGCCAACTTCACCACAAAAGATTTGGAAAACGCCCTACCGCTGTGCGATAATGTTGTTTACGGCTATGTGGGTATGCGTCCTGAAACCTTCGAGATGACCGCATTACATCCACTGCAGCGTCAACAGTTTGAGCTGGTCAAGACGCTGAAAAAGAAGTATCGCAATGTGAAATTCCTCTTAAGTTTGGGTGGTGACAAGGATTTGAAAAATTACGAAAAGTATTTACAACTTTTAGAGGCCACCGTCCCAGAGCAAATCCGATTCTTACAAACTGCTACGGAATTTGTGCGTAAATATCAATTTGATGGTTTGGATTTGGCATATCAACTGCCGCGAAACTTCACCTTCATCAATGGTTCGTATGTGAGCAGGAAGACCCAGTATCATCGCAACCAAATGACACAGTTGATAGAAAACCTGAAATTGGCGTTCAAAAAACATAATCTGATGTTAACATTGACGGTTCTGCCGAATGTTGATGCAAAATGTAGGTCACCTGTGGAAGTACTGTGGCATCTACTCTACTGACGTTTCCTCTTTTTCAGCCTATTACAATGCCAGCGCTATTATTCCCAATTTAGATTTTGTTACCTTGGCAGCTTTTGACTTTTCATTGCCGAAACAGACGCCCAAGGAGGCCAATTATCTGGCTCCCCTTTATGCTTTACTAAATGACGACTTACGTTTTCATGGGTCCAATGTCAATTATAAAGTGGATCAGTGGATAAAAAGTGTTCCCGCCAAGAAGCTTAATTTAGGCATTGCCGCCTTTGGTCGCACATGGAATACTACCAAACCGTTGGAAGATCCAAAAATGCCCATAATTGATCTACTTAATGGGCCCGCACCAGGTGGTCCTATTTCCCGGACCCCCGGTCTGTTGGCCTGGCCAGAAATATGTAAAAAGTTATCAAAGATTTCCAAAGTTAGCGAAAAAATGTTAGGTAGTTTTGCATACAGACCGGGTCTAAGTAAAGACGATCAGGGCCTCTTGATTACCTACGAGAGTCCCGAGAGCGCTGTGGAGAAGCTGAACTTTGCTCAGCGGCATGAGATGGGTGGCGTGGCTTTGTTCGACTTGAGTTTAGACGATTTCCGTGGTAAATGTCGAGGTGAAAAATATGCCATATTGAAAACGATTAAACGTCAATTGAACTGAAACGAGAAAAAAAAGCATTTACTTTTACCGGTGAACAATTCCCATCCACGATTCCATTACCAACTACAAGAACATTTACCGCCATTTGGGAACAATAAAAAACACAGGTCTCACGTCTTCGGGTTAAAGGATGGAAATTGTTGTCTAGATATAGAATTTTCATTTTAGTGAGCCCCAAATTCATATTGTAGTGTAAATGTTCAGTGTATTCTCCACAACACAATGTAAAATGTAAAAATAATTCCTAGAGATTAATATACATTTGGATTAGATACAAAAAATATATTTTTATCAGAACTGTATTTCTGTCATTGCATTTTCTTTTTTTTTTTACTCGTCAAAATACACTTAAAATTTCAAACATCTGAATCTGTAACGACCGCCGTACCGTACAAACATGCGGCAACTCATGTTAACAACTCGTAGTCTACCAATACAACTCTGTGTAAAGAAAATAACGTATACATACTGCAGTGATGCCAACTGTGCGTTTTTTTTTTTGGTCAGACATTTGCAAAATTTGCCATAACGCTTCGTAGACAGCCGTTACTTATCCACACATTGTAAATTACATAACACCCTGTGAACGACACCACGGTTGCTACCTAAATCGGGTTGGGATCTAAGAAGACGTAGGGCCATTATTTCAATGTACGTTCCGGTTAATTAACGAGCACATTAATTTATAGACGCGATATATGGTCAGTACGGCAACCGTATAGCTGTTCATAAATGATAAAAAATAATTGCAGTTTATTATTAAATTTCTAATCAATTCAATTTTAAATATACATTACATTATAGTCTTAAGTTTTCTTTCAAATATGTAGCTTTAATTCTTAAATAACATGATTTCTAAAGGCTCAATAAATATAAACCTTAAACCTTATTGTTGTGAAAAAAAACAACAAATTATTTGCATATGTTAAAAATGGCAATCAGAAGAATTGGATTTGGTTGAAGAGGTAAAATAGCGTATTTTACATATAACAACAAAAATATATTTCTCAGGTTCTAAAGTACACTGGCTGATGTCAGCTGTTCGTGGTTTTCGTTATGATAAGTGCCGATTATCATTTATCCATCCTATAAACGCTAAGTAGATATTGAGAAATGTAAATTGTACTAACCGGTAGTATATCGTTACGATAAATTTTAATCGGGCATTGAGATAATGGGCCTAAAATGTATTTTTACAAAATCCGTTGGTCATATTCACCATCTAGTTTTTTTTTGTTGTTACAAATCGCCTATTCACTGAGTGAGAATGTAGTGATTATCAGTATTGAAATTAGTTGTTAATAATGCGACATGTTGGATGGTCTATGTATACAGGAAATTAAGTTTGCTGAAGTTACCAGCTCTTATTTACGAAAAGAAGACAATTTTAATGAATCGATAGCCACATCCGTGTATTTCAGAGAGTTATAACTACGTAATGGATAAACGCGACACAAGGCATAGCATATCTGTCACTTTGTCCTACGAGCTCAGATGTGCTTAATATCTAAAAACTTCTCTTAATATTTGATGAATGAACAGTCGGGGAACTTCTCCTGAAACGCTGATCTGTATACTGTATAATTTGTTAATGCTTTTTCTGTAGAAGTTTGAAATGACTGCGAAATTATTCTCTTACTCGTTCTGAAATTATGGTTTTACCTGCGATTGCTTTGTGATAGTCGCACCACTACTATTACACCACGGCCGTCTATTTCATTAAGGAAATTAAAAAAAAAACGCAATTATAAACTCAATGATTGACAAAAAATTGACGGCACTTCATATAGCACGTGTGTTGAAAAACTAGGTAAATACTTAACGGTTGGACGTGGCAGAACCAGAACCAGACGGTGGCATATAAAAAAATCTTTTGAGTCATTGAAGGAACTTACCGAAGCCGACAAAGAAAGCAATGAGGATAATGGAGGGAATCGAGAAAAACAAACATGTCGGACCAGACAAATTCGGCGGCGGCCATACATGATATATGAGCCGAGCAACCGCCGCTGTTGTTATCTTTTAAGCCGATGCAGCCGTCGTTTCACCGGCTCAAAAATGTACTCGTCAAAAATCGGGCAATTTTTTACGCAAGTTTACGCAAATAATTTGCGTTTCTAATGCGTCAATATTTGAAATGGAAAATGGTTTTCAGTTGACCATTAATCAAAGCAAGAAATCAGTTTCATTTTTTTAGTCGATTGATTTGTACGCGTGTTGTATCGTTTTAACGAATTTCATTTTTCTTTGTAATTGCCGATGTTGTACGTTGTGTACAACTTTTACAGATGGAAAATTGTACAGTACATATGTAAAAAACATATCGTCTGATGGCAACTTTAATAACACAATTCTTTATACTCCTACAATTATATACAATGTATACCATCCATTACCTAAATCAAGCCGAAATGCAGAAGACGCTGAAGAACATTGGAAAATAGCGCCGTCATGAACGCAACAAAGATTGGAGCCGCCACTGTCCAGAGGACATAGGGCGGCCACTTTGCGATTTGGTTATACAAAATTTCATGAAAATGATATGGTTCTGGCCATTTGGCTGATGTTGTTTTTCTTAATTAACGGCATAAATTCCTCTTTATTATGAAATAAACATCCGATCATTTATCTCAAAAAGCGGCATTTTTCATTGAATGCAAAAATAACACCCCTTGTTGGAGAACCCTGTACAATATATACCAGCCATCACCTAAATCAAGCCGAAATGCAGACGACGCTGAAGAAAACTGGAAAATGGCGCCGTCATGAACGCAACAAAGATTCAAGCCGCCACTGTCCATTTGTGTCGACTTCGCCCTCTGGCGGCGGCTCGCCTCATTTATCGGTTTTTGCTACTTCCGACGAATCGGCAGTATTTTTTTCCACAATTTTTTTTCGTATTTTCGTAAATTTCCCATAATATTAAACAACAAAATATGTAAAAAATACACCAAGAAAAGTGTTCGCTACATACTCAATGTGAAATTTATGCGAAAACAAATCAGTAAACAACAATGAAATCTCGAAAATAAAAGCAAATATCGACGGCAACTATAACAGAAGAAAAAAAAATCATTGAACGCGAAAAGTCAGTCGAAAGAATAGAGAGAGTATGGTATAAGAAAAAAAAACGTGTTGAAAAAGTGTCGCAAGAAAAATAAATGGCCTATTGATTGATTAATGCGAAAAGCGCGGTGCAAACAAACTAAAAAATGTTGTCAATTTAATTATATTGGATCAACACAGGAAAACCAAAATACCCCAACCTCCCTAAGGACGTTCAAGGAGATACGTGTGTTTGACTGATAAAAGTACAGCAGCAAGAAGAAGGTGGTAGAGAGAAATCATCGAATGGAACGGAGGTAGCCACAAGGAATTGGAATTGTTTTCGTTACGTACGTGTGGTGGAGTGAAAGAAGAAAAAAACAACATAAGAAGCACAAGAGAAAAAGTAGCGGGTGCCAGACAAGCAAGGTTTTTCGGTTTTATTGCAAATAAGATCGACCGCACCCGCCGCCATCGTCTTGGAATTATTTATTGGCCAATATTTATAACCTCAAAAACGACCTCTTGGAAGTGGAAAATCAATCAAAACGCCGACTTCAACCAACTCCATGCCAGTCTCAGTGGTCTGTGAGACTACGGCCAGCGTGAATGCCGCCTTAAGAGAATCTCTGGGTTCCGGTGGTAGTTGTTCAGCAGCTGCCGCCAAGGGGTCGGATGAAAATAAGGCCAATGGAGGCTCTTCATTGGCGGATAATGAGGATTCGCTGCATGGTAAATTGGTGGCCTCAGCCAAACGTGTACTGCTATCGAAAATCGAGTACGAAGAGGTCACCAATTATGGCCAATCTGTGTTGGACACTTTGAAATCGAAGTACATCGTCTTGAAGCCATCTGGCGTCAACAACAATGGCATAAATAGTTCCATGGAAAATGGTCGAAATTCACCAGCAACCTGCAATAACAACAACAATGGCGCAAATGGTGATGGCAGCGCTGCCGGTAAGTGTACGTGTAATATTTTTTTCGTTTTTCTTTCTATCCGATGCTCGAAATGTTTTCCCATGTTTCTTTTATATTGAGGTATTCATTAATTGACGTAATTGTGAATGCCGTAAATATGAGTATGAGAGAGTGGGTTTTTTCGACGCATACGACATTTACAACGATATACGGCAATGAGTTTGTGTGTGTGCAATACAATTACAACACCGCCACACTATTTTTATTGGGAGTAAAAGAGACGGCATGTGCTTTGTTGTCATAATAGACAGGCATTGCCAGATGAAAATATTCATTTTTGTTTTTGGATAGTTTGAGTTGATGAGGAAGCACACACAAATCACAACAATTTGTCCAAATGAAAAAAAATAAACACGTTTTTTATTGAAAATCACGTGCTTACTAATGGTGGGATGTTCGGAATCAGCAATTTGTATCTGCCTTGAAAATGTAATCTAACAAAATCGATGATGGGAATAATGTGCCAACAGTCTGAACGAATTATCGATCGGAGGTCACAACAATTACTATGTGTATATGTGTATAATATATTTAGAATTATTTTTTTCCTTTTGTTATCGCCATATTTTTGCGTATTTATATTGTTTAGCCAATTCTTTCATGCTTTATTTTTCCCTGTTTGCTTCATCGCAATATTCGCAAACAAATATTTCATGATTCACTTTTTGTTTCTTCTTTTTGTTATCGTCATCTTGTAAACAAAAAAAAAGAAGAATCTTAAATATCGCATTTATCAGACAACAAAGGATATACACATTTTTCACTGTTTGTTTGCAAACAAAACGTGGAGAAATTGTCAATACACAACAATCACGAGAAATGGAACAACTGTACACGTTGGCAAAGGTGGGGATTTCCCACAGACAAATATCCAATAGAATGATCAGCACACATATGTTTGTTGCTTGTAGGAGAAGGTGATTGCGAAAATCCTTGAGATAATTTTGTCGCCTTCATTTCGTCTGTGCACTAATATGATTACGCACTATAGAGTGTAGTGAAAACAAAATATGCTTCATTTGTAAATATAAAATGTATGGCGCAATCGGCTTTTTGTTAATCTTTTGGTTGGTATTTATCGCTGCATAGATACCTATATGAATATTTTTATTTGCACTGAAGTTTTTAAAGCAGTTTCACCGGAAAGGCAAAGTTGAAAGTATTTAATTTGTACACTACCGCATATAGACTTCTGCATCATAATCAATTGTCTATTTTTTTTTTCATATTTGTTTAACTTATTATTTGTAGTCTAATGGCAGTAGCGTTAAGTAGACAAATTCCCTTAAATTGTTCTTCTATAAATCGAATTTCCATAACTTGAATTTCTCCATTACTCGAAAAAAAAAAATAAGGCACAAACTTTCATAAGTCAAACTTTTCGGAGTAATAATCCAAACAATAAAGTTGTGATGGAATAGAAAAGTGTCTTAGATTTAAAGTTGATAAAAAAAAAGTGTTTCTTAGAAATATCTGAGGTTGATAACGAAGAAGTTCATTTGACTTCCCTCCCTCCGAACCAATTACTTCCAGATTTGTTATTCAACCTCCAGGCAACTTACAAACTCCTAGAAACTGTAGTTACTTGTTATTCGCAATAACAAAAATTATACAGCATTCCAAGTAACTATAACTGTTTAAATAAAATCAAAATGAATAAATTCGAATAAATGTACTCTTTTTCCGGATGGGAAACAATTCTATAAGTAATTACATAACTCAGTCTCCGTAAGTCGAATTTTTCTGCGGGATAATGGTGGTTCGAGTAATGGAAGTTTGACTGTATTTACATATTCATCTTGCTATGAACTGAACACATGTATTGTAGTATATCAAAAAATATAAGCGAACTCTGGACGTCAATAGCAAAATTAGGTATGTTGCCAGATAGCGATCAACGTCTCCAGTGGTGTAGGTTGTCTATAACGATTTCCACTGTCTTTACAACTAATTCGCGAATAGTAACGCTCTGCTGTGTGTCAGGCCAAATTTAATAATTGTACTTTAGTGCAAAGAGGCGTAACATTTGTAGTTATCACACCTGCTGCTGGTAATGTACATTTGTATTTTCCACTACCATTTTGTACAACTCTGTCATATAAAACAAAACGTCATGTATGCTTTTCTCCCGCGCCATCTATGTCGTCGCCATTAATGGCAGCATTCTTTGTTTTGCTAGTTTTTCTTTGTTTTCTTTATTATTTTCTTTTTTTTTTCTTCTTTCAATTATCAATACTCCTCGTACCCCACACACAATGTCTTCGTAGTATAGCAAAACCACGAGAAACAAGAACAAATGACCATATGAATAAAAAACAGTGGATAGAATGACACGAGGATTTTGAAACACATAGTGCAGAAAGAACAACGAAGAGCCCCATAATTTTTATTTTTCTCAAAAACGAGCCAACGCAATAATTTCCCTAGAAACATCACATTGTAGTGTACGATAAGTACGTGCGTGTGCATGTGTGTGAAGGGAAAAAAGGAAAATTCACGAACATCCGAAATAGGTGTCAATGAAAATTCAGCCAAAGAAACTACAACAAATGTTTGACAAAAAATATACATACCATTGACTTTGATGGCGAAGTGAAGAAAGAAGCTAACCAAAAAAGAAAACGAAAGTGTTGAGGAAAAAAAGTAAAATTTAAATATTTTTCATTGTTTGATCTGGTGGTGTTCGGAAATATATTATGAAAGTTTGGAGTGCTTTGCTTTTGGAAACATTGCGCTGTATCGCTTTGGATTATTTGGTGCTATGGCTTCTCTATCGTTTCATATTTAAGCCAACCTATAATATATTGAGAAGACTTTACTATTTTTATCATAACAAATACAACAATTACGATGAATCTGATAATGAATTGTGTTCTTCTTGTTCTACTTCTATCTACGATTGTATGTGTGAAATAATAAATACAACAACAAAAACAGATGCCAACGGAAATACAGCAGGAGCGAACGCTAATGGAACACCAGGCAAAAGACAGCAAAATCCAAATGAGCTGCCAGCGCCGAAACGTATATTGTTTCCACGAGAGAATGTACGCGTTGGCTGGAAGGCCTCCGGACGTAAATGGGATGTAGGGGTTGGGATGATGAATGTTGGCAACACCTGCTATTTAAATTCCACCCTGCAAGCCTTATTCCATGTGCCCTCCATGGCCAATTGGCTAATGTCCGATTCAACCCATATGGAGAGATGCGAGTCTACTGATTCCGGCTGTATCATCTGTGCTATGACCAAGACATTACAAGCTTCCCAGAACAGTCAATCGGCCATACGGCCGTACTTTGTGTACTCCAAGTTAAAGTCGATATGTAAACATTTGGTAATGGGTCGCCAGGAAGATGCTCATGAATTTCTACGTTATCTGGTGGAGGCAATGGAAAAATCTTACCTTTCACGTTTCCGCAACTACAAAGAGTTAGATCAGTACAGCAAGGAGACAACACCTTTAAATCAAATACTGGGTGGTTACTTAAAAACATCGGTCAAGTGTTTGTCGTGCCAGCACGTGTCGGTGACATTTCAACACTTTGAAGATCTACTGCTTGATATTCGTAAATCCGACACAATCGATGAGGCTTTGGAAGGTTATTTTGCACGAGAACGTCTGGAAGATATGGGATATAAATGTGAGGCATGTAAGAAAAAGGTGAGTACATGTTTGAAATTCACAGCTATCTAATAAATATTTTTTAAATATGAATTTAGAGAACTGTACCAATTCTGGTTTTACACAGTTTTTCCGAATCAGTGTTTGGAGTAAAAGCTAGAGGAATGTATCAAAATAGTAACAATAAAAAAACAGGAAAATATTAAAGAAAATTATATTCTCAAGTGAGTTCTCTTCAGAAACAAACTATAGGCAGTCAAAGTTGGACCATACAGGTGTATTTTCTTGGGACTTTCTCCCAAATTGTATCTAGTTTTTATAGGCGGACATGAAAGGTTAATTAAAGTTGTAGATTGTATTAATGAAGTACTTGCAAAGTCAAAGGCATTTAACAGTTGATATGTTTAATGCCTGGGTATGTTGTACGATAGTCGCATTGACTACCTTTCCCAGCGAGTGTGAATGTTTATTTGGGAGATGCCCTATCGCGGAGCAAACGTCTTCCGTGTCTTAAAAACAGTAATACCACATAGAAAGTCCGAGATATGCAAATTCCCACATTTGTCGAAGAGATAGACAGCTGAGTCAGTAAAGTATAATATATCATCCCAGCTTATGAAATTAAATACGTTTATTGGCGATACAAAGCATTTAACAAGTGCAGAGTCTTGTAGTCAGTGTTTTATCTTTCATTATTTATATCAACTTGTATCATTTTACCACAATACCAATTGATTTTATTTTTATTTTTTAGGTATCTGCTACCAAACAATACTCGTTGGATAGAGCACCAATCGCATTGTGCATACAACTGAAACGTTTCTCAATGTTAGGGACAAAACTGAATAAGCAGATTACCATAAAACCTCGACTGGATCTGAGCAAATTTGCCTCGCGCAAGATCCCCGGAGAACAACTTACCTACCGTCTGGTAGCAATGGTAACACATCTGGGTGCGTCACAACATTGTGGACATTACACAGCTATCGGCCTCACAGAATCGGGTACTTACTATAACTACGATGATAGTTATGTTCGTCCAATATCAATGCAGAATGTGTGTAATACAAATGCATACATAATTTTTTACGAAATGGACACACAACCGCCACGACAAGTGACCAGCACACAGGTCTGTGGAGCACAGAGTACTGCAACAAATCCGAAAGAGTTGCAAACTCAAAAGGTTAATGGTCATATGGTGGGTTCCAGCCCGCAACGAGTTATAGGACCGCAACTACCGCCGGGTTATAGTAATGGAACTAGTTCCCTCTCACCATCACCTCTGACCAACGGTGGCAGCAAGTTACTATTAAATCGTAATGCAACAACAACGCCAAGTAGCAACTCATCGGCTTCATCACCAAATAGTAGCAAAATTATGATCCACTTTAAGAATAATAATGGAATAGCAACAAACACTCCCGTAAAAACAAGTGCTGCTACTTCATCAATTACTAGTGCCTCGGCTACTTCGTCAACATCGTCCTCTTCACCAAAATCAAATTCAGCGTTTGATACTTTGAAAAATAGTAACAACAACAATTCTAACGGTCTCCATGTAGTGGGGACCGGTAAATTTCAAGAATCTGCGAACGCGAAGTATACATTGGGTGGCCCAACAAATAAAAGACAAATTAATAATGCTAAAAACGGTAACGAAAGTTCCTCCGATGACGAGAATGAGGTTGTAAGTTCGTCGACAGCTCATAGCGCTAATACACTGCCAAGTATGCCTAAATTGGGCGTGGAATCAAATAACAGCAACACGCCCACAACAAAGCCACCCATAACAAACGGATTTGCCAAAAAATCACCTGCGCCCATTAAAAGTCTAGTACCATACGGTTCCGAGACTGATGAAGAAACTGATTTGGCCATGACAACGACGAGCACATTAACATCAACGTGTGAACAACAGAAACGTTTACTACCGAATCCTTTAAAACGTCGCCAAAGTTCTTCGTCGTGGTCAAATGGATCATCATCGGATAATGATGATGTCGACGATAAAGATGGCCAACCGTCAACGGGCACTAAAATTAAAAAGGCTGCCTCATCCACCACTGTCACCGCCGCTGCCGGTAGTGGCATTATTTCTAAATCACCTCTGAAACACGTATCAGACTCCTCCAAATCGCATTGCAACGGTGTTAGTTCAAAGAAATCTGCAGATACCATAGATGAAATTTTCAATAGCATTAAACGTTCCAATAGTACTACAACAAATGGTGTATCACCACTCAAAAAAAAATCACAAAATCAACAGTTCACAGTTACCTCCACAACGCCCACAACCGACTCTTCCTCATCTGCCTCGGATTCCGAAGACACAAAGTCATCGAGACCACAATTCAAGAGATCACAGTCAACCCCACCATCACCGCCAGTAGTTAAAACAAATTCCGGCATTTGGCAAGTGACCCCTTGTGTCAGTCCCACAACAGAAAAAACACCCAAGAATCCTAAAAATCCGTTTGCCTCGAAAACGCCCTTGGTTGTGGCTGCAGACAGTGCTAAACGTCTTAAAAAAGAGACATCGAACAAACAAATTGTGGGCAATGGTTATCAGCGTGAGTCGGCCAGCGACTCGGCCGTCTCAGAACTATTGAAACAGTCACACCGCGGCTATGGGGCGCCCGTTTTAACATGGAATGGCCAACAAAGTGAAATTGAAAGAGAGGTAAGTGGCTTTTATTAACTATCACCGTTATATTTATTTTATGTTTTTGTTATATATTTCAACAAGTTTTCTTATTTTTGGCAAGGTAGTATTTAGTTTTCTTTGTACATTATTATTAATTTGGGTGTATAACCAATTTTGATAATGGAAAAAGAAAGATTGTTTTAGTGAGTCGGTAAAATATTACTCATTAATAATTAATTCCTGTTAGTAATTTTTAATATTTGTAAGTTCACGTAGACCCTTTTTTCAATATCAAAATAGACATCAATTGATCTATCAAGTAATGACCTCGGATTACACCTTTATTCCCTCGATCAAAACAATCTTACTTTTTTTATTAAACCATTTTTTTAATTGGTTACGATACAAAATATATTTGCAGTGAAACTTCTACAACTCGAACTTCCATAAGTCGAATTTTCTTTAAGGAAGCACTTCTAGTGTCAGTTAAGGAAACAAATTCCCTTAAACAGTTTTATAAGTAATTCCATAACTCAAAGTCTCCGTAAGTCGAACTTTTCTACGCGATAATGGTGGTTCGAGTTATGGAAGTTTGACTGTATTTATATCTAAACAAATCAAACAAAAAAACACATTTTCACGAACCAAAACAATGCTACAAAATAAAAAAAAATTAAAAAGTTGTATATAGTGTCGTCTTCTATCAAAAGTTTTTAAATATAAAATCCAAACAAAAATCTAATTCTCACAACAAAACAATCGAAATTAAGGAAGAAGTAAAACCAAAAAGAAATTGCACACATCAAAAATAAATATTTACTAATATTGTACATTTTGGTATTTGAATGCTTCAAGGTTTACAAAACAAAAAATAGAAAATTGCAATGATAAATGAGTAATAAATCATGTTATCTTTATATGGGGTGGGTGATTGTGCCGTAAAATGAAGATCGACAATCTTTATTATTGGAACAACAATAATGTAAATATAATCTATTCAAAGTTTTATATATACAAACATACGCTATTTTAGATAAAACTGTAATGAATTACACTGAATGTGAATAAAACACTGTACTAGAATTCGATAATCGAAATATATGATACCATTTTCAGATATTCTGATGTTAACAATAAGAAATAATATTTCTAAAAGGCATTTCCTTTCGTCAAAATCTAGTAGACCCATTTATTGGTATTGACGAAGGGTTTTCAAAAAATATTAGTGTAAACTTCTGCATAGTAGGAACTGCCTCAAAATTAGGAATGTATACAACCGCCCTCATATGATATGTAGGGTGTTCAACAATCTCACAAAAACCTTATATTCATATCATGGTTAGCCATATTCCCGGTTTTCACAAAATGCCGGTTATTTTACGAGTTTGTACACCATCTCAAGAAAATACTTCCGAGCCGACTTCTAAACAGTGTAGTATATTTTAATTTTAAAGTTTTCTAAATGTATCCATAATTGAAATGAAAATAAGAGAGCCACATATACGGTGAAGCTCACTAAATAAGACACTATTTGAATTGATATGAAATTGCTATAAACGACAAATTCGTATAATTTCTTAAAATTTGAGTGAATCGATCTGCTTGGCAACAATGTCCAGTCCGATTATGAAAATTCCCTCGGAGATAATTCTCGGGGAATTTGCTTTTTTCAGATAAAAATACTTTAATTCTGAACATGCCTAGAGCCAAATGTCTATCCCTTATCACTATTCGCCCAATCTGTTTAGAAAATTAGAATATTATTCTCGAAAAAATTTCCCGGAAATGATCTCCCTGGGAGTTTTCATAATCGGGCTGGTCATGACGTGGTTGTAATTAGATTAATGTTGACGTCGTCGAAATTACTGTTCTCAAAATTCAAAGGCATTTTATAGATCTAAATGAATGCCCAAAATTGGAAATTGAAAGAAAACCCCAACGAAATGAAACAACAACCTAAATCAAAATGAAAATTAAATAATAACGCCCGCGATTTTTTTTTATTCTATGGTTATATTTTTTTTAGTATTGTTGATTTTCCACTAAGTTTCTTGGTCTTACCAAGTTTCGAACCTAGGTTTAAGAGGTTTAATCGAACACACTACCTACCATGGCCGTCTATATATTAGACTCCACATTTTAATGGGTATTTTTTTTTCCAAATTATTGGATGCAAATCGATTCGTTTTATATCGAAAGTTAAAAATAAACCAATCAATTTAAATCGGTTCGATTTCATGTGTTTCGTCAAAAAAAATATCAACTCTGTGATTTTGTTTACGATTTGCCATAAAAATAAGTTTCAATAAAAGCGGCTTTCGTTGTGGCATATTCTTTAATGTTAATGATAACTTAAGTTTATGGCACAATATTGTATAAAACTATAGGGTTATCCATTTTGCCTTTTAAAAGTAAACGTAAATAAAACATGATATTTCTTTTTTATTATAAAGTTTGAACGTTGACATTATGTGTGAAACACTACATCATTTAAATGGCCACCACGCGAAGTGTTGCAAGCATTGATTATTTTGAGGTAATTTTCGACCACTTTTTGGCACATATTGGGCGGTATTTCAGCCATAACTTCACGAATGTTGATTCTTAAGTGCTCAAGAGCTCCACAAAAGAAAATCGCATGATCTTGGTGGCCAGTTGATGTGGCCACGACTAGATATTACGCGGCCAGGAAATGTCTCTTACAATTAAGCCATATTCGCTCGAGTTGTGTGGCATGTGGCACTGTTTTGTGGAAACCACATATTCTCCAAGTCGTATTCTTCAATAGCAGGCAAAAAAAGTCGGTAATTATACGACCATAACGTTCCGAATTGACGGTGACAGTCGTTCCCTCGTCGTTTTCGAAGAAGTAAGGTCCAATCACACCCACCTCCGGACCAAAGAGCGCACCAACCAGTGACTTTTTGTGGATGTAATGGCCTCTCTTCAATTACTTGAGGATTCTCCGAACCCCAAATACGACAATTTTGTTTATTAACATACCCACCGAGTGAGAAATGTGCATCATAACCATAATCTCCTCTTAAAGCACGATATGTGGCTGTGCAAGAATCACCGTTTTTGTAGTAGGTTTTAATAATTTTTACGAGTTGTGTGATAGTTAAGCGATCCATTCTCGTCAACTTCCAACTGAAAAGAAAAAAAATTGGTTTAACAACTTAGTTTTACTGACGTCGAATTCCAGCCCTATACTTTTAAAACCACAAAATGGATAACCCTATACAATCTAATCCACAAGAAATTTTGAAATCAAAAAAATGACTCCAAGGGTTTGTCAAAGTTTCTTAGTTTTGGTTTCATGAGTTCTGTTAGCATATCTTCTTGCTTGCCCTTGAAAAACAATAAATTAATCTATTTTTATATATGTATTCTAAATATTCGTACTTCAGTTGTCAAAGAAAAAATCCAAAAATGCTCTCAGAAATGTCAACGTTTTCAAACCGTGAAGCAACGACCACACGATTTAAAAATGAAAAAGAAAATCTAATTTCGTTTTCTGTCACAACCTTTTTATCTGTATTTTCATAGAACAAAATGGAAAATAAAAACGAATTCGATTTTAAGTAAAATCGATCCACATGTAGGCATCAGCAGGTTTTTAATTTTTGTTTCAATGTGTTAAGTGTAACTAGACAAACTGAACTTTGTTCCTATGTAATTTATTTTCACCACGTATACAAAATTATTACAGAAAACTACCAAAAAATTTCACGAATTTCAAATCTCTTTAAATGAAATGTGGATAAGATGGGTCAAAAAATGAAATACCATTTTATGCATTGCTTTCTGCAATGCATCAATATGTCTGTCGGTCGGGACAATCTTAGCAATCATAGCTGAGATGTAATGGATGTACAAAAGATAACATTTTCGATCAGGGAGAAAAAGTCCAAAAAATCCAAAAATAAACTAGTATTGTGCAAAAAGGTAACAGAATTCGATATTTGTGTTTCTGTAAATATCTAGTTTGTTGTTATCAAAAGGAGAGAAATGATTTGTCAGCAAAGGTACACTACACAGAACCAATGGTAGATGTGATTCGTCGTTGGTTAAGCGACTTATCAATACCTTAGAGCAGTAGTGGCTAAACTTTTTCTTCGGCTGTGGTGTGCTGGGTAGTGTGTGCGAATTTTCCACATTAAACCCAGGAGCCTGGTAATAACATCAAACTTTTTCAGCTGCCGTTTTCCACCTCGGCGACTTTACGAGTAAGAGATCCATGTTAAAACGTCTCTTGAAAAAGCAGTAGCCATTGACAGCCGGCTTCAAACAGTAGTCAGTGGGTATAGAAATTATATCGTGCAAAGCTCACTGTTTTTAGTTTGCCGTGACTCCAGGAAAGTCAAAATCTGAAATTCAACTCTGCATTCTTGAAGGGCGTATCTTCATAATCATTGCAAATTTCTTTCGTTTTTTTTTTTCAAAATAAAAGACGATAATTCTTTTCTTGTTTTCTTTTTGGTATATTTTTATTATTTGGTATATACAATTTTTTAGTTTTTTTCTTTTCTCTGTTCTTTCTTTCACTCACTACTTACATTAAACAATTTAGTTTATCACATTTTTATTTTGTTCTTTCTTTAATTAAAAAACATGCAAAATACCAAGTAAAAAATTTACTATTTGAAACAAAAAGAGAAATTAGCATCATTATCCTATTTTCCACTTCCCTTCAATTTAGAATTATTATTTGATAGAAGACGACAACACAAACAACAACCATAACAACGATTGTGATATCTTCACGAACAACAACAAGAACACATCAACTGCAACAACAACAACATCAAAGAATTACATAAAAGACGATGATAGTGATTACAATGCCATTATCAAATCGGATGTCTTTGATTTTGATGATGATAATCTTCCTCATTTAATGATGGACCACGAGGTGAGCAAAAGCATGACATCATCATCATACGAGCTTCGGCATCAAGGTCATATACTTCGCATGGACCTAAATACCTCAGTAAACAATAACTGCCTACCACTCCTGGAAAAGTGTACAAATCAATTAAATGAGGAGGCATCAACAAACGATGAAGAAAAGAACATTGATTGGTGTAGTTCAGGCATCACTGTTTTCAATACTTATTGTTTGTCACCAAATTCTACCGACAATGAGCCCACCACGCCCACACTCGCCACAACAATCAATGATATAATATTCCAATTCTCAGAGGATTCGTTGGATAATCTATAACAAGAATATTTGAAGTGTGTGCGCTTTCTTATGATTTTATGATGGTGCTGCTACGTTGTAGATTTTTAAAAAAGAACAAGGTACGACGGCTCGATTTCACCTTGTGTATTGCGTAAATTTTTGTATACAAAAATCGATTTTGCACAATCAAATGGTGTTTTATCTCTCGGGGCAACAGCGAATAAAACCATTATGCGTATATTACACTTGAATCCTAAACTGAGAGAGAGGTGCGCTCGTACATTTTTGAAGTCAGAAGCACAACAAGTGTTCAACAAAAAAAAAGGACTCATCTATTGGACATCCCATTTATTATGAATATAATACATATAAGATATTTTTAAAAAGGATTGATTGATGATGTGATCGCATAAAAGGCAGATGCAATGCATTTCCAGTCAAATGCCCTACTGGATATTATTTTGTCAATTGTGTCTTCGCTGTACGTATATATAATGCTTACGTTATAACGGGCTAAAATTATATATAGGTAATTTTTGTTTTTTTTTTATAATTTGAATTTAATTTATTTTTTTTTCTAACTTTAGAGTATTTTTAATCCTAACGTTTGTATATTGACTATCATTTAATGACACTGTAATTACGTTTAAAATAATAATAAATGCAATTGTAATGTAATTTTTAAACACGTAAAGTTAATACGTCAATGTTTTCCTTGTTGGAACCAGTTTGTGTTGCGGAAAATGTCGAAACTAATACATTCAACAACAAAGATGTGTATTTACATACATGTGGACGTGGAATTATTGCATGTGTATCGCTTTTCATCATAAGACCAAGGAATCTATAATAATTTCCAAAGCAATTTTGTGGTCCTAAATTTAAAAAAAAAAAAAAAAAAAAAAAAAAGGTATCTTGATATAAACCCTGATTGGTATTCTAAGTACAAAGGACATAAACAGTAAAACTAAAACTCTGCTATTCATTGTAAACTAGTTTACTTCTGAGTAAAAGTACTGTTAAAGTCATGGAATGATTTTTCACAAGTTAGCCGTGGAATGATTTTTCACAAGTGATTTCAATTGTTTTTATTGCGCTACATCATTGTCTTGTTGTAGTTAGGAAAATTCGTCATTTATAAATGGTGTAAAATACGTTTTTTTATAAACTATTAAAAATACAGTGCTATAAAAGAGCAACGTCACACGATTTTAATTCCTAATCAAGTATTTAGAGAACAAGAAATTGGTATATACGTATGTACATCTATGTGATTAGTACTACGTATATACCAATGTTTGACATACTGTTGAAAATGATAGTTTTGCAACGCCCAAACACATATTGGATGTTTACTCGAATGCAGGGCTGTGGAGTTGGAGCTCCACAAATTTTCTCGATTTACTTACATTCCCCATAAAATAAAGTTAATACAATATTCAAAATTTTGTAATATACCAGCTGAAAACGTAGTCGATTCCGAAGATGGAGTCGAGCTATTAAAAAATGCTGCTGTCGGAGTCGACCAATTTTAGCACAGCCCCCCTCGGGCCTAATTACCACATTCGCTAACGAGCAGTTTTACATCGAAAAGCCAACTATTTGGGTCGCGGCAATCGTTGTCGTAGCAAACATCCGAAGTTGAGCTCGACAGCAAATTTGTCATCGAAACACTAGTATTTTTAATTGTGTCGAACAAAATCAAAAACAGTGCGAAAAGAAAGCAACGTGTTAAATTGTTAAACTATTAAATTTGCAATTATTTAAAATTTTCAAACATTCATGGCGCCTTAAACTGAATGTATTGTCAAAATTATCTATTTACACTGTGCCAATGTGTATTTTGTTGGGAACTGACATTAGAAAAATATCATTGTGTCGATTTATAATTATTTAATGTCTACGATTTTAACAATTAATCAGATACATTATAATTTTCACTGTTCACTTGCTTTGTTGATTGTTCTTGTCGTGCATTACTCTGTTTCGCATACGTGTACAGAAAAGAACTTCAACAAAGGTTGAAGAATTTGTACTAAATTCATGTGCATGCGATGGGTATTTTTAAGTCTCAACAGCTGGATATGAGACTATTTACAATACAATGCAAATCCGAAACGTAGCGAGTTTTGTTGTATTCAAATTTGTAGATTATTTTTTAAAATATAAGGTTTTGTAGCATATTCCAACATAAACTTAAATTGGTAACACGGCTATAATTCGCCGATGCAACTTTTTCTTTGTTCCTTGTCCACAGCAATACAAAAAATAGTAGTAATCGAACAAGATTAACGATCGAATGCCAGTATCCAAACGTTTAGAAAATGTGACACCTCACATCCTTATAGAACACGGCGTTTATTGCCACTGTAAAAAAATTTAATATTTGTTGAAATATTTAAACCATAGCTGTTAAATATCGATTACGATTAGTAATCAATTACCATTACATTTTATAAATAATCGTAATGATTATATTATAAAAAAATGACGCAAGTGCCGTTACTTTCGAAACTCGCTTTTTGATGAAATTCGATAGATAAGTGTCCAACTCTCTAATCCCAAAATATTAAAAACTTTAAATTTATATTCACAAAAATAAAGCAATTCAATTGTATTGTAAGCGTCATACACCTCTTTGCTTGACCACAAAAAACCCTCTCCTGTAACATTGTCTTTTTGGCGCTTACATCATTTTCGCGCTTAGGGCTTTATATAATTCGCTATTGAATAATTTCGGATTAGCAATTACGATTACATATAATCGGGATTACTGGACATTACCAAATATAATCAAAAAAAAATAATTCGACTCCTTTTCTTTTGATTATTCGATTTTCAAAAATTTGAAGTTACAATTTCAGCTTATAATACGGAATGGGTAGACTTATGTGTGCCAGTTAGGAAACAAAAAATAACTAAAATGAAATACTGGTTTTATTTAATGTGGGTGAAAATGTTCGTCACAACATTTGTTAATGTTTGTTCAATAAGTTTGAAAATAATCAAAAATAATCGAGTAATGAAAAGAAAAGTTACCGAATTATTTTTTGATTACTTTTGATTCATTTTGTCGCAAGTAATCCTGATTATTTTTAGATTACTTGCAATCGTAATCAATTATTAATCTCATGAAACTGATTATAATCGTAATCGGACTCATTATTTCACCCTTCAAAAAATATAATCTAATTGATTACTAATGACTAAATAACAGCTATGATTTAAACTTTCACTTAAAATGGAACAACTTTTTTTTTCCTGATTACTCATAAACGATCCATTATTTCCAATAAAAATAACCTTCATACTACAATAATTATAATAGTAGTGTCTTAAATGTTAACACAAAAATTAAATTATACTAGAAAATAAGTTTTACATGTTAAGTATCTCCTTTAGATAAAATGTTTTTTTTATACTGCCACTTTGTATTTTTGCCAAATTTCGAGAGAAAAAAACTCATCCACCATTCTCCAAAGATCTCGGGAGAGAGAAACCAGAGACCACTACAATAACTAGTCTTTCTCCACAAACCACCTTCTTCTCTCTTATCGTTGCAGATTTTAAGCGATGCACGTGAACAACGCCAACGTGACTGGGAGGATGATGAGGAAAATGAAATGGATCGTGGTCGCCAAAAGAAAATTAAAGCGCCCAAGGATACATACGCCGGCTCACAAACCCCCGGCTACAATCCATTCCAAGAGCAAGATAATCAAAAGCGTTGGAAACGTTATCATAATGTGGGCGGCGGCGGCTTCCGTCAAAATTTCCAACGTAATAAATTCAAATTTCATAGATTTCAACAAAAATTCCCCAGAAAGAGTATGATTAGTGGCGGTAGTGGCGGCTTTAATAGACGCAGTGACTCTTAACCACATCGGCTCCACCCGTTTCAATACTACAACATGGAAAATATGAATAGCATTAAAATAATATGCAGATGCAATGAAGAAACTAATATGTTTAACTGTAATCACTTTTATTTTTTTTTTAAATCATAAGGACTAGAGGATTTTAAGCATGTCCATAAAGAAATGTAATTGAAAAGATGAATGAATGATGATTAGGAATGTAATGTATAGTTATTAAATAAATGATGACTTTAAGCTTCTTCCCTTAGGTTTTTTTCTCTTTCTTTTATATAAAATGTGTAGTACCATCAATTGTAATTTTAAAAATGATTGGTTTTCTGTTTGTTTTAATTAAAACGATTTAATTCCAATACTTCTATAATTGATTTTGTTTTGTTGAAAGCAAGCAACAAGTGAATGATAATTTCCTTGTTGGAGTTTGTAGTTCATTTCACATTTCTTTAGTTGTAACTTATTGTTATTATTATACCTAATTTTTGATTAATAATAAGCCACATTACATATGTAGGTATATGTTGATGATTATTTAATATAATTTCAATTCTCTATGCATTTTTCCGACTGCAAAACAATTGTTTTTATTTTAACGAAAATGAAATTATATTCGCGAATACAAACCTAAATGATTCTAAATAAAACAGAAATTAATAGTGAAAACCAATTAAACTACAAAATAAACATTGGAAAGTGTTTTTTCTTTTATTTTTTACTAAAATAAGTATGAAATTATTTCCGATTCAAATAATCACACATTTGTGATTCTCCTACACAAATCTATAATTTTTTGAATTTTGAGTAAACGGTAGCGTAAAGTTGCTCTAATTACTTTTTTTTACTATATATACATATTGATTATAAGTTTAGTCAATAAGTTTTGTACATATTTATGAAGTAAACAAACCCAATTAAGATTATAACAAAAGAAAATTATAAAAAAAAAAAACTAAATATACTAACAAACGGAGACATTAAATAATTACTTTGTTACAAACCAGTTTTACCCCCTGCCTTCAAAGAAGTTTAATCGATTTTGCTATGATAAACCCAATTTGATTACGAAATTTCGATGTATTTGTATGTGGAAAATAAGCTCTGGAAACCGATAACGAATGCGTCTAATCCAAATAATATCAAACAATATTTTATTTTAAAAATCAGCACATGAGAGTTGTTATTGTCACACTACATACTCCAGTCGACATAATTATAAAGTATGGTCTTAAATAAATAATATAGTAAAATATATATATTTGATTTCTTGATAAAAATAATTACCTGTCCTCGGAAAATGTGTAAAACAGATTTGAGTTTGATTTATAAGTCGAAAATATTCTCTTACCATTACTGCTAAACACTGGCCATTTTTTCCTTCTATTTATTTCATTGTATAGATTTTTTATTTTGTCTTTGTTCATAGCGGAAGTATTCAAAATGTGTATTACCGAATTAGAGTTGAATCAATTAAAACAAGTAAACAGTCCAAGTCCTTCTGAATAATTTTGTCTGGAGTTTTATAGCCAAAAGTTAAATTATAATAGAAATACAAAATAATGTTAAAAATTCAAATTTTAATTGTAAGGCATTGAATGCATTTTGTAATGACTTATTTCAATTTAAAACCTAACATTTTTTTGTTATTGATTTTTTACAGCGTAATTTATACAATTCATTGTAAAAAAAATAAAATACCTAACAATGAAATCAAAGCAAATAATAATAATCTGTTGTAAATATATACATAATAAAAAAAATAATTGGAAAATAATGCTAACAATAAAAACCCCATCATTTTATTAAGAACTAAAGAAGCAAATCAAACTTATGGATGGATGATCATCAAGTTGGAAAAATATATTAAAAATATTTAACAGATGAAAATAAGCAAAATATAATTCGATTTGAACATTAAATAATAAATGCATACATATATATATAAAAAATATATGAACAAAACCATATATGTATATATATATGAATATATATATACATACTTAAATATATTTTAAAAACACACAAACGAACTTCTTAGTTTTATCTCATTTATTATGATCCGAGGTAAGATTTTAATAGGTGAGTATTATTTTCGTTAGTAGATTCAAAGTATATTGAACGTCATAGAAAATATTTATTATTAAGTTATACATTACGATGTATATATTACTTGATATATTACAAATATCGTATTATGTGTTTCCTATGTTAAAGTAAAAACAGTCGATAGTCCTGTTTTTACATTAAGTCCAGAATCTTATATCCCGTGTTAAAGTACAAGCAGGGCTATCAACAGCATTCACTTTAACACTGGGTACAAGTACCACCCCAATAGCCTACTTCGTTAGCAAGTTATGACGTTTTCAAATTTGGTCACATGTTTATGGGCGCCTGGTATTAGCAAATTTTTAGTTGATCCATTTCTGTTTTTATTTTTTACAGCAATTCATGATTTGTGCGTAAAGGTTACGCGTGGACATAAACATTCCAGCCTAAACGTATGCTTTGAATTGCAGTCTAATTAACAAAAACACACAAACTCGCATATGAAATAAAAAATCACCAACCAGCGAGAAGCACAATTCTGTATTTTCTGATACCAGGCGCCCAGAAATTTGTAGTACGTGATTTTTTTGCATGTGACTAACTAAAAACCCTATAACTCGATAACGACTGCAGCTATTGATATGAAACTTTTACCATGAGTTAGAGCAAAGGTCTGGCTATCGGATGTATATAGTATGGTACGCCCACACTCACGCCTACATATTGTAATTTAATGAAATCTACTAGAAAACTTTATATATTCAAAACTATTAAGTTTACCTTTATGATGTATGCCAGTGAGTTGTAGCCCATGGTGATTGCTAGCTGTTTGCCAATTATGGAAAGTTGGGCTATCAAATAGACAAAGTTTTAGCTTATTTTCCAAAATATTTTTGCTCAACATCTGAGAAACAAAAACTTGTTGATAAGCAACCATTTGTTGAGAAACAACAATTCTCAACCAGTGAGAAACAGCCAATTATTCACTTTGTCATACTAGGCGCCCAGAAATTTGAAGATTTTTTTCATGTGACTCAAATTAAAATCGCTATAACTCGATAACGACTGCAGCTACTGAGATGAAACTTTTACGCTGTGTTAGAGTAAAGATCTTGATATCGGATGTATATAGTATGACACAACCACATTTATGCCTACATATTGAAAGCAAAGCTTTATACCTTCGCAACTGTTGTGATTTACGACAGTAAACGTTTGTTTTTATGTAATATGTGTTGTTCTCCTTAGACTGAACTTTTCTCTAAGGAATATTGAAGCCAACATGAGCAAATACAGCTTAGTTTCAAGAACTCATTCCGTGAACGATAGTAACAATTGCCTTAAATTATCTAAAAGGAAACAACTTTGGGACGAATCATATGGATCCTTCGCTATAAAGTCTGTTCCAGACTTGCAAACCATAGTTATTGAATAATCTAAGAACGATTAGAAGTTTCAGACTTTGCTTTCCCATGTGACTAATGCCGCCATTACTGTAGTTAGCAATACAGTGATTGCGATAGCAATCGAATGGAAAACTTACTTTGAATCAGTGAGCTTTGTCTAGGGAAATATTACATGGGCTAGAATCAGACGCTGAACATGTTGGTATTAGCCGGTCGTTGGTGATCTTAGAAAGCTTACTCGACAGGAAATTAATATCTTTCCTCTTTAAAAAACTGCAAGCAAATTAAGTGCCTTACATTACATATAAACATCAAATATTTGTTGTTACATTCTATGGAGTTTATTATATTAGAGACTTTACTATTCTTAGCTAGCGTTCGTTTTTTCTTCTCAGTTGTTTTTTATTCATAAGTCTTCCTTTGCTATAAGGATTTTTCTCGAATTTTTTCTTTTTTCTCATATGTCTCGGCAGACTCCTTATCGTATTGTTTTTATCTCTTCGAGCTTTCTTCTGATTGGCTTTTTTATCCACAAGCTCCTTCATTTTATAAACTTTACTTTTCTTAAGTTTCTTCAAAGTTTTGACTTTTTTAATATGATCCAGTTCCTTTTTGGATTTCAAGTCTAAATCCTCCTTTTTGGATTTTTTCTTCTTTCCCTCCTCTTCGCTGCTATCATTTTCGTCATGTCTTCTCTTTGATTGACCAACACAGAATTTCCTCTTTGCACTCACATCGAAATCCATACCCGGAATACAGTTCGTATCTGGCTCTTCGTCCTCGTCGCCCGCACTGTTTTCCTCCTCACTCTCATCGGAATCCTCAGCGCGATTTACTCCTAGCATATTTCGCTGAGCTGCCAAATCAGCTGTAGACAATTCCACTATTTTAACTTTGACATCATCATCTTCGTATTCATCCTCATTGGCTTTGTCGGCTTCGGTAAGTTCCTTCAATGGCTCAAAAGATTTTTTCATATGCTTAACGCCGTCTTTGATTTCCTGACGAATTCGTATGCGTTCTTCTTTAAGATTGCGTTGCAATTGATCTTTTGCACGTGCACGTCTCTCATTTTTACGTTTTTGGAACCCCGTCAGAAATTCTCTTTAAAGTAGTAAACGAACAATAAATAATATTTAACTCATATATAATTTATAGTATAGTTAATAATACCTTCTCTTTTTCGGATCAAAAACAATTTCCACTTTCTTTTTTGGAGTCTTCTTTCTTGTCATGTTGTTGCAGACGAATTGACACACAACACCTACTGACATTTGCTTTGTTGGTGCTGCCACATTAATTTTTTCTTTTAATTTTATGGGGTTGGGAATTTATCAATAAAGTATTCCGCCTTGGTAGACTCATAGCAACTTTTTTTTATTTCATTATTGAGCCCATGTTGTTCAGAACATTTCTGGAGTGACGACTTTTGAGTGTGTGAAATTAAATACTACCCTGAAACTTTGAAATTATTAGCAGGTTCATGTGGAGGTTCTTATTCACCATTCATAGTGTGATGCTCTACACGAGGGAGGGGTTGAAGTACAGTCGTTTGAACTTGCAGTCTTGGAACTTACCAGAACATCCATCCACGAATATCCCCAGCTTGATCAACTGAGTCGTTAAATCCAACATCTGGCAAGTCTGTTCTTGACGCACATGTTGTACTGTCAAAAGTTGGTGTGCGTTTTGAAAACAGAGAACGAAGCCGAGCGAAAATTAATGGTAGCGTCAGACATTTCCTTTCATATAGAGTGTACTCTCGCCTTGCGGACACCCCTCTTAACAAGACATCTCTCATCAGTGATGCCAACTTAGCCCAGTTCGGACTATTTTTAGCCCTTTTTGGGTTGCCCAAAACCCGAAAACAAAATTGTAGCCCCAAACTAAAGTTGAAATCTGTATAACTATAAAATTTTACTTACTTAAGTACTCAACTATATTAATATAAAAAACTATGTGTTGATCTCATATTCCAAATAAACATTTGAAAGTAATTTGTCAATGATTGATTAATTTATTTTGAACTTTAGCGCGTTTTAGCCTTTTTTCGTAAGTTGTTTGCGTGTTTTGCTATCCCGGATGTGGCAACAGTGCTTACCCGGCCGTCTGCTTAATGTTGCTTGCCTAAAGTCCGATTTATTCTCCTACACACTTTTAATGTTTGACTATAGACGCCGGATAGAAAAAAATTACCATATGCACATATATTGATTTGTTTAACTGTACGTATATTTGGTTAATGAATTTGATACTTAATTTTTCCGAATTTTAAAATGATTAAATTGTTCCATATATGAGTTTGTTATTAATGACCCGCCAACGAGTAATTTAAAGTAATTTGCAGCCTGTCGCATTCAACGCAAGTAGATGGTATCTCGATAATATTAGTCACAAAAAGTAGTCCACTCGTCGAGTACTATTACAGTTGTATTACAAATTTTCACAGCATGTACAGTAGAGGAACTAATTCCCTTTACAAGTCGACACTGTGGCCCATGCGTTTATTAATGTATGGATTGGCTGCCTTACCATTCGAATTCAATGACTATCATGTTCCCAATGGAAAGTTAACATGTCTTCTGATAGTCTGGAGATTTTTGCATCAGATATTGGTAGCTTTATTCGTGGGATGGCTTTCGATGTTGCGGTTTCATCGCTTTCATGAGGTGCTCTACAAGCACTCTGATTCCTTTTCCAGTGTAATGGACATCATCGGTTATGCCACATTGGTTATCATTTATCTGATTGTCTACTGGGAAAATACATGGAAAGCTTGCCATTATGAGAAGATATTTGCCAATTTCGAACTTATGCGCAAAAAATTTCGCGTTGTAAAGATGGAAGTAAATGTCAGCCGCATACAATTATATACGGTGCTGTTGTACAGCCTGCTTGGTCTATACGCCACCATCATATTTTTTGTGATACTCATACGTTACATAAAATCTTTGAATGCCACCCGTTTGCTAGTGTCTCAATATAGTGATATCATTTTAAAACTAAAACTCATAGAATATTCACTATTTGTGGTCATCGTGATGACATTTCAATCTCATTTAAATGCGTTCACCAACAGTTACTTGAGAAATAAAGTCGGAGAGTTACAGTTTATGTGTGAGGGACCTGAGAAGAAGGATATCTTGAAAATATTTGCATCATTACAAGATATATACAAATTGCTCATTGCTAATGTTGGCCATATTGAAAACTATTTTTCATGGAGTCTACCGAGTTTACTATTGAAAATGTTTTTCGAAATTATACTAACCTCATACTGGATATATTTTAGTGTTGATTTTAAAATAACTCCATTTTTTCAACTATGTAAGATATCACTAAATTAAATACATCTAAGAAATGCAATTACAATTCGTTTCTCTTTTCAGATGGATACTGTGCCATTATACTTCAGCTAATTATTCTTTTTGTGACATGTTACATTTGTTCCAAATGCGAAAAATTGGTGAGTTGATGCATTTGGTTGGATCAATTTGTATGAGAACCAAAAAGTTTGCAATGAGTATAGCACAGTGCGGATTGCAAAGTGGTTCTAAGCAAATATTCCGTTGGTCTAAATTACATTAGGGACCTCTAATTTTCTGAATGTTTGGTCCATTATAATTTGAACCGATATCAAAGCAAAGCCAATTTTTCCATAATACCGAACGAATTGCGAAATAGTTTTAGACCACTGTTTAAACCCGGTTCTGAACGACTAATGCTTTTTCTAGATTAGTCTCTTATTCGTTAAGTTGCCGGCTTATATATCTACCACACCATCATGTGTTTCACCATATACTTAGTTTTGTATCTGTTTCTACTGAAATCTTAGGACGTACAATTCTCAAATGGTTTACACATGATCAAACTCGAGCGTCACAATCCATATTTGAGGTCTCTATTAAGCGAAATATCACACCAAATTTTTCATCAAAAGATTGTATTTACTGCAGGAGGTTTTGTGGACGTGAATTACAGATTCTTTGGCAAGGTTAATTTTGGTATACAATGTGGTGTCACTAAGAACTCTGTAACTATCTTTCCTTTTCAGTTTCTTTTTATGGTGGTCTGTTACGTAGTTATACTAATACAATTTCATATGTCGGTTTGAAGAATGAGACGTGTTTTCCCAACTTTACCCTTTTTTCTGAGCCAGCACAATTAAATGAAATTAGTTTGTCTATAATAATCAAATACTTTATTACATCAATATATATATATAATGAAATGGAATTACGAAAAACTAGAGTTATGTTTAAAAATTAATGACTAATATGTGAATTATAACTGGTTTAAATATAAAACATTGGCAGTCATGATTGTGGTTGTTTAATAATGAAAATGTACAGTGGGAACCATCTGAAAGTAGAGAAAGGGAGGGTTTTAAATATAAATAGGATGTATTAAGTAACATCTAAATTTAAATAAACATATTTTTGGAATCATAAAATCAGCTACGAAACTTATAATCAATTATGCTCATAGTCTAACATATTATGTAGAAAACATCATTTAAAATATCCAAAAAGATGATTTTAAAAATAAAGATAACAATAATTACCTGCATTAACAAAAGACGTGGATAAAAAAAAATCAGTTGAGAAAAAATCTGAAAAATAGAAAACATTTTGTTAAACACAATCTTCTAATAAACTTAATCAAAATTTAATGATTTCATGTTCATATCAGTCACAAATTTTAATCAATTTAAATTCTTTAGTCTAACATATTTAGAAACATCATAACAGAACAGAGGGAGTGGAATTAAAATATTTTTGTTTGCTGTTCTTACCTGTATTTGTCAACGTATTTCCATTTTTCCCCTAACTTGTATACACCTGTAACGAAAAACGAAAACTGGTTTAAATATTTATAACGATGAAGCCGTTAGCTTAGTTTTGTATGTTATAAAATATTGTACAATATTTTTTCATAATTAATCAGAACAAATCATCTTCAATTATTATTTTTCAGTAGAACGAAAGTTAATATATTATGTGTGTTCATCACTTAGTTTTTGTATTTAAATATACATGTTTCGCTGCTTACCTTTGTTAATGTAAGAAGAAATCCCTGTTAAATACGCTAATGATAATGAATATGATGAAATAAATCTGCAAAGATAAATATTTATATTCATTATTTATATGGTAGGTATGAAAATTAAATAATAATTAAGAAACGATATCTAGGTAGGTATGTGATGGTGAAAATAATCGTCCTGGCATTCACTGCATAGTGGAATTGGAATTGGCCTGTGACCGAATGCCATTTTTTAAGCAATGGCTATTAGTTCTTTTATGTATTTATGAACGAGAAGATAATCTCTTACCCTCGCCGCATTTCCCCCAAATGTATTTTGCATACGTAAATTGATTCAGTTGATTCATTAAATCTATTTTGTTCTCGAAGTTCACTTATATTTCACGCTCACAACAACTAAATCGGTAAATTTTAAAACCCATGTAAAATGAGTATTTGATGTCTTAAACATCTGCATCAATGTTGTCACAATTTATGAGAAAACATTCCCCCATCTCTCTGGTAGAAGATAAGCGAGTACAAACTTTTCACAAAATCGTGAAATCCACCACACGATTGTACAACAGGTATTTGTTTTATCCCCACCACATACCTAATCGAAAATAATTTGTCAGTTTAAATAACTTTTACACAAATCATAGAACAATTCATAGGTGTCCCAAGGTAAAAACGTTGCTCATCATAATAGAAATCGAAGCCCAATACTTGGTGTAATAAAAAATAGTAACTTACCTTGCACAGAAAATGTTCATAAATGCGAAGAATATACAATTAGCCGAATCCACAAAAAATCTAAAATTAAAGAAGAACAAATCGGAAATTGTAGTTACCTATTATTAACATTGACATAATTAGTTAAGGTTATTTCTAATCCAAAAAATCAGATTTTTAACGATTTACACTAATCATGGTATTTCATAGGTGTCCCAAGGTAAATCAAAAGGTCATCATTTAAAAAAATTAAACTGTATATAAAATACATCGGCTCCAAAAAGAAATCATTCATAGTAGAAATGTCATTCATACTTGGTAATAAATAAAATACGTAGCAAAATAATATATAAATTTCATTTTAAAGAAAGTTTCACTTACATTTTTTGTACCGTGACTCTTCAGAAAGCGTAACGTGTTCTAATATCCTCTAATTTCTTGCACACCTGATTGGGTGTTCGGAACATATCTGCCGCTATTGACTTTTGTTTCGATGGATCTATCGACAGATATTGTTCACAAAGATCACCGTCAATGACGTTCTTTACTGGATAGTACGCACTCCGATAGCTTAGATGATCGCGACCACAGAGCGGTGGATTTTCATTTCGCATGTGCATTTCAAGATGTTGGAAGAAATCGAAATCTTCACGACTAGTAAACGGCACAAAAGCTCCCACAGTACCACTTAAAGTTGTATATATCATAGCTTCAGAACCACCCGGTATAAGTGTGGCCTTCTGCAGTGACATTATAATCTCACCCACATGATAGGTGGAAATATTTTCGGATTTTTGTGACGCACCCGAAAGTAAACCTCTATCCCAAAGGGATTTTGTGCCTGTTGGATCTTCATCGACATCGTCGGTGACGGAATGTGGTAAACGTTGTATGCACATGTTGCCAAATTTATCACCAATGGCTATTGTGTCGTAATCCAATAAAGTGGTAGCGGTTACCCATCTTGGATGAGTGTCATCGGCAAATATGATCAGTTGGTTTTCTGCACGTTTGTATCGTATGAAAAATACAGATTCCTGGACATCGGACACATACACACGATGACCCATGGCTTGCATGTTCACTATCTGGTAAGGTATATGCTTGTTTTCACATTTACGCAGCAACTTTTTCTTTCCCAAGTCATAAATACGTAGAATACGACCGCAACCAGCCAGTAATCGGCCTTGAAAAGCACACAATGCGCCAGGAACTTCCTCCAAATCAGTGCGATGCATAAATTCCAATGTGGAACAAGTCGGATCAATCTTGTACACATCGATAAAACCACCATTTGTTATTCGGGGATTTAACATTAGTTCTTTGGCCACACCAACAGCCAAGTAATAGCGACCATCCTGGGCTACCGAAAATTTCAGAATGGCCATGGACATTATGGCTTCATTTTGAGTAAGAGGTATTTTAAACAAAGTCTGCCCCTGTATTGGGTCAATAGCTCGGATTTGAGAAGCCCAAAGGCCAACTCCGGCCTTTGGTGCGGAGAATATATCTTCCGGCAAAACTTCATTTATGAATGCATTTGCCATTTCATTAGCCAACTCTCGCTCTTCATCGCCGGCTGCCATACGCATTTCTTCAGCCATTTGCTGTTTTCTGGCATTTTTCGTATCTTCTGTGTATGCGTTATGGTCCGTCTCGGCAATTATCATCCTTCCCGTGTCCGGATGTATAACAAATGTTCTTGGTGTATACTCCAAACCAAATGATACTTGATTGAAGACAGCTCCTAGTTTTTCCAAAGCCAAAATACGCAGGGTGTTTGTAGAAATAGCTACAATACCTTCACTACATTGTTCACTTGAGAATCCCGAGGCATACTCTAATGTTTCGTAAGACAAAGGCGTTAAGTGAAAACGATTTTGATAATAGTAAGATAGCCAAGATCGACTTGACATCGCCAAGACAGCTTCGGAGCCCTGCATACGTATTCGGAAGAGTTTGACCGGTCTAGAACCCAAGTAACGTGTCCGGGTGTCTGCCAAGTCACCAGATACAGGATCCAACACCGTTCGCAGTAGTACACCGTTGCTTAGACCAATATTAAGATATATCGTACCCTTTGATGAAACATTTGGTCTTTCATTCTGATCGTCGTTGGTGTTCGTTGAATTTTCGGTGTGACCCATTTCAACAAGACACAGAGATTCTGCAGGTGAGGGTAGAGCTTGCATAGAGCACGGTGTTAGACAATCATTGGGATCCAGAGATATAATGCGTACAGTGTTGTCCGATAAACCAACAGCTAAAAACCACGATCTTTGTTCACCTTCCGGAACAGTACCCAAAGCCATGCACATAATTTCCGCAGGCATTTCGGAACGTTCAGTATACTCATTGAGTTCACCAGTCTATTGTCGAGCAGGAGAGAAAATAAATGGAAACGTATGGATTAAGTATGGTGGATAATTATAATCGAAAGATATATGTAGAAAAGTGAAACTCAGCACTGCAGGACACAAAGTGTCTCAACACGATTGTTCTTTTTCGTGATTTGTCATCATAGTAAATTTTGTGAAATTACAAATTATTTTTGTAATCTGTAATATTTTCACCACAAAAAAAAACAGATTCAAACTTACCGCATCCATTTCAAAGTAGACCAATTCCCGACCCGACAAGGTAATCACCACCTGCCTTTGATTGACGGCACATTTGGTAATTGATTTCTTGCCAGGAGCTCGCCATTCGTTAACACGTTTATCCGAACGTATATGACGTATACCATCGGGGTATACTTGCACCAAAGCATCTTCTCCCAACGAAGCGCAACACAATGTGGGTGTGGTGCCTAAGAAACCACTGTCTGTGACTTCCTCTACTGTTTCTCCAATACTCAAAACCAATGTGGCATTAACGAATGACACAATGATGTACGCATCAAATTCATCTGAGGATAGAACAAAACAATACAAGAAAAGAGGTAATTGAGTAAAAAGTGTGAACTGCATTCTAGAAATAGTACAGTATTGATGAGCGACGACAATGTTTTTAATAGAAATCAGTTATCAAGAATATAATCAAATAAATTCAGCTGAAACACGGTTGATAAAATCACATCATGTAATACTAAAAACATTGTCACCCCTTAATAAGTTTTAAATCGCTTTTGTGTAACATCTGTATCTGTTATATTGCAGTATATCAAGCTTAAATCTGATTTTTTTTGTTAAAATAGTTTATAATAATGTTGCCTTACCTATATTTGAGTAACTGGGAGGATTTATTATAATTTCAATATAGAGAAGTAGTGGGGAGAAGTTTTGTGTGCAAATAAAACACTACACTCTTGTGCGTGTTTCAATTTGGGGTTTGCATTTATCTTTTTAGATATACAGACAATCAAACAAATCTCAAAAACCACTCGTCTTTTTCAGCACACAAAAGTTCAAGCGCCTGAAACAATAAAAATAACTGGTTTTGATTCTACTATTGCACATTTTGTTTGTATGTATGTATATTATGAGATATAATTCGAATTCACCAGTTTTTTATTAGCAAAGTTGCCTCAAGGAGGAAAATAGTATCGTATGTACGTACACACACACAAGTACATATGTAACCAAACAACACCAAACAAATATAGGCATGAATGCAAATAATTTGAAATTACATACACTACATTTCAATTCATTTACACTACCCCAAGAGAAGTTTACAATGAAAATAATTATCGTAATATTCCGACTTACCATCAACACGTTTTTTTACTGTCCATACGGCATTTGGATTACCGGGAAGTTCCGACACAGCCATCTCAGAAACTTCTAAGCCATGACGCAATACGCGCAAAGACGAACGAGGGCCTCTGCCGCATAAAACATATAGTTGAGGGGTATCTTCGTTGGCTAAATCGGCCACATGTGAAGAAATAATGGGTGAAAATGATGGAAGTTCATCTACCATTATTAGATTCTTCAACGGCCGAGGAGCAAAGAAGAAAGTTTCACCTTCCTCCAAGGGCATAGCTGAACTAAACTCTGGTTCATCGTCGTCATCACCCAAGTGAGCAATTTGATAGAGATAACTGGAAGTGTAAATTAACATTTCTTAGAATATTTATTTCAAAAAATGCCAGGTTTTTAAAAACTTACTGGTTGCCAAATTCACAGGCTACGAAAAGAAATCCGGTTTTCAGAACGCACATTGATACTGCTGGTGGTACAGTATCGAAATATTTCAGTTTTATTTCCGATACCACATCATCATCCGTTTCTAGTGTAACCTTAAATATGTCACCCTGTTCGGTTTGCACCAAAAAGAAATACATGCTCTTCGTACGATGTGTGGCCGAACATATGAATATCATACCACGTTCGGGATCATCCAAATCATTGCGACGACGTGGAATGGGACAACGAATATCATGTTGATCACCCAAGTTCTTATATGTCAAATAATTCTCTGAGCAAATAAGCACACCGGATGGGCCATCATTGCCTCCAGGCACCGAAATAAGAAAATTGGCGTGTTCTTCCAATGGTTCAGAATATTTGCGTACAACATGATTTAAACCCAAATCCAACTCGTAGAATGTCAATGTTTGTTGAGTACGTTCAGCTGCATCACCTGCAAATGAAAAACGCAAATGGATGGTATTGTATTAAGCAACTTTCATAATGTAAATATTCAATTTATGATCATGTTTAAAATAAGTGTTAGCCACATATCAGTGAAGTATTTGCAAATGTATTTAATACAAATACCAATGGTTCAGAGGCCAATAATTTATATAGCACTTAGCCAAGGCCAATAGTTCGGAGAATATCCGTAATACCGGCATGTCTAATAAGTGCCAAATATTTGGGAGCCATAACGTCAAGTTTTGTTGTTTATTCTAGTATTAAATTTTGGCTTCCATAATCTTAGGAAAATTTTCATAATGTAAATATTCAATTTATGATCATGTTTAAAATAAGTGTTAGCCACATATCAGTGAAGTATTTGCAAATGTATTTAATACAAATACCAATGGTTCAGAGGCCAATAATTTATATAGCACTTAGCCAAGGCCAATAGTTCGGAGAATATCCGTAAAACCGGCATGTCTAATAAGTGCCAAATATTTGGGAGCCATAACGTCAAGTTTTGTTGTTTATTCTAGTATTAAATTTTGGCTTCCATAATCTTAGGAAAATTCTAAATATTCTTACCTGTCGGATCATTGTCAGCCTCCTCATAGTCAATTTCCAAGCAAGCAAACATTGGGTTATCAAAGCCCACATCTACTCCGACCATATGATACGTGAATGTGTTTGATTTATGAGCCTCCAATGGAGAAGAAATGGTCAAACGAGCTTGAGCATCTCTGTTCAATATATACGCCAACTTTTGTTTTTCCACGGCACCAATCATAACCGCCCGACCTTTAGGGTCTATAGCCAAATACTGGCCAGGGACAATTCGTCGACATCCAGATTTGCCGAAAGTCTCCTGATGGACTTTATCCAAGCAATTCTTAGAAGCATTATACTCCAAGATCACTATGCGACCTGAATCCGATCCAGCAACAATGTAATCTAAAATAAAAATATATGTTTAGATACACATTTCTTTCGTACTAGCATAAGGAACATTCTGGGTTCGCTGAGAGAAACGATTTCCTTCAAAATGCATACTCCCAATGTCAGAAAAACTTCTTGGTGGTAGGTAGATCGCAAATTCAAACGTATTTACTGTCAGCTACATTAAAAAGTCTACATTTCGATTGGAATCGATTTCCACACAATACAGTGTTATTTACAGAGAAGTGTTGTATCTCAGAGTTTCAGTTCGATATGATATAAGGAATCACATCAAATGCGACGCCAAGATTTTGACAATTACTCTAGCACGTAGTCGTAATATTAGACATATTGAAATTCTGTAATATCAAAATCTCAATAGGGATTTGTGCTTCTAACTAAAAGATAATTATTACAAAATTACCTTTAGTGCCACCAGTTAAACGAAATGACATCAACGATCTAATACAGCCAAAAACTTCAGTTGACAATATGGTATGTACCTTGCCTGTATTTGAATCGGGCCTAACCAGCTCCAATGTTTTGCCACGTGATACTAAAACCTCTTGCTGTTTGCCTCCCGAGAAGTTGCCATGCACAGCATGTGTGATGCCGGTCGCTTTTTGTAAGGTTAAATTGTAAAGATACATTTTCTGCAATGGGAAAAACGGAAGCAAAACGTAAGAGAGGTACTTAAATAAGTGAATTTGAAATCAAGTTTCTCTGGTGAAAATTAATTTGTACTGCTCTTGTAATTCCATGGTGATAGTATTGTAAATGCAGTACCACCAAACGATGCAAATGAACATAATTTTACTATTGCACGTCAAAAATTGCGACCAAAGCGTAGACATATTCTACGACCCTGGAGATACATCGTGCCAAATACTACGTAAAAATACCAATGAAATCTACTTTAATTATCGCTTTGTATTACCTTTATCCTACTTTAAGCGTTCCTTGATATACAAATTTCAAGATGCCTGCCGATTAAAATATTTTATTCAGGGACTGTACAAATGCAATGTGCTTGCGATTAACGCTACGCCATTTTGTATTCCTGTTCCCACTTTTTCAATCTGTATTATGAGACAACGTTCCTGCTTGCCGGTTAACAAAAGAATGAGGAAGTAATGAACAAAAATTTGAGCATCTCTCTTTATTTTATCCAAGCTACAACTACAGCTAACTTCGCTTTGGGCATTTCAAACTACATCCAACTTCACCTGCAACACGAAACATATGGCATCTCTTTAGATTACAGATATTCTGAATATCATTCAAAATTGAGACTATTCTTCTTGTGTGCAAATTTTATTCATTTGATTTCATTCGGGTCTTCCAGGCTTTGGCTTTATGCCCATAGCAAATTAAAAAAAATATGTATAAAAAACTAATTGAAGATTATGAATAAGTGTGGGTTTGATAATTGCCACTGTATGCCCCAGGCTAGTTCAATCACAATAACGTTAAAGTGATGTTTATGTCTGTAAGCGAAGTTATTCTTTGTAATTCAAACTTAAAACTAGACGCAAATATTAATTGATATAATTACAAAAATATCTTCAAGTAATAACCTGGATTACAGTTTCCAACAAATCAAGTTTACATAAAATGGATTTTGATTCAGATAATCCCGGAATATGACTATCAGCAATAAGAGCGATTGCCACATCAGTTCGGCTTTAAGCGCCATGGCCACACGTCAAACTGGTTGATCAAACTCTTGTATGTATTGGTAATATTTTGCGACGAAGCAAATATCAAAATTCGTCAAACTCACATCAACCTATCCGTGTGAGTTTTTTTTCACTAACACAATCAAAAAAATGCGAGTTTGATGTGTGGCCATGGCGCTTTATGCTGTATATCTGTGCAATGTGTATGGAAATTGACATTGGAACGAACAGCTCAATTTTGAAGATCAGAAGTTGTAAACAGACTGAGTATGATTAACGTTAATATGGCAACACTTAATTAAAATAAAAAAATAATTGGTAGTCACTACCAACTTCGCTGTTTTTAAATTCATTTAAAGAAACAGCTGTTTACCCATAAACATAACCTCATAATCGGAGTAATTTTTATAAACATGCCTCCACCACCAAAAAAATCGAAATTCCAAAATAAAAAAAAATTCTATCAGCCCAGCAGAAAACAATATTTGGAAGTGGGACATAAAGGTTTCATTGCCACATGTAATTTTAATGAAAAAGACTGTGTTCGTGAATGTTATAATGTACTAAATGAGTATGCAAATCAGTTGTATGGACCAGAACAAGAACCAAAGCCAACTGATGTGGAAGAACCAGAACAGGATGATATTGCAGATGACCTACAAAAAGAAATCGATGCCTCGCAGCAGAAATCTAAATCATTCGTAAAAAGACGCTTTCAAGTTGTGGACACAGGAGCTACAAATTGTGTTTTCATTAAGACCACTTTGTCGGATCCCATTACCATTGCTGGCCATATAGTAAAAGATATAGCAGATACGAAGAAACAGAAAACTCGTTATCTCTTACGTTTAGTACCCGTCGAAATAGTGTGCAAAGCTAATATTAAGGACATTGTCGATAGTTCCGGTCAATTATGCGACAAGCATTTTCTGGATGAACCCACAACATTTTCTATAGTTTTCAATAAACGTTTCAACAATGACCTCAGCAGGGATGGATTGATTAAGGAGTTGGCTGATATAATACATGCTAAAAACGTTAAGCACAAAGTCGATTTAAAATGTGCAAAGAAATCTCTAGTAGTCGAGGTAATTAAGGGCCTTTGTTGTCTTGCTGTTGTGGATAATTATATGGCAATGAAAAAATACAACTTGGTTGAATTAGCCAGAGCTAATCAGGAATATGATAAAGTGCTCACCCAAGCTGAAGAAAATTCGGAAAAGAAGGAGAAAGAACAGTTAAAAGAAGTGGACGAAACAAATTCGGAAGAAAATACGTTGGTTTCCGAAGATAATAAAAATTGAACAAATTTAAACAAAAAACTAATGTATATTAATTTTTTTTATTGGTGAATTATGCGTAGTATTGACATCATAAAGACCTAGAGTTTATAAGTAATCCATCATTCCAATTCTAGTTCTATATCTTTTCTATAATATAAAACAACTAAATTTTAAATAATTTATTCAATAGTTAGATGAGATACACATTTCCCTCAACATTGCACTGGATATAGATTTGAAATATTAGGAACTTCTATCAAATCCGGTTGCTGAGCTCGATATCTATTCTAAATTCGACGTCAGAATAAAACGAACCCATAGTTTAGTTTATAATTCATATTGAGTAAGTTATATTTGGCTTTTTGTTAAAAAAGTATGATAAAACCAGTAAAGTCCGAAACGTCACAGTAAATAATCGTCCAGTTTTATGATCTTAACAACTATGAAATTACACAATTTTTGCCACAACATTAATGAAAAGTGTTCAAATATCGTATTATATTCATAGGCTCAGTAATCTTAATAACCGAAACAAAATTCATCGAATTGAATAAAATTGGGGTTACAAGTAATATGTATTCGACCATTTAACAAACATTCTATTTAAATTTTTTATTAGTCTCTAAGAAGGAATGATAATTACAATAGAAATGTATGGAAAATGATGTTGCTTAACATAAATTTCTTACAAAAGTTCATATACATAAAACCTTTTTGAATATACAATATTCTAAGCCGTAACCTTAAAAATAATTTGACTACAATGAATTTTCATTGACTTACATTATTTGCTCGTATAAAACTCGCCTCTGTTTAGCATTATTTTAGTTCTATTTATTTGGCAGGAGTCTTTTTCAATAGGGCTCCAACGGTATTATTGATCTTCTCATAAGCCATAAACATGAGAGCGGCAGTTAACACAGTTTGTAAAATTTTAGCTTCCATACCGCGGAATAGACCCTTAAAACCCTGTTGTTGGAAGATGTCCATCATCATTTGAATTACACCCACTTCCATGTGAGCTTTGGCTTGTTTCGAGGTAGATGGGCCACTTGCTTTTACGTCCTTTGCTCGATGTCTTTGTTTGGTTTGAACTAATTGGAGAGGGTATGTCGAAACAGTAGCAAATGCTTTAGCTATAGCACCGATAAAGAAAATTCGGAAACTGGATAACTCCGAGCCAGTGTATTTCATGACATTTCTTTTTAGCATCTCATACATCATGAATTGTAACGATGGATTGGATACCAAAATTAATGAAGGTATGGTTCCAGACCACAGACCTCTAATACCTTCCGTTTTGGCTACATATCGTAGACCAGATACAAGAGACTTATAATATTTATTTACTTTATCAGAAGTACCAGCCACATCCCTCATGCGCAATCTGGTGTTGACAACCCAAAATGGTGTTGTACTGAAAACATTAATTATGCCAGCAATAGCGCCTAGCATAAGATCTTTTATGGCACTTTGCTGTTTCCTGTCGCCTCCGCTGGTTAATGCTTTCAAACAATGGAATGTGTAGAAATAGACAAAATTTGAAATGCATAAACTTTGTAATACTGGGCCGAGGCCACGATATAAAGCCTGAAAACCTTCTCCTAAGATAATTTCTTTAATTACTTTCATAGTACTGCGCGCTTCGCCATTCATTTCGGGATCTTCAACTGGAAATAAGAAAGAGGGGAACACAAAATTGTCGGTATCATTCAATATAACAATGCATTGATTCTCTACACGTTTTATGGAAGTTGTACTTTACACTTTAGTTCAAAATAGTAAATCCATTTTCTTATCGTATTATCTACGGAATGCTTGATTACTGTGTGTGTTGTTCTTATTCGAATGGTTGACGATCACTATTTGATAATAATAGTTGAAATATGCTATGAGAAATTCAAATTTTAAAAATTCAGAATATTTCCTACCCTATTTCAGTTACAAATGAAATGACAATATCGTGGAAAACTCACACCATGTTAGGATATACGACTGTTGATTGTAATATTCAAACAAGCGATCGATGAATTGATAAAGTGCCCGCAACAATAGTACCTGTAAATTGAACTTTATGCAATTGAAACCATATACAGACGTCGGTCCCATTTATACTAATTTGAAAGAGTTTTACTGATCTTATCCACCTGCACTAAATGTTGCGACAATATAGGATTAAGAACTGAGCAGGATTGGTATGTTGCATGGTAGAAAATACACATAAGCAAATGTCATTGGATCGATTGTCAACTAAAATGACAATGTGGTTATGAAATGCACATCCGGAACAAACACTCGTTATCTATAAAGATAATCTTGGTTTGCACTTTTCAGGAACTCGAAAAATGTGTTGATTTATATAATTTATACAAATAAAACTCTGACTTTTCGTGTCGACTGGGATAAGCTTGTTCGAGATAGAATATTCACATTGCTCGATTCCCATACATTGCAAATGTTTGAAGAAAACTTATTACAGCCTTAATGGCCCATTTTGTTGGGACCCATTTTCAAAATCTATTTTAATTTCGGAGTACTGTGACTATGGAATATATATGTGCAACTGTTCAATATGCATATTGCGTAGCTACACTACATGTATTCTCAAACTTTTAATATTTTCTAATAACTTAAAATATTGTAATTGGTACAAATACCATGTAAACGTTTCTCAGGACAGTGAAGAGATGCATGCTTGTCGATGATTTGAACATATGTACTTACGTTGTAATCTGGACCGAACTGTATCCAAAGGGTAAAAGGTAGACATGGCAATACAACCGCCCTGAAAATAACAAAACATTGCTATTAAATCATTCCATACGATATAGTATAACGCGAACAACTTACTGCTGCACCTGACATGGCATGAACCCATGATTCATATGTGAACACTTGACTTAATTTCGAAGGAGCAACCATTTTTCCTGCGCGTCGACGTTTCTCAGTCAATGAATATTTATTAATACTTTAGAATTATGTATTATTAACAAAACAACCACGTCCGTTAGTTGTTTGAATTAGCCATTAACACCTTCACCTTCGAACTTTAACAAATGAGTGGCAATTTCTATGTTAGTTGTTTACTGAGTGTATTTGTGCCTGGTGCCTGCCTGGTTATCAATCATTAATGATTGGGAGAACAAAAGAAAATATTGCAATATTGTGTTGTGCGTATAGCCGGCAAAAGAGTTAATTAATTTAATAAATAGTTATTTTTCTTCAAGATGAACTTTAATATTACATTTGATATTTGTAATTTTAATTTGAGCCCTTGTAAGCAGAGTTGGTATTTTGTATATATGTATAATTTGGGCCGCAATACACTTTGAATGTGCCCAAATAGGACCAATAGTGCTAACAGTGTCCGCATACATCCAAATCAAAGCAAAAATGGCACTATTTACCATCACAAGATGTAAATTGACAGAACTCATGAGAGAGCATAGAGAGACGGGTGTCTCTCTATGCTCATTAAAAGCGATAATGGGTAGAATATATACAAAGTACTTTATCACATCAGAGCAGGTTGACAATAAAAATGTTCATTGTTTCGAATATCGATATTTTTGATTAACCCTTAAGCAAACACCAGGTCCTGGCCAGGCATTTTTGAGATTTTTTTGAATTTTTTACATAGATAGCATAGACTTGGACTTCCGATTTTTTATGAATTCCTCAATAAAGGTGTTTTGTATAAAATTTTTTCGAAAAAATTATAATTTTGTATCTGTGGGCGTGGCAATCACTCCTAAGAAATTTTTGTTCACGTTTGAACTACCAGGGCCCAGCCAGGCCCTATACCAATATGAATAAAATATGAATAAAATCAAAATAAAACGTATAAAAGGAATATTCGTAGGAATATTAATTTGTGCTGGAGCGACCCACAACAACACACAGGCTATCTCGGAGCTCTGGAAAACCTCAAATATTCCTTTATTTCGCGCAACAATGTCCTTGAAGAGATTTAAAGATCTTTTACGGCTTGTACGATTTGATGACAGTCGTACTAAGTCATTCCGATCTCAGACTGACAAAGCAGCACCAATAAGAGATATTTGGAAGTTGCTAAACATAAATCTTAAAAATAATTATAAGCCGCACGAAAATATTACAGTCGATGAGCAACTTTTTCCGTTCAGAGGGAGAACGAAGTTCACCCAGTATATTCCTTCGAAACCTGCTAAATATGGCATCAAAATATGGTGGGCATGTGACGCAAAAACTCATTTCCCGTTAGAAGGTAATATCTATACTGGCAGAGAGCAGGGCCAAATTCGAGCAGAAAAACAGGGAGAAAACGAGCTTATGCGCCTAGCAAAGCGCTACCAAGGTTCGGGGAGAACAATAGTTGCTGATAACTTTTTTACGACTCTTGATTTATGCAAGCGACTAATGGCTATTGGTCTTGGTTTTGTTGGGACCCTCAGAAGCAACAAGCGATGTATTCCACTAGAAATGAAAAAACATCCAAACGGGAAGTATTGTCTAGTGAATTTGGGTTTCATGAAAATATTGCAATTTGCTCTTACGTTCCAAAGAAAAATAAGGCCGTTATATTGTTATCAACTGTTCACTATGATACATCTGTTGCTGGCATAAAGAAAAAACCGGAGGCAATCATGCACTATAATAAAACCAAAACAGGAGTAGATGTCATGGACCAAATGCTTGGTAAATATACAACCAAACGAAGAACAAATCGATGGACCTTAGCACTTTTTTATAACATGATTGACGTAATGGCTTTAGCTTCATACATAATATATGATGAAAATATGTCTGTGAAGAAGCAAGAAGGTGCCAGAAGAAAATTTTTATCTCGACTTTCGGAACAGCTTGTTTACCCTTGCGTTGATCAACGAAGTAAGAACAAAAAAGTTACGGCAAATTTCATTAGTAGATCGGGAATAGAAGCTTTTTTAAATAAAACCATTCAGGTAGTGAAAATCAAAACAAATTATTTAGTATACCTAAAATTCGTTCATCTATTACTGGAACCTAAAGACATTTTGAGCCAAGAAAGCGGCCCTGAGGTGTTGAAAAACAAATCAAAGTGTGTTATTTGTAAGGATATAGACAATATAAAACGAAACACTAGATTCTTCTGCAAATTTTGTAAAAACCCTGTTTGCCTTCAGCATTCCAAATGTGATTATACATGCTTTAAATGTAACCAAGACTATATATGATTTTATAAATATGTTCTCCATTTTAAAGATTCGACTGAATTTTTTTATTTTTTTTTCTTGTTTTGCTTTTAATTGTAATATTTTTTGAGTATGAATAAAAAATATAGTTAATTTCAAAAACCAACAAGTATATTTTATCAACTTCCATGCAGTAGCAAATGAAGTTCATACAAAATACACCTTTTTGGTGTTTGCTTAAGGGTTAATGATGAAATCGGTTTTCGGACAACAATCGCCCATGTCCTGACAATCGCATTTTGTTAAAATTTTGCGATTTGAAATCGCAATCGCATAATATTTGGCAATCGTCGATCGCATGCTTTCTACCTGGTGAACTCATATTTTTTGCTTTGAATTTATTTTAAAAGCATCAAAAAACAATGTACTTATACAATTTATAATGTTTTCTCCCTATATGATCACAAAAAAGTTCTTCGCAAAAGTTCTTCTTTTGTTTCTAAAATTTGATAAAGGCGCTAAACGCCTGAAATGTATGACAGGAAGAAAATTTATTGGCGACTCGCAAATCGCATGTGATTTCACAATCACACTATTGTCAGGACATGGGCGAATGATCGTCCATTTGGATGGAAATGGTGGAATGGAATATCATAGAAGTGCTGAAAACCCAGATATGGACTTGAGAAATAAATATATTCAGAAAACTACTTAAACAACATAAAAAACTTTTTACATTTTATTAAAACAGTTTTCTCAAACATGTAACTGATTGATATGTGTCTTTTCTGTTATTTTTTTTTTTTGTTACATTTCTTAGAGCAATTGATCAATCAAACACTTATCACGACGAGGTTCTATTTTCCGTTTCTTCATAAAATTAGTACCATTTTCACAGCTACTATTTAATAAATCATCCGCCTTACGCTTCATACTCTCGTGCTCTTCTTCAGTTAGGGTGGCAAAGACGAAATTTTTCGCTTTAACGCTTTTTATGGAAACAGTGCCAGCTGTATCGCTCATATCCGAGGCATTCATAGACGCTGCGGTGCCGCTTTTTGTAAGACCAGCCAACTTGTTAAGCGTCTCCTTGTCGCGGACCAAAAATGAACCACGTACGCTTTTCCTGCTCATAGCGCTTATACCTTTTGAGATCAGGAAGGGTGTAGATTTACTTGGATCAGCCGAGGAAACCGAAGACTTTTTCGCCGTAATAATTTGAAGTTTTTTAGTTGAAACCGTTGGTATTGTAGTATTTTCTGTGGATAGCATGGATATTGTGGTATTTGGTAGTGTTGTGGACATATCTTGCGAGCCGGGTTTAAGACCTTGCTCCTTAAGAAATTGTTCTCTCTCAAATCGAATTTTTCGCCACTGGTGTTCATTCAGTTCATCACCACTGTCGCCATTGTTGCCGTCGCCGTTTTCATCACGTGTCCCATCGTCCAAACTAAATCCACTTTCGGCATTTTTCCATTTAAATTGGCGCTGGCGACCGACACCGTCCTTTTCCTCGTCCTCAAAGAGCATTTCTTGGATCTTACGAACTTCACGCATATCTTCATCTAACATTTTGCGGCTGCATTTGTTAACGAAACAATAATAATATAGGTTAAAATTACATATGGAGGACCTATATTCAATTTGTCATATCTACAGCAACATATTTGTAGCGAATACACGAATAAGTTTTATAGAAATAACAATCAAATTAATTTCATATTTAGATGACTGCAATATTAGGAACCACCTGTGCTAAAATATGTAGATATGTTAAATTGAATATATATATAATGTTTTTTGGTGACTCAGATACAAAAAATATGTTAATATTCCAATAACTTACGCATGTATTTGTTCCAATTCAGATCGTATTTTCTCCTTATCGAATTCATCTTCATCGCCCAGTTCTATGTCATATTTATCGAGATTCTTTTCATCTTCATCAGCACTGCCCCATTCGGATTCAGAGAGTTCTGCTTCTTTCTCGAAAAACTTTTCCGCTTGTTTAACACAATCCTTTTTGGTCATTTGCACAACAATTTCATTTTCTTCAGAATCATAATCAATAAATGTGGCGGGTTCTTCTTCCGGGGGCTGCTCAAGATCATCTACATCTACATCCTTTTCATTCTCGTCCTCGTCGTCGGAAAAATTTAGTTTTGCTGTTTTCTTTTTAAGTTTCTTTGTTAGTTTTTTGGTTCTATTCACTTCATTTTCGTCTTTGGATTCTTCTTCGTCACTGGATACAATTTTATTGCACTTTGGCTGATGATTCTCAATGTCATCTCTTTCTTTAGCTTGTTGTGTTGCTAATGGCGGCGTGTGCACAGCTTCATCAAATGTACCCGAACACAATTCTATTAATTCATCATCATCTGCGGGCTTACCTTGATTTTGTGTAAGCGGTATTTGTGACATTAGAGCATTACTACTTAAGGGTAGTTTTTGCGTGGCATCGAATGTACCTGAACACAGTGCTATTAATTCATTTTCTTCATCTTCGGTAGTTTTTAATGATGCTTGTGTTTCAAAAATGGGTGGTTGGGTGGTAGGCGGCTGGGTTTTCAGAAAGTCATTGTCATCATCCGAATCATCAAAAGCTTTTATTATACGATTACGCTTATTTCTGTCAATGGGTGCGTCGATATCGTCATCGTCGTCTTCATCGTCTTCTTCATAGTCATCATCATCGTTTTCTTTTCCTTCTGGCTGATTTTCATCGTCGTCAGCTTCATTTTCATGAAAATCATCGTTTCCATCTTCTTGATTATCAGATTCTTCTTCTTCATCTTTTTCCTCTTCATCATCATCAATTACTGAAATTTCCTCATCGTCGATCTATGCATAATTAATTAACTTACGTCTCTTTTTAATCAAATTAAGTATTAACTTACCTCTATTAAAGCGTTTGTTTTTGGCTTAGAATCTGGTTCATATTCTCCCTCATCCAATTCACCATCATCATCTTCGTCCTCTTCACCGTTCAAACATTTGTTATATTCTATTTCCTCTTCTTGTTTCTTATGCAGTTCTTTTAGTCGTTTCTTTTTAATAATTTCTTTCAGATTCCTTTGCAATTCAAAATATGCAGCACCTGGTTTCGGCTCTTTGTTTGGGTCTTTGTCCTCAGTAAGACTGACATTCACTTTGGTCAATTCTAATTTCCCATTTTCCGTTGACAGGATGTTGCAGGTTTCGGTAGTTTTTGATTTTCGAGCTTTCACCGTGGACATTAAACGTTGCATTAGATTTTCTACACCACTGGGTTTTCGCTCTACGAAATCACCAGTATCTAAATCTATTAACTTATTTGGGTCTCCACTCAAAGAAGGACTGCCGCTAAGATTTTTTGCTGCTAATAATTGTTTGACATTTAGAGAAGGTCTAGGTGTTCGCTGTGATATTTTTTTAACTGGACTTATCTTAACGGTATTCATATCAAGTTTTGGCAATTCAATCACTTCGGTTATAAGAACTTTCGAACAGCTTGGATTTTCTCGGGGTTCTTCCTTTTGTTGTTCTTCTTCAGCTAAAATTTCAGACAATTCTTCTTCAGTCAATTGAATGCCATCTAAGTTTTCTTTTCCGCCTTCTAAGACATTGTCCGGGTGTGTCATATCGGCATCAACTACCATTTGGTCTTTCGTTTCAATGGCTATATTTCCGCATTCCTCATCTTCTCTTTTTTCATCTGCTTGCTTGTCTAAAACGCCTGGGTTATCTTTGAATTCTTCATCTGGCTCATCTTCGGATTCGGATTTAAAGAATTCAGTGGCTTCTTTCGCTCGTTCTTCCATGAGTTTGCTAAAAAAAATGATTGTTGATATTTTTATAAATAATAAATATATATATATTACGAAAAATTAGATAATAATAACCAGAGCAGCAGTGGAGTCCGAGTCTGACAAATTTGCCCGGAGTCGTAGTCTGGAGTCGAAAAATTCGACTTATGTAAGTTTGAGTTATGTAAGTTTCACTGTACTTATTTTTATTATACATTTATATTATAGATAATATATATATCAAGTACATTATTGTATTTCTGATGCATATGGTAATTTACCTTTAATAGGCCAATGGGCTTTGAATTACAACATTATTAAATGAAATGAAAATCTAGTTTTGAAGCGCATATTAACTCAGTTCATACACTCTCGGAGATAAAATGGATTGGATCATGCTCTTTTAATACACCAAATTCTTTTCGGAATAATTAGTATTATAACCGATAAAAGGTTTATTTATTTAATATCAATCATCATAGAAAAGGCAGCTCGAGAAAGAAATTGAAATAAAACCGATGGCCAGTAATATAATTGCTCACTCAGATCTATTTGTATTCATCTCATGTTTATATAATCGTCAAAATTGGAAGACCAATTCTCGATTCTTAGATATACCGTAGAAAGACATGGAAACCATGAACATAGAATCAACTTACTACTAATAATACTCGCGTTTAAATTTTGACAGGTCACAACGAACTAATTTTATAGAAAATTATTTTTAATATTTTCAAATTAACTTACGCATATTCTTCCAATTCTTCTTGATTCATCCTAAGACTTTTCGTCTTCACTGCTTCTACCACAGGACTATTACTAACTGATTGTGGTTTTATGATGGTACGTCTGTTAAGGAAATCCTGGAGCGTATGCTTTTTTGGTTTATGATAGGGTATACTGGAATAAATATTGTTTAGTTTCACTATTGCTAAAGTATATTATTGCAGCCTACCTTATGCTAGCCTCTCTGTGTAATCGTTGTTGTTCACTTTGTATCGCTTGCATTTCATCCAGGGCTTTCTTAGCAGACGCCTGAAAATTAGAGAAACATTTGTGGAAACATGTCTTATAGTGGTTAGACCAAATTAATTTCGTGACTACTTACTCTCATAACTTTGGATTTATTTTTAACTTTTCCATGGGAATATTCACCATCGTTATTGTTGGACTCGAAATTTGCCGCAGTTGCCGAAGCATCTAATTCAGTCTCCATTTCGCTCTCATTGCTTTCGTCGTCAGATTCACTATCTACCAACTCGCCCATCTTCGATTTTTTCTTCTCGTCTGATTCTCCGGCATGACGGACCTTTAGTTTTTTCTTCAACTTTTCCGAATTATCATCTTCATCGGAACTACCCTCAGTTTTTTTCGATTTTTGACTTTTCTTCTGCGAATTTTTTCTATTCTTTTTATGTTGAACTTCTGCACTGTCCGAATTTCCTTTGATTGCCGTTGTAGGTTTTTCCTCCCCCGAATCTTGGGCATTTTCAGAATCCGAATCGATTAATTTCAAATGATTACGACGCTTAAGCTCTGATATATCTTCCCTATCATTGTCACTATCAGAATCAATTAAGGTCGAAATTCTCTTCATTGTGGAGGCTTGTTCATCTTCGCTGTCGCTGTCTATGCGTCGTTTGCCTTTATGCCTAATTTTCTGTGTCGGATTTTCCGACCCATGATTCTTGAGATCATTTTCATCTTCAGAGTCAGACATTAACAAACTCTGTGCCCCTAGAATATCTTCTTCCATCGAAATTTCTTTCACGTTTTCTTCGTCATCCACTTTTAGTTCTTCCATACTAGTATCCATTGTTGGAATTATTATTTTTTTTTACTGTGATTGCACCTCTCTTATTATGGCGCGAAATGAAAATAATAAACGTCACATAGATAGAGACGACAAAATTCACTTGACATCTATACATTGTTGCCACATATTTCTCTCTTGCTTTTCTCGGAAAGCAAGACATCAATGGCACAGGTTCTTGAATGCGTAGGATCCATGTATGAGCAATAGGTCGATATTGACCAAAAAATAATATTCTGAGACGACCTGTACACAAAGTGATTGATCGTGTGATATTTTTTATTATATATATATTTCATTATTTTGTTTTGTACAATATGGTAACGCTGTTGAAATGTCGACTGACGGCATATGTTTCTGTTTACCTTTTTACTGTCACACCCAAGACAACCAATTTCGAAGAAGTTCCATATCCTCTTTTGATGGCGTTTTTTTTATTTAAGTAACATAGTAAAAAAATCCTTTTAACCACTTCCGCTTAAATTTAATTTACTTTTTTGATCCTTAATATCTTCTTCAGTTAATGGGTTAGTTGCCCAATTATGGCAACGTATTAAAACTAAAGTTGTTGGATTTCTTCATATAAGCCATATCTTGGATCTGGAGGACTTTTTCTTCTAAATGAATTCCCTACCACCTACAAAATTTAACCAATTTCGCTCAGGTAAATTTGTTTTCAGGCAAACAGACAACAAATAACAGGGCATGAAATATCTTATTCATTAAAAGTCTTTCGACCATCGACAACCATCATCAATCTGCCATCACCACCTAATGCGCAAATAATGGATTCTCCCTTGAATTTAGTAAGTAGTAAATTAGAACGAGATGTATTTTTGTTAATTTCTCGATTTTTTCCATAGGCTCATTTTCACGAAAGAAGAGCAGAGAAACTAATGAAGCGACATCGCTATGACGAAGCATACAAAGCAATAGAAACATCATTGTTATACGTCCAAGATGCCCACAAAAATGTTCGTATTCCAAAATCTTCAGATGTACTCAACACACAAAAATGGGATTATGAGAGAAAACTGCAGCAAATACAAATGCGTAAGCAGCAATATGAAAGGAATAAACTGAAGGATATCGTACCACCTACATCGCAAAATGAAGTCAACAGTGCAAACAGCAAGGCAGAAACGGTTAACGCTCAATCTATAGCTAGGTCCATAGATAAGACCATCAAGGAATTCAATGACAAATATGGTAGTACATCGCTTACTGTTAATATGCAAAATTTACAGTTGGAACCCAAAAAAGAAAATCAGGATCCTAACAAGGACCTTGAAAAGACAATGAACCAGGACTGCGAACCAAAAGAAAGCACCTTGGAGGATGCTGCAAAAATGCGTTTAAGAATATTCGACGAGCATTTGCAGTCTGACGAAGAGCTGCCTTCGTTAGTACCCTTAGAATTACCACATTTTGATTACTCTCTTTATGTCGCCGGGGTAAGCGGGTTAGCGGAAAACTTCCAAAAGTAAAATAAGTGTAAATTGTATTTTAGTGTGTATTTATGATCTCTATAGTTACGTGTTGATGAAGAAATTCAATAATAATAATAAGTAAAACTACATTTAATTATTCGATCCCCTACTTATTTTTTTAACAATCCCTGTAAAAGTTCTTCCATGTCTGTCTCTGTCTCTACGTCTTTCAGTAGGAGCAAAACCTGTGCCTCCATTTCACACAACAATTCAGGTTTCTTGTATGTTATTACCAAGGTGTTATATTGATGGTGTACCGACACATTAGCTTGCAAGGGTAAAATTCCACAACGGTCCAAATCTGGTACTGCGATTACCTTGTAATACTTTTTGTTTGTAGTTTTCACAACTATGGCCCTCTTCTCGGCATCCGCCTGCACTTGATAAACATCAATTGGATACTGCAGATTCCTTATTCTCCATTCGATGTTTTTCTTAGTTATGCGTTTGCTCAATATTGGTTCGGTGTTACTTATTTTAACCATAAAACTGCCATCGTCCTTTCTTATATCATCCTTTTCTCCTCCTGCCCCTAATTGACGTGGATCTTCGCCCAATTCAACTTCCCATTCTGTTTCACCCATCAATTGTTTACTTTTACGCCATGCTCGTTTCTGTACTACACCCGTGTCCATGCTGTATTCCTCAGCCATTTGTCGGCCATCAGGAAATTTGTAGAAAACTTTACGACTTTTTCCACTTATCATGGAGTTCTTCTCCGCACTTCTCAGATAATCCAACCAATTTTCGTATGACATTTTTGTTTCGTGTTCAATTGTTAAATGATTTTGAAATTTTTAAAATTATCTTTTCGATGGCACACATGTTATTTGTGGGTTTTGTTGTTGTGGTGACAAACAAATCGCAGTAGACGATATGTAGCGTTGCCATGTCTCACTGACACTTATTTTGAGATGTTCTATAAAAATAAAACCGAGACAAGTAAAATAAATTCCATTTTCCAGAACAAATTTACTTTACCGACATTGCTCAAATTTGTTTTTTTTTGGTGGTAGGGAATTAATTAAGAAAACAAAGTAAAAACAAAAAATCCCCCAAGTCCGGAGATATAATTAGCCACAATTAGCTTCCTTTGTTTTACGTCGTGTTATCCATTTATAGAGATATACTTTAGTTCATTTGTTTTCACACAACTATAGTTTTTTTTACATGAGTGCGCAGAATTTATTTACTTTATATGGTATGTGATCAATATTTTAGAGGCAAAAATACCCGATATGAACTAATAGCTCCACTAAGGGGTTCTTAGGTTAAGCTTAATCATTATGTAACTCATAAACAGTATTTATTAAGTCACAGATTGAGTAAATAGAGAAATATTGGGTACCATTAACAATACATAAATTAGTAAAAGATTTGTAAAAACTGCATAAATCATAACTTTACAAAGAAAATGCCAGGTGTTTACACTAGGCTTTCCGTTGTTGCACATTTCTATCGCCGATTTATAAATCATTCCATGGAAAACAAATAAGATTGTAAACAGAACTAAAGTAACCCCAGATTTTAAACACTAGGCCTTCGTTGTTGCACATATCTATCGTCGTCTTCAGAACTCTTGCTAGAAAGAAACACTATAGAAAGTAAAGAGAAAGTTTGAATCATAGCCAGCTGATATCTTATCGTTTGTTTCTATTAGGTACTTTGTTGTAGTTGTAGTCGAATGTAGAAGCTTAACAAAAAATGATAATATTCCTATGTATGTATGTATACTACAATACCCACTGATACAAAGGTTAGATTATGTGCAAGTGAGTATAGTTTGTCGAAACTCTTTAACACGTCAGGTCACAAGTAGCGACACTTCTGTTTCATATCATTAAGCATCGAAAGTAAAATGAGTTTAGTTTGGACCTTAATCGACGCATTTCTATTCATAGAAGTAGTAATAGTTTTAATATTGGCACTCCCAGTGGCCAGTGCAACAAAATGGAATCGTTTTTTCAAATCCCAATTTTTGGTTATGCTGGCAAAGCAGGCCCAACTATATTTTTATATTATAATTGGTGTACTAATTTTGTTCCTACTGGAAGCAATGCGGGAGATGCGCAAATATTCTAGTGACGATCAATCAGCGGAACAGCATTTGGATGTTGAAATGCAACATAGTATGCGTTTATTCCGTGCTCAACGTAATTTCTATATATCAGGATTTGCCATATTTTTGGTGTTGGTTATTAGACGTTTAATTATTTTAATATCGGAACAAGCATTTCTACAAGCTCAAAGTGAAGCCTCGTTGAAACAAGCGAAATCGGCAACAGCCGCAGCACGGTCAATGATGGGTGATAAACGTGTGGAAAAGACGGAAGAAGAAGAGAATGATAAACAGAGTTCAGAGGTAAGTTCCATGTGTTTTATCCTTGGTTTTAGACTTGCTTAATTACTATCTAACAAATCTGATTATCGTTGTATTATTATTATTTATTTGTTTCACCACGCAATATAAGGTGATTTACATCTTATATGTTTCAGTGCGGGTAGGGGTTTGTAACATTTTATTTTGACAATTAAATTATTATAAATTACAAGTAAATTATTGAAGAATTTCTCTGCTCTGTTTTTAATAAATTGACATCTAGATGAAAAACGCAGTCATAAGGACCGGACACGGTCCATAAGTTTAAAAAATCATGAAAATCGTTCATTTCCTTTTTTTCCAATATCTTTAGGAATTGTCCTTCTGCTATCGACTAGCGTTTTAAAAGTATTTGTCCCATTATCCTTTGTAAGATGGTATCAAACTTAAAAAAAACTTAAACTGTCTCCACTAATAATACTTGTTAAAACAACGACTAGGATTTAAATGTTTGCATTCACGTTAGGGCATTCTAATATTAACACATCGAACATTTGAACTGGGAGCTAATAAAGAAGAATCCAAATAGTAGCTTGTTATCAAATATTATTGGATGAATCCTTTCAGTAGGTTACGTTTTGAGTCCTACAATTTAGTTGGTAAACCGCAACCACCGCGAAACTCCATTCCCAGATCCCGTACTCCAACCTACTATAACAGATTGCATACTCTTGTTGGAGCCTACCACTTTCTGATTAGTAGTGGCTTTTCTATGTCACCTGTAAGATCATAGAGCATTTATTACGATACATCGTAAATGAAAAGCACAATGTATATAGATGGTTCTACACAAATATTTGTAGGTCAATATAATTGTTTTAAAGCAAAATATCTCGACACTAACATAACAAAACATAACGTAACGTACAGGACAGACTGCATTCAGATAGGGACATAACACGAAGTCTTTGTTTTAACATCAGCTTGTAAATTGGTTGCGTTATCGATAAATATGAGTTTGTACTTCTCTCCTATTCATTAGTAGATAAAGGTTATTATGTTTGGAAGGCATATATCTATATCATATATACCTTTTTGATACTATAGAATTGACTGTGTTCATCATTACCGATGTCTGGGTATTGAACGAAATTATATTAATATTCATAGTAAAGTGTATAGCATCTTGTGTATACTATACGCCAATATATAATAACCATCTTGGGTATTCATAGTAAACTATACACAAATATTTAATTATAATCTTGGGTAAAATTAAATTGAATACGAACCATTAATATCGTGATTCAATTTACATTGTTTATGTTGTATGGCTTTTCGAATATGTAATGTCTGGCCATCTATCTAGTATGCCTTTTCAGTCGATCCGAAGTATCAGTTGCGTTTTAGCCATTTCCATTTAGAAATTTGAGCATTCGTATCCTGGTAAGAACCACCTCGTTAAAGCATGAGACTTGGGAATGCCCCTTATGCGTTATGAAACTTCTACGTTGATCGAATACAATAAATATTGCATTTTTTTTAAATAAATGATCGGATGCTTATTTTATAATAAAGAGGAAGGTCTGCCGTTAATAATAAAAAACACGCGTACAGGACCATATCCTTTTCATGACATTTTCCATAACCAAATTGCAAAGTGGCTGACCTATGTCCTCGATAGCCTCACGAATGAGGTCTTGTGGAAATGGGCCTCATCAGTAAAGATGATTTTTCGATGGAATTCAGGATCATTTTTACGCATTTCAAGGACCGAATCAACAAAAACACGACGTTGTCGATGATCGGCCAGCTTTAGTTCTTGTGTTAACTGAACTTTATAAGCCTAGGACCCAAGTAATGAAGTTTGTAGAATGCCAAATTCCAAAGAACGACGAGGAATGTACAAACCTGGGTTTTCCATAAAACGTTGGGCAACAGCAGCAATATTCTCAGTTGTTCTTGAGGGTTTTTTTTTCTGCATATCACTAATTTGTCCCAACAGCTCGAATTTTTCCACCAATTTTTGTATTGCGGTCCGACAAGGTACTTCACGACGACCCAAAAATGCTTTTGGTTTGCGATCTGCGACTGCAAGATTTTCACCATTTTTGTAGTGAACTTTTCTAATTTCAATGTATCGTTCCATTTTTAGTGATGGTGTAATTAAAATGAATTAAAGCTTAAAAAGTGACAGCTACCGAAATACCGGATGATTCAAAATAGCACCTCTTGTGGGAAAACCCTTCTACAATTTTACATTGTTTCTCCGATACCTTTTATGAGAAGTGGCAACACTCTGTAAACATATTTGTGTCATAGACAACTGTCACTTGAAAAAAAACAAAGTAGAAAAGAGAAAACTATACAAGCTGTTTGCCGGTTTAATATTATCTAGCTCACTCTTTTACGAGTGACAAAGGTGAAGTTCGTTTATTGCCACAGTACAGGAATGATAAATTTGATACTTTAGTACTTTTTTATGCTTTTTGACTTTTAAAAGTACCGTGGTACCCCCGGTACTGATACTTTTTTCAATAATATATATATCACCTGTTTAAGTCTGATAACAAAGTTTTTACATGAGCCTAAATACGAATCTAGCTTTTTGCATGTGATTTTAACTACAGTCGGCGCAACGGTAGATTGCACAAAAATAGTAATTTAAAAAAATGGTACCTTTTCGATCCAAAAAGTACTTTTAAGAAATACATTTCGTACCAATTCATCAATATTATTTATCATCCCTGCCAGGTGTATAATTTATATGTATTTATAAAACGTACGAACGTACGTGGATCAGTTATTACTCAGAAGAAACGAACGACGACGACGACGAAATAAAGTAAGAATAATAATTGATATATAAAAACTTCCAATTAATAAAGTGCATTTTTTGGCATTACTTAGGATTGTCTACATTCAAGTGACAGTGCGAAATATTTTTAATTTGTAGCACAGAATAGAAGAATAGCCGAGCAGAACAAGAAGAAACGAGAAAATCTATTTAAAGACCTACGCCACCAACCACCATAAAGACACAATAAATATGAGTCTTGTCTGGACTTTGATAGCTGGTTTTCTGTACGCAGAAATAGCCGTTGTTCTATTACTAGTACTGCCTGTTGCCAGCCCATACAAATGGAATCGTTTCTTCAAATCGAAATTTTTGGCAATGTTGGCCAGGCAAGCCCACTTGTATTTCTTCCTAATAATGGGCGTCCTCGTTCTGTTCCTCTTGGATGCCATACGTGAAATGCGTAAATACTCCCATCATGATCATTCTAGCGATTTACATTTGAATGTTGAAATGCAACATAGTATGCGTTTATTCCGGGCCCAGCGTAATTTCTACATTTCGGGATTCGCCATATTTTTGGTATTAGTCATACGTCGATTAGTGACCTTGATTTCGACACAAGCCGGCCTTTTAGCCCAGAGTGAAGCTTCCATGAAACAAGCTCAATCCGCTACGGCGGCTGCTAAATCAATGATGTCAGAAAAGTCTACGGAGAAAGCTAAAGAAGCCACTGAGGATGCTACATTGGGAGAGGTATGTTGTGAAATACGTTCTATTTTTGGGAGTGATATTTTCTCATGTAATTATTTTGTGTTTTGTTTTAACATGTTATTCTTTTTTTGTATAACGATAAGGTGTGTGTGAAAAGATTGAGAAAACAGTTGTTAATTTACGCGTTTCTTATACGTGGTCGAGTGTTGTTTATACCACATAAAGACTGGAACAATTGTATTGCGAATTTTTCCTTCTAAGGGATTTCATCAAATAGTAACCGAATTGCATTTTAAATCTTACTCGTTTGTCAGTTTCTATCGCTTCTTACCGTAAATTTATTCGATCCAGTGTCGATATTTTAATTACTACGTTATATAGATATCGGCAGATTTGGCAATGTCGTTCAAATGAACATATTTTTTCTCAAGTTCATTATTACTACAGTTTGGAAGCATTTTGAGTTTTGGACAAACGTAGAAAAAGTAACAAAATCAACCTTAAAACAGGTGTGGTTGGGACACTTTAACTTATAGAACACGTATCTGTATGAAATTAGTACAGGATATAATTTGTATACGCAGTGAAGGGAAACGGCTGGTGTATTCTGGAGTACTTCTACGTGGCTTAAAGATTTATAACTAACTCTTCATGTCTCCGCTAGTAATAACTTCAAACGGTCATTAAAAATTGTCTTTGCTGGGATTTGTACATACTAACATACTTTAACACAACCTAAAATAGAAAAAAAACACGATAGCAATGATAACAAAAATAGTTTGGAAATTAATTTTTTGTAAAATTGTTTTATTAAGTTCTTCTCTTGTAATATTGCAAAACAAAATAACAATATTGCTAAACGCTCCGATAGTCTGCAGCGGTTATTTCGGCTTCATTCCGTTGGCCAAAAGGCAAGTAGACAAAGTAGTAATTTCATACACAACTGCAAAATAACTAGCCAAAAATACATCCAAAAAGGACTATGTGAATAGGTATGTACTGCGTTTTGGCAAAATGAGACTTAGACAGCAGATGGGAAAGAATTAGTACATTATCTGTTATTTCAAACTCCAAGACTACAGGAACGTCGAAGCACATATTTTTGCAAGATTCCTTGACCGAACAGTTATCTAAATTGCTTCCAAATTCATTATCATTCATTATATACATTATAAATTGTTTACAATATATAATGGCCCAGAAAACAAATTATAACAACGTTTGAGAAACCCAGATTGCTATGAAATTTCAGCACCTTACATTGAAAGTGTAAAAACAATTATCCTACATAATTTCATGCACGTTTTAAATTAATGAACAAGGCCGATAAAAATCCAAAAGAACAAATTTGATAGAAAGATATGAGACGGTGATTATCCAAAAAATGTAACGATATGCATTTAAATATATGAGGCATGTTCATACTCGGAAACCGTAAACTAAACATAATCCTTTGACAAATTGTGATTCACTTGTTTACACGTAAAAATTCTACAAATCTTTTTTCAATCTAGAATCTGCAGAACAAACGTTCATTAGACTGAGGACCTTGTATACTATGTTCATCCATTAAAATGCAGTCACTACTGAATTAACATTTTTTAATCTTTTCGCAACACATTCTGGTATAACAGGGGGTATATAGTCCTTTGGAACATATATACCTGTTATTTACTTTGTTATTGTGTGGTTTCTTCTAATTAATTTTTGTTTTTTTTTTTGCTGCTGCTGCCGTCGCATCTAAACAAACGAGTTCTTGTACATAGTTCGAGTTAAATGTTTTTTGTTTTTTTATAGAAAATCAAAGCTGAAATAAAAACAATACGTATGAGTATATATTTGTATTTTGAAAAACACAATTCAACTTTTTGAATTAAAAAAAATGCATGTATGGTTTCTTGTTACCTTTTGTTTACAACAGATTTCGTTTGCAATTTTTTTATTGTTCTATTTTCTTTTATATACTTATACTTTTATATCATTTTCAACAGCTTTCCAGCTTAAGGAGACGTGTACAAGGACTCACGGCAAAATTATCACAACACCCCATTTCATAAATACATACATGAAATTCTTAAAAAGAAATTTCCTAAAAAACAATGGCATACAATACAAAAAATACCAAACAAAAAAGACCTCTAATCTTTTCTCCTATCCTTCCCTACAAAAAATTTCAAGAGAGAAAGTAGATTTTCAGAACTATGTTGTTTTAAGTTTCGTACAGTATTGTTTATAACGATTTTTTATAAATCATAATATTGAATATATTAAGTTAATCTATACTAATACGTCTTTTTATACTAGATTTCAAAATTGAAGGAACGCGTCCACGAACTAACCTCCGAACTGAACCGTGAAAAGAAGGACAAAGAAGCGGTGAAATCACAAGCTGAAAGTTTGAACAAGGAATACGATCGTCTCACAGAGGAGTATAGCAAATTGCAAAAGAAGATCACAATTGGCGGTGATGGCGGCAAAGGTGGCTCAAAAGATGATTAAATAAAATCACGGAATGAAGAATGTTCAAAACATCAGTTCCGTTAAGACTTAATCTAACCCCAAACAAGGGAGAAGAAACAGCTTGGCTTAAAATTCGAGTTGCACTCAAGGGTCAACTTTAAAATATACACTAAGATATATCTTTAATTAAAGGAAACGATATATTTTTCTTGATAAATGTAAACATTTTTCACTTTCACTTGTTTTTTGTAGTATTTTTTTGTTCTCATAAGCTCGTTTACCTTTAACATTTTACTTGGTGTTTTTTGTATCCACTGTATCGAAAAAATCAAATTCATGGATTGAAAATAATTATGTAAATCTGTTTACCCTATGAACTTTATTTAATCTAGAAACGTTTATTATTTTTTTAATGAATAAACATAAAATACTTAATCCAAAATAAAACATATTTGAAAGAATTCCAGTATCATCATGATAATATGTATTAAAATGACGTGTTTTTTTACAGAACAAAAAAGAATACGTCGTTGCTCGAAAACAATCATGATTCATCGAAATAATATAGGAGACCCAATCAGTTGATATTATATAATTAAACGTATTCATTTTGCGAATAGTAATAATATGTATTTCTAAAATATAAAATGTTGTCTTTAAAATAAGGCTTGGAAATATCTAATACGTTCTTATCGTAATCTATCGATTTTGTTAAAAAATTCAAAGCCATTTGAAGTAGTGTTATGTTAGAACTACTGTCATATAAGAAAACAAAAAAAAATGGAACACCGCAGATTTTGGCGTAGGCATTTCCTATCACGATAGGAAGAGACGGGGAACTTCTCTCAAATAGTGAGCAGTTTACAATATAATGTGTAAAGCCACACTTTAAAGCTGGTTCTGAAAGTCTAATGATTTCTAGAGAACTTTTACATGGCTTTGAGATTATTGTCTTACCCGTAAAGACGCAGGCATAAAAGATGTTAAAACGGCCGTTGAAAAATGTTTCTTACCAGGTGTCACTCGTTTAGAAAATAAAATAAACAAATCAACGTAGTTTCGTGATAATTAGGCTCCGTCAATTCTCTAATAAAATAATCAATTATTACAATGGTTTGTTTTATAAAGGTATTGACTTACTCGGTCGGCCTTGGCGGCGTAAAACGAGTACAATTAACTGACATGGTGCAGCATTGCCATATATAGTTTTTTAAAAATGTGTCTATTAAAATAAAATTGGTTAGAACATTGTGTTTCTACAGACAGAAGAAATGAGGTGAAGAAATATCCCGTTTATTACCATTCACATCCTAAGCCACAATCTCGAACTACAACGTTCGCATGCTTTCTAAGCAAAAAAAAGCTGAATTCGACATAGCGGCTTAGCTGTTAGGGTTTAAAAAACTGAGAAAAATATGCATATGTGGCAATGCTGCTTGGGTTGGTCACTGACAGTACATAGCCGCCAACTAATAAACTCTGACGGTCACCGATAATTTCACATCGGCTCCAAATTTGGTGTGCTGTTGACGTGTAAGAAAAAAAATCCAAGAAAAAGTAAAAGAACACGGTGTTGGAAATATTTGAGGTAAACGAAGAATAATAATTTGATAGAAAGAAGAAAAGAATCCACGAATCACAGCAAAAATGTTGACCAATTTTGAGTCAAAATCGGCTCGGGTGAAGGGCTTGTCGTTTCATCCGAAGCGGCCGTGGATTTTAACCAGTTTGCACAGTGGTGTCATACAGCTGTGGGATTATCGTATGCACACACTATTGGAAAAATTCGATGAACATGATGGTCCGGTTAGAAGTGTAGCCTTCCATCAGCAAATGCCACTGTTTGTGTCCGGAGGCGATGACTACAAAATTAAAGTGTGGAACTACAAACAAAGGCGGTGTATATTCACTTTACTTGCTCACTTGGATTATGTACGAACAGTAGCTTTCCATCATGAATATCCCTGGATCTTGAGTGCATCCGATGATCAAACGATTCGCATTTGGAACTGGCAGTCTCGTAATTGTATTTGTGTGCTTACTGGCCACAATCATTATGTGATGTGCGCACAATTCCATCCCACAGAGGATCAAATTGTTTCGGCTTCCTTGGATCAAACGGTACGTGTGTGGGATATCTCGGGACTTCGCAAGAAAAACGTTGCTCCTGGTCCTGGAGGTTTGGACGAGCATTTGAAGGGACATCCGGGAGCTACGGATCTCTTCGGACAAGCTGATGCTGTTGTAAAACATGTTCTTGAGGGACATGATCGTGGTGTGAATTGGGCAAGTTTCCATCCCACCTTGCCGCTAATAGTGTCAGGTGCCGATGATCGTTTGGTCAAACTTTGGCGTATGAACGAATACAAAGCCTGGGAGGTAGACACTTGTCGAGGACACTACAATAATGTGTCTTGTGTATTATTCCACCCACGTCAGGATCTAATTATCTCAAACGGTGAAGATCGCAGTATTCGTGTATGGGATATGACCAAGCGTCAGTGTTTATATACCTTTAGAAGAGATGGAGAGCGTTTTTGGATTCTCACAGCACATCCTACATTAAATCTCTTTGCTGCCGGACATGACGGAGGTAAGTTTTCTATAGAATGGGTGGTTATGTATCGAATCGACTTTTGTTGAATGATCGATATTTTTTTTGTATACTCTAGGTATGGTTGTCTTTAAATTGGAGAGAGAACGTCCTGCTTACGCTGTACATGGTAATATACTCTACTACGTGAAGGATCGTTTTCTACGTAAGTTAGACTTTACAACAACAAAGGACACTGTCGTCATGCAACTGCGTGGCGGTGGAAAATCTCCAGTCCATAGCATGTCTTACAATCCAGCATTGAATGCCGTTCTCTTGTGCACTCGCACAAATAATTTGGAGAACAGCACATACGATTTGTGCCAAATTCCCAAGGATGCCGAATCTCAAAGTGAAAATGACAGCAAACGTTCTTCGGGAATAACGGCCATTTGGGTGGCACGTAACAGGTTCGCCGTACTGGACCGTAACCAACAGCTCGTCATAAAGAATTTTAAGAACGAAGTGACTAAGAAGATACCAACATTCTGCGAAGAAATATTCTATGCAGGAACAGGAATGTTGCTTATTCGGGATCCAGAGTTTGTTACCTTATACGAAGTACAGCGACTGGTTTCTGTTGGCTGCATAAAGCTTGCTAAATGCCGTTATGTTGTGTGGTCTCCCGACATGTCGCTCGTTGCTTTATTGTGCAAACATTCCGTCACTATTTGCGACAGACGTCTGCAGTATCTTTGTACAATTCAGGAAAATTGCCGCGTGAAATCTGGAGCATGGGATGATTCAGGCGTATTTATTTATACTACCAGCAATCATATTAAATATGCTATTACTAACGGTGACCACGGAATTATACGGACCTTAGATTTGCCCATATACCTGACACGGGTGAAGGGAAATCAAGTTTTTTGTTTGGATCGCGAATGTCGGACTCGTGTGCTGCACATAGACCCAACCGAATATAAATTTAAACTTGCCCTGATAAATCGAAAATATGATGAAGTATTACACATGGTTCGTAATGCTCGCCTTGTTGGCCAGAGCATTATTGCTTATTTGCAGCAGAAGGGTTATCCAGAGGTCGCACTGCACTTTGTAAAAGATGAAAAAACTCGTTTTGGACTTGCTTTGGAGTGCGGAAACATTGAAATAGCCCTTGAGGCTGCAAAGGCTCTTGATGACAAAGACTGTTGGGAACGCTTGGGCCAAGCGGCTCTCCTACAGGGCAATCACCAGATCGTAGAAATGTGTTACCAGCGCACTAAAAATTTCGACAAACTAAGTTTTCTGTACCTGATTACGGGTAATCTGGAGAAACTTAGAAAAATGAATAAGATTGCTGAAATTCGAAAGGACGTGTCTGCCCAGTATCAAGGGGCCTTAGTTTTAGGCGACGTCAAGGAACGCGTAAACATCTTGAAAAATTGTGGTCAAATGTCATTAGCTTATCTCACGGCAGCATCACACGGACTGGATGAACAAGCTACTAATCTGGCTGAAGCCATTACGCATGAGGGTAATGCTCTCCCCGAGGTCAATCCAAAGGCCATGTTACTGAATCCCCCAGTACCAATTCAACAAGTCGAAAGCAACTGGCCACTGTTAAGTGTATCCAAAGGTTTCTTTGAGGGAGCTATGCTAACTCGCGCAAGTACCAGTGCAACAGCTAGGCAAGCATTAAATGTTAATGCCGACGCTGCATTGGACGTAGGTGCAGGAGATGGCTGGGGTGCAGATGCTGATCTAGGTTTAGATGAAGACGGTGATGACGAAATGCATGACGCTCTCGGCACAGATGGTGGCATTGAAGGTGCTGGTGAGGACGGAGCTGGTTGGGATGTCGGTGACGATGACCTTGTTGTTCCTGAAGAACTGGCATCGAAAATTAAGGCTTCCGCTTTAGATAGCGGTTACTATGCCGCTCCTAATAGAGGATTTTCTGCACCGCAACATTGGGTAAACAACTCACCACTTGTCTTAGATCATATTAAAGCAGGATCATTTGAGTCCGCATTCCGTCTGCTCAATGAACAGTTGGGCATCGTCAACTTCAAACCATTCAAGCCATTGTTCATGCAAAATTATGCTTGTTCAGCTACCAGTTTTACGGGAATGCCAAACTTGCTCTCCTTGACAGCATATCCTCTTCGAAATTCGAACGAATCAAATATAAAAATGCAGCGGCCTGCATTGGGTATTAAATTAAATGATCTGGTTCAACGTTTGCAAGCAGGCTATCAATTAACCACCGGCGGAAAGTTCTCTGAAGCAGTTGAAAAGTTTCACTCTATTTTAATAAGCATCCCACTATTAGTCGTCGAAACGAAGCAGGATGTGGCAGAAGCTCAGCAGCTATTAAAAATTTGCACAGAGTATATTTTGGGGTTGAAAATGGAAACAGTTCGAAAAGGATTGCCCAAGTCTACATTGGAAGAACAAAAAAGATTATGTGAAATGGCTGCCTATTTCACCCACTGCAAACTGCAACCTGTACATCAAATTCTGACGCTTCGAACAGCACTAAATATGTTCTTCAAATTGAAGAATTACAAGACGGCTGCATCGTTTGCCAGGCGTTTATTGGAATTGGGACCACGACCAGAAGTCGCTCAACAAGTGCGCAAAATCCTACAAGCATGCGAAGTGAATCCAGTGGACGAGCATCACTTGCAGTATGAAGAGTTTAATCCATTTAACATTTGTGGTATTAGCTATAAACCTCTATATCGCGGAAAACCTGATGTCAGCTGTCCCTTCTGTGGTGCATCCTACGATACTCAGTTTAAGAGTAAACTTTGTACTGTCTGTGAGGTAAGTGAGATTGGCAAGGAATGTATAGGATTGCGGATATCAAATCTACAATTTCGATAAATTCGTTCCACGCATACCCAGCTATCTGGGACCATAGTATCATATTTTCGACATTAAGCCTTTAAATTTAATAAAATCGGAACATTGTTTCTCGTTCGACACCATTATTTAATATTTGTTGGTATACAGCATAACTGCGCCTTTAAGGCCTTATTTGAATAAAACAAAAAGCGAATGATTATACAGAAAAATCAAATTAAAATAAATGTACATCTATAAATAAATTGTACTGAAATATATATATATATATCTGCATGTTAATTCTTTTTTTAATAATCGCTTGAAAGTCTTTGAATACTCAGATTGATTATATTTGTGTGTATAGGTTAGAGGAAGTTAATTTGTTTTTGAGATGAGCTATAGGATGTTAGGCGAAATGGGCATAATAATAATATAAATATGCAAATGGACAATATTTAATCCGTTACTGATATATTATTAATTGTTTCATACAAAAGATGAAAAATTTTATGGAAGAAATTTGCAGGCATTCAAAAAAATAAACACATTTTTCAATCAATTCTAGGTGATAGATAGGTGTTTCCCTTAACATTCCATGAAGGTTACAAACGTACGGGTACAATCTCTTATAACGATATAATTTCAATACTCCCCGCTTACTTTTTTTTACATATCGTTCACGTGCTATAATTGATCATTAAACAACATATCGAGATATCGCAAATACAACATTGAACGGTCATATCTTATGTTATATTAGAGGTTTGACGATGAGATAATATTATGAAGAGATACGACGACGAGATACTTATATTCCGATCGAAAAAAACTTTTGCTCTGTGAGATTGTCGTTTAACGAATTAACCTACATTACATCAAGCATTATTGGCCTAGTTAAAAAAATGATGTCCATTTGGTTTTGAAATAAAAACAGGCAAAAAATTTATAGAGACCGTCAGTAGAACATTTGTAAGCTACGGTCCAGATCTACAGGAACGTCGACTCACTCATCTTGAGACCAGATTCTTTGATAACCCTGAAGAGTTCCCCAGCGAAATCCATCGAAAATATCAAATGGTTGTAACAGTTTTCGTTAATATTATTTGGAAAAATTTATTGTTTTATTGAATACAAACGCTCCAGCCAGAAGGCGTTGGATAACAACTACCATGTAAAAGTAGACATGCAAATCTATGGAAGGCCAAGGACAACAACAGGTTGTAGAGCCAACTGAAGTAATTTTAAAACGAAGTTTTCGTGTTCTAGTACTACATAACCACTCAATATGCTATAAGTAGAGTTAACCATTTGCTTTCAATATGCCTCAACATTTAAAGATGAGTTTATTTTGTGTGTACTTTATTTGTTATTTAATCTAAAATGTCTTAAAATTACTTGTCGCAATGAAGTATATGAAATGATGTCTATTTTGCATCTCTGGATTTTCAGTTTTGATGTTGATTTCCGGATATTTACGGGGTTAGGGTTAAATAAACGCATTGTTTTAGTAAAAGAATTGAGTAATTATTTCTAAAGGATGAGTATCAATAAAATGGAAAGATATAGCATCTAACGTCGCCACATTGTAGCTCCACCAACACCCATCCCAGAAGATACACCTCGGCGTACTGCTTCCATATCATCGGGCCTATTCTCTCTATATGCTCTCTTGGAGTCTTCAAATTCTCGCAAACGTTGGTTGTATCTGTCGATTTGATCTCGAAGTATGGCATCCTCATGTGCCGCTCTCCGTTCGTCGAATTCTACACATCCTGATCCATCCAGACGTTCCAGATCCAGCCAGCCTCGGAAACGAACACACACCCCATTCATTATAAAATAGGACTTGATGTGCACCTTTCCGTGTTCCTTATCAAAGTCACATTCTTTATCGTGTATGTAAGGATTCTGAGTGGCGTTGAACACTAATTGCAAATTTGTGCCAGATGTTACGCACGAGATTTCTGTGTGTCCTTCACGGCAACCATTTTGAAAACGTATTTGCCGCTCCTCCAAAGCTCTTTCGCGATATCCAGTGTAACGCACCTCACTTTCGCGACTTAGGCGTCGGAATAACTCGTCACTCTCGAACTTTGATTTTTGGTCCGGGACAACTCTTGGCATCTTAAAAATGAAGCGAGGCTTAGGTTGCTCATAAAGACCGATACTATCGTAAGGAATTATTCCTGCTAAAGCTGCTTCGTTCATTGTGTTTTGGTTTTCGAAGAAACAACAGAGACTTGCTTGGGAATAGTCCCACTTATGTTGAGCAGCAATTTTTGATGTTTTTTTAGGTGAATGGCAGGAAAAAAATGATATTTTTAGCCTAGGCTGTGTAAGGAATTTTTCGAGTGTTCAGATTCAATTGTTCAGGGCTAATTGTTATACTGATTTTTTTGCGGTTTTGATGAGTTGATAAATTTAGTCCTGTTGCAATACAACTGTGTGAAATGTCATCAATGGCTGTACCTAATATGAATGCGTGCGTGAAAATATCATCAAAACTTCAAGTAACAAATGGAAAATAGACGCACTCGCAATACGCAGTTGATTAGGTGCATAGATATACGGAGTGATAGAGACGGTCGCGTTACGTTGTGTAATGGCGCCCTCAAACGTTTCAAATAGTTATACACGGAGATGAGATAAAATCGTTATAAACACTTTACAATTTTACAAAAATTTCATATACAATTTCATTTGCAAATTGTTTTTGTGGCATTAAGATGAACTCGAATAAAACATTTGTATTCAATTAAAAATATGTTACAGTTTTGACACAAACAATGTCAATGCCTCATTCGAGTGCGGACATTTAAATGGTAAACTTCGTGATTTCCCGTGTTTTCCTTTTCATTCATGTTATTTTGACAGTGACAGCTCATTCCCGCTCAAAATCTAGAGGGATGTCAGTGTCAAATCTCCTTGGAATGAAGTTAATTGCTTAGCGATTGAGCAATGGTTGGGAAATAGTACAAACTTATTTCCAAAGTCAATGCTGTGTATCCAAAACACTTCGTTTGTTGAAAATAAGTTTTGGCCGAAATAGGGTTTGGGTTGCAAAAAGTTCATGGAAACGGCATGCTAAAAAAGAAAATCTTTTCCAACGAAATGCATTTTCATCTCCCTCGGCTATATTAACTCCCACACCTGGAGATCGGAAACGTTTGTGTGGAGTTTGGAGCAGTGGCATTATTGGACCTTTTTTTTTTGGAAAATACTAGAACGTCGTGAGTTAAACACGATTATCACCGTGAAGACCTGGACCAGCGCCCTTTTAGGCTGAACAAAAAGCAGACATGAAGCATGTCGTGGTCTATCTAATAAATCTGCCGGTCACAGCACCCGGTGGCAATGCAAAACTACAACGAGCCGAAACTCTGCCTACGTTTTTAGTATAAACCACCGATACCACCACTATAGCCCCACCTGCTGCTCAAGCCGGAACAAGTTAAACGGGCTCTTGTCCACCCGTGATGCCAGATTCAAGTCTTCGCATTGACCCCGTAACCAAATGCTAATAAGTTATTGTTAGTTACAACATGGGACTCGTCACAGAGATTGAAGACATGGACTTGGACAATTCTTGGTTTCAATACGATGGCCCGCCATGCCAGACAACAAACCATTCGTGGGATCAGAAATGGTCATCGAGGTTTTGCAAGAATGCGTTGAAAGAAAGTTAACGAGGCATCCACATGAACTTCTAAAGGGAAACTATCATTTGGACAACCCTGTATGATTGCATTCAACGTTTCGTGGTGATATTCTGACATTTAATACGAAAGAAAACCGAGGTGAGTAGTTTCAAATATTAGTTTTTTTACCTATATTCTCATAAGATTTTGAACTGTGGCTACTACATATTCTGGTTTAGATTTGCTACTTTTCCCCATTTCTTTTCGTACGAAATCACTTTTCTCTATGATAACTTTCAACTTAACCCTCGCATAAATACTGGATCACCGTAATCATGAAATATAGTATCCAAGCCCCTTTGCAAGATCTTGTAACATAGATTCCAGCGGAAGGTCCATATGAAATGCCGTGCATTTTCAATAGACGTACATTAATCGTTGTTTTACAAAACAAAATTGATTTGTGAACCGGCAGTTAAGCAATGGAGCAAGTAAACGTCATCAAAAAATATCTTGCTAATCTGAAGCATAAGATTTTGTAGTTCGACGGACAGAAAATCTGTGATCATACTGATATATCCCATGGTCGTACGGCTATATATTTCATATATTTATATCCATTGCAATAATCGAGCCTTCTGGCCATATATGGTTACAATTTATATTATGTGTATACCGACTATTAGACTCCTAGTACATATATCCTACGATTGCTGCTATATACGTGCAATTTTTTGGCTCCGTATGTAGCCACATATATGTTCTATAACTAATTTTTGCTAAGCCTAGTCCAACCAGTCGATGTAAGCGCATACATGCAATGATGTTCCATGAATAGTAGGATTTGTACTTTCTAATATTTAAATCCCAAAAGGAATATACATTAAATTTTGTTAATTGTAAAAAATATTATTTTATTTACAACATACATACAATTAAGTAACAAATGTATGACTAATAGTATTACCTGCAATCAATAGCACAAGGTTATTTCACTGAAACCCTACAATTTCTTGGAAACATGTTTTATTAAATCTTCGTGGGTTTATTTTATTCCCACCAAAAACTGACGGAAAAACTTGGACTTTCCGATTGGACATAATGCCACCATTTCGCTGGCATATACAAACAATCGCCGGGCTGTAAGGTTAAATGATATAACGTAACCTGAGACATGTGAGGGTATTTATCCAAGTCCACATTATCAGCATCAATTTGTGATGTATTTGATAAAAATTCACCTTCATGTGGGTATAAGTTTTCCGTATCTTGCGGTCTAGCCAAAATTATATGTTTCGAACCAAAGACTTGACACAGTAGATTATGTTTCGGATCGTAATGCATAGGACTTATGGTACCCTTGGGCCCCAACCATGCCTTGATATCGACAGATTCTGTATGCTCGCCCAACGAACAATAGTCGGGTATGGAGAAATCCTTTTTTAGTTGCGGAATTTGTTCGAATAGTTCATGTTGTGCTAGATATTCAATATCGTTAGTTTCATCTGTGAGAGCCCATTCGTTAGAGAATTGTCGTCTCAAAAAATGTTTGATTTTCATTAATTGTTGTGACCAATCATCTGTGGCATAATTAGAACCTATTTCTATGGGCACAGTGCGATTTCCCGCTAGTTTTAATATATAATTCAAATTGCGCCATTTGTCTAAAGCCGTCCATTGTTTTAGGGTGTTAAGTAAGAGGGCTGGACATTGTGGTTTAAAACATTTTTCATTAAACTCTTCCACGCTGGGTTTTTCTAATTCAAGAATATCACATTTAACTTTACGTCGAGGAATATCATCAATTATGGGCAGTTGAAATTCCTGACTGGGATCTGTAGAAAAAACGAGAGGAAAACAATTATTGAAAATAATAAAAAGCATAAATCTATGAAGGGCAATAAAGACCAGTGAGTATGAGAACAGTTTAAAGAAGATGCAGGATTTATAAGAAGAGATTCCATACTCACTTTTTTCAAAATAAAAGCAGAGCATAGCAAATCAATTCAAATGAAATACCAAAAATTACGAAATAATTAATTCAAATTTGAACGAAAGCAATATTTATATGAAATTGAAAGTATGGAAAGTTGTTTCCAAACAATCAATTTGTTGTCCAATGATTCTGCTGAGCAATATTGTACAACCCCAAAACAATGTCGAAGATACATGTTATGATACTCTTTTTATCCAACACTTACCTAACTCACTATCAAATAATTGTGATAATGTATCCATAAACTTTTCACTATCGGCGAATATGTTTTGTGTACATCCTATCAAGATGGCTTCATCCCATATTTCGTTACATTTCTCCAGTTGCAATTTTTCCGTAGACTCTTTTAGAAGAAATAAAATCTTTGAAAAAATTAGAAAATCAAACGAAATCTCTTTTAAAATTTCACTCATACTTTGCAAAAACATCCCATGGCATATATTTTTCTGGTTTCCAAAGGTACATCTAAAGCGGACAGGGGGTGAATGAAAAATATTTAGTTTGTTTAGAAACATATTTTTTTTTTAATAAATTATAAGTGGCTCATTGGTAATATCTCCGAAATTTATGAAGGATTAGAAAAATTAATAACAGAAGGATTAGAAATTTAAAAAACCGATCAACATAGACCACTTCGCACTACTTTGCCTACCCAAATGACTGGAAAATGCGCGAGGATTCCTAATATGCAAGCCAAAGGAAAAACTTTACTTTACCGACATTGCTCCATATTTTTTTGTGCTATGGAATTCATTAACCTTTAACTGATGAGGTGAATTTTTTGGACATAGTATGTGGCCTAAAAAAGTGTAAAATTTACCACCACCTCGTCAGTTGAAGGTTAAGACAAAAATGTTCCAAGTACTAACATTCCGAGTTACTGGTTCCGAATCTGGAGATATTATTAGCCCTAACTCCTTTCGTTTACATTTGATCGGGTATCGTTGGAGAGCTTATCAAAAAAGCACTCTCCGATACATTAACCCATTCCAAGGCGACTCACCTGCAAAAGAACCCGTGTGAATTAATTCCCAGCATCTGTCCACTAAAGCCTGAACCAAATATGAACATTCTTCCAAGTCATCGGCAGTCTGCTTATCATCTAATTTGTGGAGAGTTTCCAATGTTTTCCTTAGGATGTATTTAGCTTCAGCATTATTTTCCAAGAGACCTCGTATTTCTTCATGGTGCGGCAGAAAGTTAATTAATTTTTGGATTGTTTCCATTATTTTTGTATCAGTGTTGGTATTTTGAAAACTTTAATTTGTGACACATTAAATGTGTACCCATATAGGGCCAATAGTACCAACATTGGCATGATTCCTCCATTCCACCCTTTACGAACGATTCATCACACAGCTGTTTTTGATTTGGCGAAAACGGTAGATGGCATATTGGAGTATTGTATCACTGTAGCGACATCTTTCGGTAAATAGCATTCCGATACCAATGTAGAACCAAAATTTCGCAACCGTAGTTGCCACTTCTAAAAACCTTACAAATTGAAAAGGTATGGCAATACAGAAAAGAAACGGTAAATAATTTTTTTTCCGTTGAAAAATATGTGAATAATAAGTGAAGTGTAAATAAAATAATAAGTGAAGTGTACAAAAAACATCATGCAAAAGCAGCAAAAACACCGCTCGAAGTACTCAACTTCTAAAGAAAATATACCAACAGAGTCACTAAATGCACTGTGACCTTTCATCGAGAAGATGTCTGATGACGAAAGAATACATTTAAAATTAATTTCGAAATAACTAGTTCCTCAAATCACTGGAGAGTGCACGTGGGGTACTACCTAATACCCACCGAAGATAATACAGAAATCGCAGCAAAACCAACAGCTGTATTTACTGCGTGCAAGGAGGCGGGACAAAAACCGAAGATGAGTGTGTGTGATCGTGCGCCTGAAAATACCGCATTTGTCAAACGTCATCGCAATCCAAAATTTCCCAAAATAAATATAATCTCCGGTGTTTTTAACATGTCAGTGGCCTACGATGTTCTCCATATATTGCTGAACATATGCAACTGCTTTTTAAAAGACAGTATTGTCGTAGAAAATATTTGTCCGTCGAGCTGCGCTTTAGAAATTATTTGCAGACAAGAGCTCCATACCAAACCCAAAACAATGTCCTATAATTAGGTCGCTTAGAGAATTCAATGAAATATGTAGTAAATTTGAAATTGATTTTTCCTACAACATAAATGAATTCAAAAAATTGTTAGAACTAATTTATTATTAAGCACTAGTCTGTAAGGAATTGTATTTCCATAGACGAAATAAATAAATAAATAAATAAAAATATCTAGCAGCATATGTCCAAATCTTGCAAAACACTACATTAAAGAAATTAAGGTATAGAAGCAACACCGAACTACATAGCGGTTGTTTTCAGCGAAGAAATGTATGCAGCTATATGCACAGTATGGGATTTAAGTCCAGAAATAAAGAGCGCAACAAAAGAGTTTCTTTGTGTCTTATCTAAAGTTCACATGGTGTTTTTTTTTTGGCAATTTAAATAGATCCAGAGATGAGTGGACGAGAGATATACGTGCGGCACAGGATGCTCTCTGCACCATCAAATGTAAAACATGTCCCACCAATAACACCACCTGCATTGAGGCGTTGATGTCGTCCTTGGAAGCTGCGTTGTACATGTTGCAGCAGAAAAAGTGAATAATGTACTTTCCTCCCAAAATGATATCGCTGATTGCTGTAGTTTAAAATTTGAACAGTAGCATTTTAGTTAATGCGGCCTATATTAAATTTTCAAACATTTTGGGTGTTGTGAGTGTTCTCTACATGTCGGGATACTAAAAAGATTTAGGGTTTCCTTCACTCGATCCTTCCGCCTTTGTCTTATTTTTTTCCGACTGCTCCTACCGCGGTGCGGTCTTTTTTTCATGTTTCATGTCCCCAAATTGAAATCCACTTACTGCTTCTGACCTTTGTTCTCTCTACTTGCTCTGAAAATATAAGATTCCCACAATGTCTTCCTTTTTGAATTTATAACTGAAAAACAAAAACATAACATTTGAAACACACATTACATAAATTTCTACTAATCACAGTACTAACATTAAATTACATTTAACATGTTTTGATCACTTTGTAGCGATTGCAATGATTTCATATTTAAAGAAAGACAATACGAGGAAACCTTTTAAAGAAACATGAAAAACATACAACAACCGCACCGATCGAACGATGTGGCGGTATAACAACAACAGGCGATTTTGTTGCAAATCACAACAAATCACACACACGATCAAATAAATGTTGCACACCTATCAATGCTAAATGCTGTTTACAATGATTGGGTCTAATCCCCCCTCATCCTTCCCAATCTATTCCTGCATCATCACTATTTGCTCCCTGCCTCTTGACTTGATATGTACCTACCTATCATTGCCGTAGCGAAATCTGTTGCCACTGTGCTTCTACGTTGTGGCAGCAACAACAAGAGTACAATGAACAACAACCGACTATACCGGCGTACAACCGTGACACAGTGGTTCACGGCACAAAAGACCCAAACCAAGATGTTTTATTAGAAATTAATTTATCGATTTAGGACTTTACGAGTAAGAGAGGAATCTCTAAGCCATATAAAAAGTCTTTATAGAGTAGGTCCCTGTCTGCGAGTTCCTTCATGGCATGTTAAGGGAAGTAAGTAACATAAAAAAATCTCCTCAAACTCTACTTCGTATCTTCAATGTTTTGACAAAATCCTGGCAAGTGAGGATTGATTTCCGTCCAAAATATTTTCACGTAGCTTACATACTCACAACGGTCTTTTAGGGATCCACTGGTTTGCAAATAATATTATTCGTGGGAAATTTAAAGTGAAAATAAAAAGAAAATCATCATTGACACCATAAACAGAATATAGCGTAGAAAATAGTTAGTACTTTTTTGCGGCATGTACGCGTTTAATTCTACCGACGTGCTCTATGTGGGACTTAGGTGTATGGGAATTTTGATCCACACTTACTCCACTACTATCCTAGCAGAGTGTTTTTCTGTCAGCTGTGACATTCTCCAATAATTACCTATCGCTACCACATACCATGGCAGTGTAATTTTAAAAAATATAATTGCTCCTCTTGGCCGTATAAAGTTACGTCATTTTTTCAAATAGAAATGATCCTGGAACAAGTCAACGTCAACCAGTTGAAGACGATGAGTTTATTGTGAGCTACATTAAGATATCTGTGCAATGTGGTTAAACGAAAGAATGTCTGATTATTGGAATCTTAGTGGTGTATTTTACTGCGCACGATATGTTGTTTATACTACCTCATCCTTGATTACAATAGTTAGATACGATTACGCCTATGCCTGCCGAGAAAACAAGAGCGACCTCTAGGAATCAATCTATACGAAACAAGACTTCAGACAGGGCGATTTCTTGCTGCCTGCCCTATATATATGTTGATGCAAATAATTGTAGAAAAGGCAGACAACGACAGCGAATGGACTCTGCGACGGTATTGGCTTCATAGGAATGGAAAAGACATTTGTGACGTCTCTATTTACATATAAAGAAAATGAGTCGGCAAAAATGTGATTGATGGCAATGAAGGACAAAGGAAGTCCTTTTACTTTTAATCAAATGATTCCATCTTCCAGTCCGTATCGCCCAAAATAGGCTGTTATTATTAATTTGGAGCCACTGTGCGTTGTCGTCATCAATATGACTTGTTGATCCTAACAAAGAAATCAGATGTTTGAACTTTTTGGTTGTGTGCCTCCATTTGTTGGTTACTCATATTCATCATGGATTGCTGTTGTTTTGGTTGCAGCTGAGCGCTGCTGTTTATTTGGATGTCGTTATGTCTGAATATATCATGAACTAAAGAGTTTAAATATAATGATTTTATGCCGCCATATAAATGCCACAGATCTAAGAAATTTCATTTTTATTACACACAACGGACGAATCACACAATAAGGAACGACCGAACACTTGGGTCTAAACACCAATTCTTCGTTGGTTACCCCCCAAACACTGTGGAAACGTAAAACACTTGGCGTGTGTGCTCGCTGGAGCGGTGTTCACAAGAAATTCAGAAAGAGTACGGCAATAGCTACATTTACAATGACACATGAACATTTTACACCTTCATGATCCTCTTTTCCTCCATCTGCTATCGTTAGCTGATCAGTACTTCGTAATATTTTCTTTTGTGGAAAATACGAAAAGAGCGGCTGGTTTGAGTTTATTTTTTGCATTCATACCACCGCATTGCGGGACATGCGCATGCATTCAGTGATAATGGAGCGAATGGTGGTGGAGGTGTTTCGCTGGCTGGACCTACTGTTAGTATTGAGGTGAAATTTCAGTCAGTGTATGCGGCAACACGATTGTTAGAGAGAAAAAAAAATGCTGAAAAACGATAAACTAAAGTGACTGAATCACGGTCGACACAAAAGCCAAATCGTGATAGAAATGCTGGTAGTAATGGAAAAATAATCGAGGGTCGTTTCGGTCAAATTTTAAATTTGTATTGCTATAAATTTTATACGTATATTTCGTCTAAATAAACCCCTGTACTCAGGTTGACTACTCCCATGAATCTGTTTCATATTTTAAACGTTTTTTTTATATTAATTATGACAAAGTGGATAAGTTACGTTTCGACCAACGCCATGAACTGGTTATCTAAAAAATCTCATATCGAATGATAAAGACTAAACCGCGACGAAACTTATTTTAGAAAGTGGCTTAAATTACACAGGCTGACATGACACGGTGAGTAAAAGAATATTTTTACTACTTGAATGTGCAATTATAGAGGTGAACATATACAGGGTTCTCCAACAAGAGGTGTTATATTGGTATTCAAAGAAAAATTGAATTTTTTGAGGTAAATGATCGGATGTTTATTTCATAATAAAGGGGAAGGAATGCCGTTAATAATGAAAAAAAATCAGCCAAATGGTCACCACGACCACGCTTACATGACCATATCCTTTTCATGGAATTTTCCATAACCAAATCGCAAGTGGCTGCCCTATGTCCTCGATAGCCTCACGAATTCTATCTATGTGGTCTTGAATCGATGCTGGGCTGTTGGCGTAGACCTTATCTTTCACGTGGCCCCAAAGGAAGAAGTCGCAAGGTGTTAAATCTCAAGATCTCGGTGGCCAATTGTGATCATCTCTTCAGAAATGGTTTCGTTGCTTGTGTGGCACGTAGCGCCGTCTTGTTGAACGTAAACGTTGTCCAGATCAATATCATCGTTCCATTTTTAGTAAGTGGAAACCCCTTTACAAGAATATAAATAAGTTTTTATTATTTAAACAGATGCAAAGGTGTTAGGTGTTCTTCACATAATACTTAGGGACGATTTACCGAACAAACATTCCGACCGCAGATACATACAATTTGCCCCTCCACCCTACAAAATGATTTGATTAGTCGGTTTGAAAGAAGTTATTTCGAAAATGTTGTGCCTCTGAAGCTGCTCACGTTAAAGTGTTCTGTTTTTATTACGTTTTACTTTTATTCGGGCCTTTTCGGAGTTATGTTTACTCCGGTTGACCGGTCGTACAATACTACCTTTATCGTTTTGTCATAATTTTAGAGTTGAGCATTTGGACGACATTTAGGTTACATCATTTGAAACTGACCCTTAAACATTTTGATTAAAGCAATTTTCCAACAGCCATCGTATATTTTTAATTCGATTTATTCGCTCTCAGTGTTTTTCAACAGCTGAGCCTAGCGGAGGGCAATGAAGGAAGACAATTTTCGATATACGTTTGATTTTCAAACGGCTCGTCATTATATCCAATGTAACAAAAGTAAAAAAATCCATTACAAACTGCTGTGACTTTGCTCTCACTTGTGCCTGAAGCAAGCAGCATTATCACCTCCGGCTGTTTTTTCTTATGTTATTGTCTTGGATGAAATTCAGATTTTTTTCTCCACTCGCTCGATTGGGTGTCTTTAGCAATACAGCATTGCAATGATCGCTCTACTTAACGCATATTGTTTAGCATTTCTCGATGCCGGTTCGCCGTGGTTTGCAAAATCGAGCGAACGAATGAGAAAGTCAATGTACCACCAACCGCCTTGCAACTGCTTGGATCTATGGTGCGCCACACCGCGCTATGCTCTATCAATGAATAAGAAATGAATGAATGATGAAAGCATACGAAATTGAAACACGTGCATGTAACGACGTTTGTGTTTTTGGTGAGTCTGATCTTGTTTTTTTTTTTGTTTCAGCGATTTCTTGAGCTGTAATCTGACTTTGCTCTTTAAGACATTTACGTGTTTGTGGAAGGAAAGTTGGCCGTTACTCAATGTTAAGTGTTATTGTCTTCTATCGTACAGTGTTTTCAATCCAGAACGGAGCTCGGAGTTCAATACGAGTAACTTCCGAACTCCGGAAGAATAATTTTAACGTCTTAAGTTGCCATTCCGTTTGTTACTCCTCGTAATATTCAATTGGTACTCAAACAAATAATATAACGAATGCTTTCCCCGAATCGTTGACGCCTAAAACTTAAAGTAATCGTAGTAACTTAGTTTGGTGATATGAGAATGGGGCGCAAGTTCTACACAATCGCAATCGCATATGGGTAATTCCAAAGGAAAGCGACCCAAAATTCGACATTTGCCTTATGTCGAAATTTCTCGTGTTCGCGTTTTCAACCCATGCCAAATTTTATATATCTTGAAAGAATATATTGAGCTGTAATACAAAAAAAAAATGAGAAAAGATACGTTTTTCAAGATATCAACGACATAATGAACATACATACATATTTTTCGTTCACATTCGTAAAGAGGAGGAGACACCAAGATTATTTCGATCCAAAGTTATTTCACATTGAAAGAAGCTACCTCTTCAAAAAACTGCCCGAGGTAACCGACTTTAGAGCACTATAACGCGCGACCCACGTACAACTTCGACCTAAAGTAAATATTTTAATACCTGCTGGAAGTAGGAGAATGTATGTGCAGAATTTCATTAAAATCAAAGAGGGTATAAAATTGGAAGTTCCACAGCGGAGATAAATAAATGATTTATGTTTAAATATCTATCAAATGTTTTAACAGTTGAGGAGGGATATTTGAGGGGGTATCTTTGTTTCGCCTTGAACCACTGTTCTGTATGGGTAGATATAGCAAAAAAAGATGCAGAGTACAGAAACAAAAGACATCGTTTTATGAAATGTTGCTGCGATCTTGCCTCATCACTTCCCTGAGTGAAATGTGTTTGAAAAACATTTTTTTTCTTTGTTGGAAATGGAAATAGTAGTCATTTGAAGTAGCGTGCTAAAGTTGGCATAAAGGTGATTTAGCATTAACCTTTAACTGTATAAATCGGATGAGATACGATGATGGGTTACCTACCACTGCCAGTCGTTTTTCTCTGTTGCTGATATTTCATTTTGCTGTGGTTGTTAGTTCGCTGGAAATAGGTTACGGATTTTTGGCCCGGCTAAGAGATTGTACATTGATAGGTAGAGAATCTAGTATTTGGTGGTGCTTCTTCTAGATTTGGGCAAGTTGCGATGCTATTATGTCGATTTGATTGCAAATATTGGCATTTGTGTTTTTTTTAATGGAGAGTTTAAGTAGTTTTCTGATGGTCGTTGGGGTCATCTTCTCTGTTTGATATGATAAGCTTGGAGTGAAAAAGACAATTTAGTTAATAGTAACGGTCTATTTATATCTGATAGAAAATTGTATACTAACGTGCGTTATCCAATTACCGGTTAAAATTGACACATATAAAGAATTGATGGTTATCACATAACAGCAGATTGTGAAATATACGATTACCTCCGATTTCAGGAAGCGCATTTAGTCGAAAGTACAGTTTACCCCATAGCATATTTCGTTTCGTTAAGTAAAGTAAAAGGACCAAAATAGCAGATGGACTAAAACAAAGTTTCATATATTCACTGCAACTGCCACCTTATTTTTTATATTAAGGACATATCCTCTCGCCCAAAATGTTTAGACTCTCGCATAAACTGTTCTCGTTAAAGATCAGTAGTTTTCTCGTCTAAATATACAACTTTATACAGAATATATACGAAAATATATAAGTATCTTCGACGTGCTGATGGTATCATCGAATTTCAGTGGTTTATAAATCATGTAAATCGGACGATTTGTTAATTCGATCGAGTTCAGGAAGAGGTAATAGAGCCAAATTAAAAGACCGTGTCGCACACCAGCAATCATTTTTAGTTTAATATTTGTGTGATTAAACAGGTTTCTTGCAAGACGGTTAAGCTTGTGAAGCATTCCCCAAACAATTCACTAGTGAAGTTAACACACGTGAAAGCTGCAGATTCGAAGGACGAACACGCATATCTCATGGTCTATAGTACAATCTCCTTCATTATGTACCATAGCATGATTGTACTTCCCAATGATTAAATTCATCATATCATTGACTACATTGCGATCAAGTTAACTTGAGTATCTCAGCAACAAATCATCGCTTGTCTTTTCTCTTGCTTTTTTTTGTCTGCATCTAGTATCTGAACGCATTCATCATACAATCATTTAGTCTATTTACAATCAGTTTTGCATAAAATTGCATGTACGGCGACGGACATATACAACACACAACCGAAACCTTAAGACACATAATAAAAATGCGGTAAAATTGTTTATGCCACAACTATTTGAAGTTTTCCAACCGTTTAAACAACCGAATGCTTCAGTACCAGATCATACCGAACGTATCGCAAGCAAGAAAAAAATTACTTATGCCATGAATGTATGCTGCTGCACAAGTGTTTGGTCGTGAGGCATACAATATTAATATAATACAGAATGACCGTCTGTCCCTCGGGCCGATTGTCGGTCTGTCCCTCTGTCCGTCCAACCACATACAGAAAAATGCGTGTGGCATATATATCACATGTAGTGGCGGCAAGTATGTAGGAGAAAATATATAGTTCATCCTCTCGTTAAATTTAGCAATTGCGATCAACGCCGATAGGCTGAAAGCAATTGAAAATACGTTGGCACGCATAGTCTCAACACTACCAACAACACGATACAACTCATGACGATGGCGAAAGCCACGTATTAGGGGTTTCAGTTGGAAATAGTTTAATTTATATTTTAAATTCCGGATTTTTAGTTATGCAGACTACTCACATGTATTGCAAATACTATTGTCATTGAACCCACAAATTGAACCCACTAAATTATTATTGTGTTTTGGACCTTTGAAAGCTAAAAGGGACTCTGTAATAAGAGCAAGTGAGTGGTATATTAAAGACTTTCGTGTTGTAGTTGAGACCTTGACACAGATACTGCATTTTATTGGTAGTCACCATAGATGAATATGAACTATCCTTCCGAGTTGTTTTGTCAAAAATTAAATAGAAGCGAATGAAATATCAAAAAGAGAGACATCATACAATAAGTCAATTCGAACCGTATATTTGTCGACCGGCGAGACTTGGGGTTTCGATACGATACGACACCGGTGACTTTTTCGGTTTTTTGAAACTATAATATAATAATTCGATGAGAATTTCCCCGGAGTACTCCCATAAAAAATATTTTCTTTGGAAAAATTTACCGCTTCAAATGGCATTCTGTCTTAAGTGGCCCGGTAGGTGAGTTGGTAGCATGCTTGCCTTTCAGCGTGGGGGTTGTGAGTTCGACTCCCAACATATGGTCTGTGTCACCTGGTTTACCGTTGGACCTAAAATTAGAATATAAATTTACTTTGTATTGTAATTAATAAATAAATAGATTCTGTCTTGAGGGATCCACCTAATGATGATGTGGTGTTGGCTAGACTAGACTGTCTTTGCCCTGTAAACTGTATTCTTTTGTCTTAGTTCGACACGCTCATAAAATATTCGTATTAGTAAAATATGTAAAGGATAACAGGTAAAATCAGTTATAGTATCTGGAAATTAAAAATTACTGTTAGTTTCCAGAAAAAAAGAAGAGCACAATAAATTGCGGTTTTGTCGGTAATGAGAACTTATTATTTTGTGATCATGTTCCATATGTCGATATCTAACAAATATCTGAAAACCAGAATTGAATAATGCCTTAACCCATTTTATAACGCTTCCAATGATTTGTAACGAACGAACCAATTCGTTTTATGGAAACAGACAGTTAGTACGTCTTTTTTTATCAAGCTTCTAGCAGCTCAATACCTCTTACCCTTATAATAATAACCATTTTTTATTAGCCGCGACTCACATCTTACATTCCAACGATGCTCTAGCGAAATACTCGTGCTGGATTGGATAACCTTTGCATCTTTTCAATGATGACAATGTTCTCCATAGATGGATATTGTGGAAATATTTCGCAATTCGCTTCAAATATTTTGCAATTCGTGTTAGTTATCAATATTTTTATCCTTACATTTTTTGGGATCCGTATTACAGTGGTCATCTTCAACCTATTACGACAAACGAAACTGCCGTAGTTCGAGACGCTCGAGTAACTCCATGTCGGCATATAACTCAAGTAATGGTCGGTCTTCGTTTTTTATTCTCACGCTGAACTACCGGTAACTTCATGACTGTTGAGATTTGGATTAATGCTTCTTATTCGCAATCGACTATTAATATTGAAATATAGGGAGGAATTAAACGCGGCCAAAGCTTTGATCTCTGCTTAATAGCAGATAACCGAGTCGACCCAAGACATTCAACAACGGCGTCGTGATGGCTGAGCCAAATATTTATTTTTAAAACATTTGAACCTAGTCGCCGTTTCGACATAATCGGATTTAATGTTAATGTAAACGTAGTTTAAAATAGTAGTCAAACACATCACTTAACAAAAAGAACAATTAATAGCTTAAAAAACACTAAAAAATATAAAGAAAGATGTGAATAATACAAATGAAAGCTATTGTTATCCGAAATCTAAAGTTATTGTGGACAACATTTAAAAAAAAAAAATCGATTTTGGGATTTGCAAATCCCAATGTCAGTATTTACAATTGACATCCCTAGGAAACATATTTTAAAAGTTAACAAAAACCCGAATAAATTATAGTGGAGGAGATTGTAAAACATTGGCGTGATGCTGATGATACTGTTGCTCGCACTGATCTCTATGAACTCCACTTCTCGTGTGGCAAGTACGGCATGAAAAAAGACATTCTCTCAGTCACTGCTAGAAGGTGAATGGGATTTCTTGGCAGTAATATAAAATAGACCAGAATGCGTACATGACTTTTTCACCACATGAAATGTAATCTAATCCATGTGTCCATTGCCCAAGTAACAACTTTTATAAATAACCAAAATAACCTTCACCGACATGACCATTGGTGCATATATTTTTTATTTTGGGGTGCTACCAGTGATATGCAACCCATTACAAATAATTTGCAAAATCATATGTATGAAAAATTAAATCAAAGCTTACAATTAGTGAAGAAGAATAAATCTACATACAGACAGAGAGGTCAATCAGAACCGAGAAGACAGTACCAGAAACTGGAATATTTTGAGTCTTATTTCCCGACATTAGAACAACAAGGTTCCAACTGCACTAAGGTAGTTTTGAGAAAACTTAACATCAATGTTTAATCTTATAATTCTTATGTCATTATTTTTGGAAAACCATTATTACTTTCTCTCAATTTAAACTGTTTACAAGTTAAAATTGTAACAGTAATCGAAAGATCTTACCAATTATATATACATAGGTCAATTTACCAGAAATTGTCAGTTACAACCTTGTTGTATTGCTATATTGCCAAACTCGCAAGTCGTATATTCGATCTTCGACTATAATTAAAACACTTAAGCCAATTTTGCATTCCTTTCATCGGTGATTCTCCCAAATTTGTAAATCCACATCGGGCCATTTGCGCAAGACGTACAAATAGGTGGGACATTTCCGCAAGTATTTACCACATCTAATGATTTTCTTTTGTCAGTACTGCAGATTAGGTATATGTTTAATAGGCAATTTCTTAGTACACAATTGTACTTTTTGTTAAATATCGTTGTTTTTCTTTTTTTGCAATTTGGTCTCGACATAAACTTTCGTTTCATGCTGCTGTTGTTGATGATGGTGAATAAATTTGAATCTTGGATGTTGTTGTATTCACTCACTGCTCATACAACAAGTGATGAATGTCTGTGTTATACGATATAATGATCTAGAAATGAAGTTAATAAATCGTCTAACTAGACTACATCCACTCCACACTCCATACCACCAGACAACAAAAGTAGAGTGCAGAGTGGTAATGCCTCTATTTGGCGTCAGCATATGGCAGATGAATGAACCAAAGAAATGTACTCTATTGCCATAGCTTGTTGCTCATGGTCGATGAAATATTTGTTACGTCCTGGAGACGGATGTAAAAGTTGGTTGGCAGAATGTTGACTTAGTTTTACTCTAGTTGGACAGGCGGACGGACACTTTAATGAAAGATTGTTGTATTTTGTGCTGCAGCATTATTGTGTTATGATGATCACCTCTGCAATTACTGCCATTATCATTCGAAAGCTAAATATACACACACTTGTATTAACTTATGAATACCCAAAGGAGTGTTGAGGAGATGTTACGAGTACGACGGGCACATATTGCTCTAATCACCACAAGTGTGTATTTTGTTTAAAGCCTATGATTAAGATAACAATTTTCTAAGAGAAGTCTGCGTAGGCAGTTTTCGGCAAAACAAAATAGTTGGACAACAGTTGAAGGAATGAATTCAAGAATCTGTGCTCAGGTAGTTTATGATCGTCAAAAGTGATCCAGGCATATATTAACCCTGGAAGGACAGTCTTCATCAAGTAATAGAAAGTTGCAATATAAACAAGGGTGAAAGTTTCAGTCGGGTAAACCGACTAATATGTACCCTCACCCTGTTGCATTCGTATTAAAGGTACCTGAAGTGGACGTGGCTAAAGTTCCAATTTTTTTCGAAAACTTTGTATACTTATACCTTTACTAAGTACATAATTAGGGTAAGATTGAATTCAACGTAATAATATTATTACATAATTGCCAAAGTGGGAGGAATATTATTATAGCGCATGTACAAACCCATAAGTAGTTTTGGAAAAATATTTACCCATTGGTTACTTCTTTTAAATGTTATCGTGCGTACCAGTCAGCCAGCCAGACAGACAACCATGGCTGAAATGACTTCGTGAATCGAATTTAGTTTAATGAAAGTGAACAAAAATCTAATGTGAATTTGTATTTGTGTTTCTGCACCAAAAAGATCCGGTCGTGATGTGACAGAATTTCCTTGTTGGTTCATTACAGGTATTTTATTTTCTACATTTCATTTAAATATTGGCGCCGATGATACTCACGACATAGCCGACGTTAAAATGACAACGGCTACACAGAGAAACGGATTTATCTCAACCGGCTTTACACTCTACACACGAAGTCATAATGTGATCGGGACACGTTCGGCAGTTTTACACAGAAGAATTCCGAAGGTGAAATTTACATCACGCAAGAGCCAAATTGTAACCAGTACTTGCTTTTTATCAATAAATAAAGAAAATAAGCTCTGTTTTCTTTTTGTTGACACAAACAATGTCAATGCCATATTCGAGTGCAGAAATTTAAAAGGTAACCTTTTTCATTTTCCATGTTTTCTTTTTGATTTATGCTATTTTGACAGTGGCAGCTCTTTCCCGCTCGAAATCTCGATGGATGTCAGTATCAAATCACCTTGGAATGAAATTAATTGCTTAGCGATTGAGCAATGGTTGGGAAATAGTACAAGTTTATTTCCAAAGTCAATGCTGTGTATCCCAAACACTTCGAAAATAAGTTTTGGCAGAAATGGGGCACCCGTCACGGCTGATGTACGCAAAATTCTGCAAAAAGTTCATGGAAATGAGATGCTAATAAAAAACACCTTTTTCCTATGCATTTTCATCTCCTCGGCTATGTCAACTGCCACATCTGGAGATCGGAATCTCGGCATATGATCGTTCAGAAGCCAATAATACTCATGTGGTGACAGTTTGTGTGGAGTTTGGAGCAGTGGCATTATCGGCCCATTTATCTTTGAAAATGCTACAGGGTACAGAACGTCGTGAGTCTAACACGATTATCACCATGAAGACCTGCACCCTCGCAGAACAAAATGCAGATATACAAGGTCAGCTCGCCGCTACCAACTTGAAGCATGACAAGGTCTATATAATAAATTTGCCGGCCACAGCACCCGGTTGCAATGCAAATCTACACCGAGTCGAAACCACCACTATAGTCCGCACCTGCTGAAACATGCGCCTGGACACAGAGATTGAAGACATGGACTTGGGCAATCCTTGGTTTCAGCAAGCTGGCCCGCCATGCCAGACAATAAACCGTTCGTGGGATCAGAAATGGTCACCAAGGTTTTTGGAAAAATGCGTTGAAAGAAGGCTAACGAGGCATCCCCATGTCATTTGGAATACCCTGTATGATTGCATTTAACGTTTCGTGGTGATATACTGAAATTTAATATCAAAGAACACCGAGGTGAGTAGTTAAAAATATTAGTTTTTTGACCCATAGTATATTCCTATAAGATTTTGATAATAGCCATATTACTACATATTCCGATTTGGATCTGCTACTTTTCATACGAAATCATAATTGGTTAATTTTCTATATGAAAACTTACAACTTAACCCTCGCATAAATACTAGATCACCGTAATCATGGCGCTATCATAACTCCATCTCTTAAACAAAAGTATACGCAGAAACCAGCTCGATTGTGTTAAATGTCTACAGTCCATTATATGTGATCATGAAATGACCGGCACATGTCAGTCATTTAGTCAGAAATTGTCGGCCTAAGTATTGATAGTTAGTTATTGTGCTGTCGAATGTAGCTCCTCTACTTTCCGTGCGCGTCTCTCTTGGAACAACAGGATCCTATGGAATTGTGTGTGTGTTGATAATATGTTGATACCCTGACATGAATGCATGAATGATGTGTTGTTTGACGTTCGCATCGATGTTGAATAGGTTGCGTGTGTTGTACAAAGTAGCCGGTTAAATGGACATTTGAATAGACAGGCCAGATGGATGTGTCTATGTAGTTGATGGTGCAGCCGAATCTGAAGCTTCAATTCATGAGTTCATTTATTTGTTCATATGCATAACTGATGTCTTGTCATCGGCATGGACATTTAAAACTATTGTAACTTAATTGTATTTGTTGGTAAAGTTGAGATTTGACAGGTACTACATATCTGAGACTGTGAAGTGATATCCTAGCAAATGAGACATGAAATATAGAAGGGATTTAAAAGACAAAATAATTTTGGATGCTAAAAATACTGAGATTTTTTTCGGCAGAATTTGTTTTCAATTGAGATTGGAGGAGGCAGTGCCGATTAAAAGATGACATGGAAATTCTATATGACTAAGTTGTTTGGCTCTTGGTATGAAATCAGATTAACTACAATTTGTGTCTGCTGACTAATTGCTAACTTATTCTATTAGAATCGGAACCGAATCACTCTTGGAAGATATGCCATTTTGTACACCATTTTTCTAGCGGTACATACCAATTTGATTTTTGTGTTATGGAGGGTTTGAATGTTATAGACCTCTTATTTCATTCCTTATGACTTATATGAATTACATAAAGTTACCCAAAGGATAATAAAAAAGAAAAAAATATTTTTAAATTGGAATATACCAACCATCTTTGGATAGTGGCATCGTATAATAATAACCTTGGATTTTAATTAATGAGTAAAATTTCAAATTTGATATAATGGGTGGTCCAAAAATTATTTTTCGGGCAAAATCGTTGTCCATTTCAAGTAATATAATATAAAACGTTTTCATTTACACATGAGTTAAAAGTAAAAAAAAAAGATAAATAGTGATGATAGTCTACTATGTTGTTGCTTTCCATATGACATAAAGATACATATAGTTGCGCAATCAAAAGTTCTGCCATCATTTAATATATATATATATACTCTTCTCCGTAAATTACTAACCACATTGAATTTGGACTTACAAAATAATCCAACAGTTTTCAACACCCCCGCAATCAAATCGCAAAAGGTCCTTATTCAAAAAATTCCTTTTTTTTTTGTTCCATATATATTAAAACCACTCTGCTAGAATTATGTATAGCTATTATATACTGGCGAACACTTGTGACATGTGTCCCGTTTATTGCAAATCAGCAACAACCATTTTTGATTTCCAGCATCTGGAGTCTAGACTTTGTTAACAATTCTTGGATGTTGTAAAATTGCTTAATGTTACTGTGTGATGTTGTTTATGGTGCGTTTAGAGATCCGTTTACATGGTCTACTGTCGACACTCTAATGTCGCTCACGCAATCGGCGCAGATCGTGTCGAAAACAACAACGAGCCATATACGAACGAGTATGATGACTTGGCCTAGAGACAGCAAAAATAAAACAGAAAACAAAATCACAATTGTCTGTTATAATGGGAGCGGCTTTAACAATGTGGTAATTTAAAGAAAAAAATAAAGTATTTATTTTCAAGCCGTCGCTATTTCTTTTGTCTTTTTTGTTGTACAAAAAACGAGATCGTGAAAAGCTATCAAACGTAGTTGAGCTTACGAACTAAAGAATAGAGGGAGAGGTAGAGATCATACAAGTCCTAACCCTTTACTTGGTACTGATAAAGATCATCGTCGCCATCATCATCATCATCATCGACGTGGCACACGCATTGTTTGATTTCCACTTTTATTCTCCTACATTTTGTTACTTGAAATGAGGTGGTATCTTAAGTTGTTCATCGAACTGGTTGGTCGGTAGTGGTCCATCAAAAACATTATTAGTGCCCCTATGCTCCACATTGTAATGACGGTAATAAATAGATGCAAGACTGGCTGTATGTGAAATGATAGTATTGGAGGTGGGAAAGAGGGAAAGAGAGTTGATATTTGTCTTGAATTCGAAAAACACTTTCTGGAAGACTACTCCACAAACAGTTCGGTTGAACAGGTTTTTTTATAGTGCGTCATCCGACCAACCTGTAATTTCATAATATTCGAATATCGGCATATCATGTCTGAAAGTCCTAACCTCTTGGATTAGACCACGGATATCTGAAGAGCAGAAACTGTTAAAATATCTAGAAAAACAACGATGTTGAAGGCACTTTTCTTAATATCTTCACATCCTCTTCTCTACCGCCCTAAATACATCACATATATTCAGGTTCGGTCATATCTTATAGTCATTTGCATCAGTATACATTCAAATTTTACAAAAGTATGTTTTTCATTCGTTTAAGCTTATATTAATACTGTATAATAACAACACCAAACCCTTTCCACTTGGTCATATCCGAAAAAAGCGAGCAAAAAAAAAAAAATGAAACAGCAACTACCAAAAGATCGTGTGGTTCTCTTTACAGATTATGATCTTTTACGTAAAGTTTGCGTGATAATAGCGTTTGGTGTGTTCGTGTTTTTTTCTGCTGTCTTCCCAGCTCTTAAACAGTTTTGCAATCAAAACAGTTTATATCGATTTTTTTTTGTAGAATGGAGACAAAGATCGCCTATCAATGCAATGTTAGCGATTCGTTTTGGTCCAAACTGTCCGACGGTGGTGTGGCGTGGTGGTAATGCTGACTGGTGTTGGACTTAAGTTGACCAAGTGAATACAAACAGGGGATAAAAACGTCTATACAAAAATGAAAAGGTCTTTTTGAAATGCTGTTTAAGCTTTGCGTGTAAGAATTTTTCTGCGAAATTCCGATAAAGATCTGTTTTTTTTTTTTTCTGTGGAAGAGAGTGTAAAAGCCAACTTGCTGGTTGGCAAATGCAAAATCCTATACGTTCTTTTTTGTTCTTCTTTCATGCGAAAGACATTCACCACAGCGTTATCGGTTGCGAGTATGAATGTAGGTATTAGCCATGGTGATCGTGTTATGTTATCAAATCAATATCTGTTCGATTGATCTGATCCCAATCACCATTTGTTTCTTGGCCAAAACAGCACGCGAAAGACAACCACGTACGTATGAACTCGCAAAAATCAGCCAGCTCCATAAATTCAAGGTGTTTATGTGGCATTCATTGGAACATTTAAACGTAACATGTGGTGGCTACTTGATGGTTTGTTGTGATTGCTCAATATATGTATTTTTTGTTTGGTTTGGCTACTGCTCCTGTTGCCGTTGATGACCATAAATATACTATACCAGAAATCCTACTAAATTTCATTTAATTAACACAACATGAAATAATTGATTCAACTCATTCATAAAGGGTGTCTCGAAATGCATGCAAGATTTATATTTTAAAACAAAATTTACAGTCTACCAAAATAAGTGGAACTTAAAATGAAACTAATAATAACGCCGGGACCGGGATGTGGGTGTTTTGAAGTGTCACCGTTGTGCGACTTATGCAGCAATTTCCATTTTTTTTGATGGCCTGCGATATTATATGCGACTTTTAGTGACCATTAACTATGTGATGATATAAAAAGAAAATGAAAATTATTTTTTATGTGCATACAAAAAATGTATAAAAAATATTATTAGAAAAGTTCGATTTTTTAAATTGCAAATTCCAATTCCAACAATGTGATGACATAAAAAGATAATGAAAATTATTTTTTAGAAAAGTTGGATTTTTTAAATTCCAACGACTATAACTTTTTCCCAGTAAAGATATTGTTGTGATGTGTTTAGGGTTTTTTTTGTAACCTTCCAAACTAACCATCTTTACTTGACTTAAATCGGACTGGAAAGAGTTCAGTTATAGTCAATAAACTTTTCTGAGAACCGAGTATCGACCTTTTTAGCTTATCTCTGGTTAGGTCTTCCAGACTAAAGGTAAAACACATTCAGCTAACCTAGTGTGAAATTCTAATCAAAAAAACAGTTGTCAAACAAATTTCGAAGGATTGTTTTTTATTTTTCATATTGTTTGAATTGTTAATTTTTCATAATTATTTTTGTTGTGGAATGTTTTTTGTGTTTGACAAAACGACTTTTTGTGCGACTATTTTTTTTTATAAAGACTTTTTGTGCGTTTTTTAACACTGTATATGTCCATGTAGATTATTATAATCAGGTGGAAGTTCTACCTATAGAAGAACTTCAGTTTTTAATTTACTATAAAGAGGAAATACCTTTATAATCAAATACAATCATTTATTATGGAAATCATTTGTTTGATCTTTTGTTCTCAAACAACCTTTGAGGAGTTTTCGGGCGTACCTTCACGTACCGTACACTATTATTTTTTCAGAATGCGCAAAACTAAGGGAAGATTTTGAAAATACCCTAACACCATTCATCCACGATGAAGACCATTACCTGGATGAAATAGAGAATGACGTGTGTTTTGTTCTTGATAGAAATTCCAGTTAATTACATTACGCTACCCAGAGAGCATGATTTTTATACAAAAAAAAATGTATACCGAACTGTTTTTATATTTCATTTTTTATAAATTGGAAATTGTTTGCCAAGAGAATCGTTAATATTAACCAACTGTACATCTACAAATCAGCGGTTTCTTTTGACAATTACATTAATATGTACAGGGGTTTCCAAAATAGGGTTTTAAATTGGTATTCAAAGAAAATTTTTATTTTTTAAATAAATGATCGTATGTTTATTTCACAATAATCAGGAAGGTATGCCGTTAATAATACAAAACGACATAGGCTAAATGGTCACCACGACCACGCTTACAGGACCATATTCTTTTCATGAACCTTTCCATAACCAAATCGCAAAGTGGCTGCCCTATGTCCGCCTCACGAATTCTATCGTTGAGGTCTTGAATCGACGCTGGGCTGTTGGCGTAGTCCTCTTTCCCAAAGGAAGAAGTCGCAATGTGTTAAATCACCAGATCTCAGTGGCCAATTGTGTTCATCTCTTCGAGAGATAACACGGTCCGGAAACTTTTCCCGTAAAAGAGCAATGGTTTCGTTGCTTGTGCGGCACGTAGCGCCGTCTTGTTGAAAGTAAAATATCATCCAACTCCGACCATAAAAATCATTAATCATCTCAATTCATTCACCGTAACTGTTGATCCAACTCCATTTTCGAAAAAGTAAGATCGCCGGATCATAAACCGCACCAAACAGTCACACGTTGAGGATGGAGAAAATGCGACAATTTTGCTTGTTGACGTAGCCACCGAGGTGGAAATGGGCCTCATCAGTTAAGATGATTTTTCGAAGGAATTCCGTATCATTTTCATGCATTTCAAGGACCCAATCAGCAAAGACCAGACGTTGATGAAATACCGGGTGATTCAAAATAACACCTCTTGTGGTAACCGCTTCTGTCTGTTAGTTGTAAAATCCCACCAACAACTTTAATCTAACCGTTGCTTTATAACTGCAGTTTAAAAACGTCAATGTTAAAATTACATTTTGTGGTTGTCCAAAAGGTGCCAGTTGGCGCACATTTTCTTTACTGGCAGTTCATGTGATTTTAACTGCATTGAAGTTTAATTGGCTGTATTGAAATGTAACATAGCTGATTTTGCAAAGATATATATATATATATAGATATATATGCAGCATCACAGCACTTTATTCTATTCCTTGGGATGTGATTTTATCCTCAGCCTCGGTATATTTTCGCATAAACGATTTCTGCTCCGACATATCCACGGTCTGTGTAAGTAGCGGTGTTACACAACTACTCTTTTCCGAGAAACCCTTAACTTGTTGCAGCATACACTAACTAAACTCCTCACAAGATTTATACATTTGCAATTTAGTTTCCTTCTTATCACCACAAGCTATCATTTCGTAGTCGGGAGGCTCCACAAAAAAAAAAAAAAAAAAAAAAAAAAAAAACCCGGCACGATTTCGTTTTAATCTATGCAAGTTCTTCTTTTCACAACGAACGAAAAAGTAAAAGAAACAGAAACTGTAATAAAGCTTGCAGCACAATATTGCTGCTGCAAGTTGCATGTACACCAAATCAGCCACAGTGTTTCGAATTGAAATTGAATTGGTGTAACTTTTCTTTTTGTTGTACCGACAACTTACAATTCGGAGGGGATTCTTATTAAATGGATTGCCTGAAAAGTCAGTTCCAAATTAATCCCATGATGCTTGTTTCTGACAAGTTAGGTTAGTGCGATTATCCCATGTCTGGCAATTTCATCCGCTCTCTAATTCTCCGGAATGTTCCTGCTTGGCCATTTCGTTAAGAGCTTCAAGGTAGTTGTTACAGGTCCTTGAATACCGAAATACAGACATTAACTCAAAGCTGGTGTAGTCAGACTTCCCAAACTCGAACTTCTATAAGCCGAATTTTCTTTAAGTCGAAGCACTTCTAATGGCAAATAAGGCGACAAATTCCTTAAATAGTTTTATAAGTAATTCCATAACTCAAACTCTCCGCATGTCTAACTTTTCTACAGAATAATGATGGTTTGAGTTATGTTCTAGCAGCAAATACCAGCTACTCCGTTATCGTAAATTTTCCTACCTTTTAAAACTCATAATATTTGTTTAATTGCATTGCATTGACAAACTAAGCATTTGACTCAGCACCTTTATCGCATTTTCAAATTTTCGTTGGTAGAAATTATTTTGAAATACATGTTGACACTTTTTAAGCATTTGACTCAGCACCTTTACCGCATTTTCAAATTTTCGTTGGCAGAAATTATTTTGAAATACATGTTGACACTTTTTTAATATTCCCCATTTTGGTCCCTTTTTCTACTTATTGCAATTGCTGTTGTCAATCTCGGAACAATTTCCAAATATTTATTTCCTTTCTTCTTCTCGCCATTTATGATTATTTTTAAACGTGTTCCCACGTTACCCGCCCCTATATTTTACCCGTCGTGACCAATTTTGTAGTTTCTATATCCTAAAACTTTTTGGACTCCCCAAATTATATGTCATTTATATATGTCTTGCCAGTTTTGGGCCCATTTTTTGTTCCATTTTTCCATTCATTCCTGTCGATTAATTTTTTTCCACACATTTTATTTTCCCCCCTTTGTACCTTTTTTATCCCGTTTTGGTACGTCGCTTGACTAACTGTTATCCACATGTTTTTGCCAAAAATTTGTTTCGCCTTTTTTTATTTTTTATCCCGTCTTGTTACCTTTTTCGAGCCAGTTCTAACTCATTTCCACCTGTTCTAGATTATTTCTCATTTATTATACGAGTTTGGGCCCATTTTCCATTATGTACATTTTTTTTGGACCATTCCTTTCGATTAAAATTGTTTTCACACACTTTTGTTTTTTCCCTTTGGTACTTTTTTTTATCCCGTTTTGGTACGTTTTGACCACTTTTTCGTCCCTTTCCATAAATTGCCAGAAATTTGTTCCAATCTTCAATTCTTTTGTCCCCTTTTTTTATCCCGTCTTGGAACCTTTTTCGTCCCATCTCTAACTCATTTCCAACTATTGTTGCCAATCGTAGTCGTGGACCAAGATTCCAACAAAAATCATAATATTTGATTATATTGTATTTTTTCGAATTTCCAAAAATCCGTTATTAGAGGATGTCTGGAATGCAAGGGGTACTCCCCAAAACTCCCAAAATTTAATTATTCTAGCTTCAGCTGTTTTGGTCAGGACAGTGATGACTCAGTCAGTCAGGCAAGAGTTTTATGATATACGATTTTGTTCTACTCCGTTGTCATGATTTCTGCCTGAAAGAAGCTCCACTGATCGATTAGCCCAAGTACTGAATCGAATCCTGATTGCCTAAAGTTCAGACGACATTCAAGTCTAGCTTATCACCAACTATGGCCCATAAACCAATGGACAACCTTCCTTAGCTTACAAAACCCACAATTGGCCACACATTTTATTATCGTTTGAAAGCACTGTGCAACGGCAACATGTACCAAGCGTATGTGTATAAAAGCAATTTAAATTAACGCTTAAGTGCGCGACGGCTATGACACGCCTTACTGTCACTAAGCTGCAGGCATTGTGTTCAGAATCTAATGATGCCTTAAATCCGGTGTTGAGCAATTGCGGCGGCTTGAACCACAACACTCGGCCAAAATGAACAGCTGTCCGGCTTTTGGCATATGTTGATTGTTCTTATCAGTGATGAAAGCATACTGTGGCTCGGACATGAGATGCTTTCAGTAGAACAAAAAAGAGAAAAAGAGAATGTCCAACACTTTAGTAGGGTTGGGTCAAGGTTACAAAAGAATATGTGACATGTATTGTAAACATTTCCCAGAATTACCATACATACAGTCTGGACAAAAAAAAACAAGACAATTCGTCAGGAAAAAAATGCTAAAGATTGGCTTGGCTGAATATTTTATAACATCCAAGATGCAGTGTGTGCCCAAATATAAACGAAGTCTAGAGACGTAGTTGTTAACAAGAAATGTATTTTATTGGCCAAACCCTTCGTGATGAATTTATTCCAGGACCGCATACATATTTGTAGACATCAGCATTTTTACTATATTCGTGTATGTATAGAATATGCAAAGGCCCATTTTTTTTTTGCGAAATAAAACATGTACAAACAGCACAATTTACAGATTTTAAAAATTTTTAATTAAAAATTAAGAGCATAACTGGAGTTGCTCTGGCGGTTGAGGGACCAAATAGTTTCGATTCCGAAAGACTATCATAAATGGTGATTTTTTTGTTTGCTATTTTGGTTTTTCCGTGTTCAGTTTGTGCCACTTCACACGTGATTCGTGCGATGTGCGAAAGTCAAAAAGGTTTAGTCTGCCTTGCCTTGTCATACCATTCATGAATGGACTTACAAACAAGCAACGCATGCACATCATTGAATTGTTTTTGATCAAAATTCGTACTCTATGAAAAATGTGTTATGGCCGAGGCTCAATTTTGATTCAATTAACTAATTTGCTTAATTTGGCGCGAAAAGAAGACAGGGGCTGTTCAAGAGCTGGCAATAAAGTTAGCCGTATTGCGGGAGTCGAGGTCGTCGTCGTTTTTGAGTCAACATCCCTTCTTGTCGTCATCGACATCAAATCAATCCCGACTTGGCATTTTGATTCAATGTGATGACGTCGACTGTTTATCGATAATTTGCCTAAACAAATTGTCATCTCTAGTTTATTTAGTCTGTCTATTTATTTTGATTGGTGTTTTTGTGGGGAATATTTTTTTTTTGTATATTTATACTTCCGATGCCAGTTCGTGTGATAAATAAAATGAACAAAAATCGAATATATCAAAGAAAAGTACCGAGACACGAGTCAGATTTCTTTAAATTACAAATTAAAAGTGAGTGGCAAAATCAGTTTGCTTTTTCCTGGACGTGTATAATTTGTTATTTCTTTAAAAGGTCTGCCTTTTTCCTGGACGTACATGCAATAATATGCATGTGCTGGACACAAAAGAGCTAAATTGAAAGACGGAACCAGATCAACACTCAGTGACCGTATCATTTGTTAGATGTCAGTGTACTGGAATTATTTATGGGAACATGTCGACCACAATTGTTGCCTTAGAAGACAACATTACATCCAATGTTGGACCAATTTCTGTCAATTACATTTTTTTCACGCATTTCTGTTTTTCCACTTTTGTACTTTTTTTTATCCCGATTTGGTACGTTTTTCTCTCTTATCGACCCTTTTTCTAACTACTATCCTCTTGCATTGTCAAAAATTTGTTTTATTTTTTCCCCCTTTTTGTAACTTTGTTATCCGCCCCTTTTTCGTCCCATCTCTATTTCATTTCCTCCTGTTGTAGTTTATTTCCCATTTATATTATACCAGTTTTGGGACCGTTTTAGTCACATTTTCCATTATTTTTATGTTTTTGGCCCATTCCAGTCGAATAAAATTGCTTTCACACATTTTTGTTTTTTCGCCTTTTGTACTTTTTTTATCCTGTTTTGGTACGTTTTTGCTACTTTTTTCGTCCCATCTCTAACTATTATCCACATGTTTTTAAAAAAAATTGTTTCACCATTTTTCAATTTTCACCCCTTTTTTATCCCGTTTTGGCCCATTTTTCGTCCCATCTCTAACTCATTTCCACCTATTGTTTGCCAATGGTAGTCGTGGACAAAATTTCCAAAAAAAAATTACAATATTTGATTTTATTGAATTTTCAGGGGTTTTGGGAACACATTTTACACTTTTTCAACCATTTGTATCCCCTTCCAATCCGAATTTCCAAAAATCCCTTCCTAGCGGATGTCTAGGATGCAAGGGCTACATACTCACCAAATTTCATGGTTCATGATAGCTTCAGCCGTTTGGCCAGGACAGTGATGAATCGGAATAGATTCCGAAAAATGTTTGCACAAATTTTCTTTGAAATCTACATTTAGGGTTTTTTTTTTGAAAATCAAAGCTCAAATTTTCTTCAAAATACACATTTTTTTTTTCATTTTGAAAATGTTTATGATCGTTTAACACATGTGTCGTTCACCTGTCTATAATTTTACACAGCGTCACCGTCAACAATCCAATGTATGCTGAAAATTTCATGTTTCAACGAGTACAAATTAAAAAAAAAAATTCAACGAATTGAAAATTTAAAAAATATACACATTTGTGTAACAGCTTGCATGAAATTAAAAATATTTCATTTGTGTCTCTGTTCCTAGGAGTCCACTCTCTCTCTCCCTCTTTCTGTCTCTGTGTGTCTTTTGGCGGAAAGATTTGAAACGATTTTTTCAACGGTCCATAAAATTATGATTGAAAATTAGATGCAAGTGTTGTTTGTCGACCAGAATTGGTTGGCTTATTGACAATTCGCCTTAAAAAAAAAATGCAAATAAAAAATGTTATCGTTGAATTAAAACATTTAATGTGATGTGATGTTAGAGAAATAGTAATTAATGTTCTAGGTTTAATTGTTGGCCTCTGTGGAATCACCTTTACATTGAAGTTTCATATTTATTGCTTATGCGAAACTTGTCATTGCATTAATGTAATGCTACGTTTCTGCGGTGTAATCCTTTTCATTCAGCACATTTACAAGATTTATTATACCATACTCGTTTCCAATGACGGAAACTTGACGATGTCGCTATCATCCGTTGCTTTAAGTATTTGTTCATCATCTGTTTGCAACACATGGCACTTCCGTTGCAAGTGTGCATTTTTTTTTTTTTTTAAATAGTTGCTCATATTTTAATGACCCTGCAAAGCAACATCACTTGGAGCTGTTGCCGTCTAACGATCAATTTGTGAATGAGCTGAAATGATCTCAGCACATACTGGCACTGGCACTCATGTGACCGAGTGTGTGTGGTGTTTATGCGAAGAGGAGGAGGTGGAGCGTACATGTGATTTTCTTACCGATTACCCAGAAGAACGTCAACCTCTTACAGCTGCGACCAGTGCCAGCCTGAAAGGCAGCCCTTCATTAAGCGAAGCACCAACACTTAGCGATCATTATTCCGCCGCTTCCTTCCCGTGCTTTCTTCAGCTCAGCTCAGTCATCAGTCGTTGTTCCATTCATTGATACATTTCTACATTGCTGCCGTGGAGTGTTGGTGTGGCGTTGCTCGCTTAACAACCACAAATTGCCCTAAATTGTGTAACGTTCATAATTGTACCCGCATCTTTTTTTTCTCCTTTTCTGTTCGTTTAATTATTTGTTGTGCTATTCATTGAAGTAGCCACGAAATGTGTGTTAATCATGCACTTACTTGGGACTGCCCGAGAGAGAGAGAGAGCGTTTTTCGTTTCGTGTGATGTAATTTCTGTACACAAAACTACTCTGCGGAAGAGGGGCACGATAAGTAAATTTCCGTGTCTTAAGTTTGTAACACTGGACTAAAGTCACAATGATTGCCGGATGGACTTTGAACTCAATGTAGCACTGGCCAACATTGGCAGATTTCCCCAACCAAGCCCCATTGATTTCTTTTGGATAGAAACAAGTCTCAAACGGTACATTGTCCCATTGACCGTAACGTTATGGCCATCGTTGTTTTTGAAGAAGTACGATTGAATGAGGTCGCTGGCCCATAAACCTTAGCCAACAGTGTGTTTTTATTGCCAGCTTTTGAAGAGCCTCTGGCTGCTCTTCGGCCCAAATTCTGCTATTCTTTTTATTGACATACCCATTGCGCCATAAAGTCTCGCTGCTGAAGACATTAGATCGATAAAAAGGAAGATGACCTTCTTCCAGTTTCTAATTTCATCGAAAGACTTCCTTGTGGTAGATCGCCTGACATCAGCATCTGCATCAGCTGCATTTTCCATGGCTTTAGAACTTACATAAAACCTGAAAGCTGGCAGAAAAACACGAACCCAATAGCAGCAATCGTCGAAGAATAAACACTGGCGAATACGACAGCCGTATTCGGTATGTACCCTACAGTCGGTAGAGTGAAACTGGAAACTGGGAAAAAAAAATTAACACTTAGAAAACAAATACCAAAAAAAAAAATCAACCTTATAAAGTCGACTATCTGAGGCGGCCCACTGCCGTTGGGACCATTGTCTACCCTTAAACTTGAAGTTTGTTGATAAGATTTGTAATATTTCCCAGGAATATGGATTTTGTTTTAAATTTAAAAAACCGAAAAGTAGTAACTCTGGTTATATTTGTAAAGTAAAGGGTTATCCATTTTGCTTTTTCAAAAGTAAACGTAAATAAAAGACATATAAAATATTTTTTTTTCATGATATTCATTTTTTATTATAAAGATTGAACTACAACATTTAAATGACCACCACGCGAAGTGTTGCAAGCTTGATTCTTTTGAGGCAATTTTGAAACACTTTTTGGCACATATTAGCTCAAGAGTTAAAGGTTTATCTGCATAAACATGGTCTTTCCCCCACAAAAAAAATTCTAATGGTGTCAAATCGCATGATCTTGGTGGCCAGTTGATGTCGCCACGACGAGAAATTAAACGGCCGGGAAATGTCTCTTGCAATTAAGCCATATTCGCTCGAGTTGTGTGGCATGTGGCACCGTCTTGTTGAAACCACATATTCTCCAAGTCGTATTCTTCAATAGCAGGCAAAAACAAGTCGGTTATCATAAGACCATAATGCTCCGAATTGACGGTGGCAGTCGTTCCCTCGTCGTTTTCGAAGAATTAAGGTAAGAGCGCACCAAACAGTGACTTTTTGTGGATGTAATGGCCTCTCTTCCATTACTTGAGGAATCTCAGAACCCCAAATACGACAATTTTGTTTATTAACATACCCAGCGAGTAAGAAATGTGCTTCATAACCATAAACCATAATCTCCCCTTCCATCACCATTTTTGTAGTAGGTGTTAATAATTTTTGTTGTGTAATAGTTAAGCGAACCATTTTCGCCAATGTCAGAAAAGAAAAAAAATGTGTTTAACAACTAAGTTTTACTGACGTCGAATTCCAGCCCTACACTTTTGAAACCACGAAATGTATAACCCTTTATAAGTAGGATAATTTTAATATCAAGTAGGAAAATTCTTATAATAAAAATAAAATACTTGATATATTTAAACAAAGATTTGTTTGCTTTAGGGGCTTGTCGTTTTTCGGACTATGCGCCTGCAAACAGTAGTTCTCGTTTAATTACGAAAGACTATACCACATAATAAACCAATGATTGGAGAAGAAATTATTGAAAATGTAAACGAACTCGTTCAGTCTTTTCGTTCCATCGTTCCCTTTGGAGCCTTCGTTCAAAAGACATGCATTCGGTCAAACGTCACAACTGTTTACCGTTCAGTCTTCCATTTCTCTCCGAGAGTACTCGTCGTCTCGTAGAAATTTGATATGACCAATTTTAATAGAATTCATCCAGCACATTTTGAAATGTTTCATCAAAATATTATTTATATTTGCGAACAGCACTACAAGTACAGACACTCTTCGGGCAACCACTAAACATCTGTTCAAAAGTTATTAATGGCAAAATGAACGACGGAGCCTTTGAACGATCCAATGAATGAAACGGAAATACATGCAAAAAAATAATGGAACGAACTGAACCAGCAAGGGAACCGTTCAATTGAACGAGTTTGTTGCGGAACGACCCAACTTTAATTTAAGTGTAGTTTAATATTTATTAGGAAAAGTCCAATTTGAAATTTAATTTAAGTGTAGTTTAATATTTATTAGGAAAAGTCCAATTTGAAATTTAATTTAAGTGTAGTTTAGTAAATTAGGAAAAGTCCAATTTGAAATGAGGTAAGAGAAAACATTTGTAGAACTATTTTTACAAATTTCCTCTGTTTAAATCCATTTTTAACTCATTCTATTATGAATTTAGCATTCTTAGAACAAGAATATTGTGATATCAATTTAATCTAAATTTTCCCTAAATCAATCCCAGTTTCCGATAATTTCCAGTATTTCTTCGGGCTTAAAAAAATCCAAGCGGTCTACACATAAATCCATTTCGACCTTATTTCTATCCTATTATGAACTTACATCTATTTTTAAAAAATCAAGCCCATTCGGGCTAAACTATGGATACAATTTTAAATTTGAAATTAAATTTTGACAACACTACGGATTACTTTATTTTTTCTTTGCACCAGTGTATCTTAAAATAACCCCCCAGTCCTTACAACCTGGCTTTTTCTTTTACACAAATTTGTACTTGACTTTTGTCCGATGAAATTTGATTCGGGACCACTGTGCGCTGCAGACCTGTGTTTCGATTACTTCATAATCAACTAATACGCAAATCATTTATATGCCCCACAATAAAAATCGTTTATTCGTCTCACACGAGATGTCCACCGGTCAAACATTCTCAAATGAGCGATTCTGTTATCTGGTCATGCGTTGATAAGAACTGTCAAAATACACAAAAGTTGTTTTAGTCGAAATTCAATTCGAATCCAAAATTAGTTTCCAAAGTACACCACAGAAGAAGTATTGCAAAATATTGTTTACCCATTCCGATGAACCTAATTCAAGTGCTGTGCGGAGTCACTGTAGTGGTAGGACTGTGGCCCTGTACCTTTAGTACTGAAACTTTGCCTATTACGATCATAACTCCATCGGCGATCCGTGCTGCCATTGATGAGATTGCCGTAAGGCACAATGAAAATGTGAATGAGAAGCAGCAGAGATTGATTGAGAATTCTGTGCACCTGAAAACGGATCCATGTGACAATTTCCTGCACTATGGCTGCGGTAAGTGGGCACATTTTCGGGACATTGACATCGAAGATAATCTGCATATACTGAATGCAAAAATCAACCGAGAACTGGGTGAATATTTTGAAAACACTGATCCAGCGGCACATGAACCGAATTTTATGAAGCAAGTCCATGCTTATTATGAATCATGCAAAGGCATTAACATTGAGAAGCCGCCGAACCCTCTCAGGTATTTGGAATGGTTACAGCTTAGTGAAGATCTACGTTGGACACCGTTTGGCAATAGTTACGGCAGTGATCCCCCCGTCCTGTTGGACTGGCTGCATATGGTGGCCATATTGCGTAAATATGGCCTCAACAATCTGATAATCCATGAAGAGGCCATGCAGCATCCCTGGAATAACACCAGAATGGTGTGGGCCCTCAAGAAGCCCTTTGCCGACAGTGATTATCATTTCATGGGCCCATTGCTGGACGAGAATAGAATGTTTACGCTGTGGAATATCTCGGACGTGCTGGACCATCGGAAATTTGTGGAATTCGATTTGGAATTGCAGGAAGTGGTTAATTATCATGAAGGCAACACGGTCACGGTCACGGACACGGACACTCCCCAACTGATTACAGTGCAGCAATTGCCGGAATTACAGTTGGAGTGGTTGGAAAGATATTTGCGCCTAGTTTTGTATCCTGCGCCGTTGAGGGCGCACATGGAAATCTATATCCAAGATGTGGCCTACATGAAGGGCATCAAGAGTTTCCTCGACGAAATTGATCAACATTTCCTGGGTCAATATATTCAATTGAATTTCCTAAGTAAAATGACCAACAGCTTTGCCGATCCCGGCTATTATGACTGTACATCGAGTAGCCGACTCTTCTTTCCGCTGGTCATGCAATGGCTGCACAAGCACCGGCACCCCGAAGTGTCGCACGAATTTTACAAAATGCAACTTTTATTTGCAAATCTAAAGCACGTCCTTAAAAGTACACTGACCTCGGCAATGCCGCAGATCAACAGCACAGTGGCGCATTTCATGGCAAAGAAATTGGATAATTTAAAATTGCATGTGGTCGATGTTTGGCAACCGTCGCTGGAGCAATTCTATGCGGGTGTCTGGTTGCAACCTACCGATTACGTAGGCAATCGTTTGAAGATGCACAATAAGCTTTTCTGGGCAACCCATTCCCATTTGACCACAAATCCAATTGTACGCGGAGCTTTGGAATCGTTGCATCGCGACATGGATGACAATGCAGACAGCTTGCGGCCGTTTCTGGTGTCCCGCCAGAATCTCATAGTCTTGCCCGTGACCTTACTGCAGTTCCCCATCTATCATCCACACTTCAATGATACCTTTGTCTACAGCTGCCTGGGCTTTTTGTTGGCTCAAGAAATTCAAAGATCCTTCGATGATAACAATCTGCAGGTGGATGCTGAGGGCAACATTAATGCTGACATTATCGAACATTTGAATGTGTCCTCTGTGGAGGAGCATGCCGACGAAAGTGTTGCTGCGAATGGTCTGCAATTGGCCTATCAGGCCTTTAGTGCTTTACATCCGGTGGCCGGCGATGAAGCGAAATTATTCCTCCTAAATTATGCCCAACTGCATTGTGGCAATTATAGAAAGTTCGGTGAGGATATGCAAATGGTAAACAGTGCTGTGAAGAGTTTTACGTCGATTTGGAATGTATTCGGCTGTGAATTTTGAATTTAGTACGTTGTGCAACGTGACAATCTGGCGTTTCCATATAACAATGTCTTGGCAATTGCAAATAATTAATAAATTCTTCTAATTGAAAATTATACAAAAACACGTTCAAATGATATTTTGCCAGAAATAACGTAACGTAATGTTGTATGTAAGGGCTTTGTTTGATGAGAGCCCAAGTGCGTTCATGCTTCTACCATCATAAGCATTCAGATTTTGGGGATCTCAATTGGTTCAAGGTTTTAGTGCTCCACTGTGTAATCTCTTATCCCCCGTCTCCACTATGTCTATTGGCCACCTCTGGAGTTGAGTTTTATAAGCATTTTTTCCAAATTCAAGGAAACAATCAACTACAAACATTTACCTAAGATCACAATAAACAACTTTCTAGAACATATGTCGGTATAGAGCAATTCCATATGAAAGCGATCACGTTTTGGACGACCCCTCTCCGATTTTAAAATAAATAGTCTGAATCGATTGCCCATCAAAAAATAATGTACGTACATATTTTCTTTAGTGTTGATAGTGACTGCTTTAGTGGTGGTGTAAACCACTGTCATGTGACAAAATTGAAGAATTCTTCATAAGGGACCTCATTCAAAGATGTTTTAAAAAAAAACTACTAAAGCGATCGCAACGAGTGATAGCTCGTTGGAAAGGTATTGAATCAGGCTTTAATAAAAAAATTAAATTTTCCTAATTTTTCTCAGAAATTTACCTTTAAATTTTCCCATGAAAATTAAATTTTCCGATTTTCCACAGAAGCTCCTAAATTTTCCGGCTAATTTGGATTGGAATTTGGATTCCTCATAATTTTTGCTTTAAGAATCAGCAATAAAAAATGGGCCCCGAATCCTTGTTTGGACAGGAGAAGAGCATTTAAGACACCACCTTTACATAAATTCTCAATTTATTCAAACAAAACCAGATTTTCCATTTTCGCATCTATTCATTTTCAATGTAACTCTCATTGTTTTGTATCCTTTAATATATTTTTTATCGGAGAGTGAAATGATAACACTAGTCAACAGTCAAAATGTACTCGGGATGCGATAATTTTTTCTGTGTAGATAACCTTGACATGAGCTCGAAAAACGCAATAAAAAAGTTTTTTTTCGTTTGGTTTTTATTTTATTTTTTTTTTTTAAATTTTAAAAAAAATTTTAAAAAAAATTAAATCGGGCTAGTGGTTCCCGAGTTATGCCGGACGAAACAAATTAACCAAAAAAATTTAAAATTTAAAAAAAAAAAAAAATAAAACAAAAACCAAACGAAAAAAAATTTTTTTATTGCGTTTTTCGAGCTCATGTCAAGGTTATCTACACAGAAAAAATTATCGCATCCGGAGTACATGAAATTTTTTTCATTTTGTTGAGTAGTGTAATTGAACAAAATGTTTCATCTGATAGTGAGGCAGACATTCCGATGGTCAATATGTCCACAAGATTAGCTTTGAGTCCTTTGAATGAGGCTAATTGTAACCGTTTCACAGTATCGGTGAAATTGATACAATCCATTACCAAAATTTTTCCACTCAACGTAAAGTAAAACTCCAAAAAAAATATATAAAAAAAACTTTCAGCACGAATGCATTCCGAGGCCCTCTTCAACTTCGGCCGATCGGTGCTTTAGCTGTTGAAATTAGTGTTGGATTATCAAATACATTCAAGTCCAAATGACTCATATTGCCTTAAAACTTAAACCACAAAAAAAAAAATAAAGATACTGATTTCATTTTTTTGGAGCATTCAAAATACTGACTGAGCTCCTCAGAGTCTAGTGGTTGCCGATGATGAGAAAATCTGCCACCGCAGCAATATCTATGGAAAAAAACAACAACCGCACAGTTGGCTGTGTTGTTGTTTTTACTATTGTTGCAATAACAACGAAACGCACTTGAAGCTCTGCTTAAAAAAAAACACCAATTTTCCACTCACATCTTCAAGCCAGACACCGAACATGGCCGGTGCTGGGATGGTCTCGTGCTGAGGTTTGTCTGATTTCAAGCGAACAAATAAACTTGTTCCGAATTTATAAATATTAATGAAAAAAAAACGAGGTGTAGTATGCAGTTTTTGGTCAAATGAAATCTTTGAAGTGTGCAATTTTAATTGGCCTTATAGGCTTTGTATATTACAATGAAACCAACACCTAGATCTTTTTCAGTCTTACCAGTCTGGCTGTAGCGTTTGGATTCATTCAAGCAGAATTCTTGTATTTTGAGGCGCATAACTGGCTTACCTCTCTACTTATCTAAACTGGAATTATATCGTTTCGTATCCTTCTTATCTGGAATTTTAAACATTTACATCCAAAACTTAACATACTTGCCTCCACTCCAGTACAAGTGGTTAAATTCAAGACCAAAGACGAAAAACAACACCACAATGAGGCGAAACGAATTCCACACAAGACTGACTCCCTCACTTCGGTCGGTGCGCTATGAAACCGCTTGAACTATGAATACATGTGGCCCTGTCTTATTGGGTCTTACCGCAGTAAAATCAAAATCCATGTACATTACGTCTTTTTGCAATTGTTTTCATTCTTAGCATTTTTTTTTTTTTTTTTTTGGTTAGTGCCATCAATTATTTGTGGTCGGTCGGCGGTAGTGACTCTTCCATTCCACTGACTTGGCTGCACGCATTTTCTGATGCATGCCGTCGTCGTCGTCGTCGGTATCATTAACTCGACCGGCATTTGGTTACACACGTTTTCTCATATTTTCTGTTCACGTTGGTGGCCACCGGAAAGAAAATGTTCATGCTTCACAGTCTTTCTACAGTTCATTCATATTTTTTTAGGTTTTTGTTCTCAATGAAATCGCTGCCGTATTGCGTGCAAGATTACATTCTTTTTTTTTTTTAATTTTATAGTTTTACAAATTGTCTCGTATTTCATTTTATGTCGTGTGTGGCTTTCATGAAAATGAAGGAAGAGTCTTTGAGGGAGTCGAAGCGGGAAACAGTTGAATGGAGTGCTTTTTTTTTCTTTCATTAAACGTTAAAGTCTTGGATAATTTCATTTAATAATGGTTTGGGTGGAAACGTGGATACGAATAGTTTTCTAAATGTTGACGAAGTCTGAGACATTTTGCAAAACAGGGTCAACGATTTTTCCATTTACCACTCCCAATTACTCCGTAATGAAAGAACATCCCATCATGATATTTCTAAACAGAACCAAACTTAAATGGATTTTTATTAAAATTTCGGAAATCATCTCTAATCGACAAGACAGCTCTGAGGATGTCTTCATTGATTGTGTTTAATTTCGTTAAAAAATATTTGTTTGTGCATAACTGGTAAAAAAAACAGGTTACAAGGATTTTCCAGTATATCTGTTTGGCCGGTTAGAGGGATAATATCTTTTATGAAATTCAACAGAATTATTTAAGACCGGTCTTTTTCTATAGAAAAAATTGGTCACCAAAAATTTTTCTATAGGGAAAATTTGTCCACCATTAATTTTTGTATACAAATAATGTGCTAACCAAAAATTTTACAGTAATAAAAATGTGTCAACTAAAAATTTTACAGTAAAAAAAAATTTGTCTACCAAAAATTTTTCTATAGAAAAAATTTGTCGACCAAAAATTTTTTAATAGAAAAAATTTGTCGACCAAAAATTTTTCTATATAAAAAAAAAATTATCAACAAAAAATTGTTTGTTTGGATTTTTATAAAAAAAAAAAAATTTGTCAACCTAATATTTTTTTCTATATATACAAAAAAAAATATCAATAAAATTTTTTTTTTATAAAAAAAAATTGGTCAACCAAAAATTTTTCTATATAAAAAAAAAAATTGGTCAAGCAAAAATTTTTCCATATAAAAAAAAATTTTCAGCATAAAAAAAAAAATTTGTCAACCTAATATTTTTCTAAAAAAAAAAATCATCAACCAAATATATTTCTATAAAAAAAAATTTGTCAGCCAAAAAATTTTCTTTATAAAAAAAAAATTATCAATAAAAATTTTTTTTTATAAAAAAAAAAATTGGTCAACCAAAAATTTTTCTATATAAAAAAAAAAATTGGTCAACCAAACATTTTTCCATACAAAAAAAAAATTTGTCAACCAAAAATTTTTCTTTAAAAAAAAAAATTGTCGTCCAAAAGTTTTTCTATAACAAAAAATTTGTACACCAAAAATTTTTCTATATAAAAAAAAATTGCCAGCCAAAAATTTTTCTATACAAAAAAAAATTTGTCTGTATAGGGCAGGTCTTCCCAACAGATTTAGGCTTACGCCCCCCAAAGGCAAGAGATGATTAATTTATTTATAAATACTTTGTGGTAGTCGTTCTTCATCCCGGTCTGTAAATCACCACGCCTCCTCCGCCCACAGTCAAATAATCAGAACATTACTTTATTCTTGGTGTGTATCAGGACATGCAAAGAAATCAACCATTGTGATAATACCAATAATACTATAAGTCCCATATACTGATTCGATAACTTACTATCGGATTCCAACTCATTGCGGGTGTACATAAGTCGGATAACCCCCATGACACTCAACCAGTTGTTGTTTTCTTTTCTTTTCGAGTACATTGAACATTTCAGTTTTTAATTGATTGCATTGAAAATCATAAAATCATGTCATGCCGGTCGACCTTCTCCGTTTAATTCATACGTACTAAATAAACACTTTCCCAGTGTATTTGATATGTGCCGCCGTATTCGATAATTGTTTTTTTTTTTGTTTTTGTTCATACTTTTGTTTTTTAATTCATATTGACAAATGAGGCAAGTTTATTGTCTTTTTCAATATGTAAATTTTCAATTTCAATTTAAATCAAGACAACACACACCGTCACCTCATTAACGTTCGCCAACTAACACTTGTTCAAGAGAAAACTTGTAAATGAATTGTGACGAAAGAATAAATAAACGGACGGCGGTCGAACTCATAGAGTGACGGACGGCCAGGCCATCTCAACTCATATGCCGTCATCTGCCTCCACGGGCAATGACATAGTCGTCGTACCTATTGCAATTTGAGGTGCTGGTCAGCCAGTTAGGATAAATTCAATACGACACGTGTTGATTTGTCTGCTTTTTTTTTTGTAAATTATTGTTTACGACGAGCACAGTCAATTGAAATGAAAATTGTTTTTTTTTTGTCTTTATGGAAATGGCGTTTTTTTTCGTTATAGAAAATAATCAGTGTATAGAGTGTGTAACGGTATCCAACGTGTCCCAACTAAAGTAAAAATATATTTTTAAATAGACCAGAGATTCAATGACACGTTCATCAAGATAAAATGTTTATAAAATATTTATATAATTTGCAGAATAACCGACAGGGCCTCACTATCTAAAGCCGGCTCGGAAATAAAAGTATTTAATGTTCACCTGGGTTTGTGGAAGCATGCACTTCCCAATATGCTACGAGAACTTATGTTCTGGACAGTAAATCGATCCGCCAGACTATAGGTTTTATTTTGTCCGGTTTCTAAAGTAATTCATTCCGATTCACACTAGGCAATTTACAGCCTGTTTTTAAAAATCGTATACGTCAGACGAACAGAAACGTCTGTAGCCGAAACGAAACTGAATTGTGTTTCAATAACTATAACGAATCCCATTAGACAATACACGCAAAAATACATAAGAAAAAATTTTCAATTACAATTCAACTGAGACTTTCGTGCTACAAAAACCCAAACTGACGAAACAGAATTTCTGGTCGTTATTTTAACGAAACGAAAAACCCATTCGTTTTATAAAAACAGACTGTTAAATGCCTCAATTCTTAGTTTGTAGCTGAGACATGTAAGGGGTATGGAAAGGGCAAGAACTTGCCTGTGCTGGCAATACCTTTTGTGCCATAGTGTGAAGTTGGCTGCAGATTATTTTGACATTTTGAAAGGCATTTGCATTTGAAAAGGCAACAATGACAATAAATATGGTCAAAATCGAACTGCCTGGTGTGAATTCAAGAGGCATGAAATGAAATTGCCTAGTGTGAATCGGGACTAGGCTTTATACATTTCTGTTCTTATGCAATTACTTGGCAGTGTGCAATTAGTGCCTCCAACATCGCTCAAAATCTCAACTCGCCACTCTCCATCTGAGTCGACAATGAATGTACGCAGTTTATATTTAAACTAACTGATTTCTATTTGTCGACTCCAATGTGTCACTCCAATGAACACCTGCAAATTGACTATTTTCTGCCTGCTGATCCATCCTCGTCGCACTCAAGCAATTTTCCACTGAGAAGATGCGATCATCTACTCTGCATTTGGCGATACAAAATTCACAACACCTAACGTTGAACAGAATGGCGGCGCGTGCTGTGATGAGCGGGTGTTGGCGTTTTTTTCTTTCTATTTTCTGTTTTCTGCGGTACGACGTTTGAGTAAGTTCAAAGTTCAAGCTAATTCGAAAGAGTATGTTCCAGCAACCACATGCTAATCTACATGTAATTTCGAGAACATTAACATCGACCCCAAATTACCGACTGTCATTTCATTAATTCAGCTGCTGATCGCGTTCTTTTGTTCATGCGCAAATGGCACTGCGCATGCGTAAATATCATTAAACAAAACAACAATGCCCGTGTCTGATGATTGTGGGAACCATCACAACCTTAACAAGCAAGCATTGGGCCTTTAATGTCGCACTGCTGTCTGCTCTGTATATGGTGGCCTACTCATCTGGATGCCACTACAGACGTAGAGACTGTTGGCGTTTGGTTTGTTTTTTTATGGGGTTTTTATTTTGTGTAAATGGCGCTTTTGTTTAAACTGTTGAATGTTATCTGCGTGTTTGGAACGGAGACGGGTGATCTCACATTTTGATTGATTGTGAACACCTGTGTGCGATTTTCCTATTCCAATTTGTGGTGGACAAAAACATAAACGCTTTTGTGTGTTGTTTCATTTCACAGAATGTGTCAGCTGTGCCTTTCCACCGACTACAGAAGTCAAGGGGTATGGGTGGAATTTCAAAGAATTCTGGGTAAAACAGTGAAACGATTCTAAAACGGTCAGGAAATGAAATGAATGGAATTTTCTATCGAAAATTTGTCTCCAATTACTGAGACCGAAATTAAATATTGAAAATTTGTCTCCAATTACTGAGAAATTTTCTATTGAAAATTTGTCTCCCGAGACGGAAATTTTCTATTGAAAATTTGTCTCCCGAGACGGAAATTTTCTATTGAAAATTTGTCTCCCGAGACGGAAATTTTCTATTGAAAATTTGTCTCCCTCAGAAAATCTGAGATGGAATTTTTTTGTATAGGATGTCTGAGATGGAATTTTATTGTATAGAACATCTGAGTTGGATTTTTTGGTATAGAAAATCTGAGATGGAATTTTTTTGTATAGAAAATCTGAGATGGAATTTTTCTATAGAAAATCTGAGATGGAATTTTTTGTCTCCCGAGACGGAAATTTTCTATTGAAAATTTTTCTCTGAGACCGAAATTAAATATTGAAAATTTGTCTCCAATTACTGAGAAATTTTCTATTGAAAATTTGTCTCCCGAGACCGAAATTTTCTATAGAAAATTTGTCTCCTGAGACCGAAATTTGACATTTTCAATGTCTCCTGATACCGAAATTAAATATTGAAAATTTGTCTCTGAGACCGAAATTAAATAATGGAAATTTGTCTTCAGTTACTGAGACCGAAATTTTCTATTGAAAATTCGTCTCCCAAGACCAAAATTTTCTATTGAAATTTTGTCTCCAGTTTCAGACACCAAACTTTTCTATTGAAACTTTGTCTTCAGTGACTGGGACCGAAATTCTCTATTGGAAATTTGTCTTCAGTTACTGAGTCTTAATTTTTATATCGAAAATTTGTCGCCCTTTACAGAGATCGAAATTTCCCATTGAAAATTGAGTTGAGTGCAATTTTAATTGGGAAATTTCTCCTAATCCGCAGCAACCTTACAATAGAACTTTTTCCTATTGCCACCGATGACCAACTGTGGAAAGTAGGCTTTTCGATGAGGCCATTCGGCAGAAGGAAGTGAATCTGTTGCATTATGGAATTTCATGTGCCACATATTGTTGCATGGCTTTGGGCCATTATAACTTTCGCCCAACGGCAGACATAAACTTTTGATCTCAATAATAAAACAATTCCATTTATTGTCTTTAATTTATTCACACAATTTAAACGGCTGCGTCGTCCGTCGTCCATTGTCGTCGTCGTCATAGTCTCTCCCATAAAATGCATCCGTCAGATAAGAATGAATGAGGGAATGTACGAGTGAATGAAGGAAGAGGAAGATTCTTTTGAAGAAAATACGAGTATTTTCTTCTTCTTCTTTTTTCTTCTGAATACATTACTTGGCGAGCTGTTTAGTGCATACGAACAGCAGATGGACGGACGGACGGGAGGCGGACGGGTGGACGGACCCGGACTGCTCGTACATTATATATTTTATAGACATGTGTACATACATGTGTTGTTTGAATGTTTGTGGATGAATGGATGGTGAATAATTTAAATGCAGACAAATATGTGCATATAAAACATAAATCCAACAACCGGACGCACGTGTTCATTTTCAGTGCTTTTTGGCGCAACACAACAAATGGAAACTATAAACGGCAGCAGCAACAGCTACGCGGCATACAACCAACCGGGTATCGTTGCTGTTCATCACCAGCAACAGTAGCAACATCAAAATATTGCTGTGCACTCTGTGGGGCAATCCGAGAAGCGGCTCCCCAAACAAACACATGTGAGTTGTTGCCGTTTTCGTTTTGTGTGTTGTGTTGTACGAGAACTGCGGAAATCATTTACGGCTGTTTGTTGTATGCGCTGAAGGGGGGGGAAGTGCTTTAGCTTGGTGGCAAATTTGGTTGTCGGTTGCAACATCACTGAGACACTCGGTAGTATTGTTGCATTGTAAGGCGGGAGCTTCGATCGATCAGAGTGTAAAGTAAACATCATAAACGATTTGCAAACGTTTCTTGTGCAGCTGAAGATGCAGCAGCGCCAAGTCAAGCACAACCGGCAAAGAACTCAACCAAATACCGCCACATGAGCCACCCATGCTGTCGATAGTGTTTTGCATGTGAGGTTTGCTAACATGGCACAGTGGTTATGATGGTGTCTTCTAGGGAAAGGCACAATTTTTTTTTTTGGAGAACATACTAACAGAGAAAGAATCAGAGATAACATTTTGCCAGAATACACTCTCAGAGATTAATTTGCAAGATTCAATTTGAGAGATTCAATAGAAAATTACATTTTTTTTTATAGAAAATCTTAGATTGAATTTTTTGGTATAGAAAATCGTAGGTGGAATTTTTTTGTATAGAAAATCTGAGATTTTGTTTTTTTGTATAGGAAATCTGAGATGAAAATTTTCTTATAAGAAAATCTGAGATGGAATTTTTTTGTATAGGAAATCTGAGATGGAATTTTTCTACAGAAAATCTGAGATGGAATTTTTTTGTATAGGATGTCTGAGATGGAATTTTTTTGTATAGAAAATCTGAGATGGAATTTTTTTTTATAGGAAATCTGAGATGGAAATTTTCTTATAAGAAAATCTGAGATGGAATTTTTTTGTATAGAAAATCTGAGATTGAATTTTATTGTATAGAAAATCTGAGATGTATTTTTTTGTATAGAAAATCTGAGTTGGAATTTTTTTTATAGAAAATCTGGAATGTTTTTTTTTTGTATAGAAAATCTGAGATGTAATTTTTTTGTATAGAAAATCTGAGATGTATTTTTTTTGTATAGAAAATCTGAGATGTAATTTTTTTTGTATAGAAAATCTGAGTTGGAATTTTTCTATAGAAAATCTGAGATAGAAAATCTAAGATGGAATTTTTCTACAGAAAATCTTAGATGGAAATTTTCTACAGAAAATCTTAGATGGAAATTTTCTACATAAAATTTTCTTTAACTTTACATTTTCTATGATCAATTTTCAAAGATATACAATTTTCTGTATATCGAAATTTATTTTTCGATATCAAATTTCCTCAGAGATTAACTTTTCTATTCAAAATATACTAAGACTAGTAAGTTGTAATGCGCCTATGGCGCCCGTTAATTTGCTTGAGAAAGTATTTGTTACTTAATTTTAAAAATTTTGTAAAAAAAAATTTCGAAAAAAAATAAAATTAGAAAAAAAAATTTGTGGAAAAAAAAATGTTTTTGAAAAAAAAAATTTTTATTGAAAAAAAAAATTTTTGTTAAAAAAAAATTACAAAAAAAAAAAAAAAAGTTTGTTGAAAAAAAAAATTTTTGTTGAAAAAAAAAAAATTTTGTTGAGAAAAAAAAATTTTGTTGAAAAAAAAAATTTTGTGGAAAAAAAAAATTTGTTGAAATTTTTGTAAAAAAAAAAAATTTTTGTTGAACAAAAAATTTTGTAAAAAAAAAATTTTTTGTAAAAAAAAAAATTTGTAAAAAAAAAAATTGTAAAAAAAAAAATTTTTGTTGAGAAAAAAAAATTTTGTTGAAAAAAAAATTTTTGTGGAAAAAAAAAATTTGTTGAAATTTTTGTAAAAAAAAAAAATTTTTGTTGAACAAAAAATTTTGTAAAAAAAAAATTTTTTGTAAAAAAAAAAATTTGTAAAAAAAAAAATTGTAAAAAAAAAAATTTTGGTAAAAAAAATATTTGGGAAAACACAATTTCTGTACAAAACAAAAATATTATTTTTTTTATTATTATTATTTATAGAATTATAGAATGCCTATTTAAATTCTTACGTACTGCGTGACAGAGTCAGTGAATCAGTAAATCAGTGTCGAGGGTAAATATATATTAAGATATCAGATGTTCTATAGAAAATTTTCTCAAAGATTAATTTTTTTCTAAAACAATTTTCTATAGAATATTTTCTCAGATGCTAAATTTTCTTTAGAAAAATTTCTCTGATATCAAATTTTCTATAGAAAAATTTCTCTGATATGAAATTTTCTAGAGCAAATTTTCTCAGATAGAAAATTTTTTCCGATATCAAATTTTCTATATAAAAGTTTTTCAGATATATGATTTTCTATAGAAAATTTTCTCAGATACTAAATTATCTATTGAAAATTTTCTTAACGATTAAATAGAAAATGTGAGATGAAATTCCTCCAATATCAAATTTCCTGTTGAAATTTTCGTCTGATATTAAATTTTCAATAGAAAATGTTCTTCTCAGATATCAATTTTTAAAAGTTTATTATTTCAGTGATAACTTTTCTGCGATCAAATTTTCGTTAGCATAAAATACTTTGACTCTACTGTGGAACATTTCGTTTTTTATTCATGAAGGCCTTCAGGGGAGCAGAACAAATGATACATATAATTTTTGTTTGTTTTGTACTTCCAAAAAAGTTTATTAAACTCATGATAAACTATGAGCAAGATGCAATATACATATTTCCTTTTGTGTAAAAAGAGAATACACTCAATGAAAAACTTTTAATGTTCGGAGTCAAAGCGAAAGAATTCAATTTCAGGTTTGTGGAGGGTATAAAACGTGGACGGACGTGGTGTGGTAGGTAGTGTGGGCGACTATCACACAGAAGAGCCCGAGTTCGAAACCGGATAAGACCATCAGACATTTTTTCAGTGACTGTTTTCACCTCGTAAATGTTGGCGACTTTACGAGTAAGAGAGCAATCTCTAAGTCATGTAAAACTTTAAACAGTAGGTCCCGCTCAGTGAGTATACAAAATTATATCGTACACAGCTCACTGATTTGAGAGACGTTGCCCGTCTGTTTCTTCATGGAATGTCAAGGGAAATAAGCTAGTAAGTCTCATGTCTCATGTACCTCATCAAAATACAATTTGCACACGTTCTTATGTCGTTTCTGAAATACCACTCTGAAGGCCTCGTGCTTCGCCCTAGAAAGCCATACAAAATTTGTATTGCGTATTTTTTATTTAGAGATGTCTTGTCGATTCGAGGAGGAATGACCTTACCGAGTTAGTCACTTGTATGTGACGTTAAGAAGACATAATTGTTGATGAATGGAAGGATTGTCTTGTTAGTTACGATAAAATCTAATGGCAAAAATTATTCATTTTCATTAGAGTTTCAACGAACATTTACTTTTCGGCGTTACCGTTGGCCCATCTCATAACATTCGCCTTTTCCGCCAATTGCTGGTTTAATTAGAAGGCGTTTTTTTGGGTTTTCTGCTTGATTATTTGCTGTTTATGCATTTCTTTCTGGTCCGGTCTGGTCCGCCAACTTTATATCACGATCACCACCACCACCTGCATTGAATCTTTTCATTTCACCCCTTTTTCTTGTGTAAGCCTCCTTTGTCATATTTCATGAAGACCCCTTGTGGTTGATGACGACCTGTCCGAAAATTTGCAAGCCATTCGAGATCACCATTCCATGACGTGCTGATTTGGAAAGAAAATTTATGATGATTTTATGGGTATAGTTTTGTTTTTTTTTAGTTTTTGTTTTTGTCGGTATCATAAATAATAATTATGTGTCATGTTCTGGATGGGAGATGATGATCACATGGCACGATGTGTTTAAAATATAATTTTGGGCTTACAGTTTGAAACGAAACTTAATTGAGTGGGAAAAACGGTTGGTTTTTTTTTTGGAGTGAGGCGAAATGATTTTGATTGAAATGGAGCGGGGCGGAAGATGGATAGATGGAATGTGTGGAAAGGCTTTTCATACTTCAGTTTAAAATTATATGGGGGTTTTGTTAATTGCAGGCAGGGCAAGAGGCTGCGGCCGTTAGACCGTCTCCGGAGATGCCAGACACCCGGGACCGTTGTGACGACATTTATGACTTAACTGACATTCTGTCTGCAACAGTTGTTTTCAAATTCCATTCCATTTTGCCTATTTAATACACGTACACATATCTAAGTATGCCGTAGATATTATTGTCTCGTATGTTTCCAAATCAAATGCAATCGATAGCGATGGGCCCCGGTTCCGTTCCGTTTCGTTTCGTAGCAGGTGTGTCGTTTCGTCACAATAGCTGTGTTAAATATCTGTTTTGTTTTGAAGATGAGCTATATGTGCAATTAATTCACTGGAAATATGTTAATTAGTTTTGTGCAACTATTAGCGAAAAATAAAAAGCAACCACCACATCGATATTAACAACTTGCTTACATGGTATGGCATTGTGTAATTTTCATTGTAAATTAATTGTATTCAATGTTTAACAACAAACTAGCACCTGACATTCATGCGGCGACTCCCAATTTGTTACACACACACTCGGATACGCCTTCACACGTATTGGATTGGGCAGAGGTGGCAGAAGAAAGGCCTTTCACTGGATGGTTTCATATGAATTCGGGGGATAAACTCGGAAATTTAATTACTCCACATAGAGATGATAGGTGACATTGATCTCCTGGGCAAAAAATAAGTATAGAAAAGGAATCGGCGGAAATGGCACTGGTGAGGTGAAAACAAAGCATATGGTTGGAAAGTCTCGATCAAAAAAGCAACTTGCGGCAACCATGACAAGATGACAGCTGTAACTTTGAAGTCGTTGATGAATTCTTACGAACAGTTGGCAAATAAACCCAGCTAACGAAGTGAAAAAAATACGCTCTACATCCGCCTTAATTGTGGAACGGAAACATGGACTCTGGAAGCAGTTTTGGGGGTTGTCGACAGGAACATTAATAAATGTAGTAACACGAAAAATAATATTTGCAAATTTATCCTACTTTGAACTGTACACACAGCTGACAAATACAGACATCTCGAAACAAGAGAAAGCTCTGGGGACGATCAAGAGTGGGCTGTCTCGATGATCCAGAGTGACACTCTGCAACATAAGATTGAGGCAAGCAGATGAATACGTGTTATGTGTATATTCGTGTTATCTCTCGAAGAGGTGAACACAATTGGCCACCGACATCTTGTGATTTAACATCTTGCGACTTCTTCCTTTCTACGCCAACAGCCGAGCGTCGATTCAAGACCCCAAAGATGGAATTCGTGAGGCTATCGAGGACATAGAGCATCCACTTTGCGATTTGGTTATGGAACATTTCTTGAAAAGGATATGGTCCTGTAAGCGTTGTCGTGGTGGCCATTTGGCCCATGTTGTTTTTCATTATTAACGGCATACCCTCCTCTTTATTATGAATAAACATCTGATTATTTATCTCAAAAACTGTCATTTTTCTTTGAATACCAAAATAACACCGCTTGTTGGAAAACCCTGTATAATTGTCTAAGATATGTAGGTCGATGAATTTGCACAAATTAGTGAAAATTTGGGCTTTATAAACAACCGACAAACACAGCCCTCTCATGAGGAGAGAGCTCCCTTTACGATGAACAATGGGGTCTCTTGACTATCAAGAGTGGTGGGGATTTGCTCATGCAGTGAAGAACGGTTTCTGAGAGAAATGTTCCAGCAAATTGGTGTTACTTTGGGCATTATAAACAGCTGACGAACACAGCCCCTTCATGGCGATAGAGCTACCCTGACAATCAACAATGGGGTCTCTTGACTATCAAGAGTAGTGACTTCGCAAGATGGGATTTGCTTAAGCAGTAAAGCAGTGTAATGAGTACATTTCTGAGAGAAAGATTTTCAGGAAAATGGGGTTTATAAACAGCTGACAAGCACAATTCTCTCCTGACAAGCAGACGAGGACAATCTTGTTGATACAAATTGGGGTCTCTTAACGAGCAAGAGTTGGCTGTATTGACAATCAAGCATTCCTGATTGATTGTCGCAAGTACATTTGAGAGCCTGATTCTTTGGCAAACACTTTCAACCATATGCGCAGAATATCAACGAATATTCGCAAACTGCTACAAACTTGGGCTGTATTAACAGTTGACGAGCACAGTCGTCTCTCGGAGCGCAAAAGGGAGCTCAAGTATAGGGACAATTTCCCCTCTGAGGCCTCCGGCAAGGCCTTTTCTTCCCGCCACACATGCCTGTGTCGCCATGAAAATGGGCATGAGTGCAGTTGCGTTGATTTTAATAACTTTTCCGCAGTTGTTCGCTTTGTTTGGGGAAAAACGCTAGCAGAATATTTAAACAAAAAAAATCACAGGTTCGAGATCATTTGTTATTTGTACTTGTGTTGTAAAACAGAAATTTGGGTTTTTTTTAAAAAAAAAAAAACAAGTGGACAAATAGTAAGTTCGGCCTGGCCGAATCTTATATACCCTCCATCATGGATTCGTTGCATTTCGATACCCATATGTCCATGTTTGTCAGGGGCCGGTTTTTGGGCCGCTGGTGACCCGATAGTCCCAGAAACCGGATCAAAAAATGTAGGCAAATCATGAAAATAAAGGCATATTTGGGTTCGTGAGTAAAGTTCGTTGCACTTCGATACCCATATGCGCATGTTTATCATGGGCCCTTTTTTGGGCCCCAAGGGTCCACGGAACCCATGAGCACGCCCATTTTTGGGATTTTTTTCCCCATCTATAAATTATATAAACTTAGAAAAATTTTACCAAAAAAAATCAGATGTAGTGAAAAAAAATATTTGAAAAATTTGATTATGGCCGGGATATATTTAGTCCCGTAAAGGAAAACTTTTTCCCCTTTGGTCCGATATTGCCCATTCCCGGCTGGCTCGAATAAATTCCAGTCGAGGGCCCCAATTTTCGACCACGTTTTGCAACATTTGTCAGCAATAACGCTCCGAATATTCTCTTCCAAGGCCTCAATCTGCGTAGACAGGCCACTTCACATAGCGCCACAAAACATAGTCCTGCGGTGTAAAATCACACGATCTGGGAGGCCACACCACTGGCCCACGACGACAGATAAGGCGCTCACCAAAAGTCTCCTTCAATAAATTGATTGTTGGAACGAAAGGTCGTCCAAATCCAAATCCACATCCTCCAATTCTGGCACGAAAAACTCACTTAACATGTCTCTGTATAGGCTTAATTTCTGAAGAAATATGGACCAACATGGACACCAAACAGTGCCTTTTTGAAGATGTAACGGAGTCTCAACAATGGCTTGTGGATTTTCATTACTCCAAATGCGATAATTTTGTTTATTAACGTCTCCACCCATTCAAACAAAAGTGAGCTTCATCGCTGAACAAAATGTTCTTGTGAAAAATCGTGATCTGGTTTTGGGCTCATTCACCGAACGTGTGACGCGCTTGTTCCGAAGTAAGTCTATTCATTATGAAATGGCAAACCGAACTGTTTACAAATCAAGTGACAGCAGTCAAAAAGACCAACTACGATAAAAGTGGGGGCCAGATTGAAAACCACACGTCAAAAAAAAACACCCTTAATATGTTTTCTGTACCTTCCAACCATAAACATTCTAATATGACATTTCCAAAAAAAAAAAAAAAATCACTGTTTTTCGCTTAATTAGTTTGTCAATTAAACCGAAAATACACCTTCAACATCTGCAGCCGTGTTGTCCATCCAAACATCTGCATCTGCATTTGGGCCCAACAGCAAACAACAACAAAAGAGAAAAGCCTCAAAAAGTTGAGGTCTGACATGACATATGCGTAACATATACAAGAGACAACAACAACAACAGTCAACAGTGTTGTTTTGCGTGAAATTGAACATTTTGGCCTTTTGGTTACCTAGCTGGCCCCCGAACTGGAAAAAGAACAAGCAGCCAGCCAAAGAGTCTGCATGGTTGTGTGTGTTTTTTTTGTATTATTGATTTGTCACTATTGACTGCTGGTGGTGGTTGATGTGGCTGTGACTGTAGCTCTTGTCGCTGTGCCGCTTATCGGCAAGTGGTGGCACTTGCTGTTAACCAGCCAACGATACAGGCTGCTTCCAGTGGTAACGCTCGAGAGTTAACCACTCAAAAAAAAAAAAAACGAAAAGCCAACACCACCACCGACAACATTTTAAAAAGTAACATTGTTGTTTAGTATGTAAAATGTCAATTTTATGTCAAATGTTTTAAAGTTTAGTTCGTTTGGCTCGCTGGCTGGCTGGCTCTTTTCCATTTCGAGGATACGACCACGACATCTACTAAATTGTAGTTGTTAAAATTAAATGGCCAGCCAACGGTTTTCTGTTTCTCCTGCATTGAACCAATAACACATTTCACCGAAAATGTAGTTGTTAACGGAAAAATAAATGACATTTTGGGCATGCAACAACATGTTGTATGATGCCGAAGAAAAAAAAAAGTTAATACGAAAAAAAAAAAAAAAAAAGACGGAAAAGAAATCACAACTTTGACTTGAGGAAAAGGCGATGTGAGGACCGTATGCCAGTACACACGTGGGGTTAGTCATAAGTTTTATAATTTAAATTTATTTAAATTGTTGCTATCTGCTAGTCTGTAAGGAATTGCTGTCGATAGACTCAATAAATGAATATGAAAGTTTGAGTTTGAGGTTGAGTGGAAGAAGTGATTACGGGATACTATTGAGGTATAGGGTGGCCCGTCTCCATGATTTTGTAAAAGAAAATGCTTTGCATTAAAAAAAAAAATCTATCTAGTGATACACTATAAGGATTGTATATGTAAGCTAGTCCGTAAGAGTTGTAATTTTTCCTAGAAAAAAAGTAAAGACTTACTGCCTGTTTCCATAAAAAGGATTTTGTTCGTTCGTTACAAATTGTCAAAATTAAAGGCGCAATAAAATGGATTTTTATCAGTAGTGAGAGCTTATTCTTTTGAGATTGTCATCCATATGTCGATATCTAACATATATCTTAAAACCAGAAGTGAATAAAGCCTGAAACTCATTTTATAACGCTTTGAATATTGATGATTTGTAACGAACGAACAAATTCGTTTTATGGAAACAGACAGTAAGTCTCCGATGTATTGACCATAGTCTGACCCACATTATTTCAGGCTGGCGTTGATAACTCCGTGTTACACACATTCTGTCCTATGAACCAAATTTACTTTTCGGAAAGGGGATAAAAAATAAAAATACACGTGTATCGGCGATTTTCATGTACACGTCAGATTTTTTTTTTTAAATTTGAAGTATAAAGCTCGTAGTGGCCTTTCGACCAATTTTTAACCCTTTTTCAGTGATCCCATCGATCTGATTTTTTGCTGGCAGACTCGTGGAAATGTCTGTATCACGTCAAATTTTTTAAATACAATTTTTATCAATTCTCAGATTTTCCCAATTTTTATTATTTTTGAAAAAAATAAAATATTTTTTTCACTATTCTTAGCATAACTTGAAGAGACTCCAAATTTTTAAACAACTTAAGCGTTACGGAAAAAAAAATGTTTTTTGAACTGAAACCTTAAAAAAAAACGATAACCATTTAAAAAAAAAAAAAAAAATTAGGAATATCCGAGAATTGATAAAAATCTATTTTTTAAAAAATTTGACGTGATACAGACATTTCCACGAATCTGCCTGCAAAAAATTCCCCTCTTTTCGAATATGTGCATTTGGTTCATAGGAAAGAAAAAAAAATCTATTTTTTGTAACACGGTGTAATTATCTAACCAATGAGCAACGAGGAACCTTTATCAAGCTAAAGTTTAGCGGGATACTTATCAAAGTTGTATACGCTACACTGACTCTTCCTTAGCAATCTCAATTTGTCCGAAAAACTGAGTACACTGTGGAAACATGTTTTTCACCAGCCTAACCATGGGAAATTTTAAAAACAAAAATTACATTTCTTACTCTGAATACGAATACGTTTTCGATTTTTTTTTTAAATATATTCAACTAGTAAGTTGTAATGCGCCTATGGCGCCCGTTAATTTGCTTGAGAAAGTATTTGTTACTTAATTTTAAAAATTTTGTAAAAAATATTTTGAGAAAACTAATTTGTAAAAAAAAATTTCGAAAAAAAATTAATTTGGGAAAAAAATATTTGTGGAAAAAAAATTGTTGTTGAAAAAAAAATATTTGTGGAAAAAAAAATTTTGTTGAAAAAAAAATGTTTGTGGAAAAAAAAAATTTGTGGAAAAAAAAAATTTCGGTGAAAAAAAAATTTGGAAAAAAAATTTTGTAAAAAAAAAAATTTATGTTGAAAAAAAAAATTTTTGTTCAAAAAAAAAAAATTGTGGAAAAAAAAATTTTGTGAAAAAAAAAATTTTGTTGAAAAAAAAATTTGATGAAAAAAAAAATTTTTGTTGAAAAAAAAATTTTGGAAAAAAAAAATATTATTTTTTTTATTATTATTATTTATAGAATTATAGAATGCCTATTTAAATTCCTACGTACTGCGTGACAGAGTCAGTGAATCAGTGAATCAGTGAATCAGTGTATCAGTGTATCAGTGTATCAGTGAATCAGTGAATCAGTGAATCAGTGTCGAGGGTAAATATATATTAAGATTATTCGATTGTCAATGTAAATGTCAAAGTAAGCAAAATCCTTGCCTGAAATGTGAGATTTTTACTAAACCACTGTGCGATGGTGACGCAAATTGCATTGCCACTGTATTCGGTTGAACCCATGTTTAAACCAATACTAACGGGTGTTTTTTTTAGATGTGTGGTTTTCGATTTGGCCACACTTTTTTCGTAGTTGGTCTTTTTGACAGCTGTCACTTGATTTGTGCCCAGTTTGGTTTGCCATTTCATATTGAATATACAGGATGGCGCAACAGTAATCCTCCTATCAGAAAATGCTATACATTTTGCGATTGGCAACTCTGGCGGCGGCCATTTACATGACATCATATTCTCGACTTTATGTAAAAACAAATTAAAAGACCAAATAAAAATAATCCACAAGAAGAATCAAAGTTTTTAATTTTTTTTTCTGTAATTACAGCCAAAAAACATCGGAAGTTTACTTCGGCGCCACCCTGTACTTACTCCGGAACAACATTTGCAAATCGTGCAATTTTATTACCAAAATAATGATTCGGTTCGAACGACGCATGGCGATTTGGTGGACATAATCGCCCAGCAGAATCAGTAATTCGAACAACCTATTGCTGCTTGTGGATCAGAGTATCGAAGAACATCCGATTGAGTCCATCCGCCATCGTGCGCTGTGCCCATCCACTGGCAGATTTTGAGAAAGGATTTTGATTTGCCGGCTTACAAAATCCAACTCGTGCCAGAGTTGAAGCCGAACGACCATTAAGCGCGTCGCACGTTCAATGAACGGAACCAAAACGAGATGGCCACCGATCCCGAATTTCACAAGAACATTGTGTTCTGCAATGAAGCTCACTTTTGGTTGAAGGGGTACGTGAATAAACAAATTTCGAGTAAGGAAAATCCACAAGCCATTGTTGAGAATTCTTGCGAATTCTTCATTTGGGGCCACGTGACAGATAAGGTCTACGCCAACCGCCCAGTTTCGATTTGAGACCTCAAAGAGAGAATTCGTGAGGCTATCGAGGAATTCTTGCGAATTCTTCATTTGGGGCCACGTGAAAGATAAGGTCTACGCCAACCGCCCAGTTGAGGCTATCGAGGACATAGGGCAGCCACCTTGCGATTTGATTATGGAAAATTTCATGAAAAGGATATGGTCCTGTAAGCGTTGTCGTGGTGGCCATTTGGCTTATGTTGTTTTTCATTATTAACGGCAAACCTTCCTCTTTATTTTAACAGTAATCGCAGGATATTACCCATTAGTCGAATATGATGTATAGGAGATTTTTCCAAAAATTGTCAGTTAGAACCTAGTTGTTCTAAGGTCGTGATGTGCCTGTTGCCCGTTTTTTAATTTTTATATTTTTTCTAAAAATCTTGTGTGACCAAAAGCACTGCTGCTGTTAAACCTTTGACCTCAGGCCTCTGGTTTTCCAATTGATTTCGTTGCAACACATTCTGCACGGTTCTTAATCGAGTGTGGAGGGAAATTCACAAGGAAGCATTATCACATGGTGGCCAAAAACCGCTGACACACCAGTCAGCAACATGTCCCTGCGAGAAACGGATTCCTTGGACCCTATTTTGCAGAGCGGCAGATAGTTAGTTTATTTTCCCCCCCTCAATGTGGTTCTGTGATATCCATGCTACTGTATGTATTGGGATCCCTGTTGTCAATATCACCAATGAGTAGCAACTGTTGCTGTGCTTCCATAACCGATTGTTGTGCTGTTGGTTTGTAGAATGCATGTAATGTCGCCGAGTATGTCAGTGGTTTGTCGTTTTTTGGTAAGTGCGTCATGTACGAGTATGTAAGTCATGTTTTGTTGTTTGTTAGTCAGTCAGAGCAACGCAAAACAAACAAAAAAAAAAACGGGCTGTTAGTAGGTCTCCATCGACCTTATATGGGCGGGTGTCATTATGCCGCCGCACACAAATGTGGCCGGCAAGCAATTGCAACAAATAATGATACCAGCCCAAAGCATCGGCTGTCGGCCATATGGGCTGCCACATTAAATAAAAACGCACAAATCACCAGCAGCAACAGCACCAGCACCAAAAAGCGGTGGCGACGGCTGCAGCGAGATAGCGCGACAATAATCTAACCGACATTTAAACGCATAAAAGTTGTAATTTTTGCCACTCGATAAGGTAAGGTAACAGCAACTATTCATCAGTGCGAGAGATGCCTGCTGTCGATGTGATATTGACAGCGATAACAGAATAACAGTAACGGTGGCGGCGGCGGCGGTGGCAACGTTAACCATATGAGCAGTTAGTTGCTATCGTATGGACGGACAGACAGACAATTACTACGCACATGTGCCGAAAATCATAAATGTCATGACAGATGGATCGATCGATGGATGGATCGATGGATGGATGGATGGATAGATTGCGAGTTAAATGCACATGTTGCCGTTGTTGTCATCACCATGTTTACCGAACTGGTGTTGTGCTGTTCGCCTGAAAGGCTAAATTTGTGCATGTGCATGTCGGCGTTGTTGCTGCTGCTGCTTTTGGTCTTTATATAATTTAGGATGCTGTGACACCATATTGAGAGAACTAAATCTGAAGAAAATCAGTTACATGCGAACATAGTTGCATGTACATATTCGTACATGTCCCCTGCCTGAACATACACAGCGACCCATATTCCCCCCAACACCGCGACTGGCTCAGCCAACGGCGCACAGTGGCTCGTAACGCAAAAGGAAAAAAAAATATTTCTGTTTCAATGTCGTTTTCAAAAAACCAATTGCCCTACGTCCTCGTTAGCCTAACGAATTCTATCTTTAAGGTCTTTAATCGAAGCTGGGCTGTTGGCGTAGACCATATCATTCACGTGACCCCAAAAGGAAGAAGTCGCAAGGTGTTTTGTGATCACCTCTTCGAGAGATAACACGCTACGGAAACTTTTCCCGTAAAAGAGCAATGGTTTCGTTGCTTGTGTGGCATGTAGCGCCATCTTGTTGAAAGTAAACATTGTCCAGATAAATATCATCCAACTCCGACCATAAAAAATCATTAATCATCTGTCGATAGTGCAATCCATTCCCCGTAACTATTGATTCAACCTCATTTTCGTAAAAGTAAGGTCCAGTGACCCCGCCGGACCATAAACCGCACCAAACAGTCACACGTTAAGAATGGAGAGGCATCTCAACAATTACTCTTTGGTTTTCCGCACCCCCAGATGCGACAATTTTGCTCGTTGACTTAGCCACCGAGGTGGAAATGGGCCTCATCAGTCAAGATGATTTTTCGATGGAATTCCGGATAATTTTCATGCATTTCTAGGACCCAATCATCAAAGACACGACGTTGTTGATGATCGTCCGGCTTGAGATCATGTGTTAACTGAACTTTATAAGCCTTAAGACTCAAGTCTTCATGCAAAATCCGGTGTAATGACGTTTGTGGATAGGCCAATTCCAAGGAACGACTAGGAATGGACAAAGCTGGTTTTTCTTCAACACTTTGGGCTACATCAGCAATATTCTCAGTTGTTCTTGAGCGACATGCACGGGTTTTATTCTTCACATCACTAACTTGTCGCAACAGCTCGATTTTTTCCACCAACTTCTGTATGGCGGTCCAACTCGGTGCTTCACGACGACCCAAAAATGCTTTAGTTTTGCGAACTGTGACTGAAAGCTGTTCACCATTTTTGTAGTGAATTTCAAATAATTTCAATGCGTTCTTGAAGCGTGTATCGTTGCATTTTTAGTAATGGCGTAGTGTCTACTTGTCAAATGTCAAAAAAATAAAAGCTGCAAAAGTGACAGTTACCGAAATACCGGGTGATTCAAAATAACACCACTCGTTGGAAAACGCTTTACCAGTAGTAGCACAATTGTCGACCAGGACAACGGGTTTATCCGTCTATTTTTTTTCTAAAAAATCTAATTGGATGAAAACATTTGTAATGGGAATTGATTGGTATCGGACCAATAATCTAATCTGTACAATTATATGGTCTTCAACTCGTGTTCGGCTCTTTCAGAAAATTCCAAATTATCATCACTGTTATCCGTTTCGAAGCACTGTGCGTTGGCAAGCAACTTGTTGTGTACTCCTCGAAGACATACTTTGGAAATGTTCGTAATTTTATACATACTCGTACTCGTACGACAGACGACTTCCATGTTTGTACTTAGTTCACTTGGTTAGGTGGTTTGTTCACAACTATAGCAGCAGCAGCAGCAGCTTCGCCGGAGATTGTCTCACTCCGAGTTGCCTGGCTGCCCGATGCCCGCCTGGCTGCCATAGTTTTGTAAGTTGCAGGTGTTGTACAAGATTTGTCACCTTCTTTGTGCCTTCGTCGTCGTCGTCTTCGTCTTTGTGGATTTTTCTTCATTTTTTGTTTCTTTTTCTGTTTTGCCGCTGTTGTTGTTGTTGTGGGCATTGTTCAGAGATTTCATTTGGTGGTCTCTTTGCCGTTTGTCATTTTTGTGTTTTTTTTTGTGACCAATATTTATTGTCAATTGTTGTGTTTCTTCTTTGCCTTTATCACTTTGTTCCACAGATGATGTAAATCATAATTTTTTGTTTTATCATTTCTGCAGAGCTGCCGAACTTAGTCGTTCGACGTTGCAGCATATGTTGCATCTCTGTTAAACAAATGTTGTCATTTGTTAGGGAACATGAGTACATGCTGTACTCAGAAGACAGCACAACTGTCCAATTGGTCATATATCATTGGGAAACTCCTTTGTGGGACACTGTCACAGTCACTGGCAATTGGACAAAGGATTCAAGTTTTTTTTTTTTTTTTTTTTTTGCAAAATACACGCAACGATGTGAATCACGAAATATTTTCTCAAAGAGCAGTGCGAGGTCAAATAAAAAAAAAGTAATACTTTTTTTTTTTTTTGGTTGGAGTGACATAGTTAGTTAGGAGCAGGATAGGAATAGTTTTTTTTTTATAAAAAATATGTCCAACTATATTACTCCATGTGTATTGGGTATCTAATGCGTCTACCAACCACCATTGACTGTTGGACAGTGATGTCCCCAAAAGTTGTCGCACAGTTATTCTCTGGGCTGTGGGAGTCGAGCAAATTTGTCGACTCCGGGCAAATTTGTCGGACGTCCGAGTTTAATTTACTTACAGGATGACTTGATTTTAAAATCATGGTTTTTCTAGGAGCCATTTTTTATACACTCCATCATAGGATGGAGTATATACTAAGTTTGTCATTCCGTTTGCAACACCTCGAAAGAGTGATCTGCGACCCTATAAAGTATATATATTATTGGTCAGTGTAACATTCTAAGACATTCTAGCGATGTCCGTCTGTCCGTCCGTCCGTCTGTTGTCTGTTGAAATCACGATAGAGGGCGAACGACTAACCCTAAAAAGCTGAAATTTTGTAGGAAGATGTTTTTTGCCCATAAGCAGGTTAAGTTCGAGAATGGGCCATATCGGACCAAAGGGGGAAAAGTTCTCCTTTACGGGACTAAATATATTCCGGCCATAATCAAATTTTTCAAATATTTTTTTTCACTACATCTAAGTTCTAAGTGTATATAATTTATAGATGGGGAAAAAATCCCAAAAATGGGCGTGCTCATGGGTTCCGTGGACCCTTGGGGCCCAAAAAAGGGCCCATGATAAACATGCGCATATGGGTATCGAAGTGCAACGAAATTTACTCACGAACCCAAATATGCCTTTATTTTCATGATTTGCCTAAATTTTTTGATCCGGTTTCTGGGACTATCGGGTCACCAGCGGCCCAAAACCGTTCCTTGACAAACATGGACATATGGGTATCGAAATGCAACGAAATTTTCTCGCGAACCCAAATATGCATTTATTTTCATGATTTGGATAAAATTTGTGATCGGGTTCCTGGGACTATCGGGTCACGAGCGGCCCAAAAACTCAGTTAGTTATACCCTCACCCTACGGTGGGAGGGTATATATCATTTGATACGGCTCAAAAGTGTAACACATAGAAATATCCACATTAGAACCCAGGTGTCTTTGAACCAAATTCGTTTTATGACTTTCTGAATCGTTTGAGCCATGTCCGTCTGTCCTGCTGGTACGCACGATAACTTTCGAAAGAGTTAAGCAATCACTCTGAAATTTGGCATGGCTTAATATTTTCCCAAAACTGCTTATGGGATAGCAAATGGGCTATATGGCCACACCCCTTCGGGTACCTCCCATACAAATCTGCTATTTCGCCCACTTTAGAAATCGTGTAATAATATCAACACGCCTAGTTGGATCTTCCCCAAATTTTGTATTTAGTAAAAGTAGAGTTAGACTAAGTTTTGGACAAAAAGTTGGCAGTCTGGCAACTCCCCTTCTGGTACATGCCATACAAATGTGCCATCCCGCCTACCTCAGAAATCGTGTAATAACACCAATATGCCCAACGCGATCTTGCCCAAATTTTGTATTTAGTAAACGTATAGTAAGACTAAGTCGTGGACAAAAAGTTGGCAGTCTGGCAACTCTCCTTCGGGTACCTCCCATACAAATCTGCTATTTCGCCCACTTTATAAATCGTGTAATAATATCAACACTTGCAAGTTCGATCTTGTCCAAAATCCGTAGTTAGTAAATGTATAACCGAACAAAGTTTCCGACAAAATCTTGGCTGTCTGGCAACTCCTCTTCTGGTACCTCCCATACGAATGTACCATCCCGCCTGCCTTAGAAATCGTGTAATAACACCAATATGCCCAACGACATTTTGCCCAAATTTTGTATTTAGTAAAAGTATAGCTAGACAAATTTTTAGACAAAAACTTGGAAGTCTGGCAACTCCCCTTCTGGTACCTGTCATACAAATTTACCATTCCACCCATTATAAACCGTGTAATACTTTCAATACGACCAACGCGATCTGCCCAAATTCCGTATTTAGTAATGGTATAACTGGACTAAGTTTTGGACAAAAACTTGGCAGTCTGGCAACTCCTTTTCTGGTACCTCCCATACAAATGTACCATTGCACCCACTTTAGAAATCGTGTAATTATATAAACTCGATCAACGATTCTTTCCGAAACTCTATATTTAGTAAAGCTTTAACTACATACAATTTTCTAGTAAAAACTCTGCTTTATATTCCGCCCTTTTTGTAAAATCATGTAATACAATATTTTTCTAAAACATTCGGTATTCTAGGTTGCTATTATGACTTTTTATCAGATGTTACATCAAATGATGGTAGCTACTCACACATTTAACTTTCCGATACTTTGAAATATGAGACTTGTATGTTTTTAATGAGGGTGAGGGTATATATACATAAGTCGGTTTACCCGACTGCAACTTTTTCACTGGTTTTCTTATTTATTGACTTTTTAAGGATCCATGATGGAGGGTATATAAGATTCGGCCCGGCCGAACTTACTATTTGTCCACTTGTTTAAATTGCATTTTGAGAATTTTTCAGTTGACTGAAAATTTAAGAAAATCTAAATTATTTTTTTTTAAATATTTTGAATTAAAATACAGTTTTTTTAGTAAAATATTCAATACTAGTAAGTTGTAACGCGCCTATGGCGCCCGTTGAAATATGGAAAAAAAATTTGTTAAAAAAAAAATTTTTTGTTGAAAAAAAAAAAATTTTGTTGAAAAAAAAAATTTTGTGGAAAAAAAAAAATTTTGTTGAAAAAAAAAATATTGTAAAAAAAAAAATTTTTGTAAAAAAAAATTTTTGTTGAAAAAAAAATTTTGTAAAAAAAAAAAATTTTGTAAAAAAAAAAATTTAAAAAAAAAAATTTGTAAAAAAAAAATTTTAAAAAAAAATTTGGGGTAAACACAATTTCTGTACAAAAAAAAAAGTATTATTTTTTTTATTATTATTATTTATAGAATTATAGAATGCCTATTTAAATTCCTACGTACTGCGTGACAGAGTCAGTGAATCAGTGTCGAGGGTAAATATATATTTATTCAATTCAATATATATCAATTAGAGCCACTCCAGTAGAATGGAAGCAAAATTCGTGTATCGGGTTATCAATCTAGACGTTTTTTTTTAAATTAAAAAAATTAAAAAAAAAAAAAAATAGATTTAATTATGAATATTATCCGGAGTACACCGGTTCCAAGAGTCAGTTGAATTTTATTTTTTGTTCACAAATAAATTTCATTTTCTGATACAACTCCAAAGAACCGAGAAACCATAAGTAAAAGAATGTAAATGACAGCACTATTTTATCGGCTCTGCCAAATGCAAAATGTCCACAAACAAAGGGCCAACTATTACCACAAAATATTAAATGAAATATCAACCCAAAAGTAATGCAAAATTGCCCCAAACGAGAAATGAAAAATGATGCCAATAACCTCTCAATAGATCCATTGTCTGAACAGATGTATGACAAGTGGCACCGTCCTGTTGAAACTAAATGTTGTCAAGATTACGGTCTTAAATTTCAGGTTACAAAGTCCAATATCATGGACCGATGATTCCACCAGCCCATTAAGCGCACCAAATCGTGTTTTTCTTGAACCTCTTCTGGATATCTCTTCAGCCCAAAAGTGGAAATTTTATTTATTGACGTGGGCTTCGTCTAAGTACATGATAAAGGTTTCTCACCGAAATTAAGCTCAGGCGTAATCTGTGAAAAAAAACGTCTATGGAAAAAAATACGTCTACATTGATCACCCGTTATATATTATGTCTATTTCTATTGACATAGTCCTTAAAAGAAACAAGCCACGCGCATTCCCATTATTTACAAATTCTTTACATCTTTCTCAAATTCCTTATCATTTGGGTGAAAATTATTTTAATTTTTTTTTATTTTCAGTTATTGCTTTGAGGGGAGCACCGGGGACCCAAATATATCTAAATATATTGTCGTTGGGAGAATGGCACGAGGTTATATGAAATCATCATCGGACAAAGGTTAGTGCCACAAAATATTCCACCCACAATTTTCAACGACCATAGCCTATGAACTGTTCGGCTCATAGACTGATCGTCATGCCAGTTCCCAGTTCCATATATTAGGCCAGCGAATTTTGCAATGCTATGACCCGACCTTTTTCAACTCCCGGGAATCGCGTATTTTTCGACCTCTTCCCGGGACTTGATTTTCTTTATAAATTATATTGAAAAAATTATATTTTTCCAAAATATAAAATTTTATTCTTTTTTTAATCACAACTTAAACAAGTTGAAAACTTGAAATAATTAATGAAATGAACTAAACGTCCTAGAAAATTAATATTGGCAAAAATTCGGTACAATTTAAATGTTCAGAAATGTTTCAGGAAGTAAACAAAAAATCGTATAATTTCCCGGTTGTAAAAATTGCGTAAAATCTTACAAAGTTTCATTTTTTTCCCGGGAATCGGTAAATTTCCCGCGAAATACCTCCTGCGAATTCCCAGGTTAAACACCCCAGCTATTTTGGTGTAGCGACCGCTCTCCAACTCGTATTGCATAGCAAATAATTATTTATTATTTGACACACACCAATGCACCTGAGTACACGCCATGAACATCTGATAACACATCTAGTATTCAAAAATCTAGTATGACAAGTGCTTACAAACTATCAACTAATTGTTTTTTAATTTGATATGAAATCCCAACAATCAATGAAGTGAGTGTCGGAAATTTGGCTCGCCCACATCATGAGCTCACCATCATACCTCTCGGTCGACATAACATTTATTTGGCTGATTCATTTGGATGTCATTGCGGCCGCTACCACGAAGCTGACAAATATGAAATGTGAATCCTTTGATACAGCTGTGGTAACTTTTCCCCTGTGCCGATTGAAAGTGGTTGGCCGTGGCATTATTAGCGCCAGTCTCTATGCAAAGGTCAACATCCTGCCGGTGACCAGCACTGAGGTGAGCCACGTCTGTGTAAAGTCCATGTGCCGAGTTCTCTGTCAACATTGTCCAATGCTTTAGGTGAACATGGCTCTGTTCAAAAAGGCCAGCGGCTACCGGCCATTTCTGTACAATATCTCTGGTGAATATTGCAAGTTTGCCAACAAGTCGTGGAACAACGTTTTCTTCACAATTGTCTTGAATTTTCTGAAGGGCTTTAGCAACTTAAATCACAGCTGTCCCATCAAAGTAAGTTCTGGCGGCGCATTCACTTCCCAATGCTTCAGTTGATTTATATAGAGTTGTTATTGATCTGCAGCATGATATCATAGTCAAGAATATGATTATATCGGAAAGTAGTTTTCACCTGCTGCCTTTGCCATCGGGCGAGTACATGTTGCAACAGCTGTACAGTGTGAATAGTATTCCGAGGAAATGGCACGCTTCGTTACAAGTCTATTTCACACGAACTGAGTAAATTTTTATGATTGTCAAGGGTATCTTTCCCCTCCCTCCAATACCCTTCTCTCCTATCGCTAACAGAGTGCATAACATCCATAGGGGGTGCTAGTCAAAAAAAAAAGGAAAACAATTGTAATTATGTATAACTGAGCTAATTAACAAAGTGGTTTATGCACGTATGCAAAATTTGCGAACCGTATCAATAAAGATCACCGACTTATACCGAAACAATGCATAAATGTAAATGTGTAAGGAAATTTGAAGGAATATTTTAGTTTTCTAATCAAACTTCAGATAATTTCGGAAAAAAAAAACTCTGGTATCAGAAGCTTCGCAAGAAACTATTGGCTGGGCACTGTCTGACACTTGCAATCAGTGTGCGTTTATTTCAAAAATCACTTGACATGCCTTCTCGATACCCCAATAAAAATGCAAACTCATTTCATTATCTACTTGGAATTCCGTTGTGGCAGCGCCTGCCAAACATCCTGGAGATACTTTTTCGAGAAGTCACTGTGTAGGCGAATCTCCTGTCTCTTGGTAAGAGGTTAAGGACGACATTACATCTCATCCCGTTGAAGCACTCACTGACATTTTGGGGAGATAAATCGACGAATCTATCACAAAGAGCTGTTCCCAACTAACCAGGCAAGGACAAACATCCATGGAGGCGCTGATCACCCCTTGGTAGGATATTGTAGACTCCAGCATTAGGTCGCAGATGTACTCTGTATTCCATCTAGTGCTTTGTTTTTCAATCATATACAGGGTCCCCCAAATAACTTTTTTTTTTTTTTTTTTTAAATTCTATAAAAAAAAACTGCTATTTATTTTCTCAATTTTTTAAAAAAAAAGAATTGAAAAAAAAAAAATTTTTTTTGAAAAAAAATATTTATAAATGCAAAATTGTATACAAATTTCTAATTTGTAATTTATAAAATGTAATCCTTAATTTTTCTGAATTTATTTCGAACTAATTGAAAAAAAAAAATATTTTTTTTGAAAAAATTCCTAAATTTATTTATAACTTCAAACCAAACTTGGAACCAAAGGTCGTCCAGCCGTTACTTTGTGTAGATTTGGACTTTTCATGAACTTTCTTTTTACAAAATAAAAAAACATATGGTGCAGAAATAAGAACACAACTCCTCCTCACCGTATTTTTTCACAGTTTTTCCAAATCATTAAAAACGAAATTAGACAGCATTTTCACATCATAAATGCAAACATTTATGGAACACATTTCACTTTCAAGGACCCTTAAACTATAAAAAAAGGGCCTATCGTAAATGACAACATTTTCCTATAATTAAACCAATGGAAACGATCAAAAAGTCACAAAAGTTGTAACCCTAAAATAGACTCTACACACTTTCACATCAATCTTCCAAAAACAAAAAAAACACATCGGAATACGGTAAAGGAAGGTATCTCAAATCTAAAAATAATTTGCATTGAAAATCTAAAATCCATTTTATTCGATTGAATGAGTTTGACAAAATAAAAACATTTGGTGAGAGACATAAATTATCTTACAAATTTAACCGCCCCCTCACACCCCCAGTACATTGGGAGCCAAAGATTTTAAAACTATAGAAAATTAAAATGCAGATTTTAACAAAAAAAATAACCACATATATGGTCAGATTGTTATAAGAGAATAGGAGATGGAGAAGCTTTTTAAAAAAAAAAAATCATAAAAAAAGACTACATTTCATTACAATCCATAAACTATAAATCAGAATCATGTGTTAATCATCATTATGTTGCTCGCACATATGTAAGATCATAAAATATCCACTCAAAGTTTCCCTTAATGATTTTTACCATTTCCCCGCAGATACACACAAAATATGGTAAACAAAAATATTTATGAAAATTATGTTTTCTATGATCGTTTGCATATGTTCTCCGCCTCGATGGGATTTCCTCGAAATGCCATTTTACCGCGCAGCGCCTTGTCTTAACACTTTGACATTTGAGTTTATGGGTGGTGGGGGGAGGCCGCACACGCTGGCAACAATCACATCAGACACGTCACTCCACTCCAATAATTGTCATCTGCTGCGAACTGTTGCAAGCGCACAAACAGACCTCAAGAATGTTGGGCCGATTGTGTACTCAAAGCTCACACGTTTCTATTTCAAAATAGGCATTTTGTTTTCAATTATTGGAGAGTGTTTTCAAACGGGGGTGATGGCAATTCGGACAGTGGCTCTCATTAACAAAAAGGGGTTTTGTCCTACTTTTTTCCTTTAGAAATCTTTATAAAAATTTAAAAAACCTTTGTTAAGAACACTTTATGGCCATTTTCACACATATGCGGAGAAGGTGTTTTCTGGAATCCTCACCCTCTTCATTCCCTCTGCTTCTGCAGTAGTCACCAGTCGCAGACTTCAGTCTTACTGCATGCCTTCAAATCAGACAGAGGCCTGACGGCTACAACCAGCGTTGCCATATATATTTTTCAAAAATCTCCTAAAAATAATTTATTACATACTATTATTTATATTTTCATTATCCTCAATAAAATCAATCACTTTTTTCAAACCTTCTTTCAGTTTTTTTTTATTATTATTTTTTCAAAACACCAAATTGTCTGCGTAGATTTCCATTACACGGCTAAGATGGTCCACTTGTCTCTTGTCAAAATTGTGTATTTCGCAGATGTAACTAAAAATCATCGAAGGCAAAATCAAATCATTCGAAAAATCATCCCTTTCCAAAAAAAAAATAGCGTCGGCACGAACACATGCCTTGAACCCTTTCTCTGCATTCGCACACACACACTCAGATTCCCATGAATATTTTCTATAATAGAATTTTTCGAATTTCTATATTGAGTTACGATCTCAATTTGGACCATACGCGTAGTGTCGCTTGCGCTTACATTTGTTGCATGTGTCACTGGTGTTTCGTGTCTTGAATTTCCTCGAAGTAGTTTTTTGATCTTTTTTTATCCCCCCCCCCCCCCTTTCTGGGGAGATAGAACAAATGGTGTGCGATCTATTTTTTGTGCATGGTTTTCGGGTTCTTCCTTTGCCTTGTCATGCTCACTTTTATTGGATTGTCGTAATTTTATTTTTGTCTATAATTCAATATTTAACATATTCCATATGCCGCACACATTGCAAATGTTTACAACATGATTTCATTATTTTCTGTTTGCTTTTCCTGCTGGTGATTTTCCGCCGATTTTAGTTGTTGTTGTTGTTAATTATGAAATGTATAGAGTGTAACAATTTTGGTTTTCTTTCTTTGTTTTTGCGGGGATTTATGGTAAATGATAATGGGGAATGCTCTTATGAACTGCTCAGGCGGGGAAGTTAATAAAAGTGAATGCACGAATTCAATGATTTATTTTATTTACGAAAGATTCTTTGGGAAGAAAAGTATTTTAATAATTTGTTTTTGCCAGAAGAGGGTCCGCCATCTAATGTTTTTTGTTTTCAACTAGTGCTTATTTCGTTATCGGGCCGAATTTTTGTTTACAAAAATTGAAGAGGAGAACATTGGCAACATTTTGTTTCAACAGGACGTCGCTACGTGCCACACAGCCGCACCTACACTCGATGTTTTGCGATTTTATGATGGTATTTTTATAATGAAAATTTTAGGGAATTTTTTTTTTGACTATCTATTGTGTTTTTGTGGGGCATTTTTGTTGCCCTAAATAAGGAATTAAAAAAAAATATACAAAAGAGGACAACAGGAAATTTTAAAAAAAAAAATTTTTTTTTGGTATCTATATATATTTTTTATAATGAAAAATGCTTAATTTTTTTATGAGACTTTATTTGTGATTTTTTTTTTGGACCATATTTTTTGGTCTTTTTTTATAATGAAAAATGCTCAAGTTTTTTATCAGATTTTTTTTGGGACCATTTTTCCTTTTTTGGTGCGAATTAACAAAAAATAGACAACAGAGGCCAACATGAAAATTTCGAAAAAAAAATCCAATTTTTTTTTTGGTCTTTTTTATAATGAAACAATTTTTTATCAGATTTGTGTTTTGGGACCATCATTTGTTTTTGATGGTATTTTTTATAAAGAAAAATGCTCAAAATTTGTATGCCATTTTTTTGGGACCATTTCATTTTATGATGGTATTTTCAAAATGAAAATTGCTTCAATTTTGTATGGAATTTTTTTTGACCATCTATCGTGTTTTTGTGGGGCATTTTTGTTGCCCCATAAACACGAAAATTTCCAAAAAAAAAAACAGTTTTCTTTGCTCCAATTTTTAATCAGATTTTTTTTTGGGACCATCTTTCCTTTGTCGGTGGGAATTAACAAAAATAGACTACAGAGTAGGGTGGAGTGAAATTCAAAAAAAAAAAGTTAACCTCGGAAAGAGATGTAGTCTGGGGTCCTAATGAGGGGAAAAATAAAGAAAAAAATTTTAAAAAAATTTTAGGGGTCGCGCCACTCCCTCGAAATTTGGAAATTATCGCTATTTTGGCGTTGATTTTAGAAAAATCCTAAAAAGTTTTATGTCAATAAATGTTTGCAATAGCGTAAACAATGAAATAAGGGCATGACAAAATTTTAAAAAAATTTTCTCATTGTTCAAAAATTTCAAAAAGTAAAATAAGTCAAATCGTCCCTTCTTCAGGAAATTGACTGAACAATGAAATCGCCACCAAAGCTACAAATATTAGTCGATTATCCTCATATTTGCCTCAAATACTTTTGTTTGGGCACTGAACAAGCTCAAACTTTTAAATTTCGAATAAGTTAAGTCGTTAATTTTTAGGATTTTTCTAAAATCAACGCCAAAATAGCGATAATTTCCAAATTTCGAGGGAGTGGCGCGACCCCTAAAATTTTTTTAAATTTTTTTTCTTTATTTTTCCCCTCATTAGGACCCCAGACTACATCTCTTTCCGAGGTTAACTTTTTCAAATTAAAAAAAAAACATGTTTTCACTCCACCCTACTACAGAGGTCAACATGAAAATTTCGAAAAAAAAAAATTAAATTTTTTTTGGTTTTTTTATAATGAAACAATTTTTTATCAGATTTTTTTTGAGACCATCATTTGTTTTTGATTGTATTTTTTGTGATGAAAATTGCTTCAATTTTGTGTGGAATCTTTTTGGACCATCTTTTGGTTTTCCTTTGGGCCACTTTGAAAGGGATTTTTTTGGTCCATCTTTCGTTCTTTGGACGTATTTTTTATAATGAAAAGTGCACAAATTTGTTAAGGGATTTTTTTATGGCCTTATGGGTCTCACGAAGCTTACAGCTGGTGCTGCTAACAAACCTATTCCATGCGGTGGCCAATTTTATCAGCCTCTTTCCGCTATCGAAAGTGGACGCTGAACTCGAAGTCGCGACGGACGGACATGCCTTCGTGCCCTTGACATTCCCAAGTATAATTTTAATGGTATCGGCATCTTCCGTCGGTGCATGAACAAAAATCAGAATTTGGACTAAATGCGAGTTGTGGCCAGTCGGTCAGCTATTTACTGTTTTGAAACCAGCGACAAAATGACCCTCTCGCCTGTTCAGAAATAACTACTCTACGGTTATTCAACGAAAAACTTTACATAATGTGACCACCGCCAAATTGGGTGGATCAATCGTTTAACATAGGCCTCTATGGCAACGTTTGTTTCCGAAAACGTCAAGCATAACAGCAAATGCAATTTGAAATGTGGCACACCAATACACAATTAATTTCCGGTATATCGTGGTTAGTTTAAAAATAAAACGATTAGAAACGTTTTGGAGTTAGCTAAAAATAACAAACACAGCCATTCTATTTTTAAGTGGCTTTTTGCCCATAAACTGCCACCAAGCCTAGTCGACGCATGCACCGTCCAGCCAGCCAGACGAATGTGTTCATGACATTCCATTCTTGTGCTCGTCTTGAAATGCACGTTACCAACAACAATCACAACAACACATCCGTCCATCGACAACAGGCGCATTTTAATTACGCGCTGCCCGTTTACGCACAACGCGTTGCAATTTCAAATTTAGAGAATTTCTCCCGGTACAACGGGACGGTTTGTTATGGAGTCTCACATTTCATTTGGTGGTGTTGTTGTTGTCTGGTGTGTTAGGTGATTAAAGGTAAAAAGAAATGAAAAGAAAAAAATGCCTAAAACAAATTGATTACATTGTTGGCAACATGAAAAAAAAAAATACTTTGTTGTTTGAAGATGTTGGCTGTTTCCAACAAATGCATAATGATGTTGTTGCATGTTGTAGTCACAGGCGTGATTACATATCTGTGATGTTTGGATGGTAAAGTGTTTGGAACAGCAGGTGGGGACAACCAGCAGAACCAACCTTAGTAAGTCATTCAATTTCAAATAATCGAATGCCATTTGAAGAAAATCTAAGGGTTTTGTCAGACAATCTTAGTAGGACCTACATTGTTTCCTACTAAGATTCATTTGGCACAACTTGAATTTGTGGTCACCCTGCTCTAATACCGTTAGATCCACAGAGTACTATCGAGGATTCTGTAGACAAACTATCCAGAGAGAATATCTTAGTGTCGTCAATCGAAAAGTTCAGCCTCCAAGACAAAACCTTTGCCAGCGGAATGAGATTGATCAATTTCGTCGCCAACACGAAACCCGTAAGGTACACCCTGTATCAATCACCCTGTGATAATTTTCGACGGACGAACGTTCCGGACTATATTGTGGCAGCAAAGATTAGCAACACGTACATAAATACTGCAAAACTAGACGCTGCCGATATCCCGAGCCTAATCCACAAAGTTCAACTGCTCCTGACGAACACTCACCCTCTCCGATGATATCAACGAACAAAACATTTTTAATTCCATGGCAGAGACCGCTGAAGAAAAAAATGGTTACCGAAAGCGGCAGGAAAGGAACCACCAACCAATGGAACGATGAAGAGAGTGGAAAGCCATCACAAGGCACAGCCGCGCCTGCGCTCATGGCGACGCGATTTGTCAGTCAATCTATTTTACGGATTCATGTAAAAATCTAAATGTTTAACCCCTGGTATATGGGTGGGTCGCAACTTTAAATGGATGTTGAAAAAGTGGACCCAAGCGGAAGAAGACAGCTAAATCTTGGCATGAGGAACTGGAAAGAAAACTCATACCCGAGCATACCCAAACATAGATGAGCCAGACCTGCAATAAATATCCAAGTAACGCACCCAACAATCGACATTTCCCCCGTCGCATGTACTTATTTGGCATTAAGGTTCCAATCAGCCAACCAAACGACCGGGTAACACTTGAACGTGTACCAAGAAAACTAAACACACATTTTAACTTATGTTGCCATAATTAGCCAACAATTGGCCACACACAACGTTCGAACGACGACAATAGTGACGATGACGACGACGACAACAACAGCAACAGCTAACAACCAGGCAACATTAAACATGTGTTCAGTGCCGTTCGACAATGTACCTATGTGAGGCTTGAAAATTGGTGACAAAATCGAAGACAACAAGGCGAGTTGCATAGCAAAGTCAACAGCAACAGCAGCAGCAGAAGACCTCTTCTAAGGTGCGTCCCCAAACAACGAAGCTAATCAAGCGGCATAACTCACATCACACACACACCATGGCGGTGGCGGTGACGGCGGCGCACAGCGCAACATGTGATACGCGACATAGCCAGGATGGCCCGGCCCGGCCCGGCCTAGCACACCAAGTGTGTTGACATTAACAGCGATTATTGTTGAAAGCAAACGGCAACAGAAGCAGTAAATGTCTAATGGTGACAGCAAATGTTTGGTGGCTTCTTTGTCCACCCGTTTGCCAGCCTCAGCAAAAACCACCAGTGACTGAATGGTTCAATGTTTACGTTGCGTGGTCTCTTCTTCGTATGTGGTTATCACGTTAGATGCGAGGGGGCAATGTATTAAGGTGTTGCTTACCCAGTTCTCCTGTTGGAAATATCTTGGAGATGTAGTTGTCCTGGCGTCGTCACATCCAAGGGCATTCGAACCTCGGACCGTTTAACCAGATGACCAAACTAATGTTGCAATTGAAAATAAAGTCGGCGATTTCCTTAATCTTTACAGAGTGTCTTCGTCTTAGGCCCAATGAATGAGAACGTAGTTAAAACACGATTATGTACAACTCAGTTTCCAATAAAACTGAGTTTAAACTTCAAATACTTTTTTGAGCGGTCAGTCAGAATAATACACATGTTCGGTTGTTGATGTGGCAACACTGACACTTTAATCAGAAAACCTATGTTTCCGTTGAATAATTAAAATAATATAAAACTTTTGTGGTGGATTTTAGTCACAAAAGTTGTTTTAGAAAAAAAATATGAGAATTTAAAAACTCTGCTAAATGACCTTTGGCAAAAGACACCTGTATGGAAATGGCGGTGGTCGGAAAGCAATTCCAGCATCAACAAAATTACACAGCTGGATTATTTATGTAATTCATGTTATTTGTGGAAGTTGGTGCACCAAAATAATTGTGATTCTTCTTCTTCTTTCGTTGATTGCTGTCTCAATCAGATGACTATCACAATGTAGTTTCAACGCCCAATATTGGACAATTAAACTGAAGATAAACTTGAACAGGGCCTCATTTATTGGGGCTTAATATCGATTAAAAGGATCCGAAGGGCCCTACAAGAATGTCTACCTTCCCTTCGTTAGAAGGCACGCTACCACGTCTAGCTACTCAAGGCAGAATATACGATGTTTGTCCCTGGAATGGGTCGTAGGTGTCAATCATCATGGAAAAGTAAAATTTCTTTGCGCTGGAGTCCTTTCCCCCGGTTTCTGTCACTCACATCAAACCCCTCGCAGTTGGACAATTTCTAACATTGGAATATCTGAGGCCACAACTAATGTGACATTCCACCAAACGAATGGAAAGACCGACTGATGGACTGACAGATTTCGCTTCTTTGTGCCGCAAGTGTGCTTGGTGATCATGGAGACAGTGTCGCTTGTTTTCTCTTACATTGTATGTATGTATGTGTGTGTGTGGTGTGGTGTTGCCTTTGATAAGATTGTGTAACCAAGAAGTTTAAACAACTCTCAACTCCGATTGTGTAGATATCATGGACGCATTGCCTGCTGGCTGACTGGCCGAACATGCACTTACACCTCCGTTGTTGGCTGGTGTGTGCGGCATTGTTGCCGTCGTGTGATTTCCAAGTTGTCGCCCATGTTTTGTTCGGCCGGTAATGTCGTTGCCGGGCTTTGCCGGTTTTGTGATATTTTGTCGTCTAATGTGCGCATGTGCCACCTAATTTGGCATTTTTAACTTCTCTGCCACTTGGCAATGTTTAACAAATTATAAACATATTTCATGTTAACATTTTCGTCGAAACTTTTCTTGTTGCACAGTGTTTGTTGGTGTCGCAGTGGTTGCGGGGTTTGGTTAGACGAGGCGCTGTCGTGTTGGTGCTGGTTGCCATGCTCGTCCACTCCTTGGCCGGAACTCTGGTTTATCTGGTCTTCGTTTACTGGAGGGGGGGGGGGGGGAGGACACGGCCACAAATTACTTACCGTTAGCTTTATGCGTTAGTTATGATCGTTCATTTGTTCGCTGGTGTGTCTGTTTGGTCTGTCGTTCGGTTGGCGTTTGGCTTTGTTTCGGCTTTGGTGTTTGCTGATAGTGTTCACATGTCAGCTACTGGGCGTATTAAGTGCATGCAAGCCAACCGCATTGATTAATTAATTTGTTAACTGGAAAATATTTGCAATCCCCTCTTCGTGTGTGCCACATACATGCTTGCCACTGCGGCTGGATTGCGGTAGCGCGTAGGTGTTGAGTGCCGTTTAGGGGCATGAACTGTATGTGTGTGCGCTGAGCTGAGCTGAGCTGAGATCCATGGATGGACATTGGGACAGTGAATGATCACTGTGGTTCATTATCGTGCACTTGTGATCTTTGCCACCTCAGCGCGCCAGTGACATTAATTTGCTCTTTAAATGTAAAGAGAACGTTTCGTATTTACCGTAATTTTTCGTTGGTGGCTGCAGAGAGCTTTTTTTTTTAGCTCTGATGTCTTATGCTCTCTTTGTTCTTTACAAGCAAAACTTTACCACACAAATGAAGAGAAATTCAAATCATAGATCAGATTTCATTCGAATTTCTAATTTCGTATTTCCCTTAGCATTTCCAGATTTCTTTCACATCAAGGAGTTGATCCAAACTAATTGTAAAATCCCTGGAGGTCCTGGTCGATTGTACATTCCTCCTCTCGAGAAATGTTCTATAGATCAGAGAGTTTTAGATAGAAAATTATGAGAGATTTTTCGATAGAAAATGATGAAAGATTTTCACTAGAAAATGATGAGAGATTTTCAATATAAAATAAGAGATTTTTCGATAGAAAATTATGAGAGATTTTTCGATAGAAAATTATGAGAGAGATTTTCTATAGAAAATTATGAGAGATTTTTCGATAGAAAATGATGAAGATTTTTGATAGAAAAAATATGAAGATTTTTGATAGAAAATAATGAGAGATTTTTGATAGAAAATGATGAGAGAGATTTTTGATAGAAAATGATGAGAGAGATTTTTGATAGGAAATGATGAGAGAGATTTTTGATAGGAAATGATGAGAGAGATTTTTGATAGAAAATGATGAGATAGGTTTTTGATAGAAAATGATGAGAGAGATTTTTGATAGAAAATGATGAGAGAGATTTTTGATAGAAAATGATGAGAGAGATTTTTGATAGAAAATGATGAGAGAGATTTTTGATAGAAAATGATGAGAGAGATTTTTGATATAAAATGATGAGAGAGATTTTTGATAGAAAATAATGAGACCGATTTTCTATATAAAATGATGAGAGAGATTTTTGATAGAAAATGATGAGAGAGATTTTTGATAGAAAATGATGAGAGGGATTTTTGATAGAAAATGATGAGAGATTTTCACTAGAAAATTATGAGAGATTTTCGATATAAAATAAGAGATTTTTCGATAGAAAATTATGAGAGAGATTTTCTATAGAAAATAATGAGAGAGATTTTTGATAGAAAATGAGAGATTTTTCGATAAAAAATTTTGAGAGATTTTTCGATAGAAAATGATTAGAGATCTTTCGATAGAAAATGATGAGAGAGATTTTCTATAGAAAATTATGAGAGATTTTTCGATAGAAAATTATGAGAGATTTTTCGATAGAAAATTATGAGATAGATTTTCTATAGAAAATGATGAGAGATTTTTCGATAGAAAATGATGAGAGATTTTCACTAGAAAATAAATAAGAGATTTTTTGATAGAAAATTATGAGATAGATTTTCTATAGAAAATGATGAGATAGATTTTCTATAGAAAATGATGAGACCGATTTTCTATAGAAAATGATGAGACCGATTTTCTATAGAAAATGATGAGACCGATTTTCTATAGAAAATGATGAGACCGATTTTCTATAGAAAATGATGAGACCGATTTTCTATAGAAAATGATGAGACCGATTTTCTATAGAAAATGATGAGACCGATTTTCTATAGAGTGTAGAGGTAAAATAAAACAGCTTCAAATACAGAATTATTCCCGCCCATATATTGTACTTTGTTTAATTTAATAAGTGTATTGCGTGTTTTTTTTCCAAACACACAAATTCTTCTGCCCAAATAAACATTGTTTAGAAGCAAAGAGGCTTTATTTGAGACAAGCTCTAAACGCGGGATTTACTTGTATGTAAAGACTTAATAAAGACAGTTTTTTTTCGAATGTATTAAAAAGCTCTACTCCAGGTTCTTTCTTAAAGCAAAGTCATTAACTTCAAATTTTAAAGACGTTTATACGTGGACCATTCCATCTTGTAAAAGTCGGCGACTTTGGGAGTAACAGAGTATTCTCTAAGTCATGTCAACGTTCTCCAGGAAAAGGATTATCCGTTCGGAGCCGACTTTAAAATCAATACTCTCTAAGATTACTTTCTTCATACGGATACCTCCCATAAACGAACGTTTTTTTCAGTTCCAATCAGCTGTAAAAGAGTCGTCTCTAAGTCATGTAAAACTTCTCTAGAAAGAGGCTTGTCCGTTTGGAGCCTAATAAGTACTCTCTAAGATTACTCTCTTCAAACGGCCACCCCCCATAAACGGACACTCTACTCAGTTCTAATTAGCTTCAATCCGCGGTCACATCTCATAAGCGGACTTATGTCCCTTAAGAGTGGGTACACTATATACACATGGTACCAGGCAAAGCTCATTGATCAGATTTACCCTTCAAGGGATTACATTTTAGTTTGCTTTTCTCATGTAAAAGTTTCGCTTGTTGCGAAAAATATAAAATATCTTGTTAATGGTCATTAGTCTCTCTTCCAAGCGCTATCGCGCCTTGTATATGTTATCCTCCGTCCATTGTCGTCCTTAGTAACATCTCATATATTTCGACCGAAGAGTTCATTCTTAATCACCATCTACTTGATGGATTTTAATGGGATTCCCTTGCGTTGAAAACCTGATTGACTGACATTCATATCATTCGATTAAACAATTCGCAGTAGGAATGTTGAAACTGGTTTCCACTCAGACATTCAGAAAATCATACGCCATAAGGCCTTCTGCCATCAAGATATTATCAGATAAACACGATTTTGCATTCATCCATGCATGTTCTCTGTCTTCCCCGTCTCGCTTGGTCTTTCTCCAAGCACACACCAGTCCTGTCAAATTTCCAATTACAATCTTGCAGAAATTCTCTAAATATTTACTTAGCGCACTAATGTGTGAATGCGACTCAACAGAAATCCATCATACGAAAATGGAAATACTCCACCAAACATATCCAATGCAAACGCCCAGACAGACAACATGAAGACGATGTACAGGCGGCTGGTTTGGCGGAATCGGCGTCAGTGGAAATCGCCTGAGACAAGTTGAAAAGAGGCATAGAGGCGTCAAGCTGCGAGTGCAATTATACACAAAATATGCATACAAATCATAATCTGAGCCAACGTAAATCTCCAGAAAATATGCGCATATAGAATCTGCCATCTCCCCACAAAACCTCTGTCAGCTGAGGCACAGTGGGTGCCATGGCGTTTGTTGTTTTCATACTCTGACGAATCACGACTGAAGACTATGGAAATTTGTCTTCCAAAACCTTGAACTTGAAAAAATGGTGCTCAGACTATGATAGTGTTGCGTTCCTTATGCTCATTGCAGGGCTTTTCAGCCCACTGTGTCTCCTTCGTTGCGATGCGATGCGAGTGCGTTGGATGGCGAAGGCTGAAGCTGAGACTGATGAGTGCATGAATGTCTGGTTGCCAACTCATACAAGTAGCTAATCTTAGTGTCACTTATGATTGCAACTTGTTGGGAATGAAGTTAAGTGCGTTAAGTCTGTCTATCTGCCTATCTGTCTGTCCGTTACTCAGCTTCTCTCACTGACAAAGCTGGGTATGGAGCAAGTCGCGTCAACCATTCAGTCAACGCCAAACAAGTACGGGGCGCTGGCGCTGAAGAATGCGAGTTACAGACTGATGCAGTCTGAGTCTGTGGCCACATGTTCATTACGCCAAGACCATGGTAACCGAATATGGGTGGAGGGCAGTTAACACTTAGAGAGAAAAAAGGTAACATATGAAGAGTGATAAGGTCACATGAAGGCGGACGAATACAACTACGACTGATAAGTTGGGATACTCATCTGAACTTATTTAATTCCGTTCCTTCCATGCTTTTCAATACATTTTATAACATCAATGAAAATTGTTATGACATGTTATATAATTGTCAATCATGTCTTTGCCAGCCAAGCTTTCAAATACAATCCTCCTCTTTTTTTAAATTCCCCATCATATGTCGAAATTGCATCACCCAAAAAGCTCTGCCTTTCATCTGTCCTTTAACGAAAGTCAATCGCTTAAGTAGTGTCGTGTCTCCATTGCCCACATGAAGCACACATTTGCCATACAAATTCTGCCTACTCATTCCATTTGTCGCTTTCATCTTCAGATATTTAACAAATCAAATGGATTGTTGCACATATCTTCGTTGAAGCGTCTGCTCGCTCCTTCAGCCTATACTACCATTCTTAGACATTCATGTGGGCCACATGATGCTCATAATATTTCCAGACGTCTTTTAGTAGGAACACAGCCGCCACGGAGGAGTATGATCGTACATACTTAAATAGAATCTAGTAGAATACCCTACAAAGAGTAGTATGTCACTTAAAAATCTCAGCATTGCCAACAGCAAGAGTAGCTCAGTCCATAACTGAGTTGCGCTCAGTTCATAACTGAGTTGCGCTCAGTTCATAACTGAGTTGCGCTCAGTTCATAACTGAGTTGCGCTCAGTTCATAACTGAGTTGCGCTCAGTTCATAACTGAGTTGCGCTCAGTTCATAACTGAGTTGCGCTCAGTTCATAACTGAGTTGCGCTCAGTTCATAACTGAGTAGCTCCAGTATCCATCAACAAAAACGTAGAGCTTTCACAGGTTGTTCTTACCCATCTTTGCTCCGCTACGCAAGCAACAAAATAGTAAATTTAATACATGAAAGACTAATTAAATTTGCAATATTTTCTTCTTCTCTTAACTTTACTGGCAAATTAAAAGCCCAGACATGTGTATCAACCGGTACATGCAGTTTTAATTCTGAATTCAGACGAATGCAGTCGCGCGGCTGATGTTGCCACATTACCATTCGTAGACACTTCACTTACAGATCGAGAGAGAGATAGAGAGAGAGACACAGAACGGTGCAACTCTGAATGTTGGCGGTTATTTGCTGTTGACATTGTCATTGTTCTTGTCTTAATTGTAAGCGACAGCTTATGCAGAGGAGTATTAGGCGTAGAGTTTCATAGGTGTCGCTCCATACAACAACAACAACAACAACAACACAAAAGAAATGAGACATAGTTTTTAATTTGTAGATATTCGCATGTTAATTTCCGTATTTAATACCAAAGAATGTCAGTTCGCTGTGGTGATGTTTGCGTGGCAAAGTTCTTGTCGCTGTTAGATGACGGACAGGGTGACAAGTGAAATGTTAAAATGTTATTGCACTCTGTAAGAGAAACTTCCATGTATGTCTGTCTGCACACCCCACACTGTGCGACTGCACCTTCAGCATTCAATGGTGGCTCATCATCATGCCGTGCAATTGCGGTGGTCCGTCCATTTTGGTCTTGGCTGTGTGGCAATTTACGCTGTCTACTGCGCGGTTGGTGGGCGTTGCACATTTTGTCACTGTTTTGACAGTTTAAGTGCAGCTGCATTCAAAGACAAACAAAAAAAAAATAATGACAGCCTCTTTTGTTGCTATTTCTTTTCTTCATGTACTGGGGCCTGGAAATGATGACTTCTTTTAAATGTTTGAGATGTTTCTTTGCATAAAGTCTGGGGTCCTTGCTAATTTTTATTTTTTTTTATAATTTCACTAAATGCAAAGAAAAACTAATAAAAAAAAACTGTAGTAAGAGTTTTTTATTATTAGTTTTTCTTTGCATTTAGTGAAATTATAAAAATCTTAATCTTAATATATATTTACCCTCGACACTGATTCACTGACTCTGTCACGCAGTACGTAGGAATTAAAAAAAAAAATAATATTTTTTTTTTGTACAGAAATTGTGTTTTCCCCAAATTTTTTTTACAAAATTTTTTTTTCAACAAAATTTTTTTTTACCAAAATTTTTTTTCCAACAAAAATTTTTTTTTTACAAATTTTTTTTTTCAAAAAAAAATTTTTTTTTTCAACAAAATTTTTTTTTTCAACAAAAAATTTTTTTTCCAACAAAAATTTTTTTTTTTCCACAAAAATTTTTTTTTTCCACAAAAAATTTTTTTTCCATATTTCAACGGGCGCCATTGGCGCATTACAACTTACTAGTAATAAATAAATAAATAAATAATTCATTTAATTTCCCCCTATCACAGAATTTCTTAATGAAATTTCATCCCATTCACTTACCGGCCGGGAGAAGATCCCATTGTTTCATTGTTGTGATGTCTTTTGCAAATTGTGAATTTCCCTCACCTCATAATCCGCTAATTAAGTTAAAACCAAACTCCCCCGAATTTAAAAGATGTATTTCTATGGAGTTGACCTCAATTTCGCTCTGCCCTCAACGGGGAATTCCCATCAATTAGTACAGACGGGAAAATGCATCACAAATGGAACCTTAATTTCAAACAAAAACCATAAACACGACACATAAAATGCGGCACGATTACGATTGAGAAAATTACACGGAACATACGGACACACTGAGTGCAGCACGTGCCTATTAAAATTAATGAAACAATTCCAACAACACAGCGATGGCATACAGGCGACACACGACTGTGACCACCTAGAGGACACGTGTCCGTCCCGCCCCGCCCTTATGCCACGGTATCATTTGGGAATTTTTTTTATCGCATGAGAAGGCAAAAGTTGCTGGTTGAATGTTTGCAATTGGACGGTGATAGGGTGTGGGACGGGTTTGTTTATACAAAACATTTGGAAATTTCGAAAATACATAATTGTCTAGATATACTAATTCCAATTGAATGACTAGAGCGGGCCAAAATAGTTGAGCCTATGAAAAGATGGTAGAACTTTTGGAAATTATGGCATGAGTCGTTGACGTTTGTGGAGTAAACCCGCCCTCTACCGATTTCTGGAAATACAATACACCCTAATGAGTATTTTACGTTAATGAGTTCAAGAAAACATAAGGAGCATTTGAATATGCAACTCTTTTTTGATCAGCTTAGGCCAGCTATTTCAAATGCGACGCCTGTGTCGCCTGGGCTCCGCATTTACGTATGTTGCACATGGCTGGCATATCAATCATACTTAGCCCAGCTAAAGGTCCTTGGTTTCCTGCCACAACAATTTCCATGGGTTCCAGTTGAATACACGGCGGCAGCGTATTCGAAAAAGCCAAACAGCCATAATAATAATGGGTTCGTGATCATAAGCCACGTGTCATTCAGCGCCTCAGAAATAATGTCGTTGCTGGTGAATGTCAACATTGGCGGTTATAACTCTCTTAAACGCCATAACACACAACACACGGTCGTTTGGCCGGACGGTCACATTAAGGCCACCCATGAATGTGTTGTTGGTTTTGATTTGTTGCTGTTGTTGTTGTTGTTTTTCCCGTACCTAAAACTTTAAGTCGTAGGGACCCCGCGACAGAGATTGTGTGTTGTACCTCAGCTGTAAATAGAGTCTTGTACAGTCTACAGATGTTGGCGGCGGCACCACTCCAGCCATGACTTATTAAAAGTTTTCTGTCGTTTGGGGTCAGAATGCCAAATACACACAGAAATTCAGAAGAAAAAAAGAAAAAAACGCTCTCGCACTCGACTACAAATAGAAAATCTATTTGTTGTTCCTTTTGTTTGGGTTTGTTGTTGTTTTTTTACCTTTGGACAGCTGCATTTCAGTGTGAGAGACCATAATTTAAATATTGTCGTCATACAAATGTCATGAATTTCTATTTCGACGTTGATTGTTGTTGTTGTTGTTGTCGTTTAGCATGCAAAGCACAGTGTTCTGGAGTCGCAGCCATGATGTGCATGAATTCATTTTCGGGAAGCGGAATTAGCGTCAAGGTTCTCTTCCAAGCCTATGAGGAGGGATAAATGGTAAATTATGGTTGAAATCAATTGATTAAAGTCAAATTTGTTGCAAAAAATTTCAAAAAAAAACGATGTGAAGACCTGGTCAACTCAATGCCGAGATGTTGCGCCGCCGTTATTGCCAATAACGGGCATACAACAAAATATTACGAATTTTTTATACAGGTGGCGCAAAAGTAATCCTCCTATCAGAAAATTCTATAAATTTTGCGATTTTGCGATCCTAATGTGACAATCAACTGTGGCGGCGGCCATTTACATGACATCATATTCTCGACTTGATATAAAAAAAAAATAAAAGACCAAATAAAAATAATCCACAAGAAGAATCAAAGTTTTTAATTTTTCTTTTTAATTACAAAAAAAAAAAACATCGGAAGTTTACTTTTGCGCCACCTGTTATATTGTTTGTAAACTTTTTGTCCATTCATTTCTTTCACCTAGTATAATTTTTTGATCATAGTGCTATTTTTCTTGCCGGCTAAATTTTGAATATTTTGTTTTAAACTCAATAATTTGAATCAATTACAACCAATTTACTTAAATGTATGTTACAAGTTCAATTTGGTAATTATATAACATAGCAAATTTTAAAGAAAGCCACAGGTGCTATTTTTCTTCCCGCAGCTGTACTTATTATACCCTCACCCTACGGGTAGAAGGGTACATATCATTTGATACGACCCAAAAGTGTAACACCTAGAAATATTCACATTAGAATCCAAGTGTCTTTGAACCAAATTCGATTCATGACTTTCTAAATCGTTTGAGCCATGCCCGTCTGTCTGTCTTCGAAAGAGTTAAGCAATCGCTTTGAAATTTGGCATGGCTTAATTTTTTCCCAAAACTGCTTATGGGATTGCATATGGGCTATATGGCCACACCCCTTCGGGTACCTCCCATACAATCGTCTATTTCGCCCACTTTAGAAATCGTGTAATAATATCAATATGACAAACGCGATCTTGCCCAAATTCTGTATTTAGTAAAGCTATAGCTAGACAAAGTTTTCGACAAAAACTTGGAAGTCTGGCAACTCCCCTTCTGGTACCTCCCATACAAATGTACCATTCCACCAACTTTAGAAATTGTGCAATAATATCAATACGGTCAACGCGATCTTGCCCAAATTTTGTATTTAGTAAAGCTATAGCAAGACAAAGTTTCGGACAAAAAGTTGGAAGTCTGGCCACTCCCCTTCTGGTACCTTCCATACAAGTGTACCATTCCACCCAGTTTACAAATCGTATAATAATATCAATATGACAAACGCGATCTTGCCCAAATTCTGTATTTAGTAAAGCTATAGCTAGACAAAGTTTTCGACAAAAACTTGGAAGTCTGGCAACTCCCCATCTGGTACCTCCCATACAAATGAACCATTCCACCAACTTTAGAAATTGTGCAATAATATCAATACGGTCAACGCGATCTTGTCCAAATTCTGTATTTAGTAAATTTATAGCTAGACCAAGTTTCGGACAAAAGCTTGGAAGTCTGGCAACTCCCATACAAATGTACCATTCCACCAACTTTAGAAATTGTGCAATAATATCAGCACGGTCAGCGCGATCTTGCCCAAATTCTTTACTTAGTAAAGCTATATCTAGACAAAGTTTCGGACAAAAACTTGGAAGTCTGGCAACTCCCCTTCTGGTATCTCCCATACAAATGTACCATTCCGCCCCTTATAAGCCGTGTAATGTTGACAATGTGACCAACGAGATCTTTCCCAAATTGTGTATTTAGTAAATCTATAGCTAGACAAAGTTTTGGACAAAACCCCTGGTACTTACATACAATTTTCGAGAAAAAAAACTCTACAAAATTTTTCTAAAGGGTGTTTTTTATTGGGGTATAGAACTTTAAGTTGGCATCACTTTTTTAACTGGCGGCCATTTTGTCAGCTGTCAAGTGATTAATATTTAGTTTGGTTTGCCATTTCATCATGAACAGGTTGACAAAAGAACAACGCTTGCAAATCGTGCAAATTTATTTCGAAAGTAATGGTTCAGTTCGCGAAGTTCACCGCAAGCTCCGTCCATTTTATGGTCGACATAATCGTCCATCAGAGCAATTAATTCGGTTAACCATGGATCTTGGCTTGCGACCTTAGAAGATTCAGCTTGTGCAAGAATTAAAGCCGCGAGACCATGCAATGCGTCGTGATTTTGGTGTATGGGCCGAAAATGAGATTCATCTCGATGCTGATTTTCATCACAAAATGTTGTTCAGTGATGAGGCACATTTTTGGTTGAATGGCTACGTCAACAAGCAAACGGCGGCCACATGCCCGAAATCATATTTAAACATTAATGGCATAAAATTATCCTTCCAATAAAGCCAAATTGATGGACATTAAAACGATTTTCTTGTGTTTTATTTCAATTCGAAGTTCTATACCTCAATAAAAAACACCCTTTATAACATGCGATACTTTGAGGTTGCTATTATGGAATATGAGACTTGTATGTTTTTACTGAGGGTTGCAGTCGGGTAACTTTTTTTCCCCTTAACATTTGCCATGAAGGAAAAGACAGTACGTTCTCTCGAATCAGTGAGCTGTATACAACGATAGTCTATTGATGTGGAACCTCAGCCCATTATAATTTTTCCCACTTCTTCTGGAAACACTCAGAAACCCTTTCGTCCCCCAATCAATTCAAAACACTGTGATAATACTCAAATTGTCGTTGTTGTTGTAAATGCCACAAAAATCACACAATATGCGGAACCCAACCAGCCAACCCCCACCACTTCGTTAGCAACTTCCTTCACCCGCTTCCTTTGCCTTACCTAAACGGATCTTGTCGTCTGTTCTATATAAAATTAAATTTTCAATTTCTCGGTAGCCCGCTTTTTTTTTTCTTCTTTCTCGTCACCATTGTCAAACAGTTGACTTTGTCGCCGTGGCCGTCGTTGCTGCGGTTCATATGTCTTTCATCGACGTTCGTGGTATCTGCTGTCTGGTATCCGTATTGGGCTGGATTTGAGATCAATCGTGAGTTCAATTTGCACGTGGTTGTATGCACTCGCGTCGCGTTCTTTGTGTTTGGTAAACCAACGTTGGATTGATTTTTCGCTTTTTTTTTGTGTGTTCCTCTTTAATGTTTGTTTGCGCAGGGGTGTGGGGGGGAAATGTGATCGTTTACGATGTTTGCCCGTTTAAAGGGGTCAGTTTGAATGTGAGTTATTCAAAAACAAATGTATATCGCTCCATATATACAAAAGCACCACAAGTCAAAATAAGCAAATTATACAGGAGCGTCATTTTTAAAAATAATTTTACTTATTTTATGATTTTTGTAAAAACTATGTCTTTTCGTTTCGGGTGTTTTCGATCATAAAATGACGGCTATTTTAGCGAAGCATGAAAGTTTCATCGTTTAAGAAGCATTTTATGGAAAAAAATTATTTTTGATATTTTTTGAAATGTGTGACTTTTGTATTTAAGGAGCGATATGTGTGATCTACCAGGAAGATGTCAGATTTAGATAAAAAATCAAAAAAAGAAAACAGACTTGTATTTAAGTTTTCCCTAAGTTTATGTTTTTATTGATCAAATTGATCTTCTAGATCCCACCTAACCCCTTCAAACCGCTGATATCTTTGTTTGTTTCTCCATTGTTAGCCGTACATTCACATGGCGCCCAACATACTTCTCCGTACAAGCATATTTTGTTTCGCATGCCCCACATAACGTCGTCCTCATTGTTTTCATCTTTTCTCGTTTTCACAGATTTTCATCAATATTTGGTCATAAATATCATTTGATACGAAGTATTTGCATATAAATCACTGAAAGTCATAAGTCTGTCTATCTGAAATGAAACGAATGAAGCGAAATTGTTTGATGTGAGTACGTGAAATGTCGACATTAAATTTATGCCCAACGATCAAAGTCTTGCGATGGATGGGAATTCACAGTGACTGAAGAGGTTGGTATTGTTCGTCTGAGATTAACTGCGATTGTGTGGATGGCGGGAAAAGTGCCGAAGATGAATGACAATATTATAATTTGATTATATTGTATTGATTGAAAGTAGATGGTTAATGTGGAGATCGAATTGAATCGGATCGAATCCACTGAGTAGGGAGAATGGGACATAGGGGCAATAGTATTTACCTAAACAACGTAAAGCTGATGCTAATTATTAAGAGACACATTCCATGCCTGGCCAATGTAAAGCTTCGACAAAATTCTGATGGTTATTGGCAAGCAGAATAATGAGCCAAACAGATGGAAAAAAAGAGACAAGATGAAAAAACGGTAAAAGTCGGGCGTCATGAGACAACTTTGCCAAGACTAAAGGAAATACCTGAGCCGCTGTGCCACAATCCCATCAACACTAAAGGAAATGCGTCCTTCATATCTTCTTCTTTACTTATATTCCCTTGACATTCCTTGAATGAATACACGGAAAACTTCTGTCGAATCAATAATTTGTTATACTCACCATAGCCGAGAAAGTCGACTGCTAGAGCATCGACTGGCTGGCGATCTCCACTAAAATCTGCCAATTTAAGTTTTATAATAGAATTTCGCCTTTCTGAAGCTTTTTTTTTTTGCCAGTTAGAGAAATAGTTTAGAAGTGATAGTCGATTTAAGTTTTGTAATGGAATTCCACCTTTCTGACCAACATAAATAGTGATCTCCAATGAAGCTTCTGGTTTTGGTTCCCCGAGGTCGCTCCATGTCACATAGGCGACGCCACAATTGTTATTGTGCGCACCTAGTTCAGTAATCCTGTTTGTGATATGAGGGTTTTTTTTTTTAATTTTAGTTTTCTGTGTCTTTCTATTAAAAGACGTGAGTTTTAAAATTAACGTATTCACATCTACAAAAAAAAAAAAAATTTAATAGATTACACCGTGTTACACACATTCTGTCATATGAACCAAATTTACTTTTTCGGAAAGGGGATTAGAAATAAAAATTCACGTGTATCGGCGATTTTCATGTACACGTCAGATTTTTTTTTTTTTAAGTTTGAAGTATAAAGCTCGTAGTGGCCTGTGTGAAAGCCTTTCGACCGATTTTTAACCCTTTTTCAGTGATCCAATCGAGCTGATTTTTTGCAGGCAGACTCTGTATCACGTCAATTTTTTTAAAAAATAGATTTTTATCAATTCTCAGATTTTCCTAAATTTTTTTTTTTGTTTTTAAATGATGAAGAAAGTTTCATATGTACAAAAAAAATTGTAAATTTTATAAATTAGATAACCAAAATACAAATGAAGGGCTTATTGCAAAAACACGATAAGCCACAAAATGAAAATACTGAGAAAATCGCCTTTGAAGTTTGAAATAAATGCAGAAAATAGGGGTTTGATGATATCATGATTTAAATACTTGTAATTAGTGTTTAAGGAAGACTACTATCACATCCCAGTCCATGAATACCTAGAAAACTTCGGAAACCGCTATTTTCAAAAAAAAGTGTGGCTTATCGAGTTATTGCATACATTTTATTTAAATTTTTTTTATTTTGAATATCAAAAGTTTTGTTATTTTGGTTGAAATAAAGTGGCTTATCGTGTTTTTGCAGTACAAAATTTTTTATTTTTCTTTTTTAAAAAATTAAATGAAATAAATATTAAAATGTTAATTACATTAAATAATTGCAATGGTGTAAAGTAATTGAATGAACTGAAAAAAAAACACTTTTTGAAATCGTGTGGCTTATCGTGTTTTTACAATAAGCCCTTCATATGTAATTTCATTAGATTTTTTTTGCAATAACAGGATAAGCCACACCAGATAAAATAAATCATACCTCGCTGGTTTCTGAAATTACTTCATACCCAGCTGAAAAAACCACTTTTTGAAATCGTGTGGCTTATCGTGTTTTTGCAATAAGCCCTTCAAATCATAAAAAATATAAAATTTTTTGTCGATTCAATTTATTAAATTTCTTTCAACATTTGATAACATTTTTCGTAAATATGCTAAAAATGTATCAAATATTAAAACGAAATTTGATAAATGGGATCAACAAAAAAATTCATTAAAAACTAGCTGACCCGGTCCGCGTTGCTGGCCCTAAGCAAACATTAGTGTTGTATTACACATATTTATATAGGAAAGGGGAGTTTTTATCCCTTTTGCCATTTTCACCCCCTAAATGTAGATAAATCCAAACAATGTGTAGCCTATGTTACTCGCGGCGTTATTCGGAAGATTCCCTGAAAATTTCATCAAAATCGATCTAGCCGTTTTCGAGTCCATACATTACATACATACACACATCCATTTTTATATATATAGATAGATAGATAGATATCCAAATATTTGATGAATTGTTTTGTTGACACATTTCATCATTCGTTTCAATATTTGAGCAATTTTTTTTGGCATATTAACGAAAAGTTTCATTGAGAAGTGATGATATTCTTGTACAAATATTTTCATTGAAATTTGTTGGTTGTCTTTTTTTTTCTGTGTGACGGTGACATTTTGTATGAAGATTATTTTCTGCTTGGTAATGCCAGAAACTACTAATTTTCGCCTTCCTGGTTGACATATATGTCTCCTTAAAAAAAGCAGGTAGTTACATGAATTGTGGCATTTTGCGAAGAAATGTCCCGAAAACTGCAAAAGTGTTTACATTTTTAAAAATCTGTTTAGTGATAATCTGCATATATTGCAACGCTGGTCTTGACAGGATGCGCTGCTGCGATTCTAGCCGAACCATAAATAGGCATTCTATAATTTTCTATAAATAATAATAATAAAAAAAATAATATTTTTTTTTTGTACAGAAATTGTGTTTTCCCTAAACTTTTTTTTTACAAATTTTTTTTAACAAATTTTTTTTTTGTCAACAAAATTTTTTTTTTCCACAAAATTTTTTGTTTCAAAAAAAATTGTTTTTTTGAACAAAAAATTTTTTTTGAACAAAAAATTTTTTTTCCAAGAAAACATTTTTTTTTCAACAAATTTGTTTTTTCCACAAAATTTTTTTTTTCAACAAAATTTTTTTCCCATATTTCAACGGGCGCCATAGGCGCATTACAACTTACTAGTATCAAATATTTCCCAACCTAAAATCCATGTAATATTCCTCATTGCCCACATCTCAGCCGTTCATTGTTGTCGAAGGAACTCCCTGCGCCTTTTGAAACTTCCCACCAAATCGAATATGAGAAATCTCTTCATTAACACCGACCGATTCCCATGATGAATCAATCATCATGACATTGCCACTACCGCAAACATATCCCAGCATAATATTTTGCCTCGCATCACAAAAGAAAGGGGTGGTTTTGTTTTATCTTGCGAAGCGCATGGAATTTCAAGTGTTTTATGTGTTCATTAAATTTGATTCATCCCGTTCGTCCACTCGGTTGTTATCGCTATTGTCGTTTTTTGGTTTTGTTCGTTTGTGACACGGGGGCTTAAGAATGTTCGGCAATAATGCAATAATAATCCGTGATTTTTATCATTCGTTTAATGGTTGTCATATTTTTAATGAGCCGTATGCCAGTCACGTTGCCGTTTTAGCAATGAGAATCGCCTACCGTTCAAAGAAATTGGATGCTTTTTGACACGTGTCGCCGATGTTGAGAAGCGTGTGCGTGCGATGTTTGAACGTTGCTTAATACACATGTCGCTCAAGCCACCCCCCAAAATACACACACACACCACAGAGAGCTTTACTTGAGAATCCTCTAAATTCCACAAATCATTTGTTATCCTTGTCGAGAAATCTCCAATTGCAGTTGAAATGGTATTGCCGTTATAAGAACCACCCTGCACGGTGACACCCTGCAGTTTGGACCAACGGCATGTGTGGCACCTGGTGCCAAAAGTATTGCGTGTTTGGAAAATTCCCAGGGTTCGGACAGCCATACTCTGCCAACACAAAATCCATGAATCTGTAAGGAATTTTAGTGCGCAGGATATGTGGGGGGACCAACGACATTTAGAGCACCTGGTGCCAAAGCGGTTGTATGTTGGAAATTTCCCATAACTTGGCACAGAACAGAACTCACACAGTCGTGCTCCAAAAAAACCTCCAAACAACCTTGTTCTTGCGTTGTCTCTATGCTGCGCAGGACATGTATTAACCAACGGGCTTTGTGGCACCTGGTGTCAAATAGATGGAGTGCGAAAAAAATTCCCAGCATTCGAAGATAGCTCTCCTATTTGGAGAATGATATTGCCGCTGTCCCAGTCTCAGTGCGCAGGTTACATTTAGGCCAACAGCGTTTGAGGCACCTGGTGCCAAAAGATTTCATGGACGAAAATTTCCCAGCACTTATTTTCGAAGATTGTTGACCCTCTCTCTCTGACCTGCGCACTAACAATATGTTTAGACCAACGGTGTTGATGGCACCTGCTATCGAATGATTTTCATATGATAAAATTTCCCAATGCTTGCTCTGAGGATAATGAAAGGAATCTCTCCTACTACATGAGTAAGTAAATTACATTTCTTGCCCTCTCTATCTCTCCGATTTCAGGGTGTGCAATGCCTTTCAATATTTAATACATTTTCCTGTGCTCTCTTTGGTGTTGGTGTAAAGGAGGAGTTGTTTTCCTTATCTTTTCCAGATTCGTATGTATCCCTTGGACCAACGCTGCCTTGACTCGTATTTGTATTTGTTTGCCATGCCATCAGGTCGGCCATTTTGAATTTTTCAAATTGTCCTCCCGCTGAGGCGAATTAACATTCTTGTACACATTCTGCATAAATGATTGTGTTTGCTATGGCGGCTTTAAAAATTGACAGGTGTTTAATTGAAGGATGAGAAAAAATGTGTCGATGTTGGGCGGATTTTATGTACAACGAAAATTTAATTGTATTTTTAAACTTTAATAAAAACACAATTAAATTCACCCAATTTAAATTTACTAATACAGTGCACGAAATAATTATAGGTTCACCGAGGTTTTTAATCAAAAAAATAAGATTGTATTCATTAATTTTTTTGATTGTTATATACAGGGTTCTCCAACAGGAGGTGCTATTTTCAATCACCCGGTATTGCGCTAGTTGTCACTTCTGAAGCTTTTATTCTTTGACATTTGACAAGTAGAAACTACGTCATTACTAAAAATGCAACGATACACGCTTCAAGAACGCATTGAAATTATTTGAAATTCACTACAAAAATGGTGACAATCTTGCAGTCACAGTACGCGAAACTAAAGCATTTTTGGGTCGTTGTGAAGCTCCTTGAAATTGGTACAAAAACTCGAGCTGTTGGGACATGTTAGTGATGTGAAGAATAAAACCCATGCACGTCGCTCAAGAACAACTGAGATTATTGCTGCTGTAGCCCAAAATGTTGAGGACACTCCAGGTTTGTCCATTAGGGTGGAGTGAAATTAAAAAAAAAAAGTTAACCTCGGAAAGCGATGTAGTCTGGGGTCCTAATGAGGGGAAAAATAAAGAAAATAATTTTAAAAAATTTTTAGGTGTCGCGCCACTCCCTCGAAATTCGGAAATTATCGCTATTTTGGCGTTGATTTTAGAAAAATCCTAAAAAGTTTTATGTCAATAAATGTTTGCAATAGCGTAAACAATGAAATAAGGGCATGAAAAAATTTTAAAAAAATTTTCTCATTGTTCAAAAATTTCAAAAAGTAAAATAAGTCAAATCGTCCCTTCTTCAGAAAATTGACTGAACAATGAAATCGCCACCAAAGCTACAAATATTAGTCGATTATCCTCATATTTGCCTCAAATACTTTTGTTTGGTCACTGAACAACCTCAAACTTTTAAATTTCGAATAAGTTAAGTCGGTAGTTTTTAGGATTTTTCTAAAATCAACGCCAAAACGAACCCTAAAAATTTTTTAAAATTTTTTTCTTTATTTTTCCCCTCATTAGGACCCCAGACTACATCTCTTTCCGAGGTTAACTTTTTCAAATTAAAAAAAAGCATGTTTTCACTCCACCCTATTGTCCATTCCTCGGCGTTCTTTGGAATTGGGGTCATTACATAAACTTCATTACTTGGGTCTTAAGGCTTCTAAAGTTCAGTTAACACAAGAACTCAAACCGGCCGATCATCAACAACGTCGTGTCTTTGCTGATTGGGTCCTTGAAATGCATGAAAATGATCCGTAATTCCATTGAAAAATCATCTTGACTGATGAGGCCCATTTCCACATCGTTAGCTACGTCAACAAGCAAAATTGTCGCATCTGGGGGTGCGGAAAATCCAAGAGTTATTGTTGAAGAAGCCTCTCCATCCTCAACGTGTGAGTGTTTTGTGCGGTTTATGGTCCGCCAGGGTCATTGGACCTTACTTTTGCGAAAATGAGGTTGGATCAACAGTTGCGTTGAATGGATTGCGCCATCAAAAGATGATTAATGATTTTTTATGTTCGGAGTAGGATGATAATGATCTGGACAACGTTTACTCTCAACAAGACGGCGCTACGTGTCACACAAGCAACGAAACCATTGCTCTTTTACGGGAAAGGTTTCCCGGCTGTGTTATCTCTCAAAGACAATTGGCCACCGAGATCTGGTGATTTAACACCTTGCAATGTCTTCCTATGGGGCCATAAGATATACGCCAACAGCCCAGCTTCGATTCAAGACCTCAACGATAGAATTCGTGAGGCTATTGAAGACATAGGGCAGCCACTTTGCGATTTGGTTATGGAAAAAGATTTGATCTTTGACTGCCAAACTTGTCCCTTGTTCCTCCGCTGAAAAAGGTTTTCCAAGGGGTATTTTCAAAAAATTATACTAAACCTTCACGTAAATGGAATTTGTATTGGCAAGAAATCAAACACTATTTTCTTAAATGATTTCTCTAGGTTGATAGGTTTTAACTCAAAGCTTTCATTGAAGCCTACACTGAAACAAAACGTTCATCAATTTGATTAACTCTTAATGAATCGATGAATTTGGACATCATGGACACCAACCTACTACACTTTTCTTCAATTTGATGTAGAACTTTTCCTTAATTATTCTTCAACTTTTATTTTCTTAAATGATTTCTCTAGGTTGATAGGTTTTCAAATCACTCAAAGCTTTCATTGAAGTCTACACTGAAAAAAAAAACGTTCATCAATTTGATGAATTCTTAATGATTTTGGACATTATTTCCCAACCTATTACACTTTTCTTCAATTCGATGTAGAACTTTTCATTAATTATTCTTTAATTTCGTACATCACTTTGATGAATCTTAAACATCAGTTTGCTGAACATTGTACGACAATTTGATCAAAATTGTATCCTTGTGCCATTATCGGGCACAGATATGACCATCACCCTGAACGCTTATTGGATTTTAAAACTCTCATTTGAAAACTCTAATTTCCTCGGCCACAAACGGTATCCATAAATCAGTTCACGTACACACATACGCCAACACACACAATAAAACGAAAATTTATAATGATATATTTGTACAAATGCACTTAATGGTCCATTAGTTAAAGCCGTATACTATTTGTTTCTTTCCTTTTCCAGCTTATCACATTTAACAAACAACGAGGAAAACTGGCAAAGAAAAAGTTCATGAAAAAAAAACCATCACTCATAGTTGGATACTCTCCAGCAATCTACGGCCGACTAAAGCAAGGCAGCCAGCTGCATTGGAATGCCGGGAGTTTCTCTCCTCTGGCCGCTGAGCCGAATCACCATTGAACCTCCAAACCAGAAAAGAAAATGTAACAGCCATAGCCAACTGCATGCCATCGCAAGACGGACGGACGGACGGACGGACGGACGGACAATGAGACGTGGCTACATGGAACCGGGATAGGAAGGTAACTAACTAATGCTTACAATTAACTTCATCATAACTTGGTAAATTATTTCATTTCAATTCATATTGATAAGATCGCAAATCACGTTTGCAACCAAAGTGCAAACTTTGCAGTCGACTGACTAACTTCTCGTGGTGATGGTGGCACTGCAGTCAGCATTCAATGGCCCAAAGATAATGGATGGACGGAGCGGAAGAAAGTCAGTGGTTGTGCAAGGAGGCCGGTCCGGGCCGGGCCGATGTGGTGTGGTTCATGGTGGTTGGCAACTACTCGCAGTTGTCTAATGTTCAAGAAAATTAAGTCAAATCGTTTCCCTAAACTGAAATGATAACAACGAACAAAGCTCCACAACAATAGCAACACACAAAAAGGAGTAAATTTATGCTGAGCTTCGACACCAACACCAACTACGTTCGCCCTCACCATCACCAGCAGCAGGAGTTTTGGGGAGTTTGGATAGTTGCTGATTTCTGGGGGGGACCATTTGGAACGTCTCTTACATGCAGCTGCTGCCATCTGCAGCCAGTGGCTGGCCACTGTAAGGCAGGACAGTAACAGAAAGCTGTAATAAAACTAATGTTGCCTGGTGTTCCGCCATGTACTCGCAAGTAACAAGCAACACGATTTGTTGTCTAGTGACTCCACCACCACCAACACCACCACCACCACGACGAACCATTCCAGATCTAAATACCGCTGGCCGATCGAGTTAGTGAGTGAGTGAGTGTATGCTGGTAACCGAAACACTCACTTTACAAAACTTTTACAATCTACAATTTCAAGCGCAACAAACTTTCCAGCCAGCCTCATTTGTGGCTCGTTGTTTCCCTGGAATTGTTAAGACATGTACATTGTTGTCTGCGCTAATCAGTTGCCAACTATCTCATCTTCTTTGGCCAACTGAACTGAACTGCTGACGACTACCAACAACACCACAAGCCAACAGCCACCAGCCAACAGCCAACGTGCCATGAGCCATAAAACGTGGCTGAACCCACTACCAACTGCCAAAATCTAACAACTCTACACGTCGTTTACGAACGAAACAATTGCCTTGGACTACAAGCATCGATGATACCTTACTTTTCCCCAAAGGTGTGCTCTACAATGGGTTCGAGAAGACTTGTCACCACTACACAGTACTACAGAAATGTAAGTAAGTGCGAAACATTTACTAAGCTAAATTATTTCAATCGAAAGATTGGTAGGGAAAATTTGGTCAAACGAAATGGGTTCCAGAAGACTTTGTAATAAATATTATTAAGGATTGAGCTTAAGACAAGGTAGACAGTTTTACTAAGGAATCTTGCTAAAGGCAGCCAAGAAAAGCTAACCTTCTAACCCCCCAATTTTTAAAATCTATAAACGAATGTGCGGCTACATCCGTGCCTCTCGAGGCAATCTACCGATGAAAATTTACCAAACTGAATTTGCAGAAAAAAATTAATAAATGTACTGGGGGTAACTTTTTAAATGTACCTAAGGAATGGTGTTAATTTGAATTAAGAACCTTATGATATGTTGTGATCGTTTCAGGAAATGACCGGCTTCTCCTAAATCCTCTATGTTATCTAAATGAAGGGAGTCATTTATGTTGAGTATTCAGTATTCATATCACACAGGTCAACAGGGCTTGAATTGCTACTACATAAATTTGATAGACCACGGCTACCTAAGTACACAAATGGTAAAATTGTTCAATTCTATGGATACTTTTTGTTAAATCATTGTAAATCATTTTGAGACATTATCTTGTCATAACTCCAAAACAACTTGTCCGATTTTGTTAAACTAGATTTACTGTTGGTCTACAATATGTTTAAATTATGTATACAATTATTTCTAATGCGAAGTTATGAAACAATTAAAAATTTGAATGAAAAAATCTGTACAAAATCGAAAACTTCAAAAAGCTTAAAATTGTATTTGTTTGTAGTCAAGCTACCTATCGTGTGATTTAAAGTAGATATGGATTATGAAAATCGTTGCATGCTTTACTTTTTTTTGATTTACAATTAATTGAAGGTATCGCATATTTACAAGCACTGTAGAAAATCTTATAATGAAAATGGAGAACATAGAAACACAGCTGCATTTTATGACACGGATTTTGGCAAATCCCCTTTACATGTAGAAAATTGTTTGGAAACATCCTTTGTGACATTTTTATGATTCTCAGAATTAACAAAAAAAAAAAAATAAGTAATATAGAAATGGTTGTTTCAGTTTTGCGAAATGTTTTCAAAATTCAATAAATCTAATAAATCTATTTTATGTACATACATTTTATACAAGGTTTTCCAACAAGAGGTGTTATTTTGGTATTCAAAGAAAAATGAGATTTTTTGAGATAAACGAACGGATTTTTATTTCATTATAAAGAGGAAGGTATGCCGTTAATAATGAATACAATAATCTGCCAAATCACCACCACGACCACGATTTCCTTTTCATGAAGTTTTCCATACGAATTCTCCTCACGAATTCAATCTTTGTGGTCTTGAATTGACGCTGGGCTGTTGGCGTAAACCTTATCTTTCACGTGGTCCCAACGGAAGAAGTCGCAAGGGGTGTTAAATCACAAGATCTCCATGTCCAATTGTGATCGCCTCTTCGAGAGATAACACGCTCCGGTAACTTTTCCCGTAAAGAGCAATGGTTTCGTTGCTAGTGTGGCACGTAGCGCCGTCTTGTTGAATGTAAACGTTGTCCAGATCAATATCAACCAACTCCGACCATAAAAAGTCATTCATCATCTCTCGATAGCGCAATCCATTCAATGGCCCAACCACATTTTCAAAAAAGTAAGCTCCAATGTCTCCTATTTCCCTCAACATCAGTCAAGATGATTTATCGATGGAATTCCGGATGATTTTCATTCATTTCAAGGACCTTATCAGCAAAGACACGTTCTCAGTTGTTCTTGAGCGACGTGCACGGGTTATATTCTTCCCATCACTAACTTGTCCCAGCAGCTCGAATTTTTCCACCAATTTCTGTATTGCGGTCCGACGATGACCCAAAGGTGCTTTAGTTATGCGAACTGTGACTGAAAGATTTTCACCATTTTTTGTAGTGAATTTTAAATAATTTCAATGCGTTGTTGAAGCGTGTATCGTTCAATTTTTAGTAATGGCGTCAAAGAATAAAATCTTCAAAAGTGACAGCTACCGCAATACCGGGTGATTCAAAATAACACCTCTAGTTGGAGAACCCTTTATTATAAAACAAAAAAAACCAAATTCACTTAATTGTGAATAAATTCAAAAAGAATCAATCGATTTTTATGATCGATATCTGATTTGTTGCTATTACATGTGACTTTGCGATAAAGCAATAAATCTGAACGATTTTTGCCGTTTTCGATTTTTCATGATTTTTTTAAAACCAAAAAAATTGCTATTTTCACTTAAATCATATATTTTTTGATCCAATTCTTATCCAAGATTCTTATGATTCTTATAATAAGAAATTATTTTGTTGCTATTACATGTGAACATTTTTTACCGTTTTCCATTTTTCATGATTTTTTTGAACATAAAAAATATTTTTTTTTTGCTATAATTTTCGATTTTTATGATCAATTTCTCGTTTTGTTGCTATTTGCGATAAAGGAAGAAATCTAAAAAACTACACTGCCTAAAAAGGCACTGCATTGTAGGGCAACCTGGAGACCACCTACAATCCAACAAACCAAAATTCACAGCTCCCGGCCGTTTGCTGAACGTTTCTACGAGTAATGTCATGCACCTACTGCCCAATCTACGGTTACCGTCTGTTGCCAACTCCTGCACGGACTCCGGTTGATGGTTGTTCTTTATTTCACTGTGGCAGCGAACATACAGCCACCTTTAACCGCCGCCAACCACTCTGACAGATTTAACGAACAACATTTTCCACACACACACACAAAACAGAAGAAGCAAACTAGGAACTAATCACGAAGAGGGGGAAACACGTCCAGTACCGGAGAAATACGAATCCAAATCTAAAGAAAATCTTTTCTTTAAAAATCTCAGTGCGAGTAGTTTCTTTAGAACATATTTTCTGTGATGGCCAAGACGACAACACGTCCATATTTTGTAACCTTGTTAGGCTTCAAGCTGGTTGAACGACTGCCTGTAAGATGACTTTGGCCATAATTCCCAGAACCTGAATTGGTTTGTTCGTTGCGTTTTAAGTTCAGATTCGATCTTTTGAACTCCATACTCTATGTCATCGAAAGGTATGTTGGGGGGTTTTTTTTTTCATCATTGTTGTTAAGTGTACATAAATCCAGTTGACAGTATTTTGTATTATGGCGTATGTTCATAGGAAAATCAATCGCTGGGTATAGGAAATCCTTTTGTTATATATTTCTATGCTATTGTAGTCCTAAGGATGCTAACCAATTTTATGAATTCACAAACTGTCGCCTTGGACTGAAACAAATCTGTGTTTGAGAACAGGATAACAGCAATGCCGCCCAAAGGATGCTGAAAGCTGTTGTCCTTCCACATATTTTCGCTTTAGACTGGAAAACAAAACTGAACACAGAGAATATGTGAAAACTAAATTCGGGTTATAAATTTCCATTTTTTTTTTTTTTTTTTTTTTGGAAATTTCTAATAAATAAAAAAACCTGCAAGTGTCCCGGTAGGCGAGTTGGTAGCGGGCTTTCCTATCAGTGTGGGGGGGTTGTAGGTCCAATTCCCACCAGAGGCTTTGGTCTGTCGCTGTAAACAAATGTAGCCATATGGTCCCTTGGTCCCAAAATTAGAATATATAATTTACTTTGTTTTGTAATTAAAAATAAATAAATTCTGCTTTCAAATAACATCAGATCTTAAGGAATGCAGTTTAAAGGATGTTCAAATGCTGTTGTTCTTGGACTGATTTTGTCCCTTAGACTATAACAAATTAAGGCTAAAATAAAATCAGATCTAAAGGAATTTATTCCAACTCAACATGTTCGCCCCTATAAGTCATCTGATGTTATTTCCTTTGGTTCGCAATTCCTCTTAAATTGTTATACACAATTTTCCATAAACAATTTAAAAAGTCTCCACTTTTTTAAAATCCAACTGGGCTCTCTTTATTGCAAAAGACACCCTGGGAGAGAGAGAGAGAGCGCGAGCTTATGATAGAGAGCACACTTGTCTTGTCTTTGTCATCTTGTACTGCGCAGCAATGGCCGCCATAACCACCACCTCCCTTTCCATGACCGACAAATGTATCGATTTTCCCAACAATCTAAAGTTTCATTCGGTTGTCACAACGAATCCTTTTATTCCCCCGGCAGCCTTTTCCAAAAAATAAAACAAAAACAAAACTCCCCCACATTTCAGTTTTATGGTTTCTCTAACTTCCTTGCGCTGCCGTTGCTTTTAGCGAGTTCCGGTATTTTGTGCCCGTTCAGCATTAATCACACACGTGTACACACACACACACACAGACAGAGGAAATTCCATGCGACCACCGCCAGCACGGCCGTGTAATGGTGGTGGTATTACATTGGGATTTGTTTAAGGATAACGAAGTAAAGGGAAAAGTTGCATTTATTGTTTCGTTCACGGAGAACACGTGGCCGGAATCAAGTTAATGCACGTACGTCGGTACGTCGACCGGACGCACGGCACGGCACAGCCGAGCAGATCTTTAGATTGTAAACAACAAAAGACATCCTTTTGTAAGAGTTTCTGCCAACGATTTCCAACCCAAAAAAAAAGCACAATTTCGTTCATTCGACTGTATGTGAAATTGGAACACGATGTTGGGAATTAGCGTAGAATGCTACTTTTGTAGCCAGCCTTACTTTTCCTGTTTTGTTCTCTTTTCGAATGGTACGATATTTTTTTCATACAAAACCTTCATTATCCACAGTATCCACTTGTATCTTTTTGTTTTCCAAAAGACAGCAGAAATGCCACAGGCGGAGGAGGAGGAGAAGGAAGAGCAGCAACAGACGGACGGAACCTGACGAGGCGGTCTGTCTGCGCTCACTCCATGGCTTTGGCTTTTGTGGCTTCAGTTTCATTAGTCTGCTCTGTGTGTTCTTCTCTTGACGAATGTAAATTACACGCTGTGCCTGGAATGGGCATAAGTGTTGCTAGCTGTCACATAGAATTTTATATTGCTTTTCATTGTTTACCCTCCTGCCCCGCAGAAATACAAAGTGAAGCGGCATATTGTATAGGGCGGTTGTTATGTGACAAGGCGGAGGTTTGAAGAATTTTGCTGATGTTTAACTAGAGATCGTTTTAATTGTCCTTACTAAACATTCGAGAAGCTGTCGAGATGGGCAATAGGACGAACACTTCATATGCTCGTGTCCGGCTCGTTGTTAGAGGAGATTTACTTTTTGCGGGACACATTTCCAATCGGTCCTCTTAGAATTACAGGAGCTCCAAATGTATTATCTCAGAGGCCTCCTGGTCCAATAGGGACTAATCTAATCGAATTCGGTTAAGCAGAAATGAAAACAATCAAGAAATTGTTTTCACTTATGCGGGATATTCAATAAAAAGGACTTTGGATATGTCAACCATCTTTCAGTTAAACGATCTGAGCATGCACTTTTGAGATTCTTCTATGAAGCGATGATAGAAACTTAAGATTAGATGAAAATTGTCACTTTTTTATTTGGTTGAGTTGTGTTAAATGTGATTAATAGATAGTTTTTTCAGATCATTTGTTTTGCGCATGTTTTGTTTTCATAACATAAATTGATTCTAACACCGTGTTACACAGATTCTGTCCTATGAACCAAATTTACTTTTTCGGAAAGAGGGGAAAAAATAAAAATACACGTGTATCGGCTATTTTCATGTACACTCAGAATTTTTTTTTTTAAGTTTGAAGTATAAAGCTCTTAGTGGCCTGTGTGAAAGCCTTTGGACCGATTTTTAACCCTTTTTCAGTGATCCAATCGAGATGATTTTTGGCAGGCAGACTCGTCAAATTTTTTAAAAAATAGATTTTTATCAATTCTCAGATTTCCCCAATTTTTATTATTTTTGAAAAAAAAATATTTTTTTCACTTTTCTTAGCATAACTTGAAGATACTCCAAATTTTTAAACTACTTAAGCGTTACGAAAAAAAAAAATGTTTTTTGAACTGAAACCTTAAAAAAAACGATAACAATTTAAAAAAAAAAAAAAATTGGGAAAATCGAAGAATTGTTAAAAATCTATTTTTTAAAAAATTTGACGTGATACAGACATTTCCACGAGTCTGCCTGCAAAAAATCAGCACGATTGGATCACTGAAAAAGGCTTAAAAATCGGTCCAAAGGCTTTCACACAGGCCACCACGAGCTTCATACTTCAATCTTAAAAAAAAAAATTCTGACGTGTACATGAAAATCGCCGATACACGTGTATTTTTATTTTTTATCCCCTTTCCGAAAAAGTAAATTTGGTTCATAGGACAGAATGTGTGTAACACGGTGTAATTCATGACAAATTATCCAATACAAAATCCCCCAAATATTGTGAAAACTACGCCAAAAAGCAGATTGTCGTATTTTCAAAAAAGTGTTTCTTTTTAACAAAAAAATTTCATAATTAGGGTCGTAACCCTAACACAGTATAAAAAATAGCGCGATATATGATTCAAATTTTTTTGGATAATATTCCAAAAAAAAAAAAAAAAAAAATTGACGAATTTTAGGGACATTTTTTTATATGAAAAATGAAATATTACCTAAAAATTTAAAAAAACAAAACTCCGAATTTTTTGGGAATTTTTCATTTGGAACATTTTTCATAGAGCCTTAAATTTATCGTAAAAACATTAACCTTTTTTGTAAGATTTTTTTTTGGTGAATTCTTAATTTTTTTCTGTCATTTTTCATTTGGGATATTTTAGACCTTTTTTGTACGAGTTTTTTTTTGGGGAATTCTTCATTTTTTTGGTCATTTTTCATTTGGGACATTTTTCATAGAACCTTATATTTTTCGTAAAACACTAAGCGTTTTTTTGTACAATTTGTTGTTATTTTTTTGTATTGCTTACAGGAAACAGTGTAAAACTTACGTCACTATAATAAAAAAACCGACGTTTTGTCCCAAAACCACTACGAAAAATGGTCCCAAAAAATTTCCAATCTTGGGGTAATTTTTCGCTATGCCAAAGGGTCCCAAATATTCAGAAAATTATTAAATATTTACCACAAATTAGAATTTGAAAAATTTAAATAGAAAAAATTTCCCCTGGATTTTTTTTTGCTATGCACTGTGTTAGCGGATGGAAATTACGATATTGGAAGGAGGAATTTTTAGAATGTCACAATTGACTCACCTGCTGCAAGAATATTTCGCATACGAACGGTTTGGCTGAAGGACGAATTTTCTCATAGTTAACATTTTAATAAATAGTTCAATGAAATTTTTATGTACTATGGTCTAAATTTAAAATGTCTTCCTTTTTTTTTTAATATTTTAAAGTACAATTTGCAAAATTCTAGGTATTCCATGCCTGTGCCTTCCTTGGCAAGTTTCGCCCTATGCCTCATTGGCTGCCACTTCAATTGGACAACTCGAAGCCGTTAGATTTTCGTTTTGTGTAGGGTACCTTGAATAATTTACGTTTTGCCAACAATTCATTCTCAATAATTCCTAACGATGGAGCAAAAAACCGTCACCAAGGTAGTAGAAAATTTGATGGACATGATGCGCAAAACCAGCCGTGGCAGCTACATGAATGAAATCGTCTTACAAAAATAATGGGAATATATCGTCTATGTAGAAGAAAAAGTCATCAACTACACTTTTGCGAAAAATGAGTTTATTGCATTTTATTTCATAATTTTCCATTGTTTATTTTTTGCGCTTATCGATATGCGCATATCTATTTTATTTACTAAGATTTTTTTTTTATAACTCACTAACTGCAGGTTTGCGATAAAATTTGTGAAGAAAACATCATTATCTACCTAAGGTTTTTGTCGATATAACAGTATACAACTTATGCAGAAATACAAGTCGAGTGGTACAAATTCAATGCGCCTCCACAAATTGTGGTATTCAAAATATTTGTTATCGAAATATTGGATTTTTAATGATAACTTTTATATAAAACACCTTATAACTCAAAACTATGACAATGTAGATGATGAGTTTTTGTTCTACATAGACGATATGATCTTTCGAATATGCCGAATAAATAGATTTTATATATATTTTTTTTAAAACACACGCTTTTGTGGTATAAAAATGTAAAAGAATAGTTTCATCTTAGGCATGATATAGAGTCCTGCCATGCCAAACTGAACAAAGACATTCTAAAATTAGAAAATTTCATTATTTTTCTCATATATTCTGAACGAAACAAAATCCCACACCATTTTTGTATTTCACATACTCACATTGTTCCGAAACGACTCCCATTTCCGCTGTCGCCAAACTCATTATATCCCGGCATGGATGCAGCGTACATGACAATTCGCATCGGCTCAACGTTCCACCATGTTTGCTTAATTTTTATTGACTCTGTTGCTTCACATCCCCATCATTGCCATCGTCACAGCGTTCCCACTCTCTGTTTGCCGTCCATGTTGATTCTCTCATTCATATCATTCGTGTTGTTGTTGTTATTGTTAATATCCTCTATTGTCAATATGAACACGTGCGTAAGGACATTTATTGGATTTCCTCTGCATGTGTTCATTTTCATTCCAATTAAATGAAAATATTGCATTTTGAGAATTTGCTTGTTTTTGTTTTCGTATACCCTCCACCATGGAATGGAGGGGATAAGTGAATTGTCACTGGGCTGGCAATAGCTCAACATGTTCACGTATAGATATAATTAAGAAATTTTGTTGGCGATTTGGTAAATTTTTCATTGCAACTAATCGACGACTATTAGACACATTAACAAATGGGAAATCTTTCAACAGATTCGATTTTACATTAGCCTCGCCGATCCGTGATATACATATCGTCATCGGGACTCCAAAATGACCAAACTCAAAATTGTGCTTGTGATTGATTCTGGTGAAATGGTCTCAAAAATGTTACACTTCAATGTTCGATATTTAATTTACAATTTCATAGTTGAATTCCAAAATGACATAACAAGAAGAGTGTTTGGATTTTACAACGAGTTTTGCTACTCCTGTAATGTTATCGAAATGCTTGTTAAGTCATTTTGGATTTTAGCACACTGAAAAATCTGTCTTTTGTAAATGTTTGCACACAAGTATATCGCGTATTTGGAGCTTGCATCAAGTAAAACATATATGCTTCTAAACATAGTTTATTTGGCTGCAAATATAACTCATTTGCAATTAGTATTAAGTATTTGGGCAGAAGTGTTAGCATGTTTGAGACAAAATGCTCAATAAACTTATTAAATTGAAGAAAACACAACGAAGAAGTCTGAATTTGCACCTATAATCGTCTCTACGCTATTTAGGAGAATAATAATAACCGAGAGAGAAAGCGCACCGGTAGGCGAGTTCGTAGCGTGCCTGCCTATCAGCGTGGTGGTCGTGGGTTTGATTCCCACCAGAGGATTTGCAAAAATCTGGACTCAAAATTAGAACATACATTTAGTGTGTTTTGTAATTAAATAATTAAAAGAACTGATCTTGATTAAAATATCTTTAACCCTGATAATGTTCTTCAAAGAAGAACGAAATATTGGAAAAATAAATTAAATAAAATATTTTTTTTTTCTTATTAACCCTCGAGGATTATCGCCTGGGTGGAATCCACCCATAAGGTTGAATTTCTTAGAGAAGTATATAATTTTTCATGAAAATAATCACTAAATCATAATGTAATCCTCATTTGAATGTTCAGTGATGTTAAGAAGCATTATTTACTAGTTTAAACTAAGGTGATATTTACATAAAGCCAATTTAAAAAAAGGCTTGGGTGGTTTACACCCTCGATAGTCATGGCGTTTCAAAATTTTGGGTGTTTTGCACCCACGATAGTAATCAGTAATGAAATATTTTATGTGATCGCTGATATAAAATCATATTCCGTTTTTTTGAATTGGCACACACAAGAGTATAGAGCAGTGGCAGATAACAATTGAAGAAGTTATACACTAAAGAGCGTAAGAAAGTTTGCGCTCACCCATCTCTCAGAAAATACTGGCTGAAAGAACTGTTGCCACTTTTCGCATAGCAACTCATGTTTTACTGTGTTGAAAGGAGAATTGAAATAAGTTTACCGTTACGCTGTGTGGCTAGAAAACGACAGTACAATAAATTCGTTATTGTATCAGTATAAAATTGATCATCATAAGTGCAGTGTTAAAGTAAAAATGTGTGCCTACGAAAGAAATCAAGAGCGACTGATGGCGCTTTTATCAGATGTTAATTTGGACGAGGAAGAAAATATTGGTGGTGAAAGCAGTGGTGAAAGCGGTGATGAGGAAATGAAGGTTGGGAAATTTTTTTAATTTTGTGGACCTTGTTGTGGAAAAAACAAACATTTACATATTGAAGGTGCAAATAAAATACAACGATTTGAGAAATGCACGTATAACGGATAGAGATGAAATAAATGCTTTATTTGGTGGTCTACACAAGTCTTCACATGTAAACGTAAAAGATTTATGGGCTTCAGATGGTACTGGGCTAGAAATATTTACAGCCATCATGTCCTTCGGTCGATTCCTATTTCTAATGCGATCCATTCGTTTCGACGATGTTAACACCCGTCTGGAGCGGCGAAAATTAGACAAACTAGCGCCAGTCCGAGAAATATTTGAAATTTTCAATCAACATTTTGAAAAAAAACTTTTCCTGTGGCAGTTATATCACGGTCGACGAAAAGTTAGAAAGCTTTCGCGGACGATGCAGTTTTAGGCAATACATTCCTAACAAGCCGGCAAAGTATGGTATTAAGATATTTTCCGCGGTAGATTCAGCAACAAGTTACACATCTAAATTTGAAGTCTATTGCGGCCAACAACCACTAGGTCCATACAATCTATCAAATAAGACAGAAGCAGTAGTAAGACGAATAACCCAACATCTTCAAGGTTCGGGTCGAAATATAACGACTGACAATTGGTTTACGTCTGACAGTCTGGCAGAATACTTGTTGAAAAAAAAGACGACACTAGTGGGAACCATACGTAAGAATAAGCGTGTCTTACCGCCCTCATTCTGTCAACCCAAAGATCGGATAATAAAATCGACAATTTTTGGATTCAGAAAAAAGCCACGATTTTATCGTACATTCCAAAACGGAATAAGTGTGTTTTGTTGCTCTCTACGTTTCATAGAGATGGTAAAATACTGGATGGACCAAAGTGTTTACCAGAAATAGTTGACTTTTACAATAAAACTAAAGGAGGAGTCGATACGACTGACCAGTTATGTGCTACGTATAATGTCGCCAGAACTTCTATGACATGTTTACTAGCTGTAATGAGTATCTAAAATTTGTAAGTATTTCGCTCACTTTTGAAGAAATATTTTCCTTTGTGCCGAAAAAAATTATTAAATAACTTTTTCTTATATATATTTTCAGCTTTTCAAATCAGTCAACCAAAGGACCATGGCGTTAAAACTAAAAAAGTTACAATTGATTTTGCAGAATCGAAATTTTTCTAAGCAAACCATTATATAAAAAAAATAAAATTACTTACATGTAAAATATTGTTGTTTTTCAGTAGTTGGGTATTCATTCTTAAAAACAAATTAATTATTTTTATAGTTTCATCTGTCATATGAGAAACGCAGTTACTGACAGAGTATGGGTGGATTACACCCAACGATAGTTCTGACGTAAGTGAAATAGACAATAGTCCTCGAGGGTTAAAAAAAAAAAACAAAAAAAATTTCAATTCGATCATAATCAAGTTTATGATACTTTATACAGTTATTTTTCTTGAATGCAGAACTTCACAAATTTCATAAACTAGTTTTTTTTCAATCCATAGTTTTCGGTCCATTTCTGATCTATTATATTTAAAGATAGATCTGTCTAAATACTTGTCTCGTCAGTTTCTCTTACAGTGTTTTTGATATTTTCTTGAAATTGCATCGAGTTTTTTATATTTCCTTTTTTGGGTTCTCTGTAATCTTGCACAAACTTTTGGTAACTTACTTACCGAGTTGACTAGAAGGTGAATTTATTGAAGAATCGATCGGTCGAAGCGGAAAGTCTTTCTTCTCCATTTTAGTTAGTCCATAGAGTCTCGGCAAGATTGCTAGCTCTGTCTACCAGACATATGAAATCTTTTTGTATTTATTTGTTCATAAACAAAATCACCTTCTCAACTGTCAATGCAATGCAGCTTTTTATGATCCTGAAGGTGTATGCGTTAATAGCGTACACAGCACTGGCTAAATCTCTTTCCAAAACCGTTAGAATGCAAATGATCTAAATCTAAATTGTTAAATTGCTGCCGTGGGAAACACGGCATTAATATGCCATCGCCACGGAAAATTAATTGAAGCAATTCTTTAGGCACCAGATTCATATGAACTGTAACAGTGGAACGAAATTGGACAAATATTGGCCCAAACTTGTGAAACCAAAGATCATTCAAGTCCAGGTCGTCCATCGATGGCCACAAAAGACAATTTAACATTCCTCTTTAGCGCTCACCGTAAAGCGAAATGGCATTTTGAAACCAAAGATCATTCAAGTCCACAAAATACCTGTCTCTATAGCGATCACCGTAAACTGAACCGAAAATGCGTTTCCAGCAGTTTTTTTTTTGAACAAAATTCCATTTATACCAACGCTCCAAAATCCTCGCTAAACTTAGGATGCATGAAATTTATTTCACTTATGCGGGTTTTTTTTTTGTTTTAATAAAACGGACTTTGACTGAACCTTCTTTCAATTAAACGAACTGAGTATGTACTTCTTTGAAATTGTTCTTTGAAACGATGATAGAAACTTGTGGCACAACTATTAAAATACATGTATGTAAGATTGTAACTTCACATTTATAAGCTTGGCTGAAAATAGTTACTTATTTTCCTTTGGTTGATTTGTCCTAAATGCGGTTGACACATAATTTTTTGAAATCATTTGTTTTGCCCAAAGCTTCAGAATTGTCTCACAAAAATGTTTTCATAACATAACTTCATTCTAATATCCTCTACGTAGCCGGTTTAATAGATGATCTCATAATAAATTCTATTGAACCTAGAATTTTCAACGTTTCCTTTGGCCATATACGTCACCTCCTCTACAACCTCTTGGTCGGTCAATTCTCCTCTATTAGTGTGTATGCACTTCAATGAGTTGCATGAAGTGGTAAGGAAATGCGACGGCATAACATTTATAACGAATCATGTACGTTTGTGTTTTTTTGCCTTACAAATGTGTTTCACATAAACGATTTTTTGCAATAAAGCGGATTTTCGTTTAAGGGAAGTACAGTGTATGGAAAATAATCCAGAATATTTATTCTCAATTAAGCGATTTTATGAATTAACCGTGAGGTAGTTATACGAATTCGACTGTATTTGATTTTCTAGGGTCATCAAGGAACTGGAACTCTTCGATAGGGAAAACAAAGTTCAAATAGTATAGCAGCCATTTGATCTTTTGGGGAAATTAATTTTCAATTGAGCGATTTTTTTTCAATTAAAAGGGGGTGCTTATCCGAATTCGACTGTATAGGTTTTTCTACCATCAGTAAGGAACTGGAGCTCTTCGAAAGGAAAACAAATAGTATAGCAGCCATTTGACATTTTGGGGAAATTAATTTTCAATTAAGCAAGGAACTGGAGCTTTTCGAAAAGTAAACAAATAGTATAGCAGCCATTTGACATTTTGGGAAATGAATTTTCAATTAAGCGATTTTTTCAATTAAAAGGGGGTGCTTATCCGAATTCGACTGTATTTGCTTTTCTAGCGTCATCAAGGTACTGGAGCTCTTCGATAGGGAAAACAAAGTTCAAATAGTATAGCAGTCATTTGAGATTTTGGGGAAATTAATTTTCAATTAAACGATTTTTCAATTATCCGAGAGGTGCTTATCCGAATTCGACTGTATACGCTTTTCTACCATCAGCAGGGAACGGGAGCTCTTCGCAAGGGAAAACAAGTTTGAAATAGTATATCAGCCATTTGACATTTTGGGGGAAATTTATAATGGGAAATAGTTTCCCCAGAAATCAAGGATTTCTCACATTTATGTTCTCCAAGTGGTCGTACGTTTTTTCCCAACAATTCTTATATTTTGATTGTCACATAAATTGTTTATTCCACTGTCGCTCGCTTACAATTTTCAAACAATCTGTATTCATGCATTGCCCTGATGCTGGCCATGGTAGAACTATCCATGCGTATGTAGACACCCATAGGTCTTCAACAATTTTTATGATATCATTTTGCAAAAGGCCCCCCAGGGTCATTGCATTTAACCAAAAATTGTTATTAAAATAACGCTACGCACTCTCCACATTGTTGCCACAAATCGAACGAATAACACAGAAAACAACAAAACACAACTGGGAGGTTTGTAACAAACGCACACTTGCAAGTGTTGAACTCGTTTAATATGGGACGTTGGTCGGCTGGGGGTTATAGTAGGTTTGGTTGTTGTTGTTTTTTGTGTGTGTGTGGAACGTTGACACTGTAACTGGCGGCATGGCACATTTGATTGCGTCGTTAAGGTATTAGGAATTCCTTGTAGCCGTCATTATTGACGCATTCAGCGCTACAGCCGTCGTTGCAGACGCCGCCAACATCCCGGTTGGCCGTCTGTTCATATTTGCTCTTTACATACGAGCAGTGCTGTGCCCCGTAGGCTTGCACGTGTTCTCTTAAGAGGAAAAAAGAGAAGCCTTAATGTTTATCAGATATCCCCATTATACACACATAGAATCGCAATGATGGTGGTATGCTAGGTTTAGGATAATTCTCGGTCCTCGCACAGAAGAAGTTGTTTTCAGAATGAAAAGACATTCTTTAACGTCTATACAAAAAAATTCTCCCATATTATTTTTTTTTTATATTTTTATTTAATTACAATACAATTGTAAATTTATATTCTAATTTTGTGGGTCCAAGGGTAAAGCGGTAGACACCGACCACATGGCTAGATTTTAGCAGGGACAGACCAAAGCTTCTGGTGGGAATCGAACCCCGACTCTGATATACAAGCACGCTACCAATTCGCCTACCGGGAGCTTATTCTCTCTGTTATTATTACTCTTTTACAGATCGTGGAACATAGTTGCAAATTCGGACTTCTTCGAACTCAAAAGTTGTACTATCTTCAATTTAATAAGATTCTGGGTATTTTGTCTTAAACATGATATTACTTCTGCCCAAATACATAATAATAATTGCAAATTAATTATATTTGCAGTCAAATAAATTATTATTTCGAAAGAAATAAGCTTTACTTGATACAAGCTCCAAACACGCGATTTACTTGCGTGCAAACATATTATTTGTAGTTACAGCATCAGAACAATTCAATTTATGTCCAAAAGACTCACATCCATTTATTTTAAATCTTCACTAACTCAGAAATACAATTATGTGAATTTGAGATGTTTTTGCTGCATACCGACGAGATGGAAATAGTTATCGAACGTTCACAACGGAAATACCAAACTACCGATGATAACTCATCACAATCTTACCACTGTCTTCTCAAAGAAGCAATTTCTTTTCTAGACTTATCATACTTGCATTGATATTTTAGTAAAAAAAAATTCGTCATGCTTTTCCGCAAGGAAGGCCCGTCTTGCCCGATACCTCAGCCAGCCAGTCAGTCGCTCAAGCATTCCACTAACTATCCCGCCATTCCGCCCCTTTGTGTGTGCCGAGTAAACACGGACACAAGTCCGGTCACATGTTCATCCGTCTGTCATGCAATTAAAATCGTTATTTTGTTATTATTAATGCTAACATTGTTAAGCAAAAGTTTAACCTAACATCATATCAATATCTCCCGGGAGTTAGTTGTCGAATGTATGGCCTAACATTTTGAAATTAAAAGATTGACAAGGGAGGGCTGCTGGCATGACTGGCGTAATAAATGGACTCCGCTTACCATCCTCAAGACGTTCTATTGGACGGACACTTCTAAAAAGGCTTCCAAAATTATGTGTTTTCAACGATTTTATGTGAGATTAAATAATAACAATTGTTTTCGTAATTTTTTTTCTGTATTTACGTTCTTTAAAATAAAAGCAATACCAATAGAATGAGATGGATTGTTATATAGAAACTCAGAAATTGAAAAAAAATAAAAAGTGACACAAAACTGCATACATATAAATTTGATATTTATCATTTTATATTATATTTATATTTGTGGTATGGAAAAATATATATATTTTGCTGAAATTTGTTAAAATGACCATTTTTTTCACCGTGTAGATAATAGTTGCATCAACCATTTTGGTGGGCATAATTATTAGCCAATAAATTTGACAACAGGAAATTCATATTCTAATTTAATTTCTCGTTAAGAATCAGTTACGATTGTTGCCTAATATTAATATCGCGATATGATAATAATTTTTTTACAAAAATATTTTTTTGAAAAATATTTTTTTAGAATTTTTTTTTTTAATAAATGTTTTTTTAGACGAACTTTTTTTTAGAAAAATATTTTATTTGGAAAAATATTTTTTTTAAAAATTTTGTTTTTTCGAAAATTTTTAAATAAATACGTTTTTTTTAACAACATTTTTTCAAATGTTTTATTTGGAAAAGTTATTTTTCTATAAAAAAAAAAAAAAAAAAATGTAAAAGAAACATTTTTCCTAATAAAACCATTTTTCTAAAAAAAAACATTTTTCTAGAAAAATATTTCTTGTAGAAAATATTTTTTTTGAGTAATGTTTTTTTAGATAAATACTTTTTTTTTAAAAAAAGTTTTAATGTTTTTTTTTCGAAAAGTTTTTTTTTTAGGAAAATATTTTTCTGGAGTAATGTTTTTTTAGATAAATATATTTTTTTAAAAAAAATTGTTTAATGTTTTTTTTTTGGGAAAGTTTTTTTTTTTAGAAAAAAATTTTTCAAAAAAAAAATTTTTTTCAGAAAAAAAATATTTAAAAAAGAAAAAAAATTTTTCTTAATAAAACCATTTTTCTAAAAAAAATTATTTTTGGAAAAAAAATTTTTTGAAAAGTTGCAGAAAAAAAATTTTTTTTAAATAAATACTTTTTTTTTAAAAAAAATTTTAATGTTTTTTTTCGAAACGTTTTTTTTTTTAGAAAAATATTTTTCTAGAGTAATGTTTTTTTAAATAAATATATTTTTTTAAAAAAAATTGTTTAGTGTTTCTTTTTTTCGGAAAATTTTTTTAGAACAATATTTCTCTAAAAAAATAATGTTTCCAAAAAAAATTTTTTTTCAGAAAAAAAATATTTAAAAAAAAGAAAAAAATTTTCTTAATAAAACCATTTTTCTAAAAAAAATTTTTTTTGAAAAGTTGCAGAAAAAAAAATTTTTAATAAAAAATTTTTTTTCTAGAAATGAAATTGTCTAAAACATATTTTTCTAAAAAAATACATTTCCCAAAAAAACATTAAAAAAAAAATTTTACAAAAAAGTATTTATCTAAAAAAAGAGTAATGTTTTTTTTTAAGAAAAATATTTTTTTAGAAAAATATTTTTTTTTTGAAAAGTAGCAGAAAAAAAATTTTTTAATAAAAAAAATTATTTCTAGAAATAAAATTGTCTAAAACATATTTTTCTAAAAAAATACTTTTCCAAAAAAAAAAATTAAAAAAAAACTTTACAAGAAAGTATTTATCTAAAAAAAGAGTAATGTTTTTTTCTACAAGAAATTTTTTTTTAGAAAAATATTTTTCTAAAAAAAACTTTTCCAAAAAAAAACATTTTTTTTTTTTTTTTCGTAAAGAAAAAACATTTTTCCTAAAAAAAAATTTTGTAAAAGAAACATTTTTCTAAACAAAAAATATTTCTTGTAGAAAAAAACATTACTCTTTTTTTAGATAAATACTTTTTTGTAAAATTTTTTTTTAATGTTTTTTTTTGGAAAAGAATTTTTTTTTTAGAAAAATATGTTTTAGAAAATTTTTTTTTTTATTAAAATATTTTTTTTTCCTGCTACTTTTCAAAGATATATGTATATAATTTTTAGTTATTTAAATATTAACTCTATGAGTAATTTCCTTAACTTTACTTGCTTCAATTACAATATTTCTTAGCCAATATTTGGCAAAGTACATATTCCCGTCTGCCATTCAAAATATTCAGTACATTTTCTATCTGAAAATATTTCACAATTACAAAATTTATGGGACATGTTTTTTTGTTTTGTTTCACCACATCCCCTCACAGTTATTTACGTTCCTGGTTCCTGGCAAGAACTACGAAGTTGTTATCATGCTCCGGTTCGTCGAAGTCATTAACAACGTCTGTAATACGCTTGACGGTGTCATCAAAGTTACTCCTCAAGTCGTCACAATCTGAAAAGGAAAAAATTAACACTTTTTTGAAGTTGATATCTGTAAAGACGATTGTCTGTAGTTGAGTAAAAAGAGTGTAGGCTCTAGATTTATTCGACACAGAAGTTTATTCTCTTCTACAACCTCTTCAGTTTTTTCAGCATTTCGACAGAGAGATAAAATAAAGTTCAACAACTCGTCAGCTCATAATTTTGACATTTTAGAGAAATATACAATTTCTTATACTTACTGAGGCTGAAGCCACAATACTGGATGGTTCTCAATCTGGTTGGGAAATTTTTGTGAGTCATCAACTGCCTTAATTGGTCTTCCGGAAGGGAATGCGCCCAAATTGCCAACTTCATTTGGATATTTTTACGAAATAAATCCAACCAAAAATCTAAATCAGATCCGAGTGGTAGCTGAGAATATATTCGCAGGCTGCTTAGATTTGTTGAAAACCCGTCAAGGGGCGCCTCACTTAGATTGCCCTCGATCATCAGTGTCAGTTCGTTTAGTGAGGGATGCCTCAAAATACCAGTTATATGGGACCAGTCGATAAGTCCCCGAACACAAATTGTTAGTTTGCAAAGATGTCTCAAGGGCAGTAGTGTTGTCACGGTCATGTGACACGATTTCATATCGAGTGTCTCTAAGTTGCGGCATGTGGCCAGAGCAACATCCGTGAGCATAGTTGGGGCATTTTCAAAATCCCTGGAAGAGTACCACGTCAAGTTCTTCAAATTCATGTTCTGCCGATAGGCCGATGGGAATTCATACATGTTGACAGCATCCAAGTCGAGCTTTTGTATTAGAGGCGATATGGGGAAATCTTCGAATGGCCCTTTATAGCCGGTACCCTGTGAGATGAATGTCGTGATCAGTGTTTCGCTGAGGATTTGTCTCATGTTCACATAACTTAAACCGTAACAATATTCTATGCACAATTCAAGGACTTTAGGAGGCAGACAGAAGAATTTGATATCTGCGAATGTTGTTCGTTTTATGGTTAATTTTTCCAGATTTCTACAAGTGGATGTAATTATTGCAAGGATCTCATCATTTACTCCATCGGTCATTCTTACATTTAGAGATGTAAGACTGTCAAAAAACAATAGAAACGTATCAAAGCTGTCTGACCATTTGGGCGGATCGAATGTTGTGGTTATGGCCAGTTCCTTTAGCATCGTAAGTTTGCCTTCGAACAATTGACCGACAACGCCCGGTTCTACAACAAAACTCAATTTTAAACTCTCCAATTTCATTTTGAGGATGATATCGGAAAAGTGTTGAAATTTTATTTTAATAATGGGATGATCATCTCGATGGTCCAAGCACAGTGTTGTCAAACCGTTCATTTGCAGCAGACTTTCCACAAACTCTGCCGTAACGAAGTTGTCGTCCAGCGCGCCCGTCATGTTGGTGTGCGTGTAGTGTGAAAAGAAGTTTTTCTGATCACGCCTAAACGATAAAAGTTGCAACTTTTCCAAATACGGAAGATTGGCGGCCACTGACTGTATTAGCTCCAGCCAGCAAATGTCAGCACAGCACCGAAGGCTGGTCAGATGTTTGAATGGTCTCATATCAAGGTGACAGTATGACGTCAGTTGCCTTACATGTGCGCCATAAAATCGTAGAAACTCCTGAAAGACCCCATGTGTGAGGAGTATTCGATTTACGTTCGCTCCATTTGCTATTACATAGAGGGGGAAACGGTCCGACACGGTCAGAGAGCGATAGTTCAGGGTCCATATGAAGTTTTCAAAGATACTCTTAAGGCTGCCACTGACTTGTGCCAGTCTCAGTTGATTTTCAAACGATAACAGTTTGTAGATGTGAATCATTACATCGCAATTTTGTGCAATTTTTTCAAAACCTTGAAATTCCATTTGACAAATTTTCAACAGCGCCGATGTTTACCAGCAGACGTCTACACAAACACTGGCAGAGAGTGTGCGAACATGAATTAATGCCATTCAGCATACGCCGATGCCTCGAATTACGCGGCTAAATACACATAAATGATCTGATACAAATCGGGCAGTTACTTGCAAAAGTGTCATAACTCGAAATGTGATTTTTTCCGGAGAGCTGTTGAAAGTTTATAGGAAAACGCCATAGGTTTCCCGAATTCACTACAGGCCTCAAATATGTATGACCCGATTTACACGATGACTTTTTGCTTGATTTTAAAATCCTGAGTTTGTGTGCAAAAGGTCTAAAGAAGATTGTGAGGTAGAAAAAAAGTCAGAAAACACAAATTTTATTTTATTATACACTCCATCATAGGATGGAGTATATACTAAGTTTGTCATTCCGTTTGCAACACCTCGAAAGAGTGATCTGCGACCCTATAAAGTATATATATTATCGGTCAGTGTAACATTCTAAGACATTCTAGCGATGTCCGTCCGTCCGTCCGTCTGTTGTCTGTTGAAATCACGATAGAGTGCGAACGACCAACGCTAAGAAGCTGACATTTTGTAGGAAGATGTTTTTTTTGCCCATAAGCAGGTGAAGTTCGAGAATGGGCAATATCGGACCAAAGGGGAAAAAGTTCCCCTTTACGGGACTAAATATATCACGGCCATAATCAAATTTTTCAAATATTTTTTTTCACTACATCTGATTTTTTTTGGTAAAATTGTTCTAAGTTTATATAATTTATAGATGGGGAAAAAAATCCCAAAAATGGGCGTGCTCATGGGTTCCGTGGACCCTTGGGGCCCAAAAAAGGGCCCATGACAAACATGCGCATATGGGTATCGAAGTGCAACGAAATTTTCTCCCGAACCCAAATATGCGCCCATTTTCATGATTTGGATAAAATTTGTGATCGGGTTCCTGGGACTATCGGGTCACGAGCGGCCCAAAAACCGGCCCCTGACAAACATGGACATATGGGTATCGAAATGCAACGAATCCATGATGGATTTGTCCACTTGTTTATTTTTGAAATTTCTTTTTGAAACATTTTGAGGGTTTTTTTTTTTAAATTTGTTTTTGTTTTCACACATTTCGAGGGTTTTTTTAAATTTCTTTTTGACTTCAAACATTTTGATTTTTTTTTTTAAATTTCTTTTTGACTTCACACATTTCGAGGGTTTTTTTTTGAAATTTGTTTTTGTTTTCACACATTTCGAAGGTTTTTTTTTAAATTTGTTTTTGTTTTCACACATTTCGAGGTTTTTTTTTTTTTTTAAATTTGTGTTTGTTTTCACACATTTCCAGGGTTTTTTTTTAATTTGTTTTTGTTTTCACACATTTCGAGGGTTTTTTAAGTTGCTTTCTGACTTCAAACATTTCGATTTTTTTTATTTTTTTTTAAATTTGTTTTTGTTTTCAAACATTTCAATTTTTTTTTTGAAATTTCTTTTTGACTTTACTCATTTTGAGGGTTTTTTTTTTAAATTTCTTTCTGACTTCAAACAATTTGATTTTTTTTTTTTTTAAATTTCTTTTAGAAAAGATTGTGGGGTAGACAAAAAATCACAAAACACAAATTTACTGACTGTTTCCATAAAACGAATATGTTCGTTCGTTACGAATCGTAAATATTGAAAGCGTTATAAAATGGGTTTCAGACATTATTCTATATGAGTTTTCAGATATTTGTTAGATATCGACATATGGAACACTATTTCAAAAGAATATGCTGTAATTACTTTTAAGAATTCTCTTTATTGCACCTTCAATTTTGACAATTTGTAACGAACAAACAAAATCGTTTTATGGAAACAGGCAGTTAATTTTTTATTTTTGAAATTTCTTTTTGACTTCGCTCATTTCGAGGGTTTTTTTTTAAATTTCTTTCTGACTTCAAACAATTCGATTTTTTTTTGTGAAATTTCTTTTTGACTTCACCTGACATTCAATTCCAGGCTTTTTTTTTTTTAAATTTTCGAGGGTTTTTTTTTTTAAAAATTCTTGTTTACTTCACACATTCGAGGGTTTTTTTTTTAAATTCTTTACGACAAAAAAGTCGATCGCCAGCAAAAAGTCAACGTATAAATTCATATGACTTGTGGGAGCAAAAATCAAGCCAAAAAGTCATTGTCTAAATTGGAAAATACACTACAGAAAGTCAACTAGAACTCTTGAGCAAGTAAATAAAACGCTAATTTTGAATTGTGATACTATTGAAGTAAATGAGCGATGTATTTTTAAATTCGCTCGCTCTCTTGCACCAGCCGTAGAGTGTAGGAGCGGCACTAAGTTTTGGCTACGAGAACTGAGAACAACATAGGCTACATACTCTCACATATGCATGTATACCCAGTGTGTACGTGTGTGTGTGTTATACAGGGAGGCGCACCAATTGTGCTACAAAAAGAAATTCCAATAACTTTTTTTTCTCATCAATGTATTTCATTTTTCTTTCTTTTATTATAAAGGGTTATTCATTTTGCGTTTTTAAAAGTAAACGTAAATCAAACACATATAAAATATTTTTTTTTTCATGATATTTCTTTTTTATTATAAAGTTTGAACCTTGACATTATGTGTGAAACACTGAAAGATTCACAGCTTTTCTTGAGCAAAAATAAAAAGGTGAATTTTGAATAAAAAAATTAAATAAAATAACTTCTTCATCATCATCTGGGAGAGGTGTATTTGATGGAATACAGATGTGGAATACTTCGTCACTGTTGTCTTTTCTTTTGGGACGACAGTGCTTTACCTATATAATTTTGTGAAAAACTCACCCCCTCCTTCAAGCGTTGACATTTGTTGGCATTCCTTGTAATATCATGAATCCTTTGAAAGACACTCTAATGAAATCACAAACGAAATTAAGTAAAGTGCTTTCCAAATTTAAACACCTGCAAAATACATCATCGTCATATCGTCATCAGCAGCACTAAACATATGCAAATTTATGCCATTCGACTTGCCAGCCAGCCACCCCCAACCGCAAACGGAAACGAGGAAAATACACCCTTAGCCAACGGGCCACCGGGCAAATTCGAACAGCTGACATTGGATTACTTGTACTGGCGACACAAAAAACAAAAAAAAATGCCATCACATTTTGTTGGTGGTTAATGAAAATGGAAACAATGGGAGAAGCCATAGACACACACACCGACACAGAAGAGAAGACAAAACAAAAACCAAATATAAAATCCTTGGATAAGGCGAAACGTCGTCTCCTGCTCAAAGGCAATAAGTCATTTGATTACGTGGCATGTAGACGTTTCAAAGGCGCTTACAAAAACAACATAAACTCCCAACCACCCACAATGTATGGCAAAGGAAGAAATTGACAAAGAGTGAGGGAGAACACGACTTACCCACACCCACATCGATTTTAATAGGTTTGCAGTATTTCCTGTCGCTCTACAAATACACGAAACACATTCGTGAAAACCACCCACACAGCCATTTACAACTGTGTGTGTTTGTGTATTTTAGCTGGCATTTTTGAAACACACACACACACCATGAATGCGAGTACATTCACCGGCACACCCCAACATTTGTGGGGATGTTCGCCACAGCGAACAACAAACATTCATTTCAACGTCGTCATCATCATCATCCATCCGAATAAGGCTTTCGGCATATCGGCCAGTGGCGTGGCTTTGTTTTGGCCATGGTGTGAGCAGAGGCATAAGATTCACCAACAACGTCACTGCTTTAAGTTTGCACGTGCACAAAATTCGTTGCCACACAATCAAGTGGACGGAATCCTCTTCTTCTCCATCCTACGTTGATTCGTTTTCATTAATGTCGCTGGCCTGCTCGTCAGTGTCTGCCGTGCCTTTGGGGGGATTTTCAGTGAGTCTGTCTGTCTGTCTGTCTGACTGTCTATCTGTTGTATACTATCTCTGCCACATGATTGGGTGCGGGGTACGTTATTGGAGCTCTGTTGCTGTGTTCAGTTTCGTTGCTATATTGGAATTCTGTGCAGCATTTTTGTTTGTTGTTGCCCTGCGTAACAAATTTCACAAATGTCGGAATTTGTTTCGTTTTACTTTAAAACAGTTTTTAAAAATGCATTCTCAGCACATTGGGGGTTGGGGAAATGGTGTAGGACTAAAAGTTTTGTATTTAGTTTAGGGGCAATTCAACATGAACGAAGTTCCAAAATCGCATCAAGTTCGAAAGAAAAAATAAAACACATTTTTAAAATTCTTCGGATTTTGAATTATGTCATGTACATATTTCATTGTAAAGGGTTATCCATTTTGCGTTTTCAAAAGTAAACGTAAATAAAACAAATATAAAATATTGTTTTTCCATGATATTTCTTTTTTATTATAAAGTTTGAACGTTGACATTATGTGTGAAACACAACATCATTTAAATGACCACCACGCGAAGTATTGCAAGCATTGATTCTGTTGAGGTAATTTTTGACCACTTTTTGGCACATATTGGGCGGTATCTCAGCCATAACTTGACGAATGTTGATTCTTAAGTGCTCAGGAGTTAAAGGTTTATCTGCATAAACACGGTATTTCGAGTAGCCCCACATAAAAAAATTCTAATGGTGTTAAATCGCATGATCTTGGTGGCCAGTTGATGGCGACACGACGAGAAATTACGCGGCCAGGAAATGTCTCTATGGCAATAAAGCCATATTCGCTCGAGTTGTGTGACATGTGGCACCGTCCTGTTGAAATCACATATTCCCCAAGTCGTATGGCAGGCAAAAAAAAGTCGGTTATCATACGAACATAACGAATTGACGGTGACAGTCGTTCCCTTGTCGTTTTCGAAGAAGTAGGGTCCAATCACACCGTCGGACCAAGGAGCGCACCAAACAGTGACTTTTTGTGGATGTAACGGTCTCTCTTCAATTACTTGAGGCTTCTCAGAACCCCAAATACGACAATTTTGTTCATTAACATACCCACCGAGTGATAAATATGCTTCATAACCATAAACCATAATCGCCTCTTAAAGCACGATATGTGGCTGTGCCAGAATCATCATTTTTGTTGGTTTTGGTAGGTTTTAATAATTTTTACGCGTTGACTGATAGTTAAGCGATCCATTTTCGTCAATGTCAGACATCCAACTGAAAAGAAAAAAATTGGTTTAACAACATAGTTTGACAGATGTCGAATTCCAGCCCTATACTTTTGTCACTAAGAAATGGATAACCCTGTATCTTAAGGACCACACAAAAAACCCTCTCCAGTATTTTTTTTTGTTTTTGGCGCTTAGGTATTTCTTGTGGTTAGGGCTCGATATTTTCACCAAGTTCTCAGAACGATGCCTACTTTGACGTTTTATTTACAAATACAAGTAAGGGAATATACGCCTTCTGTTTCTCTACATAATCAACAGTTTTGCAGTTAAAATAAAAAAATAAAAAAAAACAAAAATTGTTTCTAAAAAAAAAAAAAAACAAATTTCCCCCCAAAATTAAATTTTTTTTTTAAAATTCGGAACTGATTTTTTTTTAAAAATTATTTTTTTTTAAATCTTCCAAATTTCAAATTTTTTTTGTGCCCAAAATTTTTTTTTACAAAGAAATTGAAGTTCGGAAACTGAAAAAAATAATGTTTTTTTTTAAAAAATTCAAATAAGGTAAAATGATTATTTTTTTAAAAAAAATCAAATTCGGAAATTGAAAAAAATTAAATTTTTTTTAAAAAAAAATAATTTTTGTTTTTTTCAATCCTGCAAATTTCCCCCGAAAATACAATTTTTTCCTCCCAAAAATTTTTTTTTAAAAAAAAAATCTATTTTTTAAAAAAAAAAAATCTATTTTTAAAAAAAAAAAAAATCTTTTTTTTTTTAAATTCGGAAACTGGAAAAATATTTTTTTTAAAATAAAATATTTTTTTTTTTAAAAATCTTACAAATTCGGAAACTGAAAAAATTATTTTTTTTTAAAAAATTCCAGCCCTATACTTTTGAAACCACGAAATGGATAGCCCGTTATCTTAAGCATCACAAAAAAAACCCTCTCCAGTATTTTTTTTCTTTTTGCATAATAAACAGTTTTGCAGTTAAAAATAAAAAATAAATAAAGAAAACTAATTGTTTCTCAAAAAAAAAAAAAAAAAATTCCCCCAAATTCAAATTTTTTCTCCAAATTTTTCTTCCAAATTTCAAATTTTTTTCTGAAAAAAAAATTCAAATTCGGAAACTGAAAAAAATTATTTTTTTTTTAAAATAATTTTTGATTTTTAAATTCTGCAAATTCGGAAACTGAAAAATAATTTTTTGGAAATAAAATAAAAATAATTTTTTTTTAAAAATCTTGCAAATTCTGAAACTGAATTTTTTCCCCCCACAAAATTCATTTTTTTTTGTTTTTTTTTTAAAAAATTCGGAACTTAAATATTTTTAAAAATTATTTTTTTTAAATCTTCCAAATTTCAAATTTTTTTTTTTGGCCAAAATTTTTTTTTACAAAGAAATTCAAGTTCGGAAACTAAAGAATAATGTTTTTTTTTAAAATAATTCAAATTAGGTAAAATGATTATTTTTTTTTAAAAAATAATTTTTGTTTTTTTAAATCCTGCAAATTTCCACCGAAAATACAAATTTTTTCTCCCAAAAAAAATTTTTTTTTAAAAAAAATTCTATTTTTTTAAATTCGGAAACTGAAAAAATAATTTTTTTAAAATAAAATATTTTTTTTTTAAATCTTACAAATTCGGAAACTGGAAAAATTTTTTTTTTTTAAAAAAATTCCGGCCCTGTACTTTTGGAACCAAGAAATGGATAACCCTTTATCTTAAGCACCACACAAAAAACCCTCTCCAGTTTTTTTTTCTTTTTGCATAATCAACAGTTAAAAATAAATTCCCCCCAAATTCAAATTTTTTCTCCATAATTTTTTTTTTAAAAAAAATTTTTTTTTGAATCTTCCAAATTTAAATTTATTTTTCTCTCAAAATTCGGAAACTAAAAAAAAATAATTTTTTTTTTGTAAATAATTTTTGATTTTTAAATCCCGCAAATTCGGAAACTGAAAAATAATTTTTTGGAAATAAAATAAAAATAATATTCCACCGAAAATACAAATTTTTTCTACCAACAAAAATTTTTTTTAAAAAAAAATTCCTTTTTTTTTAAATTCGGAAACTGAAAAAATAATTTTTTTAAAATAAAATATTTTTTTTTTAAAATCTTACAAGTTCGGAAACTGGAAAAATTATTTTTTTTTTAAAAAAATAAAAAAATATCCGGAAATGGATAACCCTTTATCTTAAAACCCTCTCCAGTTTTTTTTTCTTTTTGCATAATCACCAGTTTTGCAGTTAAAAATAAATTTAAAAAGAAAAAATATTTTAAAAAAATATTTTTTTTTCAATCTTGCAAATCAATTTTTTTTTTAAATAAATATATATTTTTTGTAAAAAAAAACTTTTTTTTTTTTTTTTGAAACGTAACGTGATATGACCTATGATTGACATTAAATATAAATCATGAATGCATAACCCTTTTTAAGTGAAGGTCCCTCTTTTTGAAGTGAAGGAAAAATGTTAATGAGCTTTTAAAGTTATGAATTACATTTCCTTTAAAACACTCCAAGCACAAAGTATGTTATCGGGAAAATAATCGAACACATTAATCAAACAGTTGGCACAAAAGTGCAATTAAAACATTCAGCATTGTGCACAAATACTTTGTGGTTATCTGGAGAAGCAGAAAAACAATCCAACAACAATTGTATTAAGACAGGTGTTCAATTACTTTACATCATCGGTGACACTTCGATAAACAATTGCAAAATAATACTCACACAAACATAAGACCGTATCCATACTAATAATTATTTGTCCGCCGGAACATATTAATTGCTTCCAAACACTTGACAATACGTGCCGTTGTTCTACATTCAGATGGGTAGCTGTTTGCATTTCCACACTTGGCAAGAAGTTACGATTTTCATGTTTAAATAAATTGAAATTGCATCGACCCACTCTGACACATGTGTGTACGCTGAACAACCGCATCCCTTGCGAGCATTACAACCCTTATGCTACGTCGAAATATTTGACGAAAATATTCAAACAATTCCCGAACGGAAAATCTCAACATATTTTTTTTTATCGTGCAAGTGTCTCACTAGCGACCAAACAAACTTTTGCAAATAACCCACAAATGTTGGCAAAATCCTCCGATTCGATAGAGTCTCACTGGCTCAAGTGCTGCTACCGAGGACACGACATTACTCACAAGTGCACGAGTAAGGTACCGTTGTGGCAACCATTGGCCCAAGTGTTGCAAGTGCTGTACGACGTATGTGTTTGTGTGTTGTGGGTCCTTGGAGAACATTTCGCACATTTGTCGTGTAATCCGTGTGTAAATTTGTACGGGGATTCCTCATCATCGATGGCAATTTGTTTTGCCGGTGGCTGTTTGCTCTGTTCTCTCGCTGATATATTCGAACATGTGTAAGTATTCGTTTGTGCTATTTGTGGTCTTTCCAATTCCATTTAACATTTTACGCTGATTGGTATTTGTTTTTGTTTTTCCGTTCATTGTTCATTGCTTAAGAACAATCGTCAATATTTACACACATTTCATGTTCTGTGTGTTTGGTTTTTTCAAATTCACTTTCTGTGAGTTGTGAATTTTATGAACATTTGGTTTGAATTGGTTGTTGTTGTTGTTGTTGTTCAACGACAACATGACAGTTGTTAATTTAGTTTTTGTTTTACGTACAATGCATACACCGACTGGCAGTGACAGTTGGCCAAAGTGCTGCAAGTTGTTTGCATTCTAACACAACAATTAATCGAATAATCGAAACCTCTTGATAACGCGAATAACTGATACTCTGATACTCTAAAAACAAACCCCTTCCCCTGTTGATGCTTAACAACTTAGTGGATTAATAACACTCTGCGACAAATGGTAAGGGTCAGTGATCGGTTTGGAATCAAACCACCGGGGAAAGTTATATTGGTAAAAAAAAAGTCATACGTGTTCCAGCGTTTCGCTGGGTCTCATCTAGGAATCGAGATACAGTCGAACTTCTCTATTACGAACTTCCGTACAACGAAGTTCTCTATATAACGAATTTATTTCCAGAACACTGCAATTTCGTTAAATTTTCAGTATGTTTTGATCTCCTTATAACGAGTTTCCTTATAGCGAATATTTCTTTACTACGAATTTTTTCTACGCCCGTAACTCGAATGCTCATGCGTTTTTGATCTCCGTATAACGAGTTTTACATAAACACATTTTTCACTCTCACCATACACACACATATTTTCATTTTTTATTTGTTTTTGTGTGTGAGATTCACATTTCTACTCTCTGTAAGTGAGAGAAATGTAGGCTCGCATAGTAGACTACACGGAAAAATGGAAAAATCAAACGCAGACAAAAATTACCAATTATTTAAAATAAAATTCAACATACATAAAAATAAATTTTTTTTAAAATAATTCTATATTACGAATTTTCTATATAACGAATTTTTTTGAGATTCGCTATATGGAAGTTCGACTGTATATCGATTTGAAGTTAGTAAGTATCGTATAGGGGAATTTGTCACGTTTTAGGCTCTTTTGTTTGACATAACTCGAGAACCACTCGTCCGATTTAGCTGAAACAAATTTAGAAAAATTAAGAATTACAATTCCTCTAATCTGTTCTTAAACCGTTTTCCTACTTAAGCAACAGTTTCGCAATGATAAATAAATGTATGAAAAAAAAAAATTATTTTTGCCTAAAAATTAAAATTTTTTTTTTTTAATTCATAAAAAATCCAAAACGGTAAAAAGTGTCAAGTCCTATTAAAATGAAAATAAATGTATTTAAAAAAAAAAATAAAAAAAAAAAAAAATTTTTTTCTTCATGCGCTTATTTTTAACTTGGAAACTATTACTTGTAAAGGAAAATAATATATGAACAGATTAAGGGAATTGTAATTCTTGGTTTTTTAAAATTTAAAATTTATGTCAAACAAAAATGTCAAACAAATTTGACAATTTATGTCAAACAAAAGAGCCAAAAACGTGACAAATTCCCCTATACGATACTTACTAACTTCAAATCGATATATCTCGATTCCTAGATGAGACCCAACGAAACGCTGGGACACGTATGACCTTTTTTTTGACCGATATAACTTTCCCCGGTGGTTTCATCCCAAACCGATTGTGGCTGTCGCACAGTGTAATATGTGGTCAATTTTATGTTTATGTCAATTTTATTACCTCAGCCCATTCCTCCTCTGCCTACGGTCCAGAAGCTGCCAAGGTGTCTCTGGAGTCCCTGCCCATATATGGGAGTTATATCCCATTTTGTTGCATCTACCATTTTTCCTTTTTGTTTTAGACTTTGCGTCTCATTTTTATTGCAAACTAACACAAAATTTCTGAAGGTGTCCCCACGTTTTTAGTTGGCTGAACCATTTGGGTGTTTGTGCTTTCAATATTTTTGTCGGCCATTTTTCTATGATAGAAAACAGTTGCATCCACCCTTTTTGTATTTAATTTTACAGCTAACGTCAATTAAGAAACTCACATTATCTTTATGTTGGTGTCTCTTTATGTCACGACACAATATTTCTGTAGTCATCTGTTTCGAAAACTAGCAGTCGGCACTTACTACATTTGGTATTGTCAATAGCCAACTTTCTAACCATTAGACGTATTATATTATTATGCACTTGTAGAATATTTCGGCTACAGTAAAATAGTTCCATCTTCCATTTTTCCATTTAAGAAACTGACTTTGTTTTAGACTTTGCGTCGCATTGTAATCGCAAACCAACACTATATCTGTTGAAGGTGTCTTTTTTTTAATCAACTGTCTGACGTCCATTTTTTAGTTGTCTATACCATTTACATTTTACTGCATGCAATGCTTTTGTTATCCAACTTTCAAGCGATTACGTTATTAAACATTTTTAGAATTTTTCGGTAGTTGCATCTTATATTTTTTCTTTTTAGAGATTGACTCTTTTTTTTGACTCTCATTCCAATCCGCAGCCGAGACAATATTTCTTACAGTGATTTTTTCAATTTTTTTTTAGTTGGCTGTATCATTTCTAATGATTCGGAGTACAGTTGTAATTTGACAATATTTCGGTTACTGTAAAATAGTTGCATCTACCATTTTTCCTTTTTAGAGATTGACTCTTTTTTTTTGACTCTCATTCTCATTCCATTTCACGACTTTCAAAAGCGACTTGCCGACACTTTTTTAGACATTTTTTTTTATATTTACTATTTTCAATGTCCAACATTCTGGTGATTTGGAGTACCGTTATACTTTCACAATATTTCGCATACAGTAAAATAGTTGCATCTACCATTTTCCCTTTTAAGAGACTGACACTTTTTTTTGACTCTCATTCCGTTCCGCAATATTTCTTGCGGAGTCTCTTTCAAAAAATGAATTGCCGACACTTTTTTAGTTGACTGTACCATTCTAATTTTCTACATTTACTATTTTCAATGTCCAACATTCTGGTGATTACGCTTACCGTTATACTTTAACAATATTTCGGTTACAGTAAAATAGTTGCATCTACCAATTTTAATTTTTGTACTCATTCCAATCCGCAGCCGAGACAATATTTCTTACCGTGATTTTTTCAATGATTCGGAGTACAGTTATAATTTTACAATATTTCTGTTACTGTAAAATAGTTGCATCTACCATTTTTCCTATTTAGAGATTGACTCTCATTCCATTCCGCAATATTTCTTGCGGAGCCTCTTTCAAAAAATGAATTGCCGACACTTTTTTAGTTGACTGTACCATTTCGATTTTTCTACATTTACTATTTTCAATGTCCAACATTCTGGTGATTCGGAGTACCGTACCGGAGTACTTTCACAATATTTCGGTTACAGTAATAGTATAGTACAGTATAGTTGCATCTACCATTTTTCCTAATTTTTTAGACTTCCACTTTTTTTTTGAATCTCATTCCATTCCGCAATATTTCTTACGGAGTTTTTTTCAACAATTAATTGTCGGCACTTTTTAGTTGACTGTACCATTTCGATTTACATCTACAGTTAATATTTTGACAATATTTCAACTTGGTCAATATTTCCGGTAATAGAAAAATAGTTGAATCTAACATTCTCTTTCTCTTTTTACATTCGAAATAAAAGAGGCCATTGCTTTGTGACTTAGCTATTAACATTTATTAGAGTGTCCTTAAATTTTAATTCTTTAAATTGACAGTTTATCTACAGAGATGTTTCCACAAAAAAAGGAAAAGAGGACGCTAACTGGGTACTAAACCAAAAATGTAGGTTTCCCGTTAATTGGAGCGATTCCCCTAATACCGGATCTCTAAATGGAATATGGAATAATCCGTCTTGGACTAGACGAAATATGATCATATCAACATTGCCAGTATTTTGATTAAGCCCTCACGACGATCGAAATTCAAATGAATGGAAGGCATCGATGTGTATGGATTTCAATGTGGCCGAAATGAAATAATAATGGAATAATCCATGATATTTCGTATACGTTGATGAGAATTTCTCCAATGACATTTCACTTAGGATCTCCTTTAGGTTATCGTACGACAAACCCTTGCACCAATAAAACGATAACTCTGTCAGACTTTGCAGCATGGCAAAGCTTTGTACATTCACGAAAGTTGTGAACTTCAAGTGTAAACTTTTCAGTTTCCTACAGGATATGCCTAACGATGTGATCACCTCATCGTTGACGATATCATCCAGAATTATGTTTAGACTGATGAGGTTTTCGAAATTATTCAAATAGGTCTTCAGATTCCACAGCCAGTATGACGACTGAAACGACCCGTAAATGTCCAGCTCCTCCAGACTGTTGTGAGCACTCTGGACGCAGCAGCAGGCCGTGTCCGGTGAAATGTCTCCACCTCGGGGTATGAGCAGGAATTTGAAATTGTAGTACTTTAGTTTCAGTTGCAGTAGCATGTCTTGGAAGATATTCGATTTGCCCCTGAAGTCAGTCGCTTTTTTCAATGTGAACTGTTTCAATGTCTTCAGGGTCATCAGAGTTTGCCAACTCAAATCCTCGCCGATACTTATGGTCTCGTGATTTTTATTGCAACAGAAAGTGATGCAGAGTTTCTCCAATTTCGAACAATAAGTGGCCAACATCTTAAGATGATCATTTGTGATGATCATCTGATCATACCTGATTGACTTGAGATTTCGTAACAGCTGCGTGTTGAGGGCATAACCATGTGTCTCCATCAAATCCTCTATATCGTCGCCACAGACTAGCAGAAAATATTCCAGACCGCTGTAGCTCAGTTGTAGCTCCGTTTTAGTCATTTTATTTTTGACAATCACCGATTCTTGAAGTTTATTCACGAATATACTCTGATAGGTCGCCTTCCATATGAAATTTCGAAAGAAATAATGTAAATGCCGACACAGCGTAGCGAATTTGAATTGTTCCTCGGGCTCGAGTTGTTCGAATAGCAAGCGCAAGATTTCAATGTTCGTGAAGACTTTTTCAACAGTTTTATGTCCGAATTTTGACATTTTGTTGAAATCTTCTCAGTCGTTTCGTGTTCGATTTGTTATGGACACAATTATAATGCACATGCTTTAGCATCTTTTTGATTACTAACAATTCCGCCATCTAAATAGTATATGTGTGTTCTTAGAGTTATTTTACCAACGTGTGGTGTGGTCAAAGTTTGAGCTCAGAGCTTTGGAAATACACAATTTTGATTACCAATAAATATCTTCTGACTCATTATTTGTTACCTCATCTTTGGCACACTTCGACCGGTAATCGAAACATTAAATTCTAATTAATTATCTTTCTGGCTCCGACAAACTTCCTTCTACGCCCTACGTTAACCGCAAATCTTTAAAAATAAACAATCACTGTAAACAGAAATAAGTATTGCTCATCATGCAATCTTAAAAAATAAACCCACATACGTTCTCTCACTCACAGCAAATGAATGCAATGGGAAAAAAAAGCCAAAGAAGGAACCTCCATAAAAGGTCACACTTTCTTTCACTGAACACAGTCGATATACAAAGTCTCGAGTTACCTATGGAGGCGACAGCATCTTAAAGGCGAGAAAAATTCACTGAAAATATCAAGATATAATGGGTGGTCCACATACCACAGACCTATTTTTAATATATTCAACAAAAAAATCGAGTTTTTCGTCATTTTACTCCAAAAAGCATATTTCGATTTCATTTGTGTATGGAACAGTAGGTCCTGGTACGATTTCATTCACGTGGCTGCCGAGGCGGGCTTCACAGAGAGTCGCTCGGTATTCGTTTGAATCGCTAATGATCTCATTCTAATCTCTATATAAAAAATCTTGCGTGCCTGACTGACTGACTGATTCATCATCCAGCCAAGCGGCTGGAGGTAGAATAATCCGATAAGAACGGATTTTCGGAAATTTGGATTTGAAAGGGATACAAACGGGGGAGATGTGTCCCCAAAACCCTTCGAAATACGCAAATAATCAAATTTCGTGATTTTTGTTGGAAAATTGGGCGCCAACTACGATTAGCAGCAACATGTGGAAATGAGTTAGAGATGGAACGACATCTGGACCAAAACGTATCAACACGGGATAATATAATCAGTATAAAAGGGGGGAAATAAAAAAAGGTGAAAGGTGAATACGGAACGAAAAAAACGTACCACAACGGGATAAAAAAGGAATAAAAGGGGGAAATAATTAAAATCGGTGAAGGAAATTATGGGCAACAATAAGTGAATAATAGTTAAATAAGGGACGAAAAAAGGTCCAAACGGACCAAAACGGGCTAAAAAAAGGAATAAAAGGGGGAAACAATTAAAATAGGTGAAGAAAATTATGGGCAACAATAAGTGAATAATAGTTAAATAAGGGACGAAAAAAGGGCCAAACGTACCAAAACGGGATAAAAAAAGGAATAAAAGGGGAAAACAATTAAAATATGTGAAGGAAATTATGGGCAACAATAAGTGAATAATAGTTAAATAAGGGACGAAAAAAGGGCCAAATGTGCCAAAACGGGATAAAAGAAGCAATAAAAGGGAGAGTAAATAAAAATAGGTGAAAGAAATTGTTGGAAACAACAAGTGGATAATAGTTAGAGAAGGGACGAAAAAAGGGCCAAATGTACCAAAACGGGATAAAAAAGGTATACAAGTGGAAAAAATACAAACAGGCGAAGAAAATTATGGGCAACAATACGTGAATAATAGTTAAATAAGGGACGAAAAAAGGGCCAAAGGTGCCAAAACGGAATAAAAGAAGCAATAAAAGGGAGAGCAAATACAAATAGGTGAAATAAATTGTTGGAAACAACAAGTGGATAATAGTTAGAGAAGGGACGAAAAAAGGGCCAAATGTACCAAAACGGGATAAAAAAGGTATACAAGTGGAAAAAATACAAACAGGTGAAGAAAATTATGGGCAACAATACGTGAATAATAGTTAAATAAGGGACGAAAAAACGGCCAAAGATGCCAAAACGGGATAAAAGAATCAATAAAAGGGCGACAAAAATAAAAATAGGTGAAAGAAATTGTTGGCAACAACAAGTGGATAATAGTTAGAGAATGAACGAAAAAAGGGCCAAAAGTACCATAACGGGATAAAAAAGGTATACAAGTGGAAAAAGTACAAATAGGTGAAGAAAATTATGGGCAACAACATGTGGATAATGGTTAGAGAAGGGAGAAAAAAGGGCTCAGAATACCAAAAAAAGATTAGAACGGTACAAAACGGGGGGAAACAAAAAATTTTGAAAAAAATTTAATCGGCAGGAATGATTGATGATTTTTGAAGGAATTTGAAAAGGGAACAAAAAGAGTCCGGAACTGGTGAAATATACAAATGAAAAATAATTTAAAAAATAAACAAAAAAGGGGGCGAGAAGTAGAAATATGCATGACAACTGCAGTTAAAATTGGGTTGCAAAGGGTATAAAAATAAGTTAAAAAGTACAGAATAGGTCTAAAATAGAGAACATTTAAAAAGTGCGTAAAACTATTTCAAATTAACATGAGGGCTGAAACAAACTGAAGAAGGGGATAATGAGACAAAGACACAAAGAAGGAGCCAAGACTTGTAAAATATAAAAAAATATAGAAATTGGAGCAAAGGTTCCGAAGCGTACCACAACGGGATAAAAAGCGACAAAAGGTGGGGGAAACGAAAAAGTTTAATAAAACAAGCTAACAATTCGAGGGTTTAACTGTGTGATAGTCTCACAACACTACCTACCACACCTCAGTCGTCCAAGATAATTAGGTAGACTGAAATAGGCAATCGTTTAAAATCAGTCCCTCCAACTGCTGTGCATTTTTTATGTTTTTCAAGTCGTTACCAAAAATAGTGACGACAAAAAAAAAAACTCTAGTCAATACATTACCAAAGTCACATTGTTTAACACAATACCGAATATATATGAAAGAGTTATCGATAACCGATGACGTTGACAACGGAAATTCCAAGACAACCGCAATAGTATTGATTAATTATCGACATGGTTTCTATTTTTATCGAAGTTGTTTATTTATTTCGTAGGAAAAATATGGAAACAATGTTAAAGTTAATTAAAAAACAAAACAAATAAAGAGAATTTGACTACTTGTACAGAGTAATAAAGATCATTCATCAAGCCGTGTCATAAGCCACTCCGACTAGTAGATTTTTTCTTTTAGAACTATTTGAGATGCAAACTGTTTTTGTTGAAATATTAGCTCTATTTCATAGTTCTCTTGTTTAATATTCGGATAAATTAAACTTAATCGATATATTTCATATATCCCAATATTATTTTAATTTCGCCTACCACTAATCAGTCAGTGTAAAATTTATTTTTTTTATAAGTTTTCACATTATTTTCGGGAAAATATTATGCGTCGCATGTCCTCAGTTTCCGTTCGGATCAACGGATGATATGTATCGGTATCCAAAACCGCCACAGTGCCATCGTAGTCTCGGGCCAAGTCGTCGCAGCCTAAAAGAGAAAACAAACTAAATAAGTAAGGTGTAAAACAGAAGAAAGGTCGATAACGTCATTACAAGAATGACGAGTACTTACTTAGTGTGTAGCCGAAAAAGTCGATGGCCTTCAAATGATTCCGTATGAGTTTGTAATTCATATTTCTCATCTCGGGCATATTTTCGCGATCGACGTCCAATATCGTCAGTTGCATTTTGCGATTGCAGTGAAACAATTGCATCCAATAGTTTGGTGACATGGCAAAGGCATCGTAATGGATCTTCAGAATGGTGACGTTTGTGGGACAGATTTTCGTGGGATACGTTTTGATCATTTTCGGCGCTCCACTGTCACATATGAATTCATTGATGATGAGTTCGTTGAGAGCCGGCAGCATTAGCACTAAACCAAAGTAGTTCCAATTTACGGCCGTATTTATAAGAGGTATTTCCAATTTGCGTAGACTCATTAGTTGCGGTGCTACATTCAGACCTATTTGACACCGTACCATGCGCAGCGACTCCAAGTTGACGAACGATGCCAGCAGAGGGACCGGCGAAATCACTTTCAGTTTGGTGATACTGCACAATTTCGACAGATTCAGAGTTAAATGTTTCAATGTGGTATTTTCACTGTTGGTTCTTGAACTGAAACGACACAGCTCCACACAATCGGAGTCCAATGTTTGGATCAATGGCGAAATCCGGAAATCATCCAGCAAACCTTCCGTATATGTTTCAACGGAGCTGAATTTTGTGATGGTCGTCTCTGTTAGCAGATATTTCAAATTGTGGGCGGTCAATCCTTTGCAGTGAACTAAACATAATTCGGATAGTTGTGCGGGTAGCGAAAATGTCTCCACCCCGGCGAAACTCGTCTCACGTATATTGAGTATTGCCAGATTTTTGCAACACGATGCAATTCGGGACAGCGTGTCTTCGGTCGCTGGGTTTCGGATTTTCACCGTTAATATCGTTAGATTTTCGAAAAGTTTCTCAAATGATGTCAAGTTGTACGACCATCGTTGACAAAGGAACGTTGTCTCGATATCCAGTTCTTTCAGCTCTACCGATGTACATTCTTCATCGGGCAATTCCTCCTCATATCTGTCGGCCGCCTCCTCCTCCTGCAGCACAACGGAATCCAGCTTCAGAACTTCCAGGTTCAATTTGGTAACCAACTCGTGGAAGTTTTGATATTTGATGACGGTATTCCAGCTCTCCAAGTACAGACGTCGCATATTCTTCATTTGCAATAGTGTTTCGATGCGGCAGAATCTGGTTATGTCCATGGGTTTGCATTCACGCAACATAATGCTGGTGGTCCTGCAGACCACGCTCAAATACAGACGAAGACTTTCCAATTGCGGCACATCCCGGGCAATGAGCTTCAGTTTGTCGGCCGGATTCTCTATGCAGTACAACGACAGACTGGTGAGATTTGTGAACTGTTTCAAATTGATTTGCACATGTGGAGTGACATCCAACTCTTCAACGTTGTCGGCATACATTTCCAGAAAATCGTGTAGCAATTCGGCCGAGAATCGGAGGCGTCTGATGTTTGTGTCATCTGTTACTATGTAACCGCTCGAGTTGCCACAGATTTTCAACGTGCGATACTTGTTCTTTCGTATGAATTGTTGAAAGATCATTTCCAGTGGGGCACAGCTACGGGCTAAGCTCAACTGATCCTTAAAGTTCAGCAGTTTGTAGATGTGCAACATTATTTCACAATTTGTTGCTATTTTGTCGAAGCCTTGCAGTTCCATTTCCATTGTTTTTAAATTATTTTGTGTATTTCAAGGCGTTGACTTTGTTGGTGGAGTGCGAGTTCTTTCTTATTGTATTTTCGGGATGATGATTTTATTTCTTGCAGCAAAATAATGTCTTAATATATTTTTGTGACTTTAAGGAGCTGACTTTTTGTAGGGTGTGAATTCTTCTTAGGTGATGATAACGTGGTTTAGTGGAGTAACGTTTTTCGATGGCAATGTTTTGTACACGATTTGTAAAAACACACCCGTTTCTTTTGAGTAGTTGCCAATAACTGTGATATTTCATCTCACGGTGCTCAACTTAAATACTGCAGGCGATCGATGTGTCCTTTCTAACCAACCGAAGTACGAGTTCAGGTACATTTCTCACTATTGGCATTGTAATCGCGCTGGACACTTTAACTAAGATTGTAAATAATGAGGCGTCAGGTTAAGTAAATTTTACCTGATTAGATTATGCCTCAAACATTATTAAGTCAATCAGATAAATAGAGAATTTTCCGTACACATCTCTCCCCCGATGGGAATACAGTTTTACCTACGATGGGAAATACCTTTTGTTCGGGGAAAACTCCGAATGTATCGATGCCATGTTTATTGCACAACAGGACTCGTCACTAAAATGTGCCACCCGGATCATATTAAATTGCGCTACAGCCCATGTCCACCTGATAAATGACCCAATATTCGTTGTAGGTCTACCTGCGGAGATTACACAAATAGTAATAAACAAAGTCATGAGTTTATGGGCTGGTATTGAAAATACGACAAATCATACCGAAGGGGTTTAGGTTATATTTGCCTCTGATAGAAATTTCATATATTTTTTTTGGAATATTTCCAAAGAATTTTATTGTGAGAGTATTGCGAAAATTTGCTAGTTCTTATACTTTTATATATTGCTCTCAAATATGCGTATTTACAAAAGCAGATGATGCGATGATGGGAGTTTTCGAGAGAGAAATCCTAAAGCATATGACCCAGTATCCAGTCCAACGATACTAGATAAGGTACGTCCAGGAAATACCTGTAAATTCTAAATTGGTTTTGTTATGGTTCTTTAATTTTCTTGCATTTAAAGGTCTTGGCCACACACTTCTTCACCTTTTCCGAGACACATTCTAAACTCGATCTTAGAAATGCTTTTGAAACTTAAAAAAAACGTATTATTTATTTAATATTTTTTTCTGTCCAGGAAATACCTGTAAATTATAAATTGGTTTTGTTATTGTTCTTTAATTTTCTTGCCTTTAAAGGTCATGGCCACACACTTCTTCACCTTTTCCGAGACACATTCTAACATCGATCTTAGAAATGCTTTTGAAACTTAAAAAAAAAAACGTTTTATTTATTTAATATTTTTTTCTGTTTCATCAGCCATATTGATATTGCCTATTAGCTGGTGGTTGGTGATCATTGTCTGTTTTCCCGGGACCCCCCCACCTCACCTCTTTAGTAGTAGCAATCTTCAATTCGATTATGTTTATGCCTGCCAATCGGACTGTGTCTTCTCATCTTTTATGTCGGCCCACTGTGTCACAATCAAAGGAACTATTTAATGAATATCTCTTAGGGTGCTGGTGAAACATCGCCCTGCACCGTTCTACGGAAAACAGAATGCCGTTCAGAGCGAACCGCCTTTGGGTGTTCTATCCAAGTTTAATGACCTTCATTTGCTGCTGATATCTCGCCTTGTAAGAGATCCTACTCTAGCGATTCCATACTGAAGTCCTAACTGAGGTTTGATTGTGCCCCGACTATCGAAGGGCTTTAGAAGGGCTACCAGGTGTACTCCTTGACGGCGACTAAACTTTCAATGACACCGTCCGACCCAGTTTCAGTAGACATGGCCCTGTAGTATGTATGTGGCTATCTAGCAGCAGCCTCCGGTCTCTACAGGTCAGTCTAGATACAGAACACGGCAAGAGAATATGAATAAAGTGACGGACGGATGCGTTGGCTGTTTTTGTTGTCATTTCACAGATGTTCGTATATTATTCTTTCACTTGAGCTAAAACAATACATTGATTTTGAATTACAGTCTTATAATTGACTAATTTCCCTTCCCAGTAAAACACAAAATATTTGTTTAATTGCAAAACCTTTATCGCGCATTTTTCCAATTTCCAAATGTGGACAATTTGCGGCCGATGACTGTGTTATCTCCAACCAGCCACCACAGCAGACTGCTGATATTTTCGAATTGCGTCACATCGATCAGAGGACTTGTAAAGTTGTTGAGGACTATGAAAAATGCCCCAAAAAAAATCTCATACAAAATTGGGGTTTTTCATAATTTTTAGGCATTTTTCGTTTCCCCAATTTTTTTTATGAAAAATTTCCGAATTTTTTATATGAAAAATTCCCGAATATACGAAAAATTCACCAAATTTTTTTATACGATTTTTTTTATATGAAAAATTCACCAATTTTTTTTATATGAAAAATTCACCAATTTTTTTTATATGAAAAATTCACCAATTTTTTTATGAAAAATTCACAAATTTTTTTTATATCAAAAATTCACCAATTTTTTTTTAAATGAAAAATTCACCAATTTTTTTTATATGAAAAATTCACCAATTTTTCTTATATGAAAAATTCACAAAATTTTTTTATATGAAAAATTCACCAATTTTTTTTTATATGAAAAATTCACCAATTTTTTTTTATAGGAAAAATTCACCAATTTTTTTTATATGAAAAATTCACCAAATTTTTTTTATATAAAAAATTCACCAATTTTTTTTATATGAAAAATTCACCAATTTTTTTATATGAAAAATTCACCAATTGTTTTAATATGAAAAATTCACCAATTTTTTTTTATATGAAAAATTCACCAATTTTTTTATATGAAAAATTCACCATTTTTTTTATATGAAAATTTGACAAAAACACAATTTTTTTTATATGACAAATCCAACAATATGATAAATTCACCAATTTTTTTTATATGAAAAATTCACCAATTTTTTTTTATATGAAAAATTCACCAATTTTTTTTTATATGAAAAATTCACCAATTTTTTTTTATATGAAAAATTCACCAATTTTTTTTATATGAAAAATTCACCAATTGTTTTAATATGAAAAATTCACCAATTTTTTTTATATGAAAAATTCACCAATTTTTTTTATATGGTAACACAAATTTTTTTTATATGAAAAATTCACCAATTTTTTTATATGAAAAATTCACCAATTTTTTTATATGAAAAATTCACCGATTTTTTTATATGAAAAATTCACCAATTTTTTTTATATGAAAAATTCGCCAATTTTTTTTTATATGAAAAATCCACCAATTTTTTTATATGATAAATTCACCAATTTTTTTTTATATGAAAAATTCACCAATTTTTTTTTATATGAAAAATCCACCAATTTTTTGTTATATGAAAAATTAACCAATTCTTTTTTATATGAAAAATTCACCAATTCTTTTTTATATGAAAATTTGACCAATTTTTATTTATATGGTATTTTTTTTATGAAAAATTCACCAATTTTTTTTATATGAAAAATTCACCAATTTTTTTATATGAAAAATTCACCAATTTTTTTTATATGAAAAATTCACCAATGTTTTTTATATGAAAAATGTATCAATTTTTTTGTCTGAAAAATTCACAAGTTTTTTTTGTATGAAAAATTCACCAATTTTTTTATATGAAAAATTCACCAATTTTTTTTATATGAAAAATTCCAAAAAAAATTTTATATGAAAAATTTACCAGGATTTTTATATATATATGAAAAATTCACCAATTTTTTTTATATGAAAAATTCACCAATTTTTTTTATATGAAAAATTCACCAATTTTTTTTATATGAAAAATTCACCAATTCTTTTTTTATATGAAAAATTCACCAATTCTTTTTTTATATGAAAATTTGACCAATTTTTATTTATATGGTAACACAAATTTTTTTATATGAAAAATTCACCAATGTTTTTTATATGAAAAATGTATCAATTTTTTTTGTCTGAAAAATTCACAAGTTTTTTTTATATGAAAAATTCACCAATTTTTTTTTTATATGAAAATTTGACCAATTTTTTTTAAAATTCACCAATTTTTTTATATGAAAAATTCACCAACTTTTTTTTATATGAAAATTTCACAAATTTTTTTTTATATGGTAACACAAATTTTTTTTATATGAAAAATTCACCAATTTTTTTTATATGAAATATTCACCAATTTTTTTTTATATGGTAACACAAATTTTTTTTATATGAAAAATTCACCAATTGTTTTTATATGAAAATTTCACCATTTTTTTTATACGTCATAGCCTGTATTCTGGTATTGCGTCATTCATCTCTTCTTCCGTCCTGGACGCTGACGGCAGTTTGTTGTTTCACAAGCATCTAAAACTTCCTTCAATACTATGCTAACAATGGGTTGGGCTAGTGAAATATTGAAGTCGTTTCCCACACTGGTCTGGTAAGAGCCTGGCGCTAAAAACCGCAGTGTAGTGGCCAACTTTACTTCAGTTGTACGAGCCAATGACCGTCGTCCAGTGTGTAATTTTGGCAAAATTTCATGCAGCTTATGTCGGAAGCAATTCTTACTGAGCCTGAAATAGTTCAAAGAAACGATATAATTTTTGTTTTTCTTTAATCAAATTAATTAAAATACTTACTTGGAGCCGGGCAATTCAAATATGTTTCTTTGTTGCCTAAACACTCGTCCCTGCCCTGCTAATACATTGTCCTCTTCATCCTCGCTTGAACTCAGTAGCAATAGCGCACTTATCGCGTTGTTCATCATAAATTTCACAAAAATGTTTACGTTTGCTCAAAAGAGACTTTTGTTTGTTTTGCGCGGACATAAAAATAAAACCAATTTTCTGACATTTATAAGACAATTTCTGAAACTGTCGATGTCGCTTCTATAACTCACCGTAATACCATTTTAGAAGCGAGGCGACGACAATGGCGACAAGCACATTCTATCGACATCGAGTACTGAAGCGACTACCGTAATCGGACCGATTGTTAAATTCAACTGGAGCTGAACACTGCAATGCTATTTCAAACAAAGAAATAGCGCGAGAAAAATTAAAAAAATTCAATTTTTAATAAGAATTTTTAGCTAAAATCTTACGGTCAGACATGGAATGACACACATACAAGCGTCAAATAGCAGTGATCGTTGCAAAACGTCTTCATGTTACCAACAAAATGTGCATTCCTCTCTTGAATGCAATTCCATGTATTTTATCTACAATTTACTAGTTCTGTGAAAAATATATTGTTGGCAAGGATTGGGGGAGTAGCACACGTTTTAAGATTTAAAATCGGTCAAGGGAACATAGCGCTCATTTAGTTCAGTAGTGTCTCAAAATTAAAAAAGCTCAAGAAAAGCTGTAAATCTCTTATTTGAGTTGAGTTTTGTTCTGCGCGTATTACAGATACATACATCAGGGTTCTGGATTATTCGAGAAATCTATGACACTTTTATATTCTGACGCTACAAGAACTCTTTCCCCTTCATTCATCCTAATTTCCTATGACTAGCACAAAGGCTTTTATGGGGGACATCCCTCGAGTGTTGATCAATAAGAGCTGAGAGAAAATAAACGATGTCAACGCTGCATACTCCCGCCTTCGCAAAGTCGCCTTTCTGTCGTGGCGACGTTTGCCTAGCATTTGTGAGCGCAAGTTTGTCTTGTACTCCAGTTACACATCGCTCTAAGTAATTTTATCCTTACAAGAGAATGAGTATGAGTATGTATTGAACATTTTAAAAATCATTGTCACTACTAATTAAATCATGTTTTCTATCAACACATCCCAAGAATGTCATGGGAGATAGTACGGTTTCAGTCCCCAAAGCTTCTAAACCTCTCTCAAGCTCATTCCTACTTCTGTTATCCTTCCCATTTACAAATTATTAAAATAACATTTTTTTTCTATTAATAGATGTATATATTTATATAAAATATTGGTGATAAACAAACAAAATAACTTAATTTTACTTTATAAACGCAGCGCTGTATTTCAGTGTGAAATTTATTTTTTATAAATTGTTTACATTATTTTCGGGAAAATATTATGCGTCGCATGTCCTCAGTTTCCGTTCGGATCAACGGATGATATGTATCGGTATCCAAAACCGCCACAGTGCCATCGTAGTCTCGGGCCAAGTCGTCGCAGCCTAAAAGAGAAAACAAACTAAATAAGTAAGGTGTAAAACAGAAGAAAGGTCGATAACGTCATTACAAGAATGACGAGTACTTACTTAGTGTGTAGCCGAAAAAGTCGATGGCCTTCAAATGATTCCGTATGAGTTTGTAATTCATATTTCTCATCTCGGGCATATTTTCGCGATCGACGTCCAATATCGTCAGTTGCATTTTGCGATTGCAGTGAAACAATTGCATCCAATAGTTTGGTGACATGGCAAAGGCATCGTAATGGATCTTCAGAATGGTGACGTTTGTGGGACAGATTTTCGTGGGATACGTTTTGATCATTTTCGGCGCTCCACTGTCACATATGAATTCATTGATGATGAGTTCGTTGAGAGCCGGCAGCATTAGCACTAAACCAAAGTAGTTCCAATTTACGGCCGTATTTATCAGAGGTATTTCCAATTTGCGTAGACTCATTAGTTGCGGTGCTACATTCAGACCTATTTGACACCGTACCATGCGCAGCGACTCCAAGTTGACGAACGATGCCAGCAGAGGGACCGGCGAAATCACTTTCAGTTTGGTGATACTGCACAATTTCGACAGATTCAGAGTTAAATGTTTCAATGTGGTATTTTCACTGTTGGTTCTTGAACTGAAACGACACAGCTCCACACAATCGGAGTCCAATGTTTGGATCAATGGCGAAATCCGGAAATCATCCAGCAAACCTTCCGTATATGTTTCAACGGAGCTGAATTTTGTGATGGTCGTCTCTGTTAGCAGATATTTCAAATTGTGGGCGGTCAATCCTTTGCAGTGAACTAAACATAATTCGGATAGTTGTGCGGGTAGCGAAAATGTCTCCACCCCGGCGAAACTCGTCTCACGTATATTGAGTATTGCCAGATTTTTGCAACACGATGCAATTCGGGACAGCGTGTCTTCGGTCGCTGGGTTTCGGATTTTCACCGTTAATGTCGTTAGATTTTCGAAAAGTTTCTCAAATGATGTCAAGTTGTACGACCATCGTTGACAAAGGAACGTTGTCTCGATATCCAGTTCTTTCAGCTCTACCGCTGTACATTCTTCATCGGGCAATTCCTCCTCATATCTGTCGGCCGCCTCCTCCTCCTGCAGCACAACGGAATCCAGCTTCAGAACTTCCAGGTTCAATTTGGTAACCAACTCGTGGAAGTTTTGATATTTGATGACGGTATTCCAGCTCTCCAAGTACAGACGTCGCATATTCTTCATTTGCAATAGTGTTTCGATGCGGCAGAATCTGGTTATGTCCATGGGTTTGCATTCACCCAACATAATGCTGGTGGTCCTGCAGACCACGCTCAAATACAGACGAAGACTTTCCAATTGCGGCACATCCCGGGCAATGAGCTTCAGTTTGTCGGCCGGATTCTCTATGCAGTACAACGACAGACTGGTGAGATTTGTGAACTGTTTCAAATTGATTTGCACATGTGGAGTGACATCCAACTCTTCAACGTTGTCGGCATACATTTCCAGAAAATCGTGTAGCAATTCGGCCGAGAATCGGAGGCGTCTGATGTTTGTGTCATCTGTTACTATGTAACCGCTCGAGTTGCCACAGATTTTCAACGTGCGATACTTGTTCTTTCGTATGAATTGTTGAAAGATCATTTCCAGTGGGGCACAGCTACGGGCTAAGCTCAACTGATCCTTAAAGTTCAGCAGTTTGTAGATGTGCAACATTATTTCACAATTTGTTGCTATTTTGTCGAAGCCTTGCAGTTCCATTTCCTTTGTTTTTAAATTATTTTGTGTATTAAATGGCGTTGATTTTTTTTGTATTTTCGAGATGATGATTTTATTTCTTGTAGCAAAATAGTTTCTTGATTTATTTGACTTTTTGTGGGGTGTGATTTCTTCTTAGATAATGATGATGCAAATGTTGTTTCGTTGAGTAATATAATTTCTTAAGTTTTTCCGGTAGGAATGTGTTGTACACGATTCAATGAAAAGACACCCGTTTCTCTTGAGTAGTTGCAAGTTACTGTGACTTTCTATCTCACACCGCTCAGCTTAAATACTGTAAGCGATCGTTTTTAGAATATTTACCTAACCTATGACTCCTGTGTAATTCCAGGTACAAAGCCTACGTCACCTTCTATTTTGCGCGCCCAAGTGTCGATGATTCTGCGAAAGGATTCTACTGCTTGCAGCTGGTCAAATGCAATAAACCAAATGCCCACCAACCAAACCACTTGCAAACTGGTGTGGCAGGTAGAAGGAGATTTAATTTCTGCATATTTTCCAATAGCACATTTTTGTGACCTGATCAGTATCATCTGGCTGTGGTTTTTCCTCAACAAAGCCTTATTTCATCATCGGCTCAGCTGTTTAGTTTTCAATCCATATTCCGCTTATGTTGGCTGTCCTTTGGATCTTAATATATATTTACCCTCGACACTGATTCACTGATTCACTGACTCTGTCACGCAGTACGTAGGAATTTAAATAGGCATTCTATAATAATTCTATAAATAATAATAATAAAAAAAATAATATTTTTTTTTGTACAGAAATTGTGTTTTCCCCAAATTTTTTTTTACCAAAAATTTTTTTTTTCCAAAATTTTTTTTTTGAATTTTTTTTTTTTTACAAAATTTTTTTTTTCCCACAAAATTTTTTTTTTCAACAAATTTTTTTTTTCCACAAAAATTTTTTTTTCAACAAAATTTTTTTTTTCTACGAACATTTTTTTTTTCAACAAAATATTTTTTTTTCCACAAACATTTTTTTTTCAACAAAATTTTTTTTTTCAACAAAATTTTTTTTTTTTAACAAATATTTTTTTTTCAACAAAAATTTTTTTTCCACAAATTTTTTTTTTCCAATTTTATTTTTTTCCGAAATTTTTTTTACAAAATAGTTTTCTCAAAATATTTTTTACAAAATTTTTAAAATTAAGTAACAAATACTTTCTCAAGCAAATTAACGGGCGCCATAGGCGCATTACAACTTACTAGTTATCATATAAACAACCAGTATTGCCAACCTATAGTCAAATGATTCTGTAGGGGTTTCTTTGCAGAATTTGTTAAGCTGCTCTGAACTGTTCCAAATACTTCCCACAAAAAAATGAGGAATAGTATTTGATATTCAAATTCCAGTCAACCATTTCATTCGCTGAGCCCCATTGAAGCAAAAGCTTTAAGTTCTGGAATCGGTTCTATTTAGCGACGTAAGCAACTATAATATTATCGGTTCAGATGGACGGCGTATGGTGGGGCGTACGACAAATGAAGCCTTTAATGGGAGAAACATGAAACCAACTGTTAAACATGGTGGCTGTTCTAGATTGGTATGGGGCTGTATCACCGACCTGCGAGTCCAAAAAACCTGTATTTTTTTGATAGAACGATGGGCAGACATGTAGATTTGATACAATGGGAATCCCATCAATGTGAAACCGAAAAATAGAAGTCAATTTAAACAAACTTAAAATCTGAGTGTTTTTTTTTTTTCGATTTCATTGATTGTCAAATTCTGGAGAAACATTGGTAAACGAGTTGAAAATTTCTCATTAAAAAAGAGTCGTCATTCATAAACCAAACAAATTCTAAGCAATTCATGGAAACCTTGCCTGCAGACTTACCAACTTCAGTTGGCTCAGCAATTTGTTGTTGGTGTTGACTAGCTTACGTATTAAAAGATGTCCAGGCACTTCGTTCTTGTGCGGGCTTTCTCCTGTTCGTCATACCAAGGATTTGCAGGTCTTCTTCCATTTGGTCCTTCCACCGGAGAAATATAAAAAATAGAAAATATATATTTACCCTCGATACTGACTCTGTCACGCAGTACGTAGGAATTTAAATAGGCATTCTCTAATTTTCTATAAATAATAATAATAAAAAAATAATAATTTTTTTTTTGTACAGAAATTGTGTTTTCCCAAAATTTTTTTTTTACCAAAATTTTTTTTTCCAAAATTTTTTATTTTTACAAATTTTTTTTTTTAAAAAAATTTTTTTTTTTACAAAATTTTTTTTCAACAAAAATTTTTTTTTTTTACAAGAAAAATTTTTTTTTTCAACAATTTTTTTTTTCCATATTTCAACGGGCGCCGTAGTCGCATTACAACTTACTAGTCGAAAATATTTAAATATTTTTGGAAATTCAACAAAAAAAATTTTTTTTACAAGAAAAATTTTTTTCAACAAAATTTGTTTTTTTCAACAATTTTTTTTTCCATATTTCAACGGGCGCCGTAGTCGCATTACAACTTACTAGTCGAAAATATTTAAATATTTTTGGAAATTCAGATTAGAAGGGGATACAAATGGGTGGAAAAGGGAAAAATGTGTCCCAAAACTTTTCGAAATACGCAATAATACAAGCTAATCAAATATTCTGATTTTTGTTGGGACACTGTTGGAAATGAGAGTAAAAAAAAGTGACAAACAGAGGGAAATAAAAAAAGTTAAATCAAATGTTTGACAGCAGCAGGTGGAAATGAGTTAGGGGGAAAAATGATGAAACATATTTTTGGCAACAATTGGATAATAGTACCAAAACGGGACAAAAGGGGGAAAAAGGGTAAACACAAATTTGGCAGCAACACATCAAAATTAGTTAGTGATGGGACGAAAAAGGTCCCAAAACGGGATAAAAAAGTGACAAAAGAGGAAAAATATAGTATAACATATTTTGGCAACAACAAGTGGATAACAGTTCGAGAGGGAATCCAAAACGTACAAAATCGGGATAAAAACGGCACCAAGGGGAAAAAATATTTTAATATTTAACGTAATAAAACGGGATAAAAAAGGTACCAAACGGGAAAAAAAAACAAAAATGTGTGTATACAAATTGTAATTAACAAAGGGTGCCTAAACGTACTAAAACGGGATAAAAAAGGTACCAAACGGGAAAAAACAAAAATTTGTGTATACAAATTTTAATCAACAAAGTGTTCCAAAACGTACTAAAACGGGATAAAAAATTTACCAATGGAGAAAAAACAAAAATGTCCGAATACACATTTTGATCAAGGTACCACATGGGGAAAAAACAAAAAATTGTGTACACAAATTGTAATCAACAAAGGGTGCCAAAACGTAAGAAAACGGGATAAAAAATGTACCAATGGAGAAAAAACAAAAAGGTGCGAATACACATTTTCATCAACAGGAATATCAGTGTCCGAAGCGAATGATAAAAGTTTTGGTAGAAATGGAAAATGGATCAAAACTGGTACAAATCTGGTGAAATATACAAATGAAAAATAATTGGGTTGTAAAGGGTATAAAAAGAAGGGGAAAAAAGTACAGAATGTGGTCAAAATAGAGAAAATTTAAATTAAAATGTGTGAAAAACTATTTCAAATTAACATGAGGGGCAAAGAAATGGAGAAATGGAATATAGGAACAAAGAAAAGAAGGTGAAATATAAAAAAATTATAGAAAAAGTCAACCTAAGTAAGTAAGTAGATAGTAAAAAAAAAATACGTCCAAAGCGTACGACAAGGGGATACAATTGAGAAAAGGTGGTGGAAAAAGACCACAAAAATGGTCCAAGACTGGTCAAAAATATAGAGGATGAGGGAAAACGTTTAAAAATAATCATAAAGGTCGGTCACTCTCTCTGTCAATTACGATGTTTTTCTTCAAAAGCGCATGTTTTTCTTCATGCGCTTATTTTTAACTTGGAAACTATTACTTGTAAACGAAAATAATATAATTCTTGGTTTTCTAAAATTTATTTCAGCTAAATCGGACGAGTGGTTCTCGAGTTACGTCAAACAAAAGAGCCAAAAACGTGACAAATTCCCCTATACGATACTTACTAACTTCAAATCGATATATCTCGATTCCTAGATGAGACCCAGCGAAACGCTGGAACACGTATGACCTTTTTTTGACCGATATAACTTTCCCCGGTGGTTTCATCCCAAACCGATTGTGGCTGTCGCACAGTGTAATAAAAAAGACGAGAAAGCGAATATTTACAGTTTCTGTAGTTGGCACACAGTCGATACTCGAGTAAAGGTACGGTCACACTGGGCAAATATTTGTCATAATAATAATAATAATTTTGAGATTCAAACAGGAAATCAGCTGATTTTCGAGAAATAAAAATATTTCTTTTTGGACCGTTCCATCATCTTCCATAGCCACCATCGTTGATGCTGTGCATATAAAATAAAAAAAAACTATCGTCCTCCTGCATCATCGTTCTCACAAGTTTGTTATGAAATACATTTCTGTTTTTTGACAGTTCGTTGAAATTTTGTTTGTTCTGAAATATTTGTTCAAGTGAGACCACACGGAAAACATGTTTTCCCAAACTTTTATTTCGCACTATTTGACAGTTGTTTCAACAAACAAAAACGAGAAAATATTTGGTCGTAGTGTGACCACAAAAATCAACTCTGTCAACTCCACACAGTTGCTGACTTGACCTATGGAACATTGTAGGCCTTGTAAAAAATACAGTTTTTTTTTAGAATTCGGGTTTTCCCTGTTCGCTGCTATAGTGCTTTCAAACTGTTTGTAGATTCCAAGACCGCTAAGAACGGATTTTTGGAAATTCGAATTCGAAGGGGATAAAATGGGGGAAAACGGGTAAAATGTGCCCTTCAAAATTCGCAAAAATAAAAAAAAATTAAAAAATGTGAAACAAATTTTTGTAACAACATGTGGATCATGTTAGATCAGTGACGAAAAACTGGCGAACGGGATAAAAAAAAAGTACAAAAGTCGAAAAAGCAAAAATGTAATGGAAAAGGGGTCTAAACGGACCCAAAATTGGTATAACATGAATGAGAAATAATCTACAACAGGTGGAAATGAGTTAGAGGTGGGACGATAAAGTGGCCAAGATGGGATAAAAAAGGAACCAAAAATGGGGATAAAAAAATTAAGAACAAGTGAAACAGATTGTTGGCAATAACAAGTGAATAATAGTTGGAGAAGCATCAAAAAGTGACCAAAACGGAATAAAAAAAAGGTTCAAAAAGGGAAAAAATAAAAATGTGTGTGAAAAAGTTGTTTCTGCCGAGCAAAAGATTTCTGAGCCAAAAATTGAAAGTAATGAAAAAGGGAATTAAAATCGTCCGAAACTACTGGTAGTTTTTTTTTTCGTAACCTATATAAATGAGAAATAATCTACATACGAGTATCAATGTATATATAACACCGTGTTACAAAAAATAGATTTTTTTCTGTCCTATGAACCAAATGCACATATTCGGAAAGAGGGGAAAAAATAAAAATACACGTGTATCGGCGATTTTCATGTACACGTCAGAATTTTTTTTTTTAAGTCTGAAGTATGAAGCTCGTAGTGGCCTGTTTGAACGCCTTTGGACCGATTTTTAACCCTTTTTCAGTGATCCAATCGATCTGATTTTTTGCAGGCAGACTCGTGGAAATGTCTGTATCACGTCAAATTTTTTAAAAAAATTGTTTATCAATTCTCAAGTTTTTTTTCCCCCCAATTTTTATTATATTTTTTCACTTTTCTAAGCAGAACTTGAAGAGACTCCAAAGCGTTACGAAAAAAAAAATGTTTTTTGAACTGAAACCTTAAAAAAAAACGATAACCATTTAAAAAAAAAAAATTTAATCTGAGAATTGATAAAAATCTATTTTTTTAAAAAATTTGACGTTATACAGACATTTCCACGAGTCTGCGTGCAAAAAATCAGCTCGATTGGATCACTGAAAAAGGGTTAAAAATCAGTCCAAATCGGTCACACAGGCCACTACGAGCTTCATACTTCAAACTTAAAAAAAAAAAAAATTCTGACGTGTACATGAAAATCGCCGATACACGTGTATTTTTATTTTGTATCCCCTTTCCGAAAAATTAAATTTGGTTCATAGGACAGACTGTGTGTAACACGGTGTAATACTTGCGTGACTGTCTGACTGATTCATTCTGGCCTTGGCAATGGCTGAAGCTAGAATCATGAAATTAGCTACGAACAGATTTTTCGAAATTCGGTTCCCTAAAACCCTTCGAACTACCCAAAAATACAAACAAATCAAATATTGTGATTTTTGTTGGAAAATTGGTCCATAACTACGCTTTGCAACAACTGCTGGAAAAGTGTTTCAAAACGTACAAAGGTCGAAAAAGAAAAAGGAACGAATGAAAAAAGGAAACAAACAAGTAGAAAAAGAAAAATGGGGAAAATTATGAAAGTGTGAACATGTATTTCAAATTAATATCTACCGCCAAAAATTTGAAAAAGGCGATAAAGTTTCTGCGTCGGTATAAAACATTTTGTTGTAAACCAATGCAAATACAAAATATTTTGTGTTTTACCTTACGCTAACGAAGTTCTCATAATAGAGAAAATACTCCGTCGATTGTAATGAACTATAACACATTTCGAGTTTGAGATCATTGATTATTTCTATTTCTGAAAATTATATTAGTTGTCACAGAGTAGTGGAATACGAACAAGTGATGTGGCTCGGAAATGTTCTTTCTTCCCAGCCGGTCCTATGCCATATTCCATTTGGTTTTTGAAGCCTACGCTGTATTAGCCTTTATAAATAATTAACATTCACTAAATCAGTTTTCAGTTTAAATATTTGTTTTCTTTCATATATATTTTGTTTGTTTCGTATGCATTAACAGTCGTACAAAATAAAGTTGTATCGATATATTTCATATATCCTAACTTGATTTTACTTTCGTCTAATCGCAGCGCTGTATTTCAGTGTGAAATTTATTTTTTATAAGTTTTCACATTATTTTCGGGAAAATATTATGCGTCGCATGTCCTCAGTTTCCGTTCGGATCAACGGATGATATGTATCGGTATCCAAAACCGCCACAGTGCCATCGTAGTCTCGGGCCAAGTCGTCGCAGCCTAAAAGAGAAAACAAACTAAATAAGTAAGGTGTAAAACAGAAGAAAGGTCGATAACGTCATTACAAGAATGACGAGTACTTACTTAGTGTGTAGCCGAAAAAGTCGATGGCCTTCAAATGACTCCGTATGAGTTTGTAATTCATATTTCTCATCTCGGGCATATTTTCGCGATCGACGTCCAATATCGTCAGTTGCATTTTGCGATTGCAGTGAAACAATTGCATCCAATAGTTTGGTGACATGGCAAAGGCATCGTAATGGATCTTCAGAATGGTGACGTTTGTGGGACAGATTTTCGTGGGATACGTTTTGATCATTTTCGGCGCTCCACTGTCACATATGAATTCATTGATGATGAGTTCGTTGAGAGCCGGCAGCATTAGCACTAAACCAAAGTAGTTCCAATTTACGGCCGTATTTATCAGAGGTATTTCCAATTTGCGTAGACTCATTAGTTGCGGTGCTACATTCAGACCTATTTGACACCGTACCATGCGCAGCGACTCCAAGTTGACGAACGATGCCAGCAGAGGGACCGGCGAAATCACTTTCAGTTTGGTGATACTGCACAATTTCGACAGATTCAGAGTTAAATGTTTCAATGTGGTATTTTCACTGTTGGTTCTTGAACTGAAACGACACAGCTCCACACAATCGGAGTCCAATGTTTGGATCAATGGCGAAATCCGGAAATCATCCAGCAAACCTTCCGTATATGTTTCAACGGAGCTGAATTTTGTGATGGTCGTCTCTGTTAGCAGATATTTCAAATTGTGGGCGGTCAATCCTTTGCAGTGAACTAAACATAATTCGGATAGTTGTGCGGGTAGCGAAAATGTCTCCACCCCGGCGAAACTCGTCTCACGTATATTGAGTATTGCCAGATTTTTGCAACACGATGCAATTCGGGACAGCGTGTCTTCGGTCGCTGGGTTTCGGATTTTCACCGTTAATGTCGTTAGATTTTCGAAAAGTTTCTCAAATGATGTCAAGTTGTACGACCATCGTTGACAAAGGAACGTTGTCTCGATATCCAGTTCTTTCAGCTCTACCGCTGTACATTCTTCATCGGGCAATTCCTCCTCATATCTGTCGGCCGCCTCCTCCTCCTGCAGCACAACGGAATCCAGCTTCAGAACTTCCAGGTTCAATTTGGTAACCAACTCGTGGAAGTTTTGATATTTGATGACGGTATTCCAGCTCTCCAAGTACAGACGTCGCATATTCTTCATTTGCAATAGTGTTTCGATGCGGCAGAATCTGGTTATGTCCATGGGTTTGCATTCACCCAACATAATGCTGGTGGTCCTGCAGACCACGCTCAAATACAGACGAAGACTTTCCAATTGCGGCACATCCCGGGCAATGAGCTTCAGTTTGTCGGCCGGATTCTCTATGCAGTACAACGACAGACTGGTGAGATTTGTGAACTGTTTCAAATTGATTTGCACATGTGGAGTGACATCCAACTCTTCAACGTTGTCGGCATACATTTCCAGAAAATCGTGTAGCAATTCGGCCGAGAATCGGAGGCGTCTGATGTTTGTGTCATCTGTTACTATGTAACCGCTCGAGTTGCCACAGATTTTCAACGTGCGATACTTGTTCTTTCGTATGAATTGTTGAAAGATCATTTCCAGTGGGGCACAGCTACGGGCTAAGCTCAACTGATCCTTAAAGTTCAGCAGTTTGTAGATGTGCAACATTATTTCACAATTTGTTGCTATTTTGTCGAAGCCTTGCAGTTCCATTTCCTTTGTTTTTAAATTATTTTGTGTATTAAATGGCGTTGATTTTTTTTGTATTTTCGAGATGATGATTTTATTTCTTGTAGCAAAATAGTTTCTTGATTTATTTGACTTTTTGTGGGGTGTGATTTCTTCTTAGATAATGATGATGCAAATGTTGTTTCGTTGAGTAATATAATTTCTTAAGTTTTTCCGGTAGGAATGTGTTGTACACGATTCAATGAAAAGACACCCGTTTCTCTTGAGTAGTTGCAAGTTACTGTGACTTTCTATCTCACACCGCTCAGCTTAAATACTGTAAGCGATCGTTTTTAGAATATTTACCTAACCTATGACTCCTGTGTAATTCCAGGTACAAAGCCTACGTCACCTTCTATTTTGCGCGCCCAAGTGTCGCTGATTCTGCGAAAGGATTCTACTGCTTGCAGCTGGTCAAATGCCAACCAACTAAACCAATTGCCAAATGGCGTTCTTCACAGACAGGTAGAAGAGGATACATGTTTTTTTTTTTACGAATAGAAGAACTGGCTAGAAGCCTACCAACAGGTAGCAGCTTCCTATTCTGTACCAGACCCTGGTATAGGTTTCTCTCTGGTACAGCATCATGTGGTAATTAAGTTTACAACCATCTGCTTTTGGCATAAATACCAGAATCCTTCTATACCTTGATTTGAATAATAACATTTTAAAGTTATTATAATTGTCTTGAATGCCTCATGTATTTAATAACGTACAACCAATTAGAACTGAACACCCATCTAAAGGGAAAGTAGATGTTGTCGTCTTGACTCTAAAGTGTTGAATACAATAAGTATTTAAGGCAGATCCAAAGCGATCTTCTGGTCATTCGTTAAAAGGGTAGGGAACAATTCTTCATTTTCTATCTCAATTATTATTAACGATGACCAGAAGTTCACTGATCCGGTTGACAAAGCTATCCTTCTGGCTGAAATATTTGCAGAGAGTTCACAGCAGTCAACCACTCCCCCCTGATCGAAGACGTATCTAATTCGATGCCTCAAATATGTTTTCGAACACGTGCAGTTTAAAGGGTTCTTGCAGATCTCAACGTAAATAAATCTCCGGACCCGGATGATATTTCAGCACTTGTCCTATGAAAGTGCTTTTCGATGCTAGCTCGTCCCTTTACATTGGAAAGTGGCCAATGTTCAGCCGAACCCCAAGAAAGGTGAGGCCACAAAGCCTGCGTATAACCGTCCAATTTCCGCAGGAGTGCCGCAAGGCTCTGTCCTCTCTCCTTCTCTATTTCTTGTTTTCATTGACGACCATTCGACCGACAGACAAGGAAGATGACAAACTCATTATTTCGAAACACTGGAATTCTAGAAATTGTATCAAATTTTCATATTACGCCAAATCCTGGAAAAAAAAAGATACACTCGCAGAAGAGTAATTTGCATATATTCACAACAACAAGGACAATGCCAGTGCGTGCTTGTCATAAATAAGGCGACCTTTTGCTAGAATTGCGAACCGTCAAAAAAGGGACGCTACTCCAGCCAGGCCAGTCAGCCCATAACCGGCTGATGACCTAAGTCCGTTCTACACAGATTATCCAATAAGGTGGTGCTAGCTGTAAAACGTAGGATTACATTAGACAAACAGCTGTCACTTTATGACAAGTAATAAGCGCTTTAATATTTGCTCTCAATAATACGCGTATTTGGTTACCTGGGCGGTGGTTTATGGCACTGGATTCTCCGTACTCGTGGAAGCAGATGGAACGCTAATGGCTGTGGTGTTGGAAAATTCGCCAGTCGCTAGATCAAGCAGCGTTTACATTGTGGGAAATTAGCGAAAAATGGTTTAATTTAAACAATTTAAAACTGTTTTAATGAAAACTGTACGAAAACGATCGTGTGACTGATGTGTTTGTGGATAACACCAGATAATGTGCGACTCAATCCAGGAATATCCATCGAACACAGCATTCGCTGCTCCAGTCGAAAGTGACTTTAGCACAACGATCTATTGCTTTTCGTACCACGAGGGCCAATTGAAGGCCAACAGCCATCGATCTCAACCATTAATGTTCCCCCAAATTCATGTTGGCGATGCACTGTGGTCCAGAATTGAATTTCGTTGACCAAAAGTCTGAAACTTTTGATTTTCTGTCAAATATAATTACAATTCGGCAAAGTCCAAAAAGCAAATTAAATTTTTAAATCTTAAAAAAGGTTACAAATTTTAATATGAAAAAAGAAAATCAAATTAAATTTTTTTAAATTTCAAAATCTTAAAAAAGGTAAAAAAATTTAATATGGAAAAAGAAAAAAATTTTTTACATTCAATAAAAATGTGTAAAAAAAACATAACAAAAAAACAACATAAAAAGAAATCTAAAAATACGAAAATTAGTCAACTCTGGAAATATTTATAAAATACAGTAGAATTCAGATATAGCGTCCCCGCTTACAACGACCATCCGAGTATAGCGACGAAATTTTAAGCGATATTTGGTTTTGTATGGAAAAATTCAAAAAATAGTCCTGTTACAACGACTTCGGATATTACGACGATTCCGGTTACAACGTCTATAACATGCTTAAATTTGGAAATTTGCCTTCGTTTATAACGACGGAATTAAAGAAAAATACAAATAAACCAAACTGTATCTACGAAATGTATGAAGAAAACAAATAAGCAGTTTTGCAACAAAATTTAAAGGAGAGAAATGCACAGGAGGTAAAATGTCGAAAGACAGGATAACAATAGCAGTTGCAGTCAATATGGACGGATACGTTAAACGCAAGCTGTTGGTCATAGGAAAGTCAAGGGCACCACGTTGCTTTAAAATCGTTACTTCTCTACCTGGCAGTTATACATCGAACAAAAAAAAAGAGTGGATGAATTCCGAAATATTTGACAGAGTGGGACAGAGAATTGAAAAGATCAAATAAAAAAAAAATGTATTATTGGTCGATAACTGGCCTGCACAATATAAAGCTAGTATTTTTTACCACCTAACATGCAACAGCAGTTCTGCAACCAATGGACCTGGGAGTTATAAGATCTTTAACATCTAAATTTCGTGCATAATTAGTTTTTAAAGCCACTCGTGATATAGAGTCAGAAAAGGAGAGAAACAGCATGGGACAGCGCGTTACACCAACAACAATTGCCAATTGCTTTAAACACACAGGAATAAGAAGTCGTGCGGCTGAAGTTGATATATCGACGGATTCCCAATTCGATGAAGATGATGACATACCTCTAGCTGACTAGATACAAATATTCAACGAAAGACACCTAATTCCAGATAATATCACAAGGGCGGACTTTGTGTCTATAGTAGCAGATGAGCCAACTTTGCAGGAAATAGTTAGTGCTATGACAGATGATAATAATTATATTGATAATTTTGCCGATGATGATACTGACGAGAATATTTTCGAACCTTCTCCATATCTGATGCATTCAGTGCAATTGTAACATTAATAGCCATTCTTCTAAAATACGTCAAAACTATTCAGAAATTGAAAAGGAGACTTTAAAAAAAAAAAAATCAAATATTGCTCAGTATTTTTCAAACAATAAAAACCAACATTATAAATAAACATCAACATATTTTAAGAAAAATACAATTATTGACGTTTAAATTCGGATATAACGACGAAAATCTCCGGTCCCTTCAATGTCGTTATATCCGAATTCTTCTGTATATTCAATTGTCCGATCAATACATTAAAATTAAACCCAAGACTTTGCCTACAACCAATTTTTTACAGAATTTAAAAAATGTTTACTAGATTCAAAGACACCGACTTTTCACCGATGGAATTTGTTTGGGGAACACTGTGCGGCGGCTGCTATGTTAAGAAACAAAATTTTGTATCTAACGATTGATAGAGACCGGCACATGGTTGACGTGATGACCATTCTTTTGTAGGTGTATGCCTATCTGATGTGGATTTCGAAGTAAGAGATTTACAGTCCGAGACAAACATCTTCAAAACGGAAACCTAATAAAACATCTAAGACAGCATTGATCGAAACGTGTTTCACACGTCTCGTATTTCTATTAAAATCACAATTTACCGAAATAAATTACGGTTTTTTATATTTCATTTTGTTAAAATCATTTATTTGAATGCATTTTATTTGAAGCTCTCTTTACATGGACAGGAAAGTATATATGTAAATAGCTTAAAATTAGTTTATCATCAGTTTCTGTAAAGAACTATGCGAAATACATCATCCGTATATTCGTATGGCAGATGATTTTCCGTGGCGTATTTAAGTTTGTCGGCGGCTACTCTAAAATTTGACCTCATATCGTTGCAATCTAAAATTGAAGAACAGATAAAGTTTTTAAACTGAGTCAGTGGAGAAGAGTCATTAAGATGCTGATTATTGAATTCAACTTTAAATATATGCAAAGATAGACGTTATATTAATATTCTGCTATCGAATATTCGCATGCATTGCATCGACCATTTTTGTGATGAGTATTAAATACTTCCGCTTCTTGCACATTTCATTTAAAAACGGGCATTTCTGACTAATCTTCTATGAATTTCGATTTAAAAAATGAAAACTTAATGGCACAGTCAACTGTCATCGAAGTTCGCCATTGAGTTAAAATAACCATTTATTCGCAACAATAAATTATGAATAGATTTTAATTATCTGCATAGATTTTAATTATCTACACCACATTTTATTTGTAAGTTATGTGATGTTCAATTCAATAAAAAAAATTCGAGTTAATTTTGTCTATTACTCTGAAACTGTCATTCAGATTTAAGGACCCTCAAAAAGAAGATTAAAAAAATATCGGACAAGTTGTTTTCGAGGTATTTTTTTTTAATTGAAAAAAGAAATAGAAAAGAAATCGACGAAAAAGACGTCTTTAGAATGTAAAAAAGTCAAAATAATGATTTTTTAATAAAAAATTATGAAATTCATCATTTCCGTTTGATATTGCAAAAGAATTTTTTTTGACTACCCTGTGTATTTTAGAAATCTGAATTTTATGGTGATTTCGTTGTACCATAGAATTGCTGTACATTGCACTGAATCCGCCTTTTTGTGGCCTTTAGTTTAAGGCACAGATTTTAATAAAAGGCACAGATTTTGAGTTGGTTTCTGAAATTTTTGCCTCCAATGACTGCGAAAATGTTGCACTCTCTTCAGTCGACGGTGTAGAATGTTAAACGGACAACAAAAAGGAAACATTCAAACCTAATCGGGTTGGGACGCCTTAAATGTTACATACATATATGCTTGTTCGGTTGTTACCACAAAACGTGCGACATTTTCAGGGTGTTAATGCAAAATTTTTAAAATGCTATCGTGAATTGGTAACATTTTAGTTGACAAACGAATTCACAATTGGTGTCTTAATTTCAGTGCAATGCACAGCAAAAAGCATTTTTTTTAATGGAATAGCCACTGTACAGTTTTGAAGTGCTGTGTTCCCCTGATTTGGAAATTGATCGAAAATTGTTGTCTATGGTTGGGATTAAAAAAAAAATGAACTTAATTTTTTAACAATAAAAAATAAAATTACTTTTTAAAAATATAAAATGTGAAAAATACACCTAATTTTTAAAAAAATATACCTAATTTTTTTTAAGAAATAAACTTTTTTTAAAATAAACTTAACTTTAATTTTTTTAAATATATTCTTAATTTTTTGAAAAATACGACAAAATTTATGCAAATAAACTTGATTTTTTAAAATAGCAAAAATAAAATTAAATTTTTTTAAAAATAAAAATATTTAAAATAATCTTAATTTTTTTAAAAATAAACTTTTTTTTTTTAAAAATAAACTTATTTTTTTTAAAAATAAACTTATTTTTTTGAAAAATAAACTTATTTTCTTTTTAAATAAACTTATTTTTTTAAAATAAACTTTTTTTTCTCAAATAAACTTATTTTTTTAATAATAAACTTATTTTTTTTAAAATAAACTTATATTTTTTTTAAAATTAACTTTTTTTTAAAATAAACTTATTTTTTTTAAAAAACGTAATTTTTAAGATTTAATTGTTTTTAAGAATAAACTTAATTTTTTTTAAGAATAAACTTATTTTTTTTTAAAAATAAACTTATTTTTTTTTTAAAATAAACTTATTTTTTTTAAAAATAAACTTATTTTTTTAAAAATAAACATTTTTTTAAATAAACCTAATTTTAATTTTTTTAAATATATTCTTAATTGTTTGAAAAATACGACAAAATTTATGCAAATAAACTTGATTTTTTAAAATAGCAAAAATAAAATTAATTTTTTTTAAAAATAAAAATATTTAAAATAATCTTATTTTTTTTAAAAATAAACTTATTTTTTTTAAAAATAAACTTATTTTTTTTTAAATAAACTTATTTTTTTTTAAATAAACTTATTTTTTTTTAAAATAAACTTTTTTTTTTTTTAAAATAAACTTTTTTTTTTTTAAAATAAACTCTTTTTTTTTTAAATAAACTTTTTTTTCTTAAATAAACTTACTTTTTTTTTAAATGAACTTATATTTTTTTAAAATTAACTTTTTTTTAAAATAAACTTATTTTTTTTAAAAAACTTAATTTTTAAGATTTGAAAATATTAAAATAATAAATTTGAAATTAAACTTAATTTTTAATTTTTTTTAGTTTTTTTTTTTAAGAACTTAGTTTTTTTATGAATAAACTTATTTTTTTAAAGAATTAACTTAATTTTTTAAACTTATATTTTTTTCTAAATAAACTTTTTTTTAAAAAACTTAATTTTTAAGATTTGAAAATATTAAAATAATAAATTTTAAAATAAACTTAATTTTTAAGATTTAATTGTTTTTAAGAATAAACTTAATTGTTTTTAAAAATAAACTTATTTTTTTAAAGAATTAACTTAATTTTTTAAAGCAAACTTATATTTTTTTCTAAATAAACTTTTTTTTAAAAAACTTAATTTTTAAGATTTGAAAATATTAAAATAATCAATTTTAAAATAAACTTAATTTTTAGATTTAATTGTTTTTAAGAATAAACTTAATTGTTTTTAAAAATAAACTTATTTTTTTTTTTAAATATACTTATTTTTTTAAAAATAAACTTATTTTTTTTAAAAATAAACTTATTTTTTTAAAAAATAAACTTATTTTTTAAAATATATAAAATAAACTTTTTTTTAAATAAACATTTTTTTAAATAATTTGTTTTTTTAAAAATCTTAATTTTTAGGATTTTTTTGCTTTTTTTTAATAATAAACTTAATTTTTTTGAAAAATAAACTATAATTTTTAAAAATAAACTTAATATTTAAAAAAATTTATATTTTTTTTTTAAATATATACTTAAATATAAAAATTAAAAATTTAATTTAAAAAAAAAAAAAATTTTTTTTAAATACAATTGTTTTAGTAAAAAAATATACTTATTTTTTTTTTAAATAATCTTTTTTTAAATTTATAAAATATATACTAATTTTTTAAATAAATAATTTTTTTAATTTAATTTAATTTTTATAGAAATAAACAAAATTTTTTTTAAAAAAAATTGAATTATGTTTTAAACAAAATTTGAATTTTTTTTGTAACAAAATCGAATTTTTTTTTTTTGGAAAAAAATCGAATTTTTTTTGTAAAAAAATTTAATTTTTTTTGTAAAGAAATTGAATTTTGTTTTAAAATAATTAGAATTTAAAAATAAATTCTAAAAAGGGTACAGTGTATATTCCATTCCAGACTTAATTAAGTTAAGACACCAGTGAATTCGTTTGTCAAATCATATGTAAGTTCAAAAACATTAAGTTTTTTTGTTGTCCAGTGTAATTAATGAAATCTTTTAAATCATAATTTCTGTAAAATATTTCGTGACTACATTTACATTTTTTTCCAATCAAAATCATTCATTCTTTCAATAAATAAACTGTGTACTTACTAATAGTGTAGCAACACACATCGATTGTCTCCAGACAACGGGGGAAGTGTGGATGATTTAGGAGTTTCTTCAAAAACTCCATTTGATGCGGACGAAAGGTACAACAGACCAATTTCATGTTGGCATTATGTTCAAATAGATCCAACCAAAAATCTAAAGCCATTTCGAAGATATCCAAAGGTATTTTTAAATTGACAACGTTCGTTGGAAAGCCTTCGAGCGGCATCTCGGCAGTCATGTTGCTACAGTCTCCCGCCAAAGGGTCTTCAATTGTTAACTCGGTCAGAGATGAATGTTTCAGCAAGGTCACGATGTAGGACCAGTTAAGAAATGGCACCGGATGCGTCATTATCAACTGGCGAAGGCTTTTAAGCTGCATTACTATCTCCAGAGCCATTTGACCTTCTCGCATATGAAGCGTTTCCAGATTCTGGCATGTGGCCAGCGGTACCCCGGTTACAATTTCCCTGTGATCATTGTACAGTGGGTGATACCAGGTCAGCTCTCTCAGGGTCCTATTGCCATCGTAGGCCAGCTTGAATTCGTTCGTTGGAACACCGTCCAAGTCAAGCGAAATGATGGTGGGTGAAATTGGGAAATCTTCAAATGTCCCGTCAAAATCGGTATTGCGACAGGAGAATTTGATCAGTTGCACTGTCGTCAACACTTGTTTAATATTGGCCACTGTCAACGAGCCACGGCAATGACATAACGAGAACTCGGTTACTTTCGGAGGCAGAGTGTATGTTTGAATATTTCCAAATGTTGTGTATAAAATGTGCAACTTTTCCAGTTGCCTGCAGGCTGTGGCCATCGTTTTGACGGTGTCCTCAGTTACAGTATCGGTGATTTTTATAGTTAAACTGTTAAGATTTTCAAAATTCCTCAGATACGATGTGAAATTCAATGACCATGCTCGTGCCGGAGCGGCAATATCCAATTCCTTCAATTGTATACGTGTTGATGGTGTGTCATCGTTATCGAACACTTCCTCAGCCGGTGCTAGGATAACTCTTAACTTTAGGCGTTCTATTTCCAAGTGGCTGACCAACTCTCGAAAGTCTTCATATTTCATGTTAACATATCCATCGTTGTCCAGCCTAAAACTCTTCAAGTTTCTCAGCTGCAGCAGTGTATTGGTGTGACAGTTCTTGCCAATCTCAATGAAACCACGATCGTCTTGGTTAAAGCAGCACAAACGAAGATTTTGCAAATTTGGACAATGTACGGGCACATGGTTTAAATGTTCATTGGATATTGTCATGTCGATATAGGATAGACTTTTGAGTTTGGGAAATTGCCGCAGATCAAGTGGAGAAATGCGATTTTCCGTCAATTCCTCGACTGTGCCGGCATACGTTGAGAGAAACACCTGGAGTTCCTCAGCGCTCAGACACAGACGGTTTGTGCCGGTTTCATTGGTCACCACAAAATCCGAAACATTTCTATGGACGATCAGTACACGATACAGGGACGCCTCCGGAACTTGCTGCGGTGTACCAACGCGTCTGATATGTGACAGCGGCAATTGGTCGCTTAGTTTTTGCATTTTGTAAACAGTTCACAATCTCACCACATTAACTTGCACAGAGCCGCACGTCGCACGTCGACACCGTGAGAGCGAAGCCAACACTGGAGAAACGAGAGATAAAAACAGTTTTATTTATTCTTAGTTGGAAATAGTAATTTTGTGTTGAATCAAAGCGAAGGTAATCTCACAACTTTCAAGAGCACAAGAACAATGGGAGTTCTATTTTTCTTTCGGAGAATGAGACTGTCAAATTTATCGTCTGTTGTTGTTTTCAAATACAAATTAGGAGCTTCGTTAACACACACTTAGCTGTGTATAAAAAAGACCCAGTGAATGTGCCTGGGATAAATGAAGCTGATATCGGTGAGGAAGAGAGAAAGAGAGTAAGCAAAATAAGAATAGAAGTTTGAACAGATTAAAGGCAACACGTTTGCTTTTCATTCAAGAGTGAGCTCTTTATTGATATTTAGTTCGGTTAAATGCGTGTGAGAAACTCAGGGCCAATAAATGAGTCAAGGACGATCTTCATTGATCTTCTAAATCTATTTCAGCAAAATCGAATGAGTCCTTCTCGATTTATGACAAACAGATTTTCGGGCAAAAAATAGAACTAAGCGACCAAACCTCAAGATAAGGAAAACATTTGAAATGTCATAAAAAATTGACCTGAGAACGCCAAACCCTTTGGGGGTTCTTCTAGAATTGCCTAGTACTTTCTTCCTGACTTGGAATTATCATCATACAAATGTTCCACAGTGCTATCAGCCTATTGTGGACTCTGGCAGTATTTTGACAAACGGACACCACACACACGGAATTACATACAAAACATGATTATTCAGTGAGTCATTAAATAATTGAAAGAAAACAGAAAAACGGAATGTGCTTACATTCCAATATGAAGGATGGAAGAAAAGAACACATTTTGAACCCCATGTACCACACAACAACTGTGTTTCTGAGAGAGAGTTCGAGCAATGGCGAGAGAGCTGCAAATCGTTTTGCTTTTAATATTGGAAATTATAGGGGCAATTGTTTTTGGCTCAATTGTTGAAGTTCTCAGTGTACGGCGTAAGACTTAGGGGATTATACACCGGTCGTCGGTCGGTCATTCGTAACATCATCGAACGGTTGTTTGCTTGCTCCGCAATTAATTTATTAAATTCGCGTGTTTTGTTCTAAGCACAGTGGTTCTGGACGAAAAAAAAAAGTGACCTGGACATTTTCTTTCCTAAAACGTTTGAACGTATAAAAACAACAATTTACTGAGGTAGATCGGAAAAAGGGAAACAAATTAAAAAAAAAAAAAAGTGTGAAATGCCGAAGGCTCTGTTGTAGTCCATGTGTTGAGATTTGCTGGGAATAAATTATTTTAAAATAATTTAAGTCGCCAACGCTTAGTGGTTTATAATCGAGTTCCGTTGGCAAAAAGTCTGTAGCTTTTGATCGGTTTGAGCTTTGAGGAGGGATTGTTTTTAGGTTATTAACAAAAATATACATATACTAGCTGACCCGGCAAACGTTGTATTGCCGAAAAATTTTGATTGAAAAATTTGTTTACTGAATTTTATTTCAAATATCAGTAAATGTAGTTTTTCGTAAATATCTCGACTCCACCGCCACTTAGCAGGTCCAAATTTTATCAGCAGTCTTATATTTATTTAAGAAATGTATTTTGCGAATTTGAGCCAAAACGTTCCACAAATACGAAAAATTTAAATATCGCGACTTATGCGCCACCCATCGGGACCATACTGAAGAGAAACCTTCCCGCGGACTAAACAAACATATTGTCCAAGTTTGGTAACAATCGGTCCAGCGGTTCTTGAGTTTTAGGCGCTCTTACCCGGAACGAACGTTTTTATATATTAAGAAGAAGAAGAAGATATTTTTGGAAATATTTCCAAGCAGACAAATATTTTCGTATTTTTATATTTTATTTCACATTTGGTTTAGTCGTTCATATTGCGCATAAATTTTTTTTTTAGAAATAAAAAAGAAATACATTTAATGATTTTTTTTAAAAATAAAAAAAATAATATAATTTAATTAACTTAATTTAATTAAATTATTTTAATTAATTTAGTCGTTCATATTGCGCATAAATAAAAAAAATAATTTAATTTAATTAATTTAATGATTTTTTTTAAAAATAAAAAAAAATAATTTAATTTAATTAAATTAATTTAATTAATTTAATTAAATTAATTAAATTAATTAAATTAATTAAATTAATTAATTTAATTAATTTAATTAATTTAATTAAATTAATTAAATTAATTAAATTAATTAATTTAATTAATTTAATTAATTTAATTAATTTAATTAATTTAATTAATTTAATTAATTTAATTAATTTAATTAATTTAATTAATTTAATTAATTTAATTAATTTAATTAATTTAATTAATTTAAATAATTTATTTTAATTAACCCTTTCATGCCCGATGTTGCCTATAGGCAACATTGCACTTATCTGCTTCTAAGTCCATCTATTTTGATTTGTTTGACCTGCGGTTTTTTGCATTTTGTAGCTTTATGTGTTGTGCAAGCTTACAGCTATTTGTTCTATTGTAATCTGTGCACTAGGGTGGAGTGAAAACATGCTTTTTTTTAATTTGAAAAAGTTAACCTCGGAAAGAGATGTAGTCTGGGGTCCTAATAAGGGGAAAAATAAAGAAAAAAATTTTAAAAAATTTTTAGGGGTCGCGCCACTCCCTCGAAATTTGGAAATTATTGCTATTTTGGCGTTGTTTTTAGAAAAATTCTAAAACTTAACGACTTAACTTATTCGAAATTTAAAAGTTTGAGCTTGTTCAGTGCCCAAACAAAAGTATTTGAGGCAAATATGAGGATAATCGACTAATATTTGTAGCTTTGGTAGCCATTTCATTGTTCAGTCAATTTTCTGAAGAAGGGACGATTTGACTTATTTTACTTTTTGAAATTTTTGAACAATGAGAAAATTTGTTTTAAATTTTTTCTTGCCCTTATTTCATTGTTTACGCTATTGCAAACATTTATTGACATAAAACTTTTTAGGATTTTTCTAAAATCAACGCCAAAATAGCGATAATTTCCAAATTTCGAGGGAGTGGCGCGACCCCTAAACATTTTTTTAAATTTTTTTCTTTATTTTTCCCCTCATTAGGACCCCAGACTACATCTCTTTCCGAGGTTAACTTTTTTTTTGAATTTCACTCCACCCTACTGTGCACACGTTCTTTTTAGTAGCCGTTCTCAGTAGCTGTTCTCAGTGAAGTGAACTTGACATAATCGTTTCGCGAAAATAGTGTTTATACAAAAAGTGTTGAAACGTATTAAAATAATTGTTTTATAGTAAAACCCATTGAAAAATTAAATAAAGACAGATCAGAGAATTATTTAACAAAAAGTAATCATGGGATAAGTCTTTTGTTTGTTTTTAAAATGTACCTTTACTGTCTACAGGTAACATGCTGTAACTGACGAACCAGGATACCAAGGACTTTGAATTTTTTTGTCAGTCCATATTTGATTTAACACTAACACATATCTGGCATAAAAAAATGTTTCGACCCGACCATTTTAACTCGGGCATGAGATAAATAAATAATAAAATAATTTGATTTAATTAATTAAATTGATTAAATTAAATCGTCCTAAATAGTCAAAATATTCAACTTGTTCGGAACCACTGTGCATGATGTTACTGAACTACTTGCTTTGTTTTCGACTTTCGATTGAATGGAATTTATCCCGTTGTTTATTTTACATTCGAATAATTTACCATCCAAACAGTTTTCGTCGCAGCGAAGATAACGAAAATAACACGATACACAAAAAAGAAAAACAATAAACATGCAAGGTTTTGAAAGAATTTCCACAAATTGCGATATAATGATACACATATTTGAAATGCTCAATTTCGAAGATCAACTGAGAGTCGCACGTGTGAGTAACCAGCTGAAGAGTGTTTTCCAAACGTACCTTTGGAAAGAGTCCTATCGATCTCTGACCATTTATGAGAATCGTGGCGATTGTGTGGTAACAAATGAGAGCAGCAGCAACCGCCTGTGTCTTACCCGACAGGGCTTGCAAGAATTTCTGGGAATTTATGCCGGCGAAGTGCAACACTTAACATTGACGGGACTTGTGCTCACGGATATCGGGCAATTCAAACACATCACCAGCCTCAAATACCACGATAAAAACCCTTTGGCTTATTTGCAATTCGTGGCCAATAATCTGCCCATGTTGGAATGCCTCGAGTTGCACTGTGGCTTCCGATCGGATGAGGTGATAACGATCGGAGAGAATTTGCGCGTAGAGACGCTATTGAAAATGAAGAATCTGAAACGATTGTGTATAGAACATGTTTGCAGGCGTACTCGACTGGAATGGGTACACTTTTGCGAGATTGTCAGCAAGCTGAAATTGGAGCATTTGCAATTGGATGCAGTTGTACAAGCCGATGACAACGTCTGGCTAAATGAAAGTGATGCTGTACATCTGCAGGAACTGCACATAGAGACGACAATGGATCCCTGCAAGTGGTCCAACAATTACGCACAGTTTTTGAAAAGTTTTGAAAAACTCGTTACTTTAAATATTGCCATCGTTGATCAACGAATCAACGAGGACATATTGTTCAGAATTGCTGAGGTTTGCCAGCATCTGCAACATTTGGCCATTCGTTATACACGATTCTGGAATATACAATATTTTGCTACGCCCCCCAAGGTAACCGAATTATCCCTATGGCATTGTAGAGGTTTAAGCGCTGCCAACGTGCAACAACTGCTAACTGAGACGAGAATCACAAAATTCTCCTTTCGCGAGACAGATTATGAAGGGCAGTTGGGTGATTTCCGAATATCCCCCTTGATTCAGGTACTCGAAATCGATGGACTCCATAGACGACAATACTTGTTTCGCAGGGGAGTTGTCACTGACCTGCCCTTGGCAACGTGTACCGACCTAAAGACGCTCACCATGGGCGACAGTCAAATATCAGTGAATATTTTGTTGCAACTCCACCATCTCCGGAAGCTGTCAATGGACTCTATCGGTCGGATATTAGACTGGTCGTATATCACTGCTCTGCTGAGTCATCCACCATTACGCGAACTCACCATTCACTGTAACTCATCTGCGGATTTAGTGCCACCCAATGAAGGAGTTGCCACAAGTGTCAGATGCCTGCAAATACCCTATTCGCTGTTTAAGGCGGCCCTAGACTTCTGGTTGGATTTATTTTGCCGCAATACAAAACTGAAGATTATGTGTAGCGACTTCCATACGGGCGAAATACAATTCTTGAGGAATCTGATAGATCATGAGCTATTCCCGCGGAGTCTGAAGAGTATCGACGTATTCGGCTATGTTTTGAGTAAGTACGCGGGCAGTTTGACGCCCGTTTTGAGTACAATACACTTTTTTTCGCATGTTTGTAAAGGGTGTTTGTTTTTAGACGTGTGGTTTTGAAGAAGAAATGAAACGCATATAATTTAATGTTATGGGCAAGAATTTATCTTTATTATAAAGATAAGGATTTGCCATTGTGTTTTAAAAATGATAACAGCGGCGGGAGGGGTGCAGAGTTATTTGTGATTTGCTTTGATGTTGTTTTGTTTTTTTGGTAGTGTTATGGTAGGTAGATTTCAAATTCACTTTACGAATATTCGCGGGTTGAGAACGAATTTTTTTGCGGTATACGCACACATAAATTTCCATAGGCCGGATGTCCTCGCTCTATGTGAGACCCAGGTATGTGAGGATTCTGATCCACACGATTTTCACATTCCTGGTTATCACACGCTATCCTCTTTTTTTTCTCACAGAGGTCTTGTGGTTTATATTCGTAATGGTGTGGTGTTTCAGAGTCAGCAAACCTTTAGACTCACAAGATCCAGAATTTAACTCCCTTTGGGTTAAATTCAGGATTGAATCACACACTTTGCATTTCGGGTTTCTTTACAGAAGCCCAAGTTTGGAAAGGGAGGCTACCCTAAATGGCTTCGACGCCCTTTCCGACTCCATTTCAAAAATTTTAGAAGATTATCCGGATAGTGAAATTGCAGTTGCTGGTGATTTCAATGTCCACAATAACTCTTGGCTTTCCCATTCGAGCCATACATCTCCGGAGGGTCAGTACGCTGAGTTATTTGCCGCGCACAATGACTTGGCGCAATTAGTGAATGAACCAACACACATTCCGCGTGTTGAAGGGCAACATCAAAATATTCTTGACCTTTTCTTAACCTCTCACCCTGAAAAGTATGAGGTTAACATTCTTGCACCTCTTGATAACTCGGATCATTGCACCATTTCAGCATCCTTTTCGTTCTCCGATCTTCGAGCCACTTCAAAACCAGTCACGAAGCGGACAATGTATATATACGAAAAGGCACGTTGGGCCGAGCTCAACAATTTTTATCAGCAATTTCACTGGAAATTATGTTTCCTAGACAATAATGTCGATGCTGCTGCTGAAATGGTTGAGAAAATAATTCTTCTTGGCATAAACATGTTTATTCCCTCGAAGACTACTTCGATTAAACCTCCAAAAAATGTTTGGTTTAATCAGACATGCAATGAAGCTGTCAGATCCAAAGTGGAAGCGTTTAGAAACTGGCGTTTAAATAAAAATGCCATTACTGAGCTGCTACGCAAGAAGGCAAGATCAAGGTGTGCCAGAGTGCTTAGGCGCGAAAAACTTCTCCACGAACAGCGCCTTTGTGCTAAAGTTCTTTCTTCTCCCAAGGGAAAGTAAGAGCTTTTGGTCATTCGTTAAAAGGGTAAGGAATAATTCTTCATCTTCTATTTCAACCCTTGTTAACGGTGACCAGATATTCACTGACCCGGTTGACAAAGCTAATCTTATGGCTGAAATATTTGCAAAGAATTCATCTTTGCCAGACAGCAGTCAACCACTCCCCGTGATCGAGAACGTATCTAGTTCGATGCCTCAGATATTTTTTCGAACACGTGGCGTTAAAAGGGTTCTTACAGATCTCAACGTAAATAAAACTCCGGGCCCGGATGGTATTTCCGCACTTGTCCTATGTAAGTGCTCTTCGACGCTAGCTCGTCCATTGCGCAATCTTTTCAACATGTCGTACCGTGCTGGTATTTACCCTTCACGTTGAAAAGTTGCCAATGTTCAGCCGATCCCCAAGAAAGGTGAGGCTACTAATCCTGCGAATTACCGTCCAATTGCAATATGTTCTGCGCTCTCGAAGGTTATGGAGAGCATGGTTAACCACCATCTTGTCAAATATTTAGAGTCTAACGGCCTTCTAAATGATCGACAGTATGGCTTCCGTAGAAATCGATCTACTGGAGACCTGATGGCGTTCCTTACGGAGGGATGGAGTCGATCCATTCACCGCCTTGGTGAAAGTAAGGTCGTGGCTCTGGATATTTCCAAGGCGTTCGATAGGGTCTGGCACGGAGCACTCATATCAAAACTTATTGCATTTGGTGTCGGTAATACCTTCTCTCGATTCATATCGAGTTTTCTCAGGGATCGCTCTATACGAGTTGTTATAGATGGCGTCTCATCCAACGAGCATAGGTTGACCGCAGGAGTGCCACAAGGCTCTGTCCTCTCTCCTTCTCTATTTCTTATTTTCATTGACGACCTGTTGGGGCAGACTGTGAACCCAATCTACTCCTTTGCGGATGACAGCAACCTCTGTCATTCGTACTCATTTGATCATCGGCCAGGTCCTCTAGAAGTCGAGGAAAAAAGGCGAACGATGAACGACTCACTTAACCGCGATTTGCCGACGATTTGTGAGTGGGGCCAAATGAACAGAGTAGATTTTAATGCACAAAAGACCCAGTGCTGTTTGTTGTCACACAAACGTTCCACTGATCCAGCATCGCCGTCAATATCTATGGGTGGTGTGGATATCGACGAATCAGACACTCTTGATGTTCTGGGCATGAAGATACAGGGTGATGCTCGCTGGGCTAGCCATATATTCGAAGTGTCGAAAGAAGCATTCAAGTGCTTAGGCTTTTTAAAGCGGTGCAAGAAATACTTCACCCCCTCTGATCACAATATTTACACCACATACATCCGGCCTAAAATGGAATACAACTCGCATATATGGGCAGGGGCTCCATTAACATCTTTGAAGCTTCTGGACCGTGTACAGAGGAGAGCGGTGGTGATGATAGGGGATGGTAGGGTATCCAGCTCTATTGTCTCCCTACAGCATCGCCGAAACGTGGGTTGTGTATCGCTATTCTATAGATATTTTAATGGTATCTGTTCAGAAGATATCCGTCGTCTGGTCCCTGACGTTAGAACATTTAGCCGGAATACTCGGCTATCCAGGGAATCTCATCCGTTCATTGTCAAATGGCCGGTTGACCGGACGACGCACTATAGAGAAAATTCGTTCTTCAGCCGAACTGCTCGTATGTGGAATAATCTTCCTGTAAGTGTTTTTCCTGCCTGCTATGACATTACCAAATTCAAGGCCAACGTCAACCAACACAACTCCCTCTTTCCTCCCTCCAATACCCTTATTTCCCATCGCTAACACAGTGCATTGCATTTATAGGGGGCATCCCCTGAGTGTTAGTAAAAAAAAAAAAAAAAAAAAAAAAGTTTGAGCTTGTTCAGTGCCCAAATAAAAGTATTTGAGGCAAATATGAGAATAATCGACTAATATTTGTAGCTTCGGTGGCGATTTCATTGTTCAGTCAATTTTCTGAAGATGGGACGATTTGACTTATTTTACTTTTTGAAATTTTTGAACAATGAGAAAATTTTTTTTAAATTTTTTCATGCCCTTATTTCATTGTTTACGCTATTGCAAACATTTATTGACATAAAACTTTTTAGGATTTTTCTAAAATCAACGCCAAAATAGCGATAATTTCGAAATTTCTTTATTTTTCCCCTCATTAGGACCCCAGACTACATCTCTTTCCGAGGTTAATTTTTTTTTTTTTGAATTTCACTCCACCCTATTGTCCACTTCAACATTCTCCAATTCAGGCACGAAAAAGTCATTAAGTCATATAGGTATCCCATCTTGCGTTTCTTCCTTTGAGGCCATGTGAAAGATAACGTCTACGCCAACAGCCCAGCGTCGATTCAAGACCCCAAAGATTGAATTCGTGAGACTATCGAGGACATAGGGCAGCCATTGGGCGATTTTGTTATGGGCAATTTCATGAAAAGGATATGGTCATGTAAGCGTGGTCGTGGTGGCCATTTGGCTGATGTTGTTTTGTCATTATTAACGGCATACCTTCCTCTTTATCAAACATCCGATCATTTATCTCAAAAAATTACATTTTTCTTTGAATACCAAAATAACACCTCTTGTTGGAAAATCCTGTTTATGTTGAACTGATTTGTTACTTTATACTTTTTGTTTTCAGATTGCCAGGACTTGCGGAGGGATTTCAGCAGTACAATCACAAAACTGTATCACGATACCGGACATTTAGTATACGATGAACGCAGGAACAGTTATTTTATAACTTTTTGTAGAAAGTAATAACTCGCGTCACTATTTCAAGGCAGGGCCAAATACAAGATTCTTCTTAAAAAATTGAAAAAAAAAATTATTAAAAAAAAAAATTTTAAAAAAAAAATATTTAAAAAAAAAAAATTTAAAATTATTTAAGAAAACGCATATAAAAAAAATTTAAAAAAAAAATATTTAAAAAATAAAAAAATTGGTGGAAACTAACAAATATTGTAGTAAACTGTAGCCCCCGTATTTATACAAATTTCTAACAGTTTTATAAACCTTTGATGAGAAAAATGTGTGAACATTGTCTTATCAAAGTATGGCTTAAATTTACTTAAGCGACATTGCTTCGATATGTCTCAAATTTTCACTACAGAGAACACTTTCTATGAAGATAAAAAAAAAATCCCCCAAGTCGAAACTTTCCGAGTTACGGACACTGAAAGAGTGGATACATTTTTTTGTATTTCTTTCTTAATGAATTCCCCACAAAAAAATTTAAATAATTGGAGCAATGTCGGTAGCACTTTGTTACCAAATGCTTATAAAGCTGTTTTAGGTTTTTCTGAATACGGCCATTTGGAAATTATCATTCCAACGTCAGCATTTACATTTGGTGCTTTCGTATTGGGGTCATAAAATTTCACCAAGAGAGCTATGTCAAATTTTCGAAAACTCCTCTCTTAGTTGCCAACATTAGTTGTTAAGTTGGCATGACTGGTGTTGGTTTTGGTTTTGTCTCTTTGCCGTGTTAAGAGAAATCAAATGGAATGGAATATTATGTGCCGGTTAATGTGCTCTTCGCCATCAGTGCTTTCGTCGCAGCCAAGGTGCGAACTTCAACATCGACGATAACAGAACAAGGTTTTTCGTCCAACGACCCATCAAACTGAAGCAGACGATACGAAAATGGCCCTGTGTGGTTGCGAAACTATTTCATCACATTGTGAAATACTGACGGGTATATTCCGACATCTGAATTTCGCAGATCAACTGAGACTGTCGCGCGTTTGTGAGCACCTAACTAATTTCTTCGAAAGCCACATATGGACGGAAAAGTATCGCAGTCTTACCGTCATAAGCCATGAACGCTTCGATTATGTGATAACCAATGAGACGGGTCGGAATCGACGATGCCTGAATGCCGACGAATTGAAGGAATTTCTGCTCTCCTATGCCGACAAGGTATGGGAATTGACCGTTATAAATCCATTTCTTGAAATGGAAATCTATCAAGACATAGGTATCAGCGATGTAATCAATATAAAACAGTTTCCGCAACTTGTCAGTCTGCGTGTGGACGGCATGACCCTGACCCGAGAGTATTTGGAATTGGTGGCCGCGGAGTGTCCGCAGTTGGAAAAGCTGCACCTGGATCCGTGTTCGACTTTAAGAGTCGACACTCTGAGTCACATGAAGCATTTGAAGCAGTTGCGTTTGCAGACGATCGTATTTGGAGGGAATATCGTAACTATCGATTACGGTACATATTTGGCCGCCATCTACAGCCTCAAACTGGAATCATTGAAATTGAGTGGTACCCTGGAACCGGATCAAAGAGTCATGGTGCGATATACCGATTCACACTTGAGGGAATTGTATACAAAAACCACCTTTGATTGTCTAAAGTGGTCGCAGAACTTTGCATCGTATATGGCCACCTTTGAAACACTGGCCAGTTTGACGGTCGAAATTATCGATATCGTAACGGATGACATTTTACAAATTCTTGCCAAGTCCTGCAAAAGCCTGCAGGAGTTTACCATAAAAAAGGCCACTTTTCTCAATATTACCACATTTTCTATGCCACCCAAGGTGAGGGAATTTTCTCTTCATCGCTGTCAAGGTTTAAACGTTGCCAACTTCCGGCAACTGCTAAGCGAACTGCAAATTACGAAATTCCAGTCAACAGATACGAATTATGAGGGTGCATTCGATGACAACGTTCATCTTTCATCAGCCCTACAAAGTCTGACCTTGGACTGTGTCTACATGTACAAATTCCGCCAGACATATGGTAGTGCGAATACAAGCCTGAAAGAGCTCAACTGGTATCATTCAAAACATTGCCGCACAGCAGCTTGTGGGCTTGCCAATGTGTGTCCCAGCCTGAAGACGACTGACCTGGCATTGGAAGATCCCATGGCTTTGCTGTCGTTTTGTCAACTAAAGTCCCTGCAAAAATTGACCATACCGCATCCAATGTCATTACTGGACTGGCCCTTAATCACAGCTCTACTAAAACATCCGCCTTTAAACGAGTTGTGCATTCGTGATACATGTGGTTACCTGGATCCGGATATGGTTGCAGAGGTACCTCGTCTAGAAGTTCCCATAAATATCAGCCGTTTGACAATACCTTTGGACATGTTCGAAATGGCTTTAGATTTTTGGTTGGATTTATTTGTACGAAATGATAAGCTGAGGTCGTTGTGTGGCACCTTCACGTTTACCAGCGACTACTGTCGATTTCTGAAGAAACTGATAAATCACCAGGATTTTCCTTCCAGCCTGGAGACAATAGAATGTTTTGGTTTTACCATAAGTAAGTATTATATTAGACTTTAAAGGGGTTCCAATTGTAGCGCATTTAGGTTAGGTTTTAAATGTGTTCTGGAAGAGGACAAACGTTTCAAAACCAAACTTACAGCATACAATTGAGGCCATTACTTGGATATTTTTAGTTTACAAAAGGGTGTCCTATAGAAACTGGGTCAAAGAAAAAAAAGATATACATATTTTTTTTAAACATTTCTTTGTTTTTTCTTCTTCTGTTTTTTAGATTGCAAAGAATTGAAAACAAATTTTCGTTCCATCATGCTTATGCTGGACAGATGTAATTGTGAAGACTTGGACCGGATTCTTTTGAGCAAAACATAACAATTGTAAATTAGCAATAAGGTTTTTACACAAATATACGCTCCGTTACATGGTGAGATTGTCACATATTTCACATATTTCCCTGGATCAGACTCTCAGGGAACTCCAACGGAAAACTGCAGAGCAACGATCACGACAACGTATTGGCCTTTCGCTTGAAACCTACGTTGTCGTGATCGTTGCTCTGCAGTTTTCAGTTGGAGTTCTCTGAGAGTCTGACAACTTTTTGTAAGAGCTTGGAACAAAAAAAAAAAAGGTGTTTTAGACGCGTGGTTTTACATCTGTCCAAACTTTCTTCGAAGTTGGTCTTTTTGACAGCTGTCACTTGAGTTACGCTCAGTTTGGTTTCCCATTTCCTAATGAATAGACTTACTCCGCAACAATGTTCGCTGAACTTTCGGCCCAAAATGAGATGGCCACCGATCCCGATGTTCACAAGAACATTTTCTTCAACGACGAAGCTCACCTTGGATGGTTTTTGACGTTAATAAACAAAATTATCGCATTTGTTGTAATGAAAATCCACAAGCCATTGTTGTGAGACGTCGTTACATCCTCAAAAAGTCACTGTTTGGTGTGTTCTATGGGCAGAGGGAGTCAGTGGTTCATATTTCTTCAAGAAAGAAGCCATAATGTTGCAGACAATGGGGGAAACCTATAGATCCAATTATTAATGACTTTTTCGTGCCTGAATTGGAGGATGTGGACAACCTTTGGTTCCAACAATCAGTTTATTGAAGGCAATTCTTGGTGAGCACATTATCTGGCTTCGTGGGCCTGTGGCGTGGCCTCCAAGATCGTGCGATTTAACGCCGCTGGGATATTTTTTGTGGAGTAATGTAAAATCGCTTGTCTATGCAGATAAGCACGACACGATTGACACCTTAGAAGACAATATTGGACGTGTTATTGCTGACACGACGCCACAAAAGTGGTCGAATATTGGGTCTCTCGGCTGGAATTTATTCGAGCCAGATAATGAGGGAAACCTATAGAGCAATGATTAATGAATTTTTCGTGACTGAATTGGAGGATGTGGACGACCTTTGGTTTCAAGAAAACGGCGCTACTAACAATTTATTGAAGTAGACTTTTCGTGGGCCTGTGGCATGGCCTCCAAGATCGTGCGATTTAACACCGCTGGGATATTTTTTTGTGGGGTTATGCGAAGTCGCTTGTCTATGCAGATAAGCCCGATACGATTCAGGCCTTGGAAGAGAATATTCGATGTGTTGTTGCTGACAAAAAGTGGCCGGAATTTATTCAAGCCAGCCACGGCGGCCCCAAATCACTTTTAAACAAACCACAATGGCAAATCCTCATCTTTATAATAAAGATAAATTCTTGGCCATAACTTGGACATATATTCGTTTTATTACTTTGTGAAAACGACACATCTAAAAAAAAAAAACACCCTTTCGTTCGTAGCGTTTTTGAATGGAAAAAAAAACAGACAATGAACGTCGCATGGAATTCCATTGGCCAAAAGTCGGTAACCTTTTTGGTTGTGGGCAAGAAGTGAATTGGATTAAGTTTTTATAAGATGTTTGTTTATTTAAAGATTTTTATGAACAAGTATTAGCGATTTCAGTGTTCTAAAGCTGCAATTACTCATGAAAATCATTTAATTTTTTTTTTTGTTTGTGTAAAGGGTGTTTTTCTAAGAGATTGCTGATTTGAAATTTTAAATAAAACACATGCCAAATTATGAAAACAAAAATTTATTTGGTAGATAATTTCTTGTCATTTAACATTTAAAATATAATTTCGGGCATATGGCTACCACGACTATTTTGCACACAAGGTCATTCGGGAGATTCAATTTTCGACCACCTTTTCAAGCATTTGAGGGCGTATTTCAGCAATGACAGGTTGAATATTGATTTCCAAAGCGTCAATCGTTGCTGGTTTATCCACGTAAACCAATGACTTCAGGTATCCCCACAAAAAATAATCGAGTGGCCAATTCACCGGTCCATTTCTCGAAATATAGTTTGTCGTTGAAATGTTCTTTCAATAAGTCCATTGTTTCGCCCGCAGTATGACAAGTGGCACCATCCCCTGTTGAAACCACATTTCGTTTACATCCATACATCTTGAAGTTTTGGCAACACAAATTCATTGATCATGATTCTGTATCGATTTCCATTCACGGTAACGCATCGTCCTTCCTCATTTTTAAAGGAATAAGGACCGATGATTCCACCAGCCCATAGACCGCACCAAACAGTACATTTATCGGGATGCATTGGTAATTCTTAAACGGCGTGTGGATTATCTTTGCTCCAAATACATCAATTTTGCTTGTTGACATATCCCTATTCAACCAAAAATGCGCCTCATCACTGAAGAGAATTTTGCGGTATAAACATTTTTAATTGAACACTGTTTTTGAAAATAACTTTCCACGATTTGGAATCATTGTTCTGGAGTTAACCCACTCATGATGATTTGCCAAACAATACCGAGTAGAGACGTCACTTTCAACTGTCAAAACAGCTGTCAGACAACAGAGTGATTCATATTGAAAAAAAAAAACTCATAAAAAACACCCTGTATTAAGATTTTTTCGCAGCGCTAGCGGTTTCAGTGTTCTAATGCTGCAATTACCTTTGAAAATCATTTAATTTTTTTTTTATTTATGTAGACGGATAGAAGACATTTTTGTAGGCAGAATGGGCAGACTTCAGTTAGATATTAGATAAAGGGGAATTATTACGCCACCCACCTAGTAAATGTATGTCCAAGCCCCGCTTGGTGCATCTGCAGCCTTTGAAATTCTGGTAATTCAAAAATGAAGGGATTTCGACTGTTCCAATTACTTTACTTGGTCTGTAATATATGTACGTACTTTGTCACAATAACATTTATTTGCAATTTCTACCGAAAATCATGCGATTCATATTTGTATTTACACCGTCAAAGGGCTCCAAATGCTTCATTGTATCCATAAAATGCGTTCTCAAATCGTCGCAGCCTACAAAAAGAATGAAAGCGTTTTAGGCAATTTTAAAAACTTATTTATTTTATTTGTTTATTTTATTATTTATTTTTATTATTATTTATTATTATTTTATTTTTATTATTATTTATTATTATTTTATTTTTTTATTTTATTTGTTGGATGTAATCCAACAAAAAGTCCGGTTTAATAAACACTTTGTGTGACTGCTGTTGGATTACATTCAACAATGCAAATGCGAATAATTTACTTTTATCCAAAGAGTACAATCTGTATAGAATCTATACGATAGACCCTCAGGTATTCAAATGAGAACAGAGAATGACACTGTTTGATGTTTTTATAAAAACGCATTTTTGTATAATCTCTCTTCGTAGCCATTCACGTATACCTACCCACAATGAAACCAAAAATATCGATTGTCTTCAGATTTCTCGGAAATTTCTCATGATTTATGATTGGCGGCAGCAATTTCACATTATTCAGATTAAAGTTGAATATCGTCAAAGTCATATACGAATTACACTTAAGTAAATCCAGCCAAAAGTCGACAGCCAATTGGAAAATTGTAAAATTCACTTTCAAATGTGTGACATTTGTTGGGAATCCCTCAACAGGTGCGACTTCCACCAATTGCCGAAAAGATGTTTTCTCAGATGTATCGATCAGAAACTCCCTCAGTGGCGAATGCTTCAGTAGCGTTCGGATAAAGCGCCACTGTATGGGAAACCTTGAAAAGCGCATTGTCAATTTCCGCAAATGCTTAAGCTGCAGCAGCGTGTCCTCCATAATAAGACTGTCCGCCATATCGAGAACCTCTAAATTGAGGCAAGTGTCCAAAGGCACACCGGTCACAAGTCGACGATAACTAAGGTTTCCTATTGCCCGGTGCCATGACAGCTCCTTTAAATTGCGATTGCCATCGTAGGCCGATTTGAATTCGCACATGTTCACATCGTCCACAATCAGTTTTTCAATGGATGCCGAAATTGGAAAATCTTCAAATGGCCCTTCGTAGAATGTCAAACGGGATACAAATTTTCTGATTCTATATTGAGTCAGCAATTGCCTCAGATGGACTCTTTTCAGATTTCTACATGCATATAGAGATAATTCCGTTACTGTCGTGGGCAGCAAAAACGAGTTCACATTTGCAAAAGTTGTATGGCGTACGGTTAGTTTTTCTAGGACTTTACAAGTGTCGGCAATTATTTGTAAAACCTCATCGTTTACTTCATGCTGAACTATTCGAATGGACAAAACTATGAGATGTTCAAAATGCGATACAAACCCGTTACAGTTGCTCAGCCATTTTTCACAGTCGAACGTTGTGTTTATATAGAGTTCCTGGAGCTGGTCAGATTTTGAAAAAACATTATCGCTGTCATCTGTGACAACTACCGAAGGGCTCAACTTCAGATCTTCCAATTGAAGTTCGTTGAGCATTCTACGAAAGAGCCGATATTTGATGGTGGTGGCACTACTGGAAGTGTCACACAGTGACAGTTGTTTTAAATTCTTAAATTTTAATAAACTCTGGCCGATAGTTACGAAATTGTCCGCTTCGTGACTCTGGCCGAAATGGCCATTCAAGCAAAGATCCTGCAAATGCGGAAGATTCTTGACCACCATCGACAATTCGTCAATTTGAAAATCTCCCTTAAATGTGTAGCTCAGCCGGATGATGTTTCTAAATTGCCCAATGTCGGGCAGCGAAATACTATTAATGTCCAGTTTTCGTACTCTGTCCGCGTAGTGTTGCAGAAATTCTCCAAATCCATGCGGGCTGAGGCATTGGCGCTTTATGCCCGTCTCATTTGTCACCACATAACTGCAGCTATTGCCATAGATGGCCAGACTCTCATAGTCTTCTATCCATATGAAATGTTGAAAGACATTCTTCAGGGTCTCGTTTACATTCGAGAGTCTCAGTTGATCTTCGAAATCTAACATTTTGTATATGTGAATGAGAACATCGCAGTTTGTTGATATTTTGTCAAAACATTGCGCAGACATTTCTTCGGTCGCGAGTTGATATTGCCGGCCGGATTGTCCGAGTTGATATTGACGCTCTAAGAACGTGGTGACTACTAACGAGTAGAGAGTAGAGTAGAGAGAGAGAGAGATTATAACACTCGGAGTTATCAGGGTTGCCGGATAAATCGCCAAAACAAAACAAAAACCGGAGAGAGGAAAGTCATGTTGTCTCTGTAGAGAAGTGTATAATGTTTGATATAACCCAGAAGCCATTGCAATTTTGTTTTGTCAAAAATCATCTGAGTCTTCTTTTATGATTAGAAAATGGGCGTGCAAGAGAGTGATAAAAGACTCGAATGTGATCAGAAATTTCACAAAATGTTGACATAAATAAACATGATTTGGAGTTTACGTTATATAAGGTTTTTAATTAATATTTTCTTGTTAAATGATTTCTTTTTTTGGACTAACACTCAGCGGACTGTGTTAGCGCTAGGGAATGGGGGTATTGGAAGGATGGAGTAGTGTTTGTTGACGTTGGCCTTGAATTTGATAATGTCATAGCAGGCAGGAAAAAGACTTGCTGGAAGATTATTCCACATACGAACGGTTCGGCTAAAGAACGAATTATCTCTATAGTGCGTCGTCCGGTCAACCGGCCATTTGACAATGAACGGATGAGACTCCCTGAATAGCCGGGTATTCCGGCTAAATGTTCTAACTTCAGGGACCAGACGATGGATATCTGACGAACAGATACCATTGAACACAACCCACGTTCCGGCGATGATGTAGGGAGACAATAGAGTTGGATACCCTACCATCTCCTATCATCACCACCGCTCTTCTCTGTACACGGTCCAGAAGCTGCAAAGATGTCTTTGGAGCTTCTGCCCATATATGCGAGTTGTATTCCATTTTAGGCCGGATGTAGGTGGTGTAAATATTTACGAGATCAGATGAGATGAGATCCCATCTATAACAACTCGTATAGAGCAATCCCTGAGAAAACTCGATATGAATCGAGAGATGGTATTACCGACACCAAATGCAAATAAGTAGGTGGTGTACATATTTACGTGATCAGAGGGGGTGAAGTATTTCTTGCACCGCTTTAAAAAGCCTAAACACTTGAATGCTTCTTTCGATACTTCGAATATATGGTTAGCCCAGCGAGCAGCTCCCTGTATCTTCATGTCCAGAACATCAAGAGTAACTGATACGTCAATATCCACACCACCCATAGATATTGACGACGATGCTGGATCTGGTGAACGTTTGTATGACAACAAACAGCACTGGGTCTTTTGTGCATTAAAGTCTACTCCGTTCATTTGGCCCCACTCACCAATCGTCGAGAAATCGCGGTTAAGTGAGTTCGCCTTTTGTCCTCGACCTCCAGAGGACCTGGCCGATGATCAAATGAGTATGAATGACAGAGGTTGCTGTCATCCGCAAAGGAGTAGATCGGGTTCACAGTCTGACCCAACAGGTCGTCAATGAAAATTAGAAATAGAGAAGGAGAGACGACAGAGGTTCTGTGGTACTCTAATTTAACTATTTCATGGTTTAATTTGTTAACCATGAAAATTGTTAATATTATAAAGCAATAATTGTTGTTTTAACAATCAATTGTTAAATTTGTTAACCATGAAAATTGTTAATATTAAAATTTCATAGTTCATTTATTCAAACAATACATGTTGACTTTAACAATGAAATTGTTAATATTATTAAAAACTACAGTGAAAAATCAAAAGTACAGTAATCCCTCCATTTACGAATAGGAAAGTAGACGGATATCGAATATTCGTATAGCGGGCTCAATATTAATATGTCATTCTACTGAAAATAAATAGATACGTTCCAGGGACAAAAAATATTCGTAAAGCGAGATCCACATTAGTATAAGTTTGTATTGAAAATACATACATAGATGTGTACCCAAAATGTTCGTTATGCGAAATCCTTTTTTTTTTAAAAACATTTATAACAAAACGATACGAAAAAAAATTCATTTACAAAAAAAAATACATAATACATTCATTAAAAAAGCTAAATTTACATTAAAAACGAACGTTTAATTTTAAAATTCATATAAAAGAAATTTATTCCTTTTTTAAAATAAAATACACAAGACATTCATTAAAAAGGCAAATTTTACATTAGAAAAGAACGTGGAATTTTACGTAAAAGCAGAAAACTCAAATGAACAACGAATTTTATAATTTAATATGTAATATGTAATAATGTTCGTAACTTTGAAATTTCGTATTTGTATAAAGAATTTTATAGTTTATTAATGATGTTCGTAACTTTGAAATTCCGTAAAGGGATCCATCGTAAAACGGGGGAACACTGTATGTAGAGTCATACTTGCTTTATGAAAACAATCCCCAAATTTTTTCGGTGAATTTTTCATAATGTTTGTTTTTGTATGAGATTTTTTTTTTGGGGAATTCTTCATTTTTTGTTTTGGGGCATTTTTCCTCCGAGCCCCTCCGTTGACATCCCATGCCAAAAGCAATTCGTATGGTGTATGATTTATAGGTTTTGTGTTCATTTAAATTTCACTTACCTTCAATGTTATTTGGCAATAGGGAGCTGGGTGTTCTATCCCCACTTCGACAGCAAAATATATAAATAAACTAATAACAACTGATTGTACACATTTAAATCGAAACACTGAACACTTATCGAGAGAACACAAAGTAAAAAAAAATGATATCATTCAAATTTCCAGACAGTACTGCCTTCATGAATGCATTACCTTCTTGTAATTTGTGAAATGTATGTGCACAGATGGGAAAGAGAGAGAGTACATTAAACCAATAAAAAAATGCTCACAATGATTTCTATTAAAAGCAATTTCACCACATGACACAATATATTCGTTCATACTGTAATTGGCAATAGTTGTCAGTGGACATGGAGGGCTTACTGTATTTTGAGTATGTATGTACATATGTATTCTCCATTACTTGAAGAGCTTATCATGCGCTCCAGTACTCACGCACACAACTATACTCACGAAATGAGTTGCGAAAATAAGAGAATATAAATCGTACGAAACAGTGCTGCCAATATAGATTTTTATTAGTGAATACAGTGAAACTTCCACATCTAGAGGCAGTTAAGGCGACAAATTGCAGATCTTAACGTAAAGAAAACTCCGGGCCCGCATGATAATTCAGCATTTGTCCTATGCAAGTGCTCTTCAACGCTAGCTCGTCCATTGCCCAATTTCTTCAACATGTCGTACAGTGGTGGTTCAGCCGAACCCCAAGAAAGGTGAGGCTACAAATCCTGAGTATAACCGTCCAATTTCCATATGTTCTGCGCTCTTGAAGGTTATGGAGAGCAGGGTAAACCACCATCTTGTTAAGTATTTAGAGTCTAACGGCATTCTTAATGATCAACAGTATGGCTTCCGTAGAAATCGATCTACTGGAGACCTGATGGCGTTCCTTACGGAGCGATGAAGTCGATCCATTCACCGCCTTGGTGAAAGCAAGGTCGTGGCTCTGGATATTTCCAAGGCGTTCGATAGAGTTTGGCACGGAACACTCCTTTCAAAACTTATTGCATTTGGTGTCGGTAATACCATCTCTCGATTCATATCGAGTTTTTTCAGGGATCGCTCTATACGAGTTGTTATAGATGGCGTCTCATCCAACGAGCATAGGTTGACCGCAGGAGTGCCACAAGGCTCTGTCCTCTCTCCTTCTCTATTTCTTATTTTCATTGACGACCTGTTGGGGCAGACTGTGAACCCAATCTACTCCTTTGCGGATGACAGCAACCTCTGTCATTCGTACTCATTTGATCATCGGCCAGGTCCTCTAGAAGTCGAGGAAAAAAGGCGAACGATGAACGACTCACTTAACCGCGATTTGCCGACGATTTGTGAGTGGGGCCAAATGAACAGAGTAGATTTTAATGCACAAAAGACCCAGTGCTGTTTGTTGTCATACAAAAGTTCACCAGATCCAGCATCGTCGTCAATATCTATGGGTGGTGTGGATATCGACGAATCAGACACTCTTGATGTTCTGGGCATGAAGATACAGGGTGATGCTCGCTGGGCTAGCCATATATTCGAAGTGTCGAAAGAAGCATTCAAGTGCTTAGGCTTTTTAAAGCGGTGCAAGAAATACTTCACCCCCTCTGATCACGTAAATATTTACACCACATACATCCGGCCTAAAATGGAATACAACTCGCATATATGGGCAGGGGCTCCATTAACATCTTTGAAGCTTCTGGACCGTGTACAGAGGAGAGCGGTGGTGATGATAGGGGATGGTAGGGTATCCAGCTCTATTGTCTCCCTACAGCATCGCCGAAATGTGGGTTGTGTATCGCTATTCTATAGATATTTTAATGGTATCTGTTCAGAAGATATCCGTCGTCTGGTCCCTGACGTTAGAACATTTAGCCGGAATACTCGGCTATCCAGGGTCTCTCATCCGTTCATTGTCAAATGGCCGGTTGACCGGACGACGCACTATAGAGAAAATTCGTTCTTCAGCCGAACTGCTCGTATGTGGAATAATCTTCCTGTAAGTGTTTTTCCTGCCTGCTATGACATTACCAAATTCAAGGCCAACGTCAACAAACACAACTCCCTCTTTCCTCCTTCCAATACCCATCCTTACTATCGCTAACACAGTGTATTGCATTTATAGGCGACATCCCCTGAGAGTTAGTCAATATAAAAAAAAATGGTGGTTCGAGGTATGAAAGAACTCCCATTTTGAAAAAACAAGTTCAACATTTGTGCGAGTTGTTGTTGTCTATGGTGATTTGGCAAATAGACTATTCCGCTCATAACTTGTTTAAACAAAACGGTTAGCCACGCTACGCTGTCTTATGCTGTCAGCGCAGCTTTTGGGAAGAACCGAATTAAATCAAAGTACCTCAGGTTTATTTTTCGTATTTTCAATATTTACAGACAGACATAAAGCAGAGGTGTATTCCAGAATAGAAAATACTTAACTGAAAATACAATCCGGGGATTACACAGGTCCCATTGTTATCGTTACCCTATGACGTATGGGGGGGGTTAATTTCTGCACAGAATAATTGTGTCTCTTTCATAATTGTAATAGACGTATTTGCCATAAGCGTCCATGACATCATCGAAACGTCTCCTTAGATCACGACAACCTATAAGAGAGAATAATAATTGATTTCTGATCGAACACCTCGATAAGCCTCCAGAACATACTTAATTTGAAGCCGCATACACTTATTGTCCTCAATGTTTTTGGGAAGTATTTATGATTGACCAGACGTTGTATCACATCCTTATGCCCTGGTTGGCAGCCGTAGGCAATTAACTGCAGACTGGTATTTTGACGAAATAAATCCAGCCAGAAATCCATTGCTATCTCAAAAGTGATCAAGTGCACTCGCAGTACACCGAGACCTACACTAAAGCCTACAAGGGGTATATCCGCCACCCTGGCAAGTTGTTCACCTCTATTCCAATAACATCCGATGCTGAGTTCTTGTAAAGACGAATGCTTCAGTACAGCTATGATGTCCGACCACTTCAGATATGGCGTTGTGGCACACATTGACAACTTGCGCAAGGACTTGGTCTGCACAAGCGTTGGCCATGACGGTATGTAACCCTTCTCAATGGCGAGCACTTCCAGGCTCGCAAATGATTCCAGAGGAGCATCCCACACATTGTCCGATGGATCGTACCAGGTTAGCTCGTTCAAAGCCTCGTTGCCATCATAGGCTGACTGGAATTTCCGCATGTCAATGGCATCTACTTGCAACGATTGTATAGACGATGACATGGGGAATTCCTCAAATACGCCCTTGTATTTTGTTTCCACCGAAGAGAATTTTTGTATTGTCGGCTGCGTTAGTAGGTATTTTAGGTTTTCGTAGGATAGGCCCCCGCAACAGTATAGCGATAGCTGACAGACTTGCGGTGGCAATGAAAATAGTTCAATATTTTTGAACGTTGTCAATCGAATAACGAACTGCTGCAGGTTAATGCAAGTTGCAGCAACTGTAGCTAAAATATCATCGGTTACAGTTGTCACGAATTGCAGTTGTAAAATCTCAAGAGTTTCGAAATTTTTCAAATACGATGAAAAATTCGTTGGCCAGTAGCGTGCCTCAAAGGTGGTCACTATATGCAGCACCTTAAGGTGTGACCCTTCATTCGATTTAGTGATTTTCTGAACCGGTATTATTAGAGCTGTGAGCTGCAAATCATTCAGTTTTTCCAGATTGCAGACAATTTCCAAGAAATGACTATACCTTATGCTCACCACATCTGGACCTAGTATTTTCAAACTTTGCAAGTTTTTCATTTTCAGCCAAGTTGAAACGCCCCAGTGCCTACCAATCGCTATGTATTTCTTGTCCGTAACACATGTGCAATGTCTCAAATCTATATTTGCCAAAAGCGGACAACAATCGCCTATAAAATCGAAGGCATACTCCACCCCACTGAAGCTGAGACTGGTTAGGTTGTGTAATTTGAAGTACTCGATTGTACTCCCCGATATTTCGCTCAAATCGCGAACGCTGTCAGCATACACCTCTAGAAATTCTTCAAATTCCTTATGCTCAAGGAAGAGAAACTTCATCTTAAGATCATTGGTCACTATTAACATGGGTGGTCTTTTTATAATTGTCATGCTGCTGTAATCATCGGTCCATATGAAGTTCTCAAAGATATGCTGTAGCGTGACACTGACCCGTGAGAGGCGCAATTGGTCGGAGAAAGATAACATTTGATAGATGCAAGTCATAATGTCGATATTGGAAGACAGTCGTTCAAAATTAACTGCCATTGTTCTGCATCCACAGCCTGTAAATGATGCTCCCGCGAACGATGTTTACAATTTCAGAGTAAATTGACTACTGTCGGAAGTTACAATTAATGCCCATCTCATTGCAATGCAACGCAAACACAATGATGACTCACGAGTGTGTGGTTTTATCCGACTCTAATAAAGTTCGCGGGAAAACCGAAACACAAGTGCCAATGCATAAGACGCTGGTGTGGTGGAGTCCAAGAAATAAATAAATAAATAAAAAAATAAATAAATAAATAAATAAATAAATAAATAAGTAAATAAATAAATAAATAAATAAATAAATAAATAAATAAATAAATAAATAAATAAATAAATAAATAAATAAATAAATAAATAAATAAATAAATAAATAAATAAATAAATAAATAAATAAATAAATAAATAACTAGATAAATAAATAAAATAAATTAAATAAATTAAATAATAAATAAACATATACATACATAAAGATATACATACATAGATAATAAAATGCGATTAATTTCGGAAACAAGACTTGCCACCAGCGTTGCCGTTGACTTTTTTCAAAAAGTATCACAAAAAGTATCATTTTCAAAAAAAAGTACCAAAAAAAGGTATCATTTTTAAAAAAAAATATAAAAAGTTTTAAAACTATTTTTTTATTTAAAAAATACGAATTCATGTAAAATAATAAAAAACAAAAATAATAATACAATAAAACAATAAACATTAAAACTAAAAAAACAACTGTCAATGAAAATTTGGTACTTATGTACTTGGTACTTATTTTTTTGTAATTTTTTTTCGGAATTTGTCAATTAATTCCTGGTTTGGCTTCCAATCTTCTAAATCAGTATCTACCAAATTAAGAGCTGATAGTCTCTCATTACAGGTCTGAACTTTGAGTCCATTTGTTAGCTTATTTTTCATAAGAGAAAGTTTTGAAAAAAATACGCTCAGCGCAAGCACTGCGGTGTGGCAGTGTAAAAATATATGACACAAATTTATTTAATGTAGAGAACAAGGGCTCGTTGTAGGAATTTTTCATTTTTCCTACTTTCCCCCAAAACTTCTCAGCATCCCTAATTTGGAAAAGGCGCTCCCATGTTTTTTCTTTTGTTAAAGCCTCCAAAGATTGATATTCGCTCACAAATTCATATGCATCTTTAATTTTATAATTAAATTCAGATATTAAATCGAAATAATCTGTTGATATAGATTTGATTTGATCATGGAGGGATCTAAAAACAAAAAGTATCAAAAACTAAAAGTATCAAAAAAGTGGCAAGACCCAAAAAAAGTATCATTTTGATACTTTAGTATCATCAACGGCAACGCTGCTTGCCACTGTCAAAGTACCATATGAATTTATATTTAAAGCCGATTTCGATCAGTTACTCACCACTGTTTGATAACGAGTACACACGACGCTAACACGTGCTCTCAACACTTTCTGCTAACTAATGACAACGCAGACCCTCTCGCTCTCTTTCCATTAGTATTCGCTGTGTATTCGATGAGTAAACATCGACGTATACAAGTTTTTTTTTTTTTATAAAATTCTAAAAATTGTTTGTATGCCGGTTGCAATAAAATAGTGGCCAAATAATACACTAACCAAGATGCATTTTGTGGGATTTGATAGAATTGCCGACAATTGTGATATTTTAATTTATATTAATAAATTTTTAAATTTCTCCGATCAATTGAGACTGTCACGCGTCAATGTACAGCTGATGGGTGTATTTGAACGATTTATCTGGAAGGAAAAGTATCACACTATGACAGTTACCGAGGATGACGGAGATTATGTGGTAACGGGTGGAATAGGCACGAGCCCATTGATAATTGGACACGAGGAATTCCAAGAATTCCTAGAGGCCTATGCCGATAATATAATGGAGTTGACGGTAAAAGATTTAATCGGCTTGGAAATAGTCGATGTAATGATAGGTCACTTTCAAAATCTCACCAAAGTCAGCTACGATCACGTACAAATACCGCTTACACATTTCACACAGCTGGCCAAAAAGTGCCCGAAATTGGAGGAACTTGAACTGTGTCGGTGTTCGATAGGACCCAATTCATGTTTACGTTTGGGTGTGATGCCAAGTGTAAAATCTCTAACAAAATTTACGAAACTAAAGCGTTTATGTGTAGACGACGACTTTCTGGGTGTTGTACCCCATGAATACTTCGTTCAAGCCGTCAAAAGACTGGAATTGGAAAGTTTCAAGGTCACTGCCATCGTAGCACAACCCGAAAAATCTCCCAAGAAAAAACGTAGCGAAGTAAGACTTAAAGAATTGGATATTCAAATGACACTCGATAATCACGTCTATCCGAAGCTGAGTTTTCAATCGTATCTCACGAACTTTAGGAATCTCTTGGCATTGACAATACGAGTGCGTGATTCTAGTGCAACCGATGCGTACCTCGCTGCTATTGCGCAAACGTGTTCAAAACTTCAACAGCTGACCTTTCATGACACACGGTTCGAAATAACTAAACTCTTCGCTGTACCAGCGACAGTAACCGAATTATCGCTTCAGCATTGCACAGATTTAACGTATGACCATTTGAGGCAATTGCTAACCGAACTGAAGATCACAAAATTCCACTCGAAAGATACCCG